>CM077883.1:37644011-38292136 GCA_039720435.1 Amazona ochrocephala | reverse complement strand
AGAAACATCTGCCTTTCCTGAAATTACCATAGAAACTTCGACAGTCCGTGAAATCGGTGGAGAAAGTTCTGCGTTTCCTGAAATCAGAATAGAAACATCTACACATCAAGAAGCCAGGGGTGAAACATCTGCCTATCCCGAAATTAGTATAGAAACATCCACAGTCCATGGAACTAGTGGGGAATCATCTGCCTTTCCTGAAATAAGCATAGAAACATCAACAGTCCATGAAATCAGTGGAGAAACGTCTGCATTTCCCGAAATCAGCATAGAGACTTCGACGATCCATGATATTAGTGGGGAAACTTCTGCCTTTCCTGAAATTAGCATAGAAACTTCAGCAGTCCATGAAATCAGTGGAGAAACATCTGCCTTTCCTGAAATTAGAATAGAAACATCCACAAACCAAGAAGCCCGAGGTGAAACATCTGCATTTCCCGAGATCAGCATAGAAACTTCTACAGTCCATGAAATAAGTGGGGAAACATCTGCATTCCCTGGGATTAGCATAGAAACACCAACGAGTCAAGAAGCCAGGGGTGAAACATCTGGCTATCCTGAAATCATCATAGAAACATCCACAGTTCAAGAAGTAAGTGCGGAAACCTCTGTGCTTCCTGAAACCAGAGTAGAAACATCCACAAACCAAGAAGCCCGGGGTGAAACATCTGCATTTCCTGTGACCAGCATAGAAACATCCACAGTCCACGAAATCAGTGGGGAAGCATCTGCATTTCCTGAAATCAGCAGAGAAACATCCACGGTCCATGAAACCAGTGGAGAAGCATCCGCACTGCCTGCTGCTGACATCGATACAGCTGCTAATATAGATACAGCTGCCACATCTTTGGCCAGTGGTGAGCCCACTGGTGCTCCAGAGGAGAAGGAAATTCCTGACGCAACATCTGGATCTGTGACGCACTTGACTGCAGGGGAAACCTCTGTCCCAGACATTGTAATTAGTACCAGTGCTCCACCTGTGGAACCAACACAGGGACCCAGGAACCTTGAAGCGACTCAGCTCGAAATAGAGCCCTCCCCTCCCGCGGTGTCAGGACAAGAAATGGAGGCAGCGGTTGTTCTAGACAATCCCCATCTGCTGGCCACCGCTACTGCTGCCCTGCCTCAAGTCCCACAAGAAGCAATAGACACATTAGGACCCACTACAGAAGGTACTGTTTCTCCTCATATGGAAGGGAATGTGCTAGGGAAGGGAGGGAGGGGGCATAGCTGTTACTTTTCTTGTTGCTCCTACAGCAGCCAGCATTAACACAGAAACAGGCTTGAGCAGAGCATTATTGTGGCAGGAAGCCATACAAGTGTGGAGTTTTTCACAAGTTGTGCTCATTGAATCATAGCATCATCTAGGTTCGAAAAGACCCTTAAGATCATCAGGTCCAACCTTTACCCCAGCACTGTCAAGTCTACCACTAAGCTATGTCCCATCTACACATCTTTTAAATACCTCCAGGGATGGTGACTCCACCACTTCTCTGGCACCTGCCCAGAACATGATGGAGGCATCATCTGCTTGTGCCCCCTGGGGTACCCAGATCATCACATAGGGACATAAGTAAGCTCCCCCCTCTGTCCTACTGGAGATGGGGGTTTGAGAAAGAGTATTCTGTGAATGGTCATTGAGAGCCGCTGTGACCACGTCCCTGGGTGTAATACAGCTGGGAAGGCACTAGGGCATTCACACCCCCTCTGAGATTGCACTAAGGCATTGCTATATGCCAGAGAAAACAACAATCTTTTTCCTTTTATGTGGAAACAAGAGCAAAGACAGCTCCACCCACCAGAGAATTCCAACCTGGCTGTGGATGCAGCTAAGAAGTTGGATAAGATGGGCTGCAAGACCATGTCCTGTTTTATTTCTCTTCCCATGATGTGTTGACTTGCTGCCTGTATCCCCAAATGGCACTTGATCCGGAGTGGGAGGCTGGCCATAAGCAGGTTTGCATTGCCAAGGGGTAAGAGGCAAAGCAAGCCAGCTGGGAATAAAAACCTCTGCTCTCAGCATCATCTGCAATATTTGCATTGGGCAAACTGCTCCAATCCCTTTGGCACAGGGTATAGCCAGCCTCTGGTTTGTCTTAGGCTGCTCTCTGCAGATAGGATGGGCTAAATGTGTGAGACAATGCTCAGGACATCGATACCTTTTGTCAGCTCCACTAACAAATGCCCTTCCTTCCACTCTGCCCCTTTCTGGTGTGTTAGTGTTTTGTCTTTAGTAGGAGCCCTTGTTGCCAAGTATAAACGGACACAGTATGTAAATCTGAGCAACCATTTATGGTGAAAATACACAGTTAGCTTTCTGACAAGCACCCACCAAGCAGTGTTCACGTGCTGTGGAGGCACTGGGATACTGCAATGAGAAGAAAACAAGATGGGACGTTGTTGTGCTTGCTAGTAGCTGCTGCTTGGTAGAAGAGGAGCTCTGCAACATCCCTGCCCATGGCTTGGTTTCACTCTGCTGCAATTAGGAGCCTGTTCTTGTGTTTCCCATTTGAAAACCATCAGTGCTTGTGTTGTTGTATAAAGGTCTTACATATGCCCAGTTCCCAATGGGTTACACCTTCATGTGGGACAGTTGCTTCAGTATGGTACAAAATATACGTGCAAAGAATCATAGAATCATAGAATAGTAAGGGTTGGAAAGGACCTCAAGATCATCGAGTTCCAACCCCCCCGCCATGGGCAGGGACACCTCCCACTAAACCATGCCATCCAAGGCTATGTCCAACCCCACCTTGAACGCCGCCAGGGATGAAGCATTCACAACTTCCCTGGGCAACCCATTCCAGGGCCTCACCACCCTCACAGTAAAGAATTTCTTCCTCATATCCAATCTAAACTTCCCCTGTTTAAGTTTGAACCCATTACCCCTTGTCCTCTCACTGCAGTCCCTAATGAAGAGTCCCTCCCCAGCATCCCTATAGGCCCCCTTCAGGTATTGGAAGGCTGCTAGGAGGTCTCCACGCAGCCTTCTCTTCTCCAGGCTGACCAGCCCCAATTTTCTCAGCCTATCTTCATACGAGAGGTGCTCCAGTCCCCTGATCATCCTTGTGGCCCTCCTCTGGACTTGTTCTAACAGTTCCATGTCCTTTTTACGTTGAGGACACCAGAACTGCACACAATACTCCAAGTGAGGTCAGATTTTCTCAGTTCCTTCTAGCAAAAGTAATAGTAATTCCACTCCCTTCCTCCATTTCCTCATGAACTGCTGCTTTTGGGTTAATTTACACCATTCAGCGTGGGTAGCTCTGGACTCAGTAGGTGTCTGTAAATGCAGGGCTTTGTGAAGCTCAGTCTGGTTCCTAACATCATTTCCATCCCCAAAGTGTTCCGAATGAGTCACTGCGTTTCTCTCTGCGTCAGTTCTCTCCCTCTGAGAAAGCAGGTAATCACAAACCTTTGTTCAGTCCTGCTCACAACACATTTCAGGTCCTGTCTGCCTCTGCTGAGCAGAGGATGCTGCAGGAGTGGGTGAGGGCAAGTCAATGGGGTCATTGCTAGATGCCTTGTGCAGCATCCAGGGCTTGGCAGGGTGCTGCAGTATTTACACACCTAAAAGCCCTCCTTCCACACCTGATGTGCTCTGCTTTTGGGCCATGCTCACTGCCATATCCAATCCTGGACATAAAAACAAGCCAGCAAAGGCAGGGTTGAGGAGAAAGAAGGAAACCAGCCAGTGAGGCTCAGAGAAAAATAACAGAAAGAAATATTGGCCCCAAAGTAGGGTTTTATTTCACTGCTTTTTCTTTTTATAAATTACCCACAAGGCGATTGCCAGATTCTTGGGAGCATTTGTTAGCCAACATTCTCGTGAAGTATTTGGAAAGAAAACCATGTGTTCGGCAGCTCATGTGTGAAGAAGCTTGAGAAATGCTCTGAAATTGGAACACTCTGTGTATTTGCAAGTGATGGGGATGATGATGTAGCAGCTGGGGTTTCTTAGCAGGTGACAGGGAGAGGTAAGTGACGACTGAAGTTTAACTGTAAGCTCTTTATATAAACTAGAGATGGGCTTCAGTGCACGTGTGAGGTTGGTGCTCCCACTAGGGAAGATATTCTAGGGTAAAATGTCTCTTTTTACTGGCAAGTTTCTTTACTACAGTGTCCCTGTAGGGTTAAATGCAGTCAGGGTCTGAAGGAAACTCATCCAGGTGGCAAGAAGTTGCACGAACTGGCAACATCATTTCCAGAGAAATAGAGCAAAGTGATGACAAAAGAAGGCAAAAAAATAGAAAAATAATCGCAGATTTCCTTTTTTGGGTCATTACCCTTTTTACAGTGCTCTGGGGATCATGAACATGGAAAGCCTACAAGGAAGAGCCACAGGCTGGAGCCTGAAGTGCTATTACTCATGTTGTGGCTGCCCTTCTACCTGAAGCCTCCCAGTTCTTGCAAAAAGATCAGTCCTAGTATCTATGCCTTGTGCTGTGCTCAGAGTTTGGAGGATGTAATGGATGCCCACTAAGTGCAATTAATTTTAACTAGCATTGAAGCACTCGCTCAGCTTAGTGAGGAGAAGGAAGACGTGGTTGTTGTCCTTTTGTCCGTCATTGAAGGGTTCCAGTTAGATCTAGCAGCCTTTTTAGTAGGATGATTTAAGAAGAATGAGGTTTTTTTGCTCTGGTGTAGCCTCTACTTTTCTCTAAAAGCCAGAAGCACAAGAAGACTGAAGATTAACACTTGGAGTGCCAGTATTTTTTAGTATTCAACCAAATTGAAGGCTATGCATGCACATGTCTTTAGTCAGCAGTTTGGTTCCTCCATGAGGACAGGAGCCCCACAAGCTTCAAGAATAGTCCAAAGGCTTGGATTCTTCATCCAGAGTTTTGCCAATTCAGCAGCTCTTTTTGCTGCTTGTAACATTGGAAGACAAATAATTATTAGTTAAAAAAAGCATGCTGGCACTGCAGTGGAAGGCTGTGGTTTGGAGCTCTCTGACCAGTCAATGGCTTAAAAACTTCCCTCAAGTTAGGGGCAGAAGAGAAATGTGCTGAAATGGCAGCTACTTATGAAGTTTTGCTTGCCTCTGATGAAACGAGTTCATGAAGTCTGCTGCCTATGGCCCTGACACAGCTAAAGGTTAGAATCCAAATGAGGAAAGGTCTTGATGGGCTTTCCTCATTCTTCATACCCTGGAAGACTGAGAGATAGAGTTTTGTTGGTCCAGAGAATATCAACCCAGAAGGGAAGTCTTGAAAGCATTCACCTGATTCATAATGTCTCACCTACTGTGATATGAGACATTATTGAATGGAATGAAGACTATGCTCCTTACAAGGACATGGAGGTAACAGTCCTGTTTGAGAGACAAGCAAAAGCAGACATCACTTGTGGCTAACCAGATGATTTGATGGCCCCTGGATGCACTGTGTATTTTGCATTAGAGGTTTATTAGCTTAATTAAAACTTCTGAAAGGTTTAACTACAGACCTGGACTGGTGTTACACACATTTCAGTTTACTTCCACACATAATATTTGGAGACAGAGATGTCGAAATATCCTGAGCTCTCCTTCTATGACAGTGTTGGATCAATTGAAGGTCCCAGAAGATCAACAGGTTCTCCTAGAAGCTTGCTGTTCTCCAGGTGAATATAGCTTTAGAAGGCTGTAGCAATACCTGACCCTTCTGCTGCATGAAGGTTTTAGTTTAATTATTGTAGTGAATTATTTTAATGACTTCATTGCTCATCATAAGTCACAAGCTGGCTGTGATATTCAATGCTCTCCTTTTACATAAAATGGGAGAGGACTGTTTCCCCCAACTCCTCCTATTTTCTGGTTGGAGTCACCCTACAGTTGCTCCAATGTTTTTCTTCACTGTCTGAGCTATCCGATCATCAATTCAAACTTCCCAGGAGCCTCTGAAGACCAAATTTAGTTTGCACCTGGATTTTTTTTCTTCCCAAAGATAATTACCTGGCTGTTTCCGATTCCATGTTTGGATAATCGCACTTACAAGGAGGCCTATAAAAAAGGGTGATGGGCACAACAGGGACTGCTGAACATCCTGAAAATGCCTTGCCTTCTGTCTCACCTTTTTCCCTCTGCAGAGCAAAACTGAGTTTAAATCCTGTTACAGAGAAACTATGCAGTTTGTTCCGGCTTTGGGCAATGGCATCCTCTCTGTTCACAAGCGGCTTCTCCTTCGTAAATGTTTTAAGTGCAAAGCTGACCTAGTTTAATGGGTATTCTTGCTCTCTTCTATACAGGCTGCCATCAAGACAAATGCACAGACTGTATTGTTTTAAGAAGTGTTAGCACTGTTTCTAGTATTGTCTTCTTAGCTTGGGATAAAGGATTTTCAAAGCATTTCCTTCTCACCACTGACACTGCGTGTTCACTTTTGCTGCCATTTGCCCTCTGAGCAAAACCAGGGCCAATCCATTTCTCTTGCATTTCTAAAGGATTTCTCTTTCCAATTTCCATGATCTAGTACAGCAGATTGTTTTCAAAGGCATTTGGGAGAATACTTGTGTTAAGTTGCACAAAAAGGAAACAGTTTCTGACTAAATATAGTATTGATCTGGCAATGCGAAAGAAATCTTAGCGAGAAGATGGTGAAACGAGTTCAGAGTTTGCATTGCGGCTGTGTAACTCCCCTTGCTTTCTCGAGCCAGTGCTTTACATCTTCCATGTGCAAGACCCAGGTTACAGTGGGTATTTAAATTGTTTTATTAAAAACAAAGAAAATATCCAAAAGTTAGACCTTGGGACCTGTTAGTAGCCAAAAAAAGCAATTGTTGTGACAATAGATTTTAATGATCTTTCGCAACTTCTGGGAGATATTAACTGTGGTACGAATTGTCTTCTAGAGAGCTGCTAATTTTTCATTATCCTCCAGGAGTTAATGATATGTTTGAAATGGGCTTCCTATTCTTGCCGCTGTAAGGCATTTTCTCCCCTTCTCTGTTTGAGAGCTGCAGCTCTTGAAAGTCAGGGCTGCCTCTGTTCTGCATTCCATGCCGCATTGCTTGTCCTTTGTTAGCACTGGGTAATAATAGCAGTTGTCTTGTCAGTTGATAAGCACTTGAGAGGCAGCTCAAAGCAGAGCTGACTTTGAATGACTGCTCACCCAAGCAAATAAATGGCTCCCTTCTGCATAAGATCTTTGTGTGTCAAGGTACCTGGCAGCTGGTGCTGTGGAACTGGGGACTCGCTCAATGCTGCGCAAAGCACACTTAGTGTGCTGCAGGTTTATTAGCTGGCTGAAGAGGCGTACGGTGGTTTACTAACCTCATCTGGCCCTAAACAATGTGGAAGTAGACACGTTTAGGGTATGTAAAAGGTTAAGAAGAAAAACGTCTTGCGTTGCATGATAGATGGGGTTTATTTTGTTTTACTGGAGTTTTTGTCTCCCACAAATCCTATGGCTTAGATGCGATATCCTAGAAACACCTAGAAACCAGCTTGCCAGGTTTTCCAGAGACAACAGAACTGTTGATTTCACTGTTTAGAACTTACTTCTCTAAAAGACCTCTGAGACCCTGAGTTTCTGGGAGGATCAGAATGAGCAATGCTTCCTCCAACCTGGCAGATACATTTGGGTTTCCAGATATCAGCTTGCTGAGGTGATCCTCCTGGTGGAGGCTGAGTCACTGCTCCAACAGCCCAACAGGCGGAAGAGGGGAGTTTGGTATTTATGATCTTCATGTGTTTAAAACGTCTTCTCTCAGCCTTTTGCAGCACACTTCTGGAAAGAAAACCTGTCTGTGTCTCACTTGTATTTGTTGTCTGTTTTTTCCAACACTACCTATAAGTACACACACTTTATGTGCCTATATAAAAAAGATATATGTGTATATATGGAGAGATATATAACATATATATTACATGCAGAGATTTTTTTGCAGTATATATAACATGTGAAACCATATTATATACGATATCTGTAAAGGGAAATTCTGTTCCAGTGTTATTTTCCAGCTGGAAATCTGGGGCAATGACTTTGCACATGGGTGCCTGCTCCCCCCGTCTTCTGAGACAAGGGATGGCAACTCACAGCAGGTCTCCTGCATCTCAGAAGAGATCCTGGACACATAAAGATTTAGTCCACATGGTTGAAAACAGCCGAAGACCCATTATTCCCTGCTAAATGTTCTGCTTTAGCTCGCATATGTGCTTTGTTCCCACTTTATACATCATGCTTTCCACTTCATGGAGCCTAGAGGACAAAGAGCCTTTCCTTACTAATTCAGCTGGAGAACATTGGAATCAACATGAACTTCTGCCGCCACTGCTGTTGGAAAGCCCAAGAGGCCTCTGGAGTTGCAATCATCCGTCAGGATGCCTCATTTTCCTTTGTGCTCTCTATTATACAGGAACTCCAAGTGTGACTAACAAGCAATAGTCATGTTTTGCTCCTCTATTCTACTAAGCCTGTGACCCCCATTTTGTTCTGGAAAGTCTCAAAGTATTTATTAGTGTCATGGAAACAGGAGATCTCTTCATATTGCAGTGAACAAAGAAGTCCAGAAAGCATTCATGAGTATTTAGAAGGGCAATCCAGAGGAAAAACTGAAAAACTGGAGTAAGATGTTCATCAGCCACCTGAGGAAAACCTGCACTGCTCTCAGAGATACAGCCTAGAACAAAGATGCCAATCTTCTTGCTCCAAAGCACAAAAGGATTTTCTCCATCACTTACGCATGTTACAGAATATGTCAGCTTTTTCTTGACATATCAGACATTGGCCACAGAGGGACTAGTCAGTTATATGGGGTATAACACACATCTGCTCTTGCGTGTCTGAGAACACAGAGCAGCTGGGCCATGGTTCTGCAAGGAGACAACATCCGACCAAATATACCCTGATCAGAACATGAACACAGACTCTGGGGAGTTGCTGCTCTGCCCTGGTGTTTCCATAGTCAGCATGTTTAGTGTCTTGGAATGTTTCTTCACTAACCCCTCTCATCCACAAGAAGAGCATGGAGTGTTAATTGGCACTTATAAAGCCTTTACATTTCTTTTGAGTGTGAAAGAGAGAAATGTCTTGCATGAAGATCTAACCAGGCATCATTTAACCTACTCTGGGTGGATGTGCTCCCACTTTCTTCCTCAGTCTTCCTCCCTGTTTCTGAGCTGAGCATCTCTGAAACTTTTCCATTCTGAATTATTCTTCTTCTGATTCCAAAGTTCAATAAGTAGGATTAAGGTTCAGCTTGGAGAGATAGTGGGAGAAGAGCTTTTTCTTCCAGCACAAGCTAGATTTTACAATATATAGATACCAACTGGCTACCTGTAGCCTTCTTCAGAGCATCTTAGCTCAGAAGGATCTGCAGGGAGTGGAAGTGCTACGAGATGGTGTGATTTACTACCCGGGCTTGTGCTAATTAGCAAGTTGAGAAACACTGGAGAGTTGGGGGCCAAGCTCTTCACATACCAACATCTCTTTTCAATCTCCAGAAAAGCAGAAAGAATCTCTAGGGCTGTTCTATCTAGATTGGAAACTAAGGATAGTTTCCTCCACCAAGATGGAATCTACAGCTGGAAAAGAGGTACCAGCTTCTTCCAGCCCCATCACAAGCAAGAGAGTACACAGTGGGGACAAGTGTGGAGACAAGTCTGGGGGCAATGGTGCTGCACTCCAGTAACCTCCAAGGAAGAGACACCCATAGCTAGGCTTAATATCCTCAAAGGGAAAAGCTGAGGGTGTCTGAACCCCCTTCTTTTCTTCTCTGCATTTTCTTCATCTTCACTGAGAAGAGATTTCTTGCCCTGGAATTTCATCTAAATTACAGTTAAGAAGAAACTGATAGTGAGCATTGGCAACCAGGGAGGCCTTTAGGAGACAGATCTATCTCAGGATTTTCCATCACTTACGAGAATTCCACTCTCTTCTTCGTAGACCCATAGCTGGTAGAGACACAGACAAAAGCTTGCATATTCAATGCATCAGGCAGACAGCAGACAAGGAGGAGTTACCACAGCTGAGTGCTGTGTATTGGATGCATCTTGCTGAGCTTGTGCTATCTTCAGAGTGGTGTTTAACCGTCAAGTGACCAAAAACCAATGTCTTCCTTGTAGGGTGGGCTGGGTCTCTTGCCTTCATTCTTCCAGCAGCAGCAGTGGCAGTGTGTTTTAAACTAAGACCCTTGCAACTCTCAGGTTCCCCAAAACCAACTGATGTTCCTTCCTAAACAAGCAAGGAAACAAGTTCTGTTGGTGGAGTTGTCTGCCCTAATGGAAGCCCTTGATTTCTTGCAGACACTGATGAGTGCCACTCAAGCCCCTGTCTGAATGGAGCTACCTGCGTTGATGGCATCGACTCTTTCAAATGCTTATGCCTTCCCAGCTACGGAGGGGACCTGTGTGAGATCGGTACGGCCTTCCTGGCTTCAGCTAATCTTACTAACTGCTGCACCTTCTTCCCCCACAAAAAGGTGAACCCCAGTGCTCCCATCAGCCCTGCCCTCATCTCAGCAAGCTAACCTGTAACAACAGCTTAAAATATGCTAAGGAAAAGGCTTTCAGACTTGTGTTTATATATTTTGATTAGTTTATTCATCATAGCACCGTGTCCTCTAAGGTTCCTAAGCAGGAGCTTCTGGTATCTTCTTCAGCTCTCTCTTTCTTAAGTTTCTCTATACAATGTTGATGACAAAAGTTGCTGTCTCTTTGAGCCAAGGGTCTTTCTGTTCATCTGTAACAGTAGGGAACATCCGCACATCTGAGTACATCTTCACCCCAGGCAAACTTTCTCTGCTGGATTGGAATTTCATGGAAGGATGCTTCAACTGAGCCGTGGAAAATGATTGTGTTTCTCACTGTGAAGATGCAGCCGAGAGAGAAGCCTCATTCGCTCCAGGAAGCTCCACCAATTTGACATTTTTGTCATCTCTTCAGCATGGCTTCCTGTGGCAAACTCAGAGGGGAATGTGTATCTTTGAGAAAACATCCAGTGACTGGTTTTCCTATCAAAACTTGACCTACACTAATGCTTCTGCTTGTTTCTACAAAGAAAGAAAAAGAGTTGTGGGGTTTTTTCTTAAAGCTGGTGAAAGGCCAAACTTTCATCAGTACAGCTGAGGGGAAGCTCCCCTGTCTTGCTCAAACGAGAGAAATAAGGTAGCAGTGTCTTCTTCACCTTGGCACAAGTAATGATAATATATATTGGATTTCCTCCTCCCCTTTCTCTTCATCTCTCTTTCTGCTTCCAATATGAACATATGGAGTGGACCATAAGAGGGCTGCTCAGGATAACTGGACCATCTGGGCAGGAATTGTGCTGTCTTAACATCAATTTCCTAATGCAACCTTAGTAGCCCCTGATTTACCTGTCCCTGCCACCTGTTGTTGAAGATCCCTGTAACCCAACAAGAGACTTTCCACCCTGCAGCTGCTTATAATCTCTTTTGGACCAAGTCAGAATGAATTTCAACTTTTCTCTGATTTCTGGGCTCATGATGCCTGTGGGCTACAGCCTCGGAGGTGCAAGAAGCAGCCAGTGCCCTGAGTTCAGTGGGGCACTAAATCTTCATTGTTCCTAGGAGGCAAACCATCCTTTCTGTTGGTCTCCAAGAACAGTAGGACATCATAGTTGATCTCTGCTATCTGTACATGCAGCAGTCCTTCTCATCACCATGGCAGTGTCCCTATCAGGGAACAAGTTTGTCATCATCCTGTTCCAAGATGATTGCCCTCATATTTCCTCATAACTAACAGCTCTGTAGGAAAGAGTGGTCTCTCTCCTAGGAAATGTCCCACTGAGGTTCTGTGCCATGTGCTCTCCTATCCCCAGGCTGTGATGACAAGGGGTGGTGTTCAAGCTGCTGGAAAAGTCTTTAATCTCAAAAGACAGAGCAGGTTCTCTGCTCACCTTGTGTAAGCAATCTGCCTGCAAAGACCAAGAATCCTTGGAGATTCAGCTAGTTCCAGATAATCCATTTCATCTGTTGAAGAAGGCAGAAAATGTTTTTAGTGCCTCAACCAACTACAAACCCTTTCAATATCTATGAAGCACCTGCAGTCTCCAGCTGGAAGAACACCAGGAAGGTGGATTAGCATGATAGAAGGTGACAAGTGCTTTGACCTAACAAGTTTAACAAAGAAGAAAGAAACTGAGCACAGAAAACCTTACTGGAAAGGGAGAGAGGTGTGAGGACTCATTGAAGGCTTCCATTCCGAGAATGACAAGTGCCTGAAGGATGGTAAATTGGGCATCTGAAAGGCTGAGGTTAAACAGATTTCATGTCCTTCAGTCATATGGTGCATGTGTAGTGTTTTGCATTGGATGAGAGCCTTTTCTGGTGGTTTCTCCCTTTGCCTTTGCTCTCCCCAACTTGTGGCTTTATTTTCCCTAATTAATGGATTCAACTCTTTACTGTTTCTCAGATGATAAAAGGTGTCCTGAACTATATACACTTTAGCAGCTTCCAAGCTTTTTCCTTGAGATTTCATTTTCCATCATGGTAAGTTCCTGAATCCTCTTTTCTTCTCTCTTGGTAGGCTTGCTTCTCCTCCAGAGCCACAGAACAACACTAAGCAATGCAACCACCCAAACCTGGGCTCTCCTCCCCTCTTTCATTTTCAATACATACATATTGATTCTGGGCATCTGGATTCAGGTTTTGGAGTTTCTTTCCAAAGCAAGAAAACTCTGCACAAGTGGAAGAAACAGATTCCTGCTTCTTCAGTTCCCCAAAACCAGAGTCCAGGAACATGATACAGGGATTGAATTGCTCAGGAATAAGTTTGTATCATTCCATTTTTCTAGTAGCACTGGTCACATAACTGCACACATGGGTCTTGAGCACAGGCTCCCCTCTCTGTGTCTGCTTTGGATGCCTTCTGGTAATATTCCCTGTGATTTCCCACAGGCAACAGTGTCAGGGTTTGCTTTTTAGCGGAAGCAACCACGTGTTGTCCCACGCCGTGAGAGCACAAGCTGCTAAGAGGTGAGTTGGAAGGCTTCCAGACCATGCACCAGCTCCTTTTAATCCCTCCTTTGTGTGTTTCAGACCAGGAAAACTGTGAGGAAGGCTGGACCAAGTTCCAGGGCCACTGCTATAGGCACTTTGAAGACAGGGAGACTTGGATGGATGCAGAGGCCAGATGCCGACAACATCAAGCCCACCTGAGCAGTATCATCACCCCAGAGGAGCAAGAGTTTGTGAACAGTGAGTGCTGAGAGCAGCCTGAGACTGAGCATGGGTCCATCCATTGGACTCTATGGAGTCTATGGTCAGATTTAGCCAAAATGACATAAAACTCACAATTTTCCCCACTGGTGCTCAGATATTTCCTAATGAGATCTCACCCTTAAGTGGGAGAGGAAGAGCCATCCAGCTCATTGCAGGGGGTTGGAATAGATGACCTTTAATGGTCCCTTCCAATCAAAACCATGATTCTATGAGCTGTGAGACAGAAGAGCCCTTTCTCAGCTAGGACAGAACTTCACTCACCACATTGCTGATGTGGCTTGTTCACAACACGTTCACTTGGTGCAACAAGAGCAGTGACCAATGGCAGAGAAAATGGATCCATGCTCATGGCACACTGAAAGGGGAGGGAGACGGACAAGCGTGATGCTGGGTGTGGGAGGGGAAAGGACATCAGAGAGAGCTGACAAAGAAACACTTCCAATGAGGTACTGGGGAACCACGACCCATTCTTCTTTCCTCCTTTATCTCTTCTAGGCCATGCACAGGACTATCAGTGGATTGGCCTCAGTGACAGAGCTGTGGAGAATGATTTCCGCTGGTCCGATGGGCACTCCCTGGTAAGCCTGCATCCCACGGAACATTCAGTGTGGGGAAGAGGCTCCCCTTGGGTGGAAAAAGTCCCATGAGTTACGTGCTGAGTGCTTGGGTTGGGCATCAAAAGGAGGCAGCTCTAAACATTGTAGAGCTCATGGCCACCATCGCAATAGATGTAACTGCTGTAGTAGCAACTGGTGAGGCAGCAACAAGGGTGGAGGAGCGAATAGAAGGTGAGGGCTCAACCTTTCTTCTCTGCAGCAATATGAGAACTGGAGGCCCAACCAACCTGATAACTTCTTTGCGGCGGGTGAGGACTGTGTGGTGATGATCTGGCATGAGCAAGGAGAATGGAATGATGTTCCCTGCAACTATCACCTCCCTTTCACCTGCAAGAAAGGAACAGGTCAGCACCCCATGTCATGCGAGCAAGCATAGGGAGCTTGGGCAGTGGTTGCGGGGCTTGAATGGAGCTCCCAGTGCACATGAACATGGGTTTTGTCACGGTAAAGGGTGGTCTAAAAGGTGGAAGGAATTAATAGAAGTTGGAGAGTTTCCCAAGGGATTGAAAACAAGTAAGATGAACCATTAAGGAGGGAGTTTCATATCCCCAGGCAGTGAAAGGTGGCTGTAGCATCACTCCTGCACACAAGCTCCATGCCCTCCCGTGGAAGGAAGTGGCTGTTGTGATGCCTGCCTTTCCTTGCTTCTCTGGGAGGCAGGAATGGAGCACTGAGGCAGAAAGCTGCTTAATCCCAAGCCCCATCACAGAATTTCCATATCCCTTATCCCTCAGTTTTGTGGATCAAGGCAATCTCAGGGGGATTTGAGGTTTTATGAGCAGGAGAAGAGGAGCATCAAGGCTGTGTGTGCCGGGTGTGAGCTGCCCGCTCAGCCAGGCAGGACTCTTCCAGCTCTCCATGTCTCTGCCCATTTCCTGCAGTGACCTGTGGGGACCCCCCCATGGTGGAGAACGCCAGGACCTTCGGTCGGAAGAAGGACCGCTATGAAATCAACTCCATGGTGCGATATCAGTGCAACCAAGGCTACATCCAGCGCCACGTGCCCACGATCCGGTGCCAGCCCAATGGGCAGTGGGAGGAGCCGCGGATATCCTGCATAAACCGTATGTAAAGGCTCCTTTACCTTCAGGTTAGGGCTGATCTGTCCCTGCGGCTGGGAATGAAGGGGGCATCATCTTAGGGTGCAGGTTAGCTCTGGGCAGAAGGGGACATCATGGTCCACATGACTAGTTGAAAGCTCCCCTATGATTGGGCAATGGGAGCCGGCATCTTCAGGGCAGGCGTGGACCACAGGAGGGACAGCCTGAGGAATCATGGATTCTCCTCTACTAGGCAGGGTAGAGGCAGTTGCAGAGCCACGAAAGGGCAACAAAGAGATCACCAAGGGCCCAGGCCGCTGAAAGAAAGGAAAGTGATAGAAATGACTTCTGAAAGGGTGACTTTTGGCACCACCTGCATCAGCAGAGAGAATTAGGAGGGGGGACCTGTAGTCTCCTATGATCCCTCCAAGCCCTGGGAGTAGACAGGAGCCCTGCAGCAGAGCTAAGCCAAGGGACAGGGCTGGGTTCTTGACTCTTCTTCTGTCAGACCTCCAGCTGACAGCAGCCAGCCCTCTCCCTCTGGTGTCCCAGCCCGTTCCCAGCCCTGCCTACACCCCTGTCCCATCCTTTCTCCTCTGCAGCTTCCCAGTAATCTCATCACCCTCAGACAAATCACATCTGTCCATCGGCCTCCTTGCCAGGTGCTGGTCCAGCTGGGCAATTCCAGCTAAAGCAACAGTCCCACAGCCAGGGAAAGTCAGTATGGGCTCAAGGGACAAACCTCCGCCCCAGGGAGGAGATGGAAGGAGGAGGGATGGAGGAGATGTCTGAGGGCAGCCATAGTGCAGATGAAGCAGCTGACTCCCTTGGCTCTGCTGCAGCCCCAGAGAGCTGCAGGCTGCTCCTGGCATGGATCACCAGCAATCAGGACAGCCAGGCAGTTCCAAAACAGCTTTTGCTGCTTCCATCAATCCTGAAATTATCACACTGGGGTAGTGCCAGATTTAAGGAAAATTGGCAGCAGAGATCAGGCAGAAACCTTGTTCCTGCCCGACGGACAGGGCTGTTTTCCCTCCTGTGCCCTGAGTACATCCCACTGCTGATGGATACTTCCTTCCCTTTCCTAGGGGCCTGGGGAGGGACCAGTATTGCAGCAGGTGAGTTGGGAAGCAGTCCTCATGCCCACCCTATTAGCAGAGCTAAGGGACGGGACAAGCATCCACAGAGAGGATGCTGCTACCCAGTGCTGCCTGTGCTTGCCCAGGGCAGCCAGCGCAGGACGAGCAGCGCCTCTATCCCACTTCCTGCGTACAAGGTGCCTTTTCTTCTTCTTCCTCTTCCTCAGCCTCCAACTACCAGCGCAGGCTATACAAAAGGAGCCTTAGGAGCCAGTCGAGACCCAGCGGCAGAGCCGTGCACAGACCCACCCATTAGAGCGGGGCCAGAGAGAGACACCGAAAGTGAGAAACAGAGATTTTTAACGGAACACTTCTATTAACAGAGTCGAGTTCTCTTCTTCTTCTTGTCGCTTTTTGTTGTTGTCATATAAGGAAAAACAAAGATTATATTAAAGACAAACCCACCTTTGTGTATATATATAAAAAACCAATAATTAATGTGTTTTTTCCAAGCACCAAAGCAAAGCAAATTAGATCTCAGCATTTTTACTAACTGTCCAGTTCCAATTATCTTCATGCCTTCGGGGACAGGGAGGGGGGTGGGTTTGCAGAGGGCAGGGGGTTAAGTTAAATAATAAAGATGAATATTTTGTCCTGAATTTATCCACGAACAATGTAATTATTTCTGTTATTTAATCTCCGGGGTGAGCAGCACCTTTTTGGGGTTTTATTTTATTATTATTATTGTTTCTTTTCCAGAATTCTCCTACTGCTGCAGCACATCAGGTCTGGGGGGGGAGGGCCGGGAGGCTGTGGTGGAAGGAGCTATAGGAGGAGGGGAGGCGAGGGGATGCTGAGACCCGGGAGCCGGGTGCTGGGGGCTGCAGCCCCTCTCTGCTTCCCTGCCACCCCCCCCGTCCTGGGACAACGTGCTCTTTCCAGGGGACCGTGCGGGGCACCAGCGTTCCCTGCACCTATTTATATTTTTGAACATATCCTATTTTGAGAGAATGATAAATAATAAAGAGAGTGAAATCGGAGCGGGCGCTTTGTCGGTGTGGTTTTTTAATGTGTGCGGCAGCGGTTTCCCATGGCAAAGCAGCAAGGAAGGAAGGGGAGCCCAAACTGGGTGCTCCAAATGGGACCTGCTCAGCGCCAGCCAGCACCCAAGAGTTCAGCCCTGGGGACAATGGAGGTAGGGGAGAAGAGTCCTGAGCCCCAGCTGAAGAAGGACCCTGGGGTAGGACATCACCCCCTTATTCGGGTCTCATCCTAGGAGAGGTTAAGCCTCAGACCTAAAACCCATCACCAGCAGGAACTGCTTCACCCTCCAGCTTTCAGTCCTGATATCCGTAGGGTTAATTAACACCCATTAATGAGGCAGCACAAGGCCCTTGCAAGAGCTCAGGTGGGCACAGGGCTGAGCAAGCGGTGGTGAGACGATGTTCAGCCAAAGGTGTTCAGCCAGGAATCCCCACATCCTGTCTGTGGCAGACCCCTCTCTTGTCCTGGGGCAGAGATGGGGACACAGCCACATCGCTCCAGGGATTTCTCCATGGATTTATTAGAAGAGGTCCAGGAAAATACACATTTTCATAACCAAACGCTTTGAAGGAGAAGGCACCAGAGTTCAAGTGGAGTCCAGGCAAGGGGTGCATGGAGATAAGGCACTGGCACTCCTGCAGGAACAGGCACAATGGCATTCTTCAGGAGGACAGGGACGGGGCTGGGATGCAACAGATACCCATTCTCTGCCTCTGGCCCATTCCAGCCTCTCCTCGCTCCCACTCCATGAGTTCTGGGGCAGGACCAGCCTGGAAGGGCAAGATGAGCCTGGAAGCGCAGGCGGGTGCTGGTGACATCCTACCACTCAGGAAGGGGCCACCACCCACAGGGTGGCATGGGCCCATGGGGACCATCAGGGACAGTCCTGTGCTGCCCCAACTGCTGAGCAAGACGTGGAAGATATAAATGAAGTAAAAATAAACCAAAAAGAAGCCTCCCATCCCACCCCCCATCCCGCTTCCCCTCAGTCACCCCAAAAACAGCCTTGGGAAATGCCCAACCCCAGGCACCATCAGGCTGGAAACATCCTCCAGACAAGAAGGAGCCCTTCCTGCTCCTTATCTCTCTTTGTAGCAGAAGACTCCAAACCTGCCCTTGCTGGGGAAGCCGAAGCTGCGGACACCAGGCTCCGGAGGGCCGCAGTTGGCGCGGGGCTTGGCGATGGGGTAGCGGACGCTGCCATCTGCCAGCCAGCCGGCATCGCAGCGGTCCAGCCCCAGGAACTTCCAGGCCGAGTAGAGCTGTCCCACCCGGGCGATCTCGGCCCCTGCCCCCTGGCAGCTCTGCTTGGCTTCCTCCAGCGTCATCCCAGCTGTGTGGTCCAGGTAGAA
This sequence comes from Amazona ochrocephala, assembly GCA_039720435.1. Lineage (NCBI taxonomy): Eukaryota > Metazoa > Chordata > Aves > Psittaciformes > Psittacidae > Amazona > Amazona ochrocephala. The sequence goes on along the minus strand of CM077883.1, from coordinate 38,273,843 downwards.
AACTTCTCCTAGGAGGCAGAAGAGAACATCAGTGCTGAGCATCATCTGGAGCATCCCCACACAGAGCATCCCCACCCAGAGCATCCCCACCCAAGCTCAGCCATAAGGGGGCGAGATGCCAGCAATGGGGCACAAGATCCCTGGCCCAGCACCTACCTTTGAGCGCAGAGGAGAAGCAGAAGGCATCAAAGCGGTGCAGGTACCGGTGGCGTGGGCCATAGCTGCGGATGCCTGGGGCGAGCTGCAGCCCACCGCAGGGCTTGCGGGGCAGGCGAATGGGGTACTGCACAGTGCCATCGGCCAGCCAGCCCGCGTTGCACCAGTCCAGCCCCTCGCTCCAGGCCTGGAAGAGCTGGTTGAAGGTGGCGAGGATGGCACCTTGCTCCTGGCACACTCTCTCGGCTTCATGGAAGTTGAGCTTGTACTGCCCGCGGGGAGGCTGGTACGGGAACACGATGCCTGGAGAGGGACAGGGAGCTCAGCCGGCCTCCATGGGTAGCCCCCGCGTGTTCCCAGCCCATCCTAAATTCAGGCTCTGGGACAGGGACCACTCCAAGCCTCAGGCATGCAGGGACGGGGATGCTGCAGGGATGCAGGCGCCAGCGGCGAATTGCCAGCGACATCTGGTGGCACAGGGACACAGAGACCTGGGGACCCATGGACCACCTTGGCGGGGATAGCACCTGCACATACAGGGATACACAGACTATGATAACCGGAATGCAGGGACCACCACCACAGGGTCATAGGGAACACAGTCCTGGGGACACACAGGCAGGGGTCCCAGGGGGGCATGGACCACCCCTGTGGGGATGGGGAGACCATCATCATGGGGATATGCAGACTACAGGAACATGGACACAAGGACAAGCATCACGGGGGTGTATGGGCCACAATCCCAGTGACACATGGTTCACGATGGATGTACGACAGGACCATGCGCACCACCATGGACCACAGCCACAGAGACCAGTGGGGACAAGGGGATGGGCAGAGGGACAGCAATGGGGACATTTCCACAGCTCTGAGCTTGGCAGTGGAGCCAGGGCTGAGTCAGGTCCCTCATTCCAAGTGAACAAAAAGGGGCTGGCCAAGTAACCAAGGTGCATCCCAAGATGCAGGGGACACCCAGAGCTGGAAGGCGAGGGGCAGCTGCACCTGATGCAGCACAGCAGGAAGATGGATGGTAAAGGCAGGAAACACTGCAGCCATGGGGTCACCCCCAAGTCCAACTCCGCAGTAGCATCCCCAGCATCCTGCTCTGGGCTCAACTCACTGTCAGACAGCCCCAAGCCACCACCCCATGACACCGAGCATCCTACTCCAGCACCCAGCAAAGAGGGGTGCCATGGGAAGGCCAAGCTCACTGGCTTGGCTCAGGGGGTCATGCAGTCCCCATTGTGCCCCCACCTTGCAGCCGGAGGTCCACCACATCGCTCTCATCCTCCAGCCCATCGATGACCTCGCAGCGGTATTTGCCATCGTCCTGCAGGCGCACATCACTGACCACCAGCGAGGCCTCGCGCCGGCCAGCCTGGCGGAGGTGAGCACGGCCACGGAAGTCCCCAAAGGCCATGTAGGTCTTGCCGATGGCCACCAGCACATCCTGCTCCTTGGTGTAGTCGTCCCGTAGCTTGGACCACTTGATGCGGATCTTGCGCTTGGCCTCCAGGTCGGGCTCATAGCGGTAGTAGCAGGGCAGGGTGACGTTGCCGCCATTGAAGCTGTAGACGGGGTCTTTGGGAGTCTCCACCAAGAGTTTGGCTCCATTGAAGTAAACCACTGGGGATAGCGAGGGAAGGCATGATGGGCAGGTCAGGATCTAGGCAGCATCCCCAAATCTCCCCCCAGCCACCCCTTCAACCTGAGCATCCCATGAGCATCGTCTGAGCACCCCTGGAGCATCCATGCCTGCTCCTCCGGGCCCCACATCCCCTCCATGAGCTGGGTCCCAGCCCCATCCAGAGACAGGGGGACACTTCAGCCACTTGCAGCAACCCACCAGCCCCCCTTTCCTGCCCATCCCTGATGTACCTTTCTCCTGCCCATTGCCTTTGTCGTTCATGATGTGGTTGTAGTAGAAGCCGTTGTAGAAGGGGTGGTGGGAGCCGCTGGCCAGGCTCAGCAGGGCAGCCTCCAGGAGCAGTGAGAGCAGCAGCATGGCCGAGAAGCAAGGCCAGACCTTGAGCCTGGGCTGTGGAGGGGGAAAGGGCTGTGGTAACACCCCGCAATAACCAGGAGTGCTCCGAGCTGCCTGGCACATAGCTCTGGGCTGACCCCGTCACAGGGATGCAGGGAGAGGGGTGGGAAGAACCAGCAGAGCAGCTCCAGGGGAGGGTACAGGCAACATGAGCCATGCCCCCAGACCTGCCCCACAACTCCCAGTCCCCTCCATCCTCATCCTCCTGCATGGATCTGACCATGCACCACTGCACTCAACACTGCCACCCGCTGGGGCTTGAGGAGCACCTGACCCAGAGGGGAAAATTGAGACCAAGCAGGGATCAGCGCATCCGGGAGAAATGAGATCCCAGGATGTCCTTTGAACTGGGAGCCGGGAAAACATCACGTATGGGATATGCAGGGAGAGAAGTGGCCAAGCCCCGTGGCAAGCTCAGTTTACAGAGGCAGCCGAGCGTGCAACCCAGCGAGGAGGGGAGGAGAGAGCTCGGGGCTGCCCCAGCACTGGACAGAGCCGGTGGGCACCCACCCAGCATGGCTGAGGACCCCCTGCTCTGACCCTGGGCTGCTGCTTTGCACCACAGACACGACTGGCACCATCCCTGTGCAACACGTTTCCCTCCCAGACCACATGCCCTGGGTGCAGGGAAGCCCGGCTGCCCCGCAGCACCGGAGACCCGTGCTACCCGAGCTCTGGGTGCCCCGGGCACCCAAGGGTGCCCTGCATGGGGCTCGCCCAGGGCAGCTCATATCGGTACCTGCTGGCTTGCGAGCTCTCCCGGAGCCGGCAGAGGGGGCCCGGCACCCGGCAAGGCTCCGGCAGCCCCTCTCCAAGGCGGGGAGGGGTCCGGCATCACAGCCTCTGCTTAGGCAAGGTCTATGGGTGCCTGCAAAGCTGTCCCGGGCCAGGGAGCTGTGGGACTGAGGATGCTCCAGGGGCAGCAGCGTCCGATATGGGGTACAGAGGTGGTCTCTGGGGTCCAGAGGTGGTCTCTGGGGACCAGGGCATGAACCAGCTGCTGTTGCCATCATGGGTTGCTGGCTCCAGGGCTCTCCCGTCCATGGTTGGTGCCACTGCTCATCCTTCTGTGGGGTGCAGCCACCCGATGGGGTGTGCAGAGCCAGTGCTGCAGGGCACAGGGTGCACCCACACCACATACACTGCATCCAGTGGAGCCTGGCAGCATCACTGCATGGCACTGCATGGCACTGCATCCCAGCAGGCACCACGTGCTGCCCACATGCGGCACGGTGGGCTCGAAGCACCCACAGCTTCACACCTCGGTTTGGGGGCACCAGCACCGGTCCCCCTGTGCCCCCCATGCCCAGACACCCCCCCAAGAGCCCAGTGGTGAGGTGACACACCTGGAAGGCGGTGTCCTCAGCTGCAATGGCACTGAGCATAGTGCTGCAGCACCCACCATAGTGATGCCTGGCACCTTCCGTGGTGATGCTCAGCACCCTCTACAGCGATGCTACCCCTTCCCTGCCAAGCTGGGTGCCCACCACCCGGGGTGCCAGCCCTCCCCACCACCCCGGGGCTAAGCCCTACTCACTGCTGGTTGCGGGCAGGCTGCAGGCAGGCGTGCAGGCAGGCTGCAGGCAGATGCACTGTTTAGGGCTCTCGCAGGGCTGAGAGGAAGCAGCTCCAGGGCCTGCCTCTTAAAGGGAAACACACGCCTTTCCCAACCCCCTGATCACAGCCCGGAGCTGGTTTGGGTACCCCCGGCCCCCCGCCATGCGCCTGTATGATGCTGCCTGTACACTGCCCGCACACCTCTTCTGTGATGTGTCTGCTGCATGCATTGCCTGCTTGGGGAGAGGAGCAAGGATGCCCCGTTAGGGCTGGTGGGCATGCGGGACCCCATAATGTCGGGTGCTGGGGAAGAAGAGACATCTCTTGTCCAGTGTCCCATCAGGGGACTGACCACAGTCCCCAGGCAATGGAGGTGTGGAGCACACATGTGGCAATAGCACCATGGGCACGATGGATGACTGTGCCTGAGGACATGCAGTGTCTGCCTGCTCTAGGGTCAGGGAAGACAGCTGAGCCATGGGGTTCAGCCTCTTTGGGGTGCACTTGTGTCTATGGGGGCAAAGCAGAGGCTCAAAAACAGAACAAAAGCTTTGGGGTGCATGATTGCACCCACCTGAGATGGCATCATCCCTACACTTGGGTGATGCACTCCATCCAGCTCCCACCAGCACACGGACATGGCTCCGAGAGCCTCACATCCAGCCCTGAGGACGAGCAGCGCAGTGACGGCGCACACGCAGGGATGCTGGTCCAGGGGTGGCCAGTGGGGCAGAGGACACAGAGGAACCATGGAGCAGCGTGTGCCCTGACCCAGCAATGCCCTGCCCCAGCCCGGCGCACCTCTTCGTCCCCCACTTTGTTGTTTTATGGCAAGGAAATGAGGAGCAGGGGCCCCGGCCCAGTGCTTGCCACCGCGTCAGGCCGGAAAGCAAACAACTGGTGTAAAAATAGACCACCCTGGGCTGGCTGCAGGGTGAAGGGGCCGGGACCCCCCTTCCTCACTGCCCCCCACCGCGGGTGCAGCCCTGTCTGCCCGTCGCCACCGTGCTGATAGGGAGCAGCCAGCATGGAAACGGTGTTATCTGCCTCCAGCACCAGCCCCTGCTTCCTAACCAGGGATGGCTGTGGGACTCAGGGTCTGGAGGAATGGCTCTAATTGCTCTCCTTCTCCCTGCATACACACCCATTGGAACCCTTCCTGACACCAGGGATGTGCGAGTGTCGTGGCTGGGAATGCTGCAGTCATCCCAACTGAGTGTCCCGTCCCGCCTGCTCTGCCCTGATAGCAGAGGGGTGGTATCGCATCTTGGCTGCATCCCAGTTGCATTCCAGCTATCAGTTGTTTGCCCAAGACATCCATGACACAGTGAGGCAGCGATGGGGATGGCTCCCTCCGCCCGCCGGGCTGTGCAGACAGACGGACAGCCCCGTCGGGGCACGCTGCTCCTTGGTGTGGCTGTCCCATTGTTCCAGAGCCAAGGAACAAGCCACACGCTGCCCTGTGCTGCCTGCGCTGCGGCGCCAGCCGGGAGCCATCCTCTGCCCCACCTGAGCTTGCAGCAGCAGGAAGGAGATAGGGATGCTTTTGTGCTTGTCATTTCAACAGCAGCTCATGTTTGGCCATAGTCGTGTCTGGATGTGGTCGCTGATGCCCCTGAGCAGCAGTCTGAGGAAGGAGGAATCCCCTTCGCTCCCTCCCACTTCTCTCCCTATTGTTGGAGCTTCAGGGATGATCCCGGATTTGTGTTCTGCTCCCCGAGGGTGGGACTGTGGGTTTCAGGGTGTGTGAAGCTGCACAGAGCCAGGGTAGCTCTGACCTGGGAGCACGTGTTTACGGCGCGTGTTTATGGCTGGCCGAGCTTATGGTTGAATGGGAGCCACAGTGCCACCCGTGTCTTCCCCTCCTCAACCCCAGCAGCTCACAGCTCCTCCATAGCCACACTGGAGGGGTTTCTCCCTGTAATGCCATTTGCACGGGGCAATTCCAGCAGGAACCTGCTGCCCAAGGCTCAAACCAGGGAGGAAAACCCATGCTCCTGGTGGGATGGAGGCGGCTGTGATCTGTGCTGGGCTTTCCGGGTGGAGGCGAGAGGATGCTCTCCCCGACGGCTGCTTCCTGAGGAACTGGCTCGCGGGCAGCCGAGTCAGCAGCAGCGGGGTGCCGCAGCCTTCCTGCTGCTCCAGCAACCCAGCTGTGTCCGGGAAGAGCATCCGAGGCACAGGGATGAGTCGTGAGGGGCTGTGCATGGTGTGCAGGGCGCTCTGGTCCCCATCAAATCCCCCTTCCTGGGGCTCTGGAGGAGGAAGGAAATGCCACAGAGCTGGGAAGGGGCTCAGCATCCGTCAGAGGGGCTTGCCTGGGGGGTGGCAATGGGCCACAGCAGGATCCCCTGCTCTGACACAGGGCATCTGGTCCTGTCACCCTCCCCACGGAGTCTGTGCCGTGCCCCAGCTCAGGGCTATCTTGGCTGGACTCAGAACAAGCTGCTCTTATCTCTGCCCCAGCTTCCCAGCGATAAGGGTGGCATGTCTGGAGGTGAACCGGGCTGCCTGTCCCTGGCTAGAACTGTGGCTGCTATTTGTCACCAAGCAGCCACAGTGGATTCAGCCTGGTCCATGCCAGCAGCCCTGCTGGTGCTCAGGGGCCAAACAGGAGCCTGGGAAGGGGATGCATGGGCTGAGCAGGGTGCTGCTACCAGCACAAAGGTGCATAGAGGTGGTCCAGGGCTGCAGGGATGGAGAGATGTGGCGGGATGCAGGTTGTCCTGGGCCATTCGTGCCAACTTCAGGGCAGAAGGCTCTGGAGAGAAGCAAAGCTCCTCTGTCCTGTCTACCCCAGTGCTCCTTTCCTACCAGGGACCTTGTCCTCAATGCTGGGAGCATCCCCACGGGCAGCCCTGGGGTGTAAGAGCCGTTTTTGCTCCCAGCTGGTGGATCTGCTCCAGGATCAAAGCCAAAGGAGGAGATAAAGGGCGTGGGGTGCTGATAGCAGCTTCCCCTCCCCATGTCCCATCCCACTGTGCTTGTCCAGATGCAAGCACAGGCTCTGGCAGCTGCAGTGGGGTGGAGGCAGCGGGGAAGATGCACTGGTACCCTGGATCTTGTGCAGGGAAGGGTGCTAGGAGGGGCTGTGGAAGCAAAGAGATGTGGGCTCAGCATGGCAGGGGGCAGCCCCCTGGGATGGAGGAGGCTCAGAGGGGATCCCAAAGGACCATGCTTCAGGAGGTGGTTCTTGGGAGCACAGAGCAGCAAAGCCAACAGTTTCAGCTGGTTTTAATACTGTCAGAGACACCCCGGAGCGGGACTGCCACCGTCAACCCACCCAGGCTCCCTCGGCGCTTGGCAAAGCCATCCCGCTGCCAGCCCAGCTCCGTGGCCACTTCACATCCCAGCAGGAAAGGGAAGCATCACCAGGGAAGGACACCCTGATGCCAGTGCTGGGCCTTGCTCATCTCCTACTGCTAATCCTGAGGGCTCGAGCATCGCAAGAGGCTCCCCTCCACCCCACGGAAAGGGAAAGAAGTCAGGGTACAAAAAGGGTCATGGCACAGCGCTCTGTGGTGGTTTAACCACCACCCTGCCCATCGTTCCTCTGCACCTTCGTGGCTACCAACCACCTCTGCCCCACCACCAGATTGCAGCCCCTCAGTCACCGCTTGGCTCTGGGGACAAGGGACCTCAGGCACCCCTAACTGGAGACAGGGGCAACGCTGAGTCTTGGCAGATGCTGGAGCCACATGGCCCCAGGAAGGGGAATGGGCAATGACTGCCGAAACACACCCAGCGGGCAGAGCCACAGGCAATAGGGACCTGGTGCCTCTTGACAGTTGTCTCATCACTCCCCTCGCACTATGCAGCGCTGACACTGCAGGCAAGGAGACCCAGGGCATGGCCTAATGGGCAGGGGACAACAGCCAAGTGGGTTTTTCAGAGCCCCTGTTTGCAGCCATGCAGGGAGCAGGAGGGATGCTGGAGGCTGCAAGCCCAGGGTGCTTGCCCTAAGCTCCCCAAAGCTGCTGAGCCCTGAACCCCAGGGCAGGCAGGGGACTGCCACTGGCTGCAGCCTCTCTGCTGGAAGCAGAAGCAAAAAGGAGGAGAAAATGTGTCTCCAGGCTTAGCTGGGAGGATGCAGTCAAGCCCTGATTGCGTGATGGGGTCCTCCAACAAAGCCCCAGCTGCAGGAGAAGGTCCCTCAGTCAAGTCCTGGTCACACAAGGGGGTTTCCCCCCTGGCTAGTGGGGTGAAGGAGCAGGATCCATCCCCACATCCCACCTGAAGGGCCCTATAAAGTGCAGTGCTGTGGCCCCAGTGCCAACAAGGGGCAGGGGAGCCCTCCTGGCCACCTCCCAAGTTTGGGGACATGGAGAGAGGGGTGTGAGGTCAGAGCAGGAGTGGGCAGAGGTGGGCAGGGTGCAGGCTTGGGCGGTGGGGAGGTGCAGCCCCGTCCTTCCTCTCCACGTGCCTACTCATCACAGCCCAGCAGCTCCACACGCAGGGTGATGCGGTTGTGCCAGGCCACGGGCAGGATGCGGACAAAGCGGGCGTAGAAGGGCACATCAAACACATTCTTCTTGTGTGAGTAATTGTCACTGTTTCCATGGAAGATCTATGGGGGGAAAGGTGGGCGTCAGCACTGCCAGGACCTCCTGCCACCATCCCATCCTATCCCATCCCATCCCATCCCATCCCGTCCCGTCCCGTCCCATCCCATCCCATCCCATAGCAGCATCCCTGAAGCCCAAGCCGCAGCCCACCTTGCCCTGCCCCACACACCTTGGTGCTGTTTGTCTGTCCATCCTTGTACAGGGTCCAGGACATGCCATTGTCACTGTAAGCCACCTTGTAGGCTGCCACGTACTGGATGTGCCCAAAGTCACGGGCTCCTTGCGTGATGATGCCCGTCACCTTCTTCTGGTCCCGGAGGTCAATCTGGCACAGAAACAAAGCTCGTCGAGGCTCCTCGCAGGAGCAGTGCTCCCACCCCAGTGCATCCTGCATGTCCCAGGGGTACCTGGTTTGTGCTGGCCCTCATTGCTTGACCCTCACCCCAGTACCACAGCAACTAATAGAACACCACTGCAGCATCCCTCGAAGCAACCCAAAGCAGGACACAAACCTCTCCATCTCAGCTCCCTTCCCCCCTGCTGCCACCCTGACATTTTTCACTGAAAAGGTCAATGTGGGAATGACAGTAACAAAATCTGAATTCAGAAAAAATAAAGGATTCCCAAAGGAAATGCATTTCCATTGGAAAGTGATTCTGGCTGAGAAAATATGCAGTTCAGCACGGTCTGATAGTTGGGTTGTGCGATAGTTTCTATTCTCTTTACTCTGCCACACTGCACTACAGCTGCTGGCAAACGACGGTGTAAACCAGCAAAAGAGCTGAAAGCCTCCATGTATTTCCTGTTTTACGCTCATCGAGGGCAGTACCAGCTATAGATACACACGTGTATGTGTATATATGTGAGCACACATCTAAATCTGTGTCCACGTCCACAAAGTCAGCCTGTGATGCAACAGCCCAACTCAGCGTGTCATCCCGACCCCACCAGCAGTCGTTTGATAAACCGGTTTATTTAGGGCCACGAAGCAGCTGCTTTTAATCATTCCCCAAATAAAAAGCAGGGCAAATATCTAAAGTGCTTTGTCCTATTATGTCATGGAATCATGTGAAAAGGATAAAAACAGGGGAGGAAAGGAAACTGAGAAGGAAATTTCAAAACTATTTGTTCCCATTCCAGACTGGGAAGAGAAAAGCAAACCCGGTATTTTTCCTGCAAAACAGAAACACGGTGTTCTGGGCAGCAGGAGGGTCATGGCACGGCCATCCCAAAGGGGTGATACAGCACTGGGGTGCTGCGGGCTCTGTGCAATCCATGGGAAGGTCTGCGGAGACGGCACCACCCTGTCCCATAAGCACTGATGCGTCTGACCCATCACTGTTAAAATGGATGGTGGTGGCCCCATCCTGACCTGCCCCTGCAATCTCAGCTCCAGCTGCTCTGTCCCAGCATCTCCTGCTGTGCCCATCCTGCTTCCAGGACCCGGGCACATCTGGAGGAGCTGGGGAGGAGAACTGAGGTTACAAAGCGAGGGCACCAAGACCCACCTGCAGCCACTCGGACTGATTGTTGTTGAGTGCTGTCCAGGCGTTGGTCTTGCCTGTCTTGTCCAGGCGAGCGTAATGGGGGTGCCAGGTAAAGGCATCGATGCCCCAGGTCTTGAAGGCGCTGGAGGCTGTGATCTGCTGGTCAGAGATGAGGCGGGATTTCATGCCCAGAGGCTCCGAGCAACCTGCCGTGTTGAAATACACTGTAACACAACAGTTTATAGACGGTGAAAAGGAAAGAGCCCACAGCAAAACCCCGTAACCCTGGTGGGCACCATCCCCACATTCGCATGTTTCCCCCACGGCCAGGATCAGCAGAGCAACTGGCTCGCCTTTTCCTCGGATTATAGTTCCCAGCTATTCCCTGGCTCACAGTGCCTCCTGCTGCAGGGATGTACAGATGTCCCCACAGCGCAGCCTGGCTCAGGAATACAGCTTTGGCAGGAGGCAGGAGGATGCTTTTAAGGGTGAAGAGAGCAATGCAAAGACACCCACAGCCAAAAACAGAGCTGGCACCAAACCCATGCAGCAGCAGTTTGTGACCGAAGCACCCACGGCACCCTGCTCTCACACCATGGGTCCTGCTCAGCTGCCGGGAATGTGCCACAAGACAGAAATGCCAGAGGCACAGGGAAAGAGCCCAGGCTAATCATTCCTCACGTTTCCCAGAGGACTTTGATCCTCCAGTGCTTTTCAAGCCCTCCAACAGGAAAAGCAGACAGTTCACAGCTCAGAATTGGAAGGGCACCATAAAAACCCTTGGCTTGGGGAGGTGCTAACAGTGTGAGAATGCAGGTTAAGCTGGTGGGGTTAATGGCCTGTGCTCCCCAAAACACCCAGGGGTATTTCCAGGCACCACATAGTGGGTATGGGAAAAACAAATCCTATGTCCCAGGGGATCCAAACCAGTATAAGGGGCAATGCCTGCCCCATGTCACCCCCTGCCCTGCAGACCCCAGGGGCACCCGGGAGAGGCCACAGGCATTTACCATTCATCTCGCAGCCGATGAGCTCGAAGCGCAGCGTGCAGGCGCGGCGGCACATCACTGGGTAGATGCGGATGAACTGGGCGGTGATGGGAGGGTTGAACATGTTGGTCTGCATGGTGCCATAGTCCACGTTCCCCTGGAAAACCTGCAACGGCCAACAGAGCATCCCAGCTTTGCCATAGCCTCTGCATGAGACCCCTTGCCCAGCAGACAGACCTCAGCATCGAGTGGGGAAGCAGGGCTCTGCTTTGGTGCCCTGGAGCAGTGCATGACCTTGCAGCAGCTCCATTCCCTGCTCTGTCCTTGCCCCACAAAGCCACACATATAGCAACACGCACTCCCTCCAGCTACAGCGACACTCCTCAAATCACAACAAGCTTTTTAACACAATAAATAGCCAGGCTGTGTTTTCATGCATTTTTTTCCACTGCTGCAAAAACAAGGGTAACTTTTCTAAAGCAAGGCAGATTCTCCCAGCCATTGCTTGGAATGGCAATATTCCTGCTTTGAGAGTGAGACACAGTCAGCTCATGCTTGGTGCAGACACAGCACTGAGACACATAATCCGCTCACCAGCCTTTCCAGACCATGCCCAGTTTCCATGTTAGCGATAAAGATATTATCTGAATGACCTAAATAAGTCAGCACTGCTTCTTTGGCTATGCTTACTATGGTCAATTAAACAGAGCCAGATAGTGCTGCCCGGCTCTGGAACTGCCTGCGCAGTCTCGCTGCTAGGACAGCTCCCAGTGTGCCTTTGACCCAGGTCAAAAGCACTTTCCCAAACATGGGGCCAGTTTGGGATGCAGCTCGCAGCCACCCCTGCACCCTCAGCGCTGCCCTCACGCAGAGCGTCTCAGCCCACCTTGTCCGTGTCCTGCTTCTCGTCCTTGTAGAAGGTGAATTCCCTCCCATCCAGGCTGTAGGCGACTTTGTAGGCACGGACAAACTCCTGCTTGCCCACACGGCGAGCACCTTGTGTGATGACCCCGCTCAGCCGCATCTTCCGCAGCAGGTTGGCCTGAGTAAGGAGGAGAGTGTGAGCAGGGAGCAGTGCGGATAGGGTGCACAGCCCCTGTGCCCAAGCATGGGAGGGTGGGCTCATGCTCAGCATCAGGATCAGGAGAGGGGCTGCTCAGGGCACTGCAAAGAAGGGAGAATCTCAACCCCAGGGACCTTGTCTTCCCCAGGCACATCACAAGATGCCCCTTGTGCAGCATTTAGTCCCACACTTGCCACGAGGAGCAGACAAACCCCGTAAGAGCAGCCCAGCAAGACCATCCATGGCTACCAGGGCTGCCCGCTGTGCCGGTGCTTCCAGTCCTGCCGCGGGTACCTGGATCCAGGGGCTCTTGTCATAGTCACTGGAGGTCCAGGCGTTGACAATGCCATGGTTGTTGAGGCGGGCGAGCTCCGGCCCCCAGCGCTGGAGGCCGAGGAAGCCATAGTAGACAGAGGATGCTGAAAGCTGAGCATCAGAGATGGCTCCTCCTTCCATGCCCAGGAGAACAGCACAGCCTGGGGGTAGTGGGGACATCAGCACCAAAGAGAGACAGTGACCAGGAAGCAAAACCAGGGAGTCATTTGCCTCTTGTCTGGGTACAGGGCAGGAGGCGGGGACCTGCCCTAGGACCTGGCTGTCCACAAGTTGTACTTAACCCTCCTCATCCACAAAACCAAGCCCCCTCATAGCATGGAGATTCAGGGAGCAGGGGAAAGGGCTGCTCTGCATACCCCCAAAGAGAAGACAGCACCTTCCCAGGGATGCTCCCTCCAACACGTCCCTGATGGCACCAAGGGCAGCCAGCACATAGGCACACATGGGTGCCTTTCAGATCCCCTGAACCAAACGGTGAGAACTCTTCTGGCAATGAGGGATGGAGCAGTGGGGGACAGGAAGGGAAAGGGAATTCTGTACAGTTGGTGCCAGGGACTTACGGACGTGGCAGGTCTTCCCCAGGAACGGAGAAGGACACTTGCAGGTGTAGTCACCATCCAGGTCCAGGCAGGTGCCTCCGTTTTTGCAAGGCTGGGAGGAGCACTCATTCTTGTCTAGGACAGAGTTGGGGAACTCAGGAGGAGACCCAGGAGCCACTCCTGGGGAGGACACCCCTCATTCAGTGCAGCAGGAAGAGGGGGAGACATCCCCTGAGCCAGGGCCACGACAGGGTCCCTGCTGATACGGTGGCACAGGTTGAAGCTCTGACCTACGGGACTGCTTGAGCCACGTCCCTGTTGACTGCAGCCACATGGGTGCATTGGGACACACAGCCAAAGCAAGGATGGGACCCCATATGGAGCAGGCTGAACCTCGAGGCACCCCTATTCCCGTTACTCAAGGCACCAGAGATGCAGAGCAAAGCTCAGACACAGCCACATCCCCACCATGGTCCCTCCTTCCACCCTGCAAGGTCCAAACCAGCCCTTGGTCCCTGGTAGAGCCTAGTGCCCAACACGGCCACAGCTGAAACACCCCCGGTTGTCCCCCCAGGGCTGCCCAGGGGGTCCCCAAGCCCTTAAGCCCCCTTCTCCCCCTGTACTCACTGTTCTGGCAGTGCACCCCATCGTACCCCGCAGGGCAGTTGCAGATGTAGTCAGTGAAGACATCCCCACGGTTCGGGACAAGCTGGCACTTGCCATTGTTATGGCAAGGATTGGGATGGCAGGGGCCTGGGGAAAGGGAAAACAGCAGTAATATGGACATGGATGGAATATAAAAGCACCAGTGGGGTGTCAATCCTTGGAGACACTGCATTCCCCCAAGTAATGGAGGTCAACGCATCCCTGCTTAGATCTCCACTCTGTGCCCATCAGCAGGGCTGGACCCCAAGGCCATGAGGGCACACTACCATGCTGCAAGGCTCCTGGCCTTCACGGAGTACCCCTGAGGGGTCAGCCCCTCACCTTTCTCTGTCTCATTGCAGTCAATCCCAACGTAGCCCTCAGGGCAGATGCAGAAGAAGGGGGTCTCATTAATCCCGGTCAGGCAGGTGCCCCCATTCTGACAGTGGTTCACATCGCAGAAGTCTCCTGGAAGCAAAGCCACACACCACTGTGAGCCATCCCAAAGGCTAGTGTCCACCAGAGCCCTGCGGATGCACATGGAGGCACCCCAGCTCAATGGCAGGAAGTACTCCAACTGTGAATGCTGCAGGGAGGGGAGCACCCAGAGAGGCTGCTGGATCTTACACAGCACCTCTGGCATCCAAAAGTGATGAGGAGTATGACAGAGTGGCCTGGACCTGTCCTGCCCTGGCACATTACAAAGTGGGTTTAACAGAGCCTGCACATCAAACCAAAGCCAGGTGAAGCCCACTTTTTTGGTGCATCCAATGTATCTGGTGCTTATCTGGGAAGCAGGGGTAGCCAGGCTGGGGCTCGCTCAGGCATGAACAGCACAGGATTACCCAAAGGAGCTGGTCCCATTGGTGAGTTTTGGTAATGAAAGTTAGAACTCCTGAGACCAGAGCAGAGACCATTGTAGGGGGAGCCCGCACGCTTTGTTTCTCACACGCTGGAGACATGCAAGGAGGGAGCGCAGTGTCCATCCCGCACAAAGCCTGCCAGACCTCCATCACTGTCCCAGCAGCTCCCACGAGGCAGCTGCAGCCCACAGGCACACCCCCACAGCGGCTGCACCATCTTCCCTGCCTGTTCATCCACCTCCAGCATCTCCCACGGTACTGGGTTCATGCGGCGAGGTGCTGCAGGGGGCTGCAAGGGTGGCTTCTGCAAGACACCAGGAGCTGCCCATGTGTTGCAGACAGCCCGTCCCTGCCTCCTGCAGACACCCCGAGCAAAGGAGGGGGAGGAAGAGATGTTCCAGGTGCCAGAGCAGGGGCTCATCTGCAGCCCATGGAGAAGACCACGGTGACGCAGGTTGTCTCCCTGCAGCCTGTGAAGGACCACACCACAGCAGATACCACCCTGCGGCCCATGGAGGACTCCACACTGAAGCAGCCTGGTCCTGGTGGGCTGTACCCCACGGGAAGGACCCATGCTGGGCTTTTTCATCTGCTTTTCTCCTCATGTCCTGCTGAGAAAGGGGAGCGAAGGAGCAGCTCATGGCAACCAGCCGAGGATAACCCCCCACAACCTTCTGCTCCCCGCTGAAGCGCTAAATCACACTGCAAGAGCCAAAGTGAAATTCCTCCCACCCTCCATTTATTATACCCCAAGAGCTGCAAGACAGTGGCATTATCCATAAACCTAGACCAGATTCCCACCTTGAATGCCTCGGTGCCTCCTCATCAAGTGCCAGGACAGCACATACCTTGATGCCAGGCTCTCCTCTGCCATGCTGCAGGAGTCAGAGCAAGGGCTGGGTGGAGACCCAGGAATAACCCCCTACTACGGGCAAGCCCTGCAGAAGGTGGAAGTTAATGAGCTGTGGGCTTGCTGCCTGGACCCACACCAAACAGCACAGCTCTCATTAGCCTAAGCTACTACTCAGAGAGCTCCCACTCATTAGCCTTTTAATAGCAGGGCTCCTTTGAGTTAATCCCACTCTTCCTGACACTCCACATCTGCAGGGTACACACTGGTGGCAGACAGGCCAGTGTTCCATGAAGGCTTCTGGAAAGATGGTGTAGCTCCCTTAGCCCAGCCTCGGGAGGCAGAAAAACTTGGGCAGTGGTTCAAGTCCCTGCCTGCGCTGCCCAGCCTGTTCCGCATGACCTCATGCTCCATCAATGCGCTGCCATGAGCTACAGCATGGGAGGAGAGAGCTCCTGCTGATACGTGGGGATGCCTTTGCCCCACGCCGCTCCGCAGGTCTCCAGCCCCATCCCAAGGATCATTCCCGGCAGTTGGCCAAGGCCAAGTGGACAGAGCTGCTTCTGTTCAGCAGCAGGACTCGGCTGCTCCCCCAGGCACGGAGCACCAGCGGACGTGTGCTCCCCAGCATCTGTACTGCCTCCAACACAGGATAATCTAGGGTGGGATACAGCAGCAAAGGAGCAAGGGTTCCTCCCACGGTCAGGACAAGGAGGGTCTCAGATTTATAATGTACAAGGAGCTACCCTCCCTTTCCTTCCCTCCCAGGAATTATCCTTTACGTAGTGGTCTTGCTAGCCAGGCCCCTGCCTAGCAGCAAGGCACACGGGTCACATTTTCCACTGTGGCAAGTAGTTTTGGATGCTCCTATTTTTCGTCTATTGCAGTTCAGCATCTCCATTCTCCACACATTTTTCTGCAGTCAGGGACAGAGCTGTCACAGGCTGGACAGTCAGGAATCAAGGCAACAAAGATCAGCCACTGTGTTTGGAAATGTTTGCTTGTTTCAACCCACAGGCTGGCTGGAAGGCAAAAATAACATCCTTCGAAAACTGGGACAGCTCATCCCAGCAGGCTGGGGGAGATCAGGTCAAGCCTGTCTCGTGAGGGCTCAATGGGCATCTCTTGCCCAGAAGGAGTGAGCACAAACAGGGCCTTCCCCATAGCACACCTTCTGCTGCCCTTTGTCCGCTGGCCCAGGGCCTGTGCTTGGGCTTTGCTACCCTTCTCCCTTCTCACCCATCTCTTTTGGAGCCAACCACCCCAGGCATGACCCACATGGTGATGATGGAGGCGCTTTCTCGTGGGGTTCCCCTGGCCAGGCCAGCCAGGCGCGCTGTGCCAGGCGGTCCCAGGGAAGCTGTTTACATTGTGGGCATGGTTATCTAAGCCTGAGAGCATGGGACAGCCCCGCTGAGCTATTCCCAGCTCAGGAGCAAGGACAGGGCTGTGGACCTGAGCTCCTCCGCTCCTGCAGCAGCAGCCCTGAGGGCTGCGCGCCCTCCCGTTCATCACCCTTGCACACAACAGCCCAGACCCTCTCCCCCTGCACTGCAGATCTCTGGCTCTGCACCCCAAACCCCCTGCACCCTGGATTCCCTACACACCAAACAACCCCGCACCCTGGACCCCTGAACTCTAGATCTGTTGCACTCCAGATTGCCAGCACCCCTGGCTCCCTTGCACCCTGGATCCACAGCACCCCAGATCCCCCGCACCCCGACCTCTTCAGCACCCCGGATCCCCTACACTATGAATTTCCAGCACCACACGCTCCCTGGCACCCCAGATCCCCAGCACCCGGGCTCCCTGGCACCCCAGATGCCCTGCACTATGGATCCCCAGCACCCCGGGCTCTTTGTCACCCTGGATCCTCTACTCTCCGGATCCCCTGCACCCCAGACTCTTCAGCACTCCAGTTCCACTGCCCCCCAGGCTCTTTACCACCCCGCTCCCCTGCACCCCACGCACCTGATCCCCGGCATCCTTGATCCGCACCATCCCTGACTCTTGGCACCCTGATCCCCAACGCCCGGCTCCCTGGGTACTCACCGGTCACGACCAGCAGCAGCGAGAGCCCCAGCACCAGGGCGAACAGCACCCGCAACAGCCTCGGTACCCGCAACAGCCCCACCGCCCCCATGCTGCTCCCGAGCCGCACCGAGCCCCGCCGCCCGCTCTCCTCCGCTCCGCTCCGCTCCGCTCCGCTCCGCCGCGGGGCTCGGGGCGGGGAGTGACTCAGCCCGGCCCGGCGCGGCCCCACGTGCTCCGCCGCCCGCCCCCGGGGCGGGACGGGGCAGCGGGAGGGGCTGCGGGGCTGGGGGGGGATGCCCCAGGCACCGCGGGGTGCAGGGAGGGCGGGAGCTGGGGTGCGAACCTGGCCCCGTAGCCAAAGGAGCCACCAGGCACACTGGGGCTGCTCCGGGTGCGGGGTCCACCCGTGAGCCCCACACCGGACCTTGATCCCCGGGTGGCGGTGCCCCTGGCTCCCGGCCCTGGCTGGCAGGCAGAGGGTGCAGAGCTGGATCGGGAGCAATGGGGGCTGCCAGCACTTGGCAGGAGGAAGAGGTGTTTTGCAGCACAAACCCCACTTTTCTCTCCATGGGTGGGATGAAAGCTGGAGAGGCTTTCTCCTCTGCTAGGCTAGGGCACACACTCGCACACTGTAACGCCCTCGACACACAGCATGCCAGAGGAATGGGGTTTTCCTGAGCTTCTCCTAACCAACATGAAGGATAACGGCCAGGTCAAGTGTGTATGGGAAAGGGACTGGGGAGACAACAGCTCTGCCCAGAGCACAACGCCATAGCCCTGTTGGGTCAGCCACAGACAAGCTCATCTTTGAGCTGTGTCCAGCTAACAAGGGCTGGAGAAGCCCAGTCATGCCCTCGAGATGGTGCCATATGGGGAGCTCTGACCTGGGAGGCAGAAACCATCGGGCTAAAGCATATTCGTGTTAAACCCATATTCGGCAGCAAACACTTTGGAAAAGAGAACTGCACAGTACAGGAATGCTGGATCATTTGACCCCACGCTGGAATTCCACTCCAAGCCCTCCTCCTAACCATGAACTGATTTATCTCTTCTTGCAAAACCCTCCATTTCAGCATTAACCAACCCAACTCAGACGCTTCAGCTGCCCATATTTACATGTTGACTCTGTCCGAGTATTGCTCCATTTCTGGCTTTGGCAATGCAGCCACCGCAGCCCGCAGCGAGCCAGACAGCCCCGCTGAGCACCCTGCACTTTGACATGTGTTTGCACCTCCCCTCTAACATCCAGTTAATGCTTTTCTTGGACACAACCAACCAGTGCCCATAGGAGCACCCAGACAGGGAATGACACCCCAGGGACAGACCCGCTGCCAGATCCAGCTGCCCCAATATGGCAGGAATTTGGCTGTTGGAACATAGGAACCTGTGAGGAACACAGGGGTTTGGCCATGTATTCCCACCCAGCCCCACCATCCTCACTAGTGCTGTTTCCTTCCATTAAAAGCCACACAAAGGAAACTCCAGGCAGAGCTGAACTCCAGCGGCGGAAGAAACAGCAGCTAGAAAGGAGGAAGAGGACTATACACAGTACTTGCTTTCGAATAACCCTGCAACCTCAGGGTAATTACTGCTGTGGTGTTCCGAGGAACACAAGGTCAGGAGGAGGAAAGCGCAGGGCAAGATTCCCAGGGCTGCGCACAAACAACTAGGACAAGGGTGTTTGTTCTGCCTCTTGAGGGGCTACAGCCCAGATTGGGCTCAGAGAGGATGCAAGACCCAGAGGGAGCTGCAGAAACATCTTGAGCCTCTCTAAAAACAGAAAGCAAAATGTTTTCCTTCTGTCCCCAGGGGCATGAATGCCGATGTCCCGAGCAACGTGCATGGGAAAGAATACTAAAGAGCAAGTGGTAGAGGCCAGGCGGAGCTATGCTTCCATAGGGATGGTGCTTCCTGGAGGCACCAGTGGCTCTTTGAGTGGAGACCTGTGATGGAGCAGGGGATTCCAGTGAGAAACTGGGTTTGGGAAGAGCCTGTGCTGTGCCAGCTGGAAAAGGGAAGCTCTGTGAGTGAGAGAAAAGAGAGGAGCAACCTGTCAAGGACAGGGAAGCAGCAAGGAATGGAAACACCACTCCCCTGGTTCATATAGAGCCAAGTTCTCACAAGGGATGGCTCTACTTGAAAGAGTTGGGTAGGTCAAAGGTCAGGCATAATTTCACTCCCTTCTGCAGGGACTACTTAGGCCTTGTTATAGCAGGATTTAGCACTGGGTTTGGTTTCTTCTGCATGGAGACCTGCCAGGCTTTGCTGTGCCGTAACCCTTTCTGAGCCATGCAGATAGCCGATAGCCCGGTTCCCGCAGCTCAGGTGATAAAGAGGAAGATAGGTGATGGCTCTGCACGTTCTTCTGATGCAATCCTCTTTATTTCCAAGCCTATACAAAGGTGTTTTCACATGAACAAGGGAGGTGAACAATACACAGCCTGTCCCTTGCTCAAACTTAAAGCCCCCATCTGCCATAAAACCGGCCAGGGTGCGTCTCATGGCTGATGAGTTTGCAGTGATGGCCTGGGTATCACCACAGTTTCGTGTTCCTTCTCTCCACTCCCTCTCAGACACTCATCTCTGACCCACAGGACCTCCTTGCCCCACTACCACATAGTAGTGATAACCCCCACCCCCAGTAAAGTCCGCTCAGCCGTTGCATGGATCATTTTGGGTGGCAGCCCCTCTATCTGTTCTATAAAGGAGTTCCCTGGCTTATGTTTATCTCAGAATAAAGGCAGCCGTTACACCCCGGAGGGATTCTCCACCCGAAATGCTCCCAAAATCCTCCCTAGAACATGGTTTTCCTCCCTCACCCCAGCATCAAGGGCTCAAAAAACCTCCTGGCAGAGGTATCCAGCCCCATTCCCTGCGGGCACAGCTCTTTCCTACAGCCCAGAGATGTGGTTCAGGCCACTGGGAAGGTTTCCTGCTCTGCGGGACCAAGCCTCCCATCCTGCCACACGTGTCAGCAACTCCGAGTGGGAAGGAGAAGCGACCTGTAGCACCGTCACAGAGGATTAATCCCCAGCCTGCTCCTGATCCCTCTAACAGGATAACCAAGTGCTCAGTGCCAGCATCTCTAACCTCCTGCAGCGTCACTGCAGGCAGTGCCAGCGTGTGGTTTCCAACAGCCACTGGCCAGGGCAATCCTTGCATGTAGCTGGACTCCTCTGTTTATTTTATAGAGGAAAAAAGCTTTCCACAGGCTCAGCTTTTTCCACCAGAAGGGCAACGGTTCCTTTAAACTCAGGCTTTACTTTTAGGGACACTAATACTTAAATACCAGGAACTTCAGGTCTACCTGAAGAAACCTAGATACTGAATACCCTCAGGGCATGGCAAGCCAGGTACAGCTACCAAGTGCCCTTCAGGGTACATAAACCACTGTGATTAAAAAAGAAGAAGGCAAAGGGCAGCACTGTCCCACAGCTCTGCTCCATTCCCACTGTGGATCGCGTCAGAGCTCAGATGAGATCCCAGACAGTTTAACTTCAAGTCCTTTGCTCTAATCTCAATAAACAAGATTATATCCAGCTTAGAGCTGGTGTGTCTGTGTCAGGTGCTTAATATAAGCGCCTTTATACAACCCCTTCTGTGAACTGAAGTGCTTTGCAGTCCTTAAGGATTTATCCATGCCTATCTCCAACTGAAAAGGTGTTGCCTTCATTCCACTTGGCAGATGGGAAACAGATGGGCTCAATGGAAGGACATGTCTCCCTTTATTTTGTCCATCTACAAGGTAGGCTTGCACTCTTGGCCTCTTACACACACCTCCCCACAGCCAGTGGTACCAGCAGCACTTGCAGAGGTTGTTTGTATGTGCCACAGGAGGAATCCCCCTGGGAAACAGCTGTCCCCCTGCTGAGGATGGATCAGCACCGACCACTGGACACCACCCTGTGTGGTGGTGGTAGTTCCTATGGTGCCCATCTCAATGGACATCCCAGACTTGCCTTGTCCCTCTCTGGGCTGTTGGTTGAAAGCACCCATGCAGTAAGAGGAGCTGACGCTGTGAAGTACACTGTGATGCACAACTGAAACTGCTTATGGATTAGCAGCAGCAAGCAGCATGACCCTGCTGAGCATCAAGGAGATGCCGTAGGCAGATAAGCCCTGGCTCTTTTGTTCTTTTTCAGGAAACCATTGGCAAGCTCCTGCCTTGACACAAAGCACTAAATTGTGACTTGATAGCTTTATCGAGGCTCCTTTGATAACACCAGTTTCTGTGGCAAGGGATGGATCCTTGTCCTGTTATCATGCGCACAAGACCCCAGCTTACTCAAAGCCATCAGTTTGGTGTGTGTGTGACTCGCAGGGCTGAAGGCAAGGTTGCTTCCTGATTAAACACCAGAAGCCTGATGGTGCTAATGCTATATGAATATACAACAACACTAATAGAGAGCAGTGCCACGGGGTTTGCAAGGAGCCCAGAACCTGTCTTACCGGCTGGTGAAGAAGAGGCAGTTTGCTCATGCATGCTCCCATCCCGCCCATCCATGCCAGGAAAAGGCTCTGCCCGGGCGGGGGCCTTATTATTTTGTGAAGTTGCCTTTTGATCTCTGTATCTTGCACCATAATGAGAAGGTTTGAGCTCTGCCTGGCCCGCCCTCACTGTGCCTCCCACTTGGTCCGATCCCCCTGCGTCGGGCGGGCAAGGGAAGATCTGCCACAGCTCCCCGGTTAATTTCTTCCTGAAGAGAGGTGTATTTGAGGCCTTTAATACATGTTTTGGTAGCCACATCTATGGCTGGTAGCAGGAAAGCACAGTTCCTTCACACCTCCCTCTGTCCTACACAGGCACTCAACCCAGTGGGGGCATTCAGGGTGATCACGCCTCAAAGATAGCTCCTTATTCCTTTGCTTCCTGCAGCCCAAAGCAGCTCTCAGAGGCCATCTGCAGTTGTGCCCCTGTGTGGGATGGCTGGTCACCACTGATGCAGGATGTTGGTGTCTATAGGACCTCTGCTATGGGAGGGAGCTGCTGCCTTCAGCAGGACCTCCTGTGCTAGCAAGGAGCCATACATCCCATTCATTCCAAGACCCATCAGAGCCCCTCCCTTGTGATTCAAGCTCTCTCCCATCCCGGATGGATCCTACACTGCTGGCACACCAGTTGAAGCTCCTTCTCTACCACTTCCTGCCCCCTGGGTTGCAGCCTCCAGAGCCACAGCGGAAACCACAGCAGGAGCTCGCTTGGCACCGCAATCCGTGTCCAGGAGAGCTGGCTCAGCCTCTCCCATGACTACTCCTTTCCTCAAAAGGAAATGAAAACAAGCTCCAAGCCAGACTTCCATGTGTCCTCAATGAAACCCATCTGTGACAGCCATGGCCACAGCCTGACGGGGGCTGTTGCCTGGTCAGTGTGCGCAGTCCCGCCATGGAGGAGTGCACGTAGCCAGCCCCAGGGGCAGCATATCCCAAGGGGAGAAGAGGCCGGAGCAGGGACACGGGGCAGCTGTGTCCGCCCCAAGCACTCTGCCTGGGGCTGTGCTACCTCCTGTCCCAGCAGCAACAACAGCTCCTGGGAAAGAAGCCAGCTGATAGCTCTGCACATCCATAGGCATCTCCGTAGTTTCCATATGCACTGTTTAGTGTGGTGAAAACCTCCTTAGAAGGAACAACAGTGTCTTTGAGGGGTAGGGGTATCCACCCATCCCCTGGTTGCTCCAAAAGCATCCTCCAAAGGAGATTACCTAGAATGGGTAGGGTTGGAACTATATTTCTATATAGTTATACTCTATTTCCTTATTATATTTCTTAGAGCTTAGTTTGTACCAGACCTTTGTAAAGTCATCCAAGTGTTTCTCCCTCCCAGCTGAAAGTTTACACTAAAGTGTTTTGAAGACATATATTCTGTTAGTCATACTCCATATGTCCTCTGCAAGCACTCCTCCCTCTCACAGGGATCTCCCATCACATCAATTACCTTGTCCAACATCCGCCAGAGCCTTTATTACAGCATGAACCAATTTGCCTTCCGAAACCAAACCCCCTCCAGGCATTTCACAGTTTCCTCTCAACTCCTTGTCCTGCCCATCGGCCTAGTTGATACTGGAAGCAAATCCCACTGTTCTGCATCCTCCCAGTGCCACTTGAAGAGTTAAAACAGACCCAGCTCCAGCAGAGAGTCCCCATTGCCAAGCTGGCAATGGGCTGCTGCCCTGACAGCTCCAGCAGTAAGACCAGTAGCTCTCACTAGAGACATGCAGATTAGAAACAGTGAGTGAAAACATCTTGGTTTCATAACACCTCGTAGCCCCTAATGGCACTTTGCATCCTCATGGAGCATTCCCTTTGGTCCATGCTCTGGGCAGGATTTGTTTGTACCTCTTGGAGATGTTGCACAGAGACCTATGGATGCAGTCCCAGCACTTCCTTTGGCACACGGTGTGGCCAAGGCAGTTATTAGGGGCCTGTGTAGTAACCTGTGTCCAACTTAGGATGCTCCCTTCCAGTCCTTGCTATCCCATTTCAGGCTAAAGGTGGAAACCAGGAGCGAGGTTACCTACATCAAGACCTGATGTGGCTCATTTCCATAAGCAGGGCTGAATTCATGGGCACACCACACTGCAGGGACCACTGTTCACCTAAAAGAACACCAGAACTATCTCATGACCCAAAAGTAGGTGAAGTCCCTTTAAGGTACTGTGAAATGGGGCTTCTTTGCAGTCTTCCTCCTCTGTCACATCTGCATCTTCTCACTTTTGGTGGGTTGTCTTCTGCAAGACCTAAGACTGCAAGAAAACCTCTACCTCTGCTTCCTCCTCTTCTGTCTATGCTTGCCCATTTGCCTTATGTGCTGCAGGCAGGTAGCCAGAGCAGGTTTGCCAGCAGTGAGGACAGTGACCCCACAACTGCAGTTTCGGGGTGGCAGGGCTGTGTTTTGCAGTGCACGTGCAGCCCCACACAGGAGGCACGTTCCCTCTGCGGTTAGCTGGCAGGCTTTCCAGGGAGCAGGAATCTGCTCAGAGAGCTGCTTGTTTGGGAGCATGTTGTGTTTTTGCCTGGTCTTGCAGCTGCCTGACAGGCACTACACAAACACAGCCCTGTCTTCCATGCCCCCCCTTGCCTGTTCTGTGTCTCTTATGCTGGGGTTTAGGATTAGCCACACCTCAGCTGGGTAAACAGGAGCTGATCGTGCCCCATTGGCAAGGCCTTTTCAGCCTCAGCCACCACAACCAAGAAATGCTCCTTGATTTTTATCCCAAGCAAGTCTCCCTTTTCATCATTCAGCAGGTCTAAAGCCTTTAATTTGACATAGAAGCCGATATTTGAAAAATCATGGCAGTCAGGTGAAGTTCCCGATGACTGGAAAAAGGGAAATATAACCCCCGTTTTCAAGAAGGGGAAAATGGATGAGCCCAGGAACTACAGAGCAGTCAGTCTCACCTCTGTGCCTGGCAAAATCTTGGAGCGGATTCTCCTGGAAGGCATGCTGAGGCACATGAAAAGCAACAAGGTGCTTGGTGACAGCCAGCATGGCTTCACTAAGGGGAAATCCTGCCTGACCAATCTGGTGACCTTCTATGATGGGGCTATGGAACTGATGGGCAGGGGTAGAGCAGTTGATGTCATCTACCTGGACTTGTGCAAAGTGTTCAACACTGTCCCACATGACATCCTTGTCTCTAAGTTGGAGAGACATCAATTTGATAGGTGGACCACTCGGTGGATAAAGAACTGGCTGGATGGCCACACGCAAAGAGTTGTGCTCAATGGCTCAGTGTCCAGCTGGAGACCAGTAACGAGTGGTGTCCCTCAGGGATCGGTGTTGGGACCGATCTTGTTCAACATCTTTGTCGGTGACATGGACAGTGAGAAGGGGGCCTATAGGGATGCTGGGGAAGGACTCTTCATTAGGGACTGTAGTGAGAGGACAAGGGGTAATGGGTTCAGACTTACACAGGAGAAGTTTAGATTGGATATGAGGAAGAAATTCTTTACTGTAAGGGTGGTGAGACCCTGGAATGGGTTGCCCAAGGAAGTTGTGAATGCTCCATCGCTGGCGGTGTTCAAGGCAAGGTTGGACAGAGCCTCAAGTGACATAGTTTAGTGTGAGGTGTTCCTGCCCATGGCAGGGGGGTTAGAACTAGATGATTTTAAGGTCCTTTACAACTCTAACTATTCTATGATTCTGTATCTGAAGGGGGCCTATAGGGATGCTGGGGAGGGACTCTTCATTAGGGACTGTAGTGAGAGGACAAGGGGTAACGGGTTCAAACTTAAACAGGGGAAGTTTAGATTGGATATGAGGAAGAAATTCTTTACTGTGAGGTTGGTGAGGCCCTGGAATGGGTTGCCCAGGGAGGTTGTGAATGCTTCATCTGTGGCGGCGTTCAAGGTGGGGCTGGACATAGCCTTGGATGGCATGGTTTAGTGGGAGGTGTCCCTGCCTATGGCAGGGGGGTTGGAACTCGATGATCTTAAGGTCCTTTCCAACCCTAACTATTCTATGATTCTATGATCCTCTGTGTTTGGTTTCATCTTCTATTTTCTGTCTTTGTTCTTCTATTGTCCTTATTCTTCTTTTCACTGGGTTGGTTCCACTCTGCTTATTTATCTCCTGATCTGTTCCTCATTTTCTCACTTCCTTTTGCCACTCCTGTTTCTCTCCCCTTCTTTTTGCTCTCTCACCCATCTGAGAAAAGACAGCTTTGTGTATGTCATATGGGTGCTAACTAATTTATGTTAGCTGATATTTTAGTCTAAAGAAAGCTTTGCAGTGGTCAGTAACTACCACCAGCACCTCGGTCTTCACCTCAGCTCTAAGGCAGCAATTCCCAGCAATTTTTACCTGCCTGTGAAGGGATGAGGAGCAGGGAGAGAGGAGGACACCCATTCCCTGCAGCACAGCACCCTCTAGCCTCCGCTGGGGCAGCAGCTCCTTGCTGATCTGGAAGAAGGACCTCCACCACCATCAGTCAGCCATGAGTCCTTCCAGTCCTGCAACGCTCCCTACCTGTGTAGCCCTGCAAATATCCCACCTGTGGCCAAATCCAAGGATGGATTTCAGGGGAACTTCAGGGATCAGGATCTTCAAGCTGGTTTGCTCTGAGCAGACGTGTGGTAAATCAGGCATCATTTCCAACAGGCTGAGACACCAGCTTTGCGAGGTGGAGCCTGCAGTGAGCTAAGGTGATGTCAGCCTGGAGAAGGGATCATTACAGCATCAGCAGCAGTGTTCATTTCCTCCAGCTGATGCAATATTCACCTCAGTGATGGTACAAGCAGTGTTTCCATACAGCAGTGCTGCTCCTGCAAAGCCAGCGGAGGTCAGCTGCAGGAGTGATGTGGGAACAGTCACGACAATAGTTCTGCACTTTCTTGGGAGCCTGCTCCAGGAAAGCATCTGGCAGATGGGGATGCTCTGTATTTGCCTCTCATCCCAGCCAGCCCACTGCTCCTTGATGCCTCCTCCTCAAACCATATCCTGGTGGTCCACATCAGCCTCACCCACAATTGCCTCTCTGTGACAGCATCAAGCCTGTTTTCCCTCACTCCTGCTTTCCTGCTACACCTCCAGGAAACAGAGCTGTGTCTCTCTGCACCCTAACACCATCACCCTTTCCCCCAAAGGAAACGTAACTGTTTTCTTCATACTCCCTCATCTACACACACCTGTGTGCTCCCCACCTCCCAGACCCATCCCGATTCCCACTGTTTCGGCACCAGGCAGTAGCTTTCTGCCATAAATACTGCTCTGTAGGAAAAGCCTCTTCCCCATTCCTTAGGCAATACTAACGCTCGGATTCTTACAGAGGTCTGATAATCCCATTGTTTGGTTCACTGAGCATTTCAGGGTTGCAGTCCCTCATTCTCCTCATGCACCATTACTTCTATGGCAGCTTTTCCAGAGAAAGCATTTCACAAGGAGCCACGGAAAAAACTGTGGCTTTAGCAGTCTCCCTCACTGGCTTTCTGAGGCTGGATAATCATAGTCCTTCCAAACTCCAACCTCAGGAACACAGTATAATGGCAAATGTCAGACAGACCACTCGGAATCAAACAGAAGACAAATAGCTTCCTTTATTCAGTAGGACGTCTTGGAAACACTCCAGAAGCAGCTCATACACCCTTCTGGCTTTACTACATTCATCGTTCCAATCCATCCTGCTTTCTACCAGAGACACCTCCTCTCCCTGCTCTTGCTGCCAGATACCTGCTGCTGTCATGCAGCCTTCCCTGCATGTAACCCCCCTGCTTGTGCAGAAGGCTCTAGGGACAAGTGCCACACCAAAGCACTGTTTGGCCCCTGCAGATGTGTCTTGATTTACCACAATGCGCGATAAAGGGGCAGAAATGGCTGGGAGCAAACAAGAGGTGGCATTGAAGATGGCTGCAAGGGACAGATCTGCTCAGCCTGGCAGCTTTTGGTGCAGGAGGTAGGAAGTTCACCTGACTTCCTGGAAAATCCAGGAGTGTTGTGGCACAGCTTCATCTCAGGGAGACAGAGACAGGCCCTTCCCCTAGAGCACGGTCTGCTGTGGAGCCAGGCAGTGCTGAAGTGCCACGATGCTTCCAGAAGCACTGCCGATGCTGGGGAATGGATTTCACTCCCTCTTCCTCCAGCCACCGGTGGCTGCATGTGAGGTAAAACGAGTGAGGTGGCTGTTAGGCATCCGTGGAGAGGAGCAGCGGAGCGCAGCCTGGTAAAGCGCTCAGCCCAGTGGCATTTCTGGTTTAAAGAATTTGGGAATGCAGTAGCCCATCTGCTCTGAAATGACCACTGAAGGTCCCTGCATCAGCAGTCAGAGCCCTCTTGGGTTTGGTAGAAAAACAACAAAAAAAAGAGAAATATAAAGTCACTAGCAACTACCTTCAGGCATCAGAAGAGAGCAGAGCCTCTGTTCTACAGGGGACAAAAAGGTGGAGAGCAGTACCCAGGAGGGCTGAGGTTAGTCAGTTAAGTTCTATAATTAGGAAATAAGTAGCGTGCTAAATAAACCCAGAGCAGAAGCTGCTGAGGAGAGTGACAGAGCTGGGAGCTGGCAAGGAGCAGCTGAATGGAAACGTGATGGAAAAATACTGAGCAGGTGGGCCACATGCCACCTCCTCGGCTGGTGTGTGTGATGCAGCCGTTCTCCCACCCTGGCGCTTGTCTCCTGGCGTTGTCAGCTCTTCAGGACAGAGGCTGCTCTATTTAGAGATCTCCAAAGTGCCCATTACACTTTTAGACACCATTTTAAGTAAACAGAAGAGACCAAAGAGCACTGTGCATCTCGATCCAACAGGCTCTCCGGCTCTGCAATGCCTCGCTGGCACTGCAGGGGAGGCAGAGCAGGCGAGGAGGAAAACGCATTGCCTTTATTTCCATCTGCAAAGCTTTTTTGTGCTCACATGTCACTGACAGGCACTCCGCTTACTTTCAGCTGGCAATCAAACCCTGTCATAGGAGATGTTTTCCTTTTTGCTGCTGCTGCACTGGCAGAGATCAACTCCTCGTGTTTCCTCCAGCAAAAAGGTGTCTGCAGAGGTGCAAAGTCCCTCAGAGTCCTTCAGCACACGGTGCATTTGCTGAGCAGGAGAAAAGCTGGGCCAGGGGAAATGAGGCAGAAGAAGAGTTTGAGTTCCTTGCGGCAGCAACAGACAAATGAGAGAGACGTGAAGAACAAAAGGTGAGTGCCAGCACGGGGTTGCATGGGGTGTCTCAGGCTGGCTCAGCACCACATCAAGCTCTCTCTGCCTGGTACCTTTCCAGCTACTGGGTTTAAAAAGGTGAAATTACCACAAGCCTTTTTTTGCCCTCGCTGTAGAGGTCAGTGCCTGCCCAAATCACAACACAAAGCTGTGTTTTTCCTGTGCCTGCAGTTTCCAGCACACACATTTGGCCTCTTCTGCAGTGAGCACACTACTCAAAGAGGGATCCTCCTGTCTCCGAAGCATTAGGGTGTTTTGGACAACCCCATCCCACTTCTCTGCAGTAACACCAGACAGAAGCATCTGTTGGCCTGGAGCTGCCAAATCCCTCCCTAGGAGGCTGGGAATGAAGCGAAGCTCTCCCTAGCACCCTTCCGTTACGGGATGGTTTGTGCTACTGCTCAGATGGCATTTCCTGAGCATGAGCTGATTGCTGTGAATGGTACAGCCTCACTCCTGGCTTCGGGCCACAGCGTTCCACCTACAGCACACAGCACCCTCCCCACACTGACCAGCACATCAGCTCCACCATAGCAACATCAGCTCCCTGCACACTCACAGGGAGGACAGCTTACTTTGCAAGCCATGGCTTGAAAGCCAGTTTAATAGCCCCAAGCGGGGTTTGTATTCACACAACACACTTGCTCTCTCCAGGCCACCTCTGCTCCCAGTCCAGAAGGTGCAGCTGGAAACCCCCAACATTATCCAGAGTAAAACACGAACTGACTTGCACTGGCTCCTCCTTCCCTTTCTGCAGACACAGAACCTTTTCTATCACATCCCTTCTTCTTGCAACAAACACAGCTCAGGAGTTCGGCTCTCACTGCCACAGCCATCTGCATTTGTGCTGCCACCTGCTCAGTGTTAGTCCCCTCTGGTTCTCTGCTCTCATTCTTCACTGATGTATCTGAGCACCCTCAACACCAAAGACCACCTTATGCTTCATTTCTCAGCAAGAGGGCAGCTAAGAGTTTGGTTTGCTTTGCTTTGTGGCTGTGGCTTCAGAAAGCTCTCTTCTAATAGCTGAGCTTCTCTCAGGTCAGAGAAACCTCCAACAGATAAAAGCCTTGCCTCAAGGCTTAGCTCTGGTTTATGGTGTGTTTTCCTGCCTGGATCAATGGTGATGAGCCAAGGTCCACTGTAATCAACTGGACTGGAATTCTCTGTAATCAAATTCAAACACATTCCTCAAATACTTATTTAAGAAGCTGACAGAGGAAGTTTATCCACTAAGTCTATCTCGAAGCTTGATCACAAACACAACTCAGTTACTTCAGACACACCAAACTTCAGCCCAGCTGAGCTGCTGACAAGTTTACCATCCACCATAAACCCTGGGTGTTTTCACAAGGGTCATTAAAAGCTGAAGATAAGGAATACATCTCTCATTTGACCGAGTGGTGCAGGATCACACTTGTAGAAAGCAAGGTAGAATGCACGTTGTAGGGCTGCTGCTGTTTCTGCTTTGCCATCTCGGCAATCCCTCCCTGTCCTTCCTCATCGTTCCCTTCTTCACCGTGACTCAGGCTACGCAGTTACTCATCCCCAGATACACAACCCTCTGGAAAATGTGACTTGCTCCTTGAGCGCTTTCTCTACGTAGGAAGCTCCAAACTCCCTGTAAACACAGGAAACAAAACATCTGAAATCAGGGGAAGGATTTTTCCATCCAGTTATATAAAGCAGCCATTACCATAGCTAGGGACAGTTGATGCTACCAGCAACGTAACACGCGGCCCATTTAGGAAGCCACAAGAAAAGCAAGTTTATAAATATCGCAGACATTTCTCATGTTATTATTTTTTTTTTCCACGTGGCAGGCTCCCATTCACTTGCGAACCGAGCGCCCTGTCCCTGTCATACATCCCACTGGGTGGGAGGAAACCGGGCAGGGGCTCCTGGGCCTTTGAGGGGTGATGGGCACATCCCTTCTGAGATCCGAGCACCACGTTTACCACATGGAGGTGGGTTGGGAGCAATGATAAAGAGGCCCGGCCATTATTTTTAAGGCTCTATTCCGGACTTCTGACTACAATGCGGTATTACACGGCCAGTATTCAGCACCTGATCACACCCACATGGACCACAAGCACCATGTGCCGCACTGGAGAGGTTTTTACCCTCTGGCCCTCAGGACCAACGAGCTCCAGATCACTGCGGGGTGACCGTGCACCTCATACGGAGCCGCTCCCCAAGCTCCCCCCGCCCCGGGCCGGGGTGTTGGCTCCGGCAGCAGGAAGCGGGCCGCAGCGTGGCCGGTGCCTCACTCCAGCGTCACCGCGGCCCCGCTCTGTCATGGCGCCGGCAGCCGCGGCTCCACCACAGGCGCCGCTAGCTCCGCCCGGCGCGCTGCCGCCAATCACCGTCTGACTGGCAGGCTCCTGAGCCAATGGAGCAGCAGTGCCTCGCCCCGCTGCCTCTCCTCCAGCCAATGGCGCCCGCGCAGCCCGGCTAGAGCACGTTCTCCCTCCCTGCTCCCCTTCCGGCCAATCCAAGCGTGGAGTTGGGCGGAAGAGGCAGGGCGGGGCGGCCAATGGGAGGGTGAGGGCGATTGCCGATGGGCCGCGGGTAGTGGGGCTTCTGCAGACGGGTGAGAGCGGCCGTGGCTGTGGGACCGCAGGTGAGGCATCAGCGGCAGCGGCCCTCCGGGGCATCCTTCCTCTGGGGCTGCGCCTCCTTCCCTTCTCTCTTCTCAGCGGTGCGGGGCCTTCGCCTTCTTTCTGTGTACGCTCTGCAGCAGGCTCGCCTCACGTGTGTATTGCGCGGGTAGCCCTGCGGTGGCCTGCCCCTGTTGTGGTGGTCGGCGAGACCCGCTCCTGGTGCCTCTCCTTTCGGCTCTCTCCCGGGTCGGGAGCACTGCGTGGCTGGCGGTGTGGGGACGGCCTTCCCCGTCTCTTCGTTTGTGGCTGTGCAGGGTAAGAAGAGCGGTGCGTGAGCAGCCCGTGCTCACGGTGCAGGAAGGCTGGGGTGGGGAGCAGTTGTAAACTGATGGGAGCTGAGTATCATCCTGGGAGGAGCTGTTGCACACCGGTATTATCCTGAGGGGGTGATACTGGTGTGAGATAGGGTCAGGTGAGTTCTGGCTGATGTCAGCCACATCACACTGTGCCTCCTAAGCGGGGCTCTTCTTGTCTGTTACTCATGATTCTCGGTCCTCACATTGCTACTAGTGTTACTTAACAGCTCTAAAGTGATGTGTACTGTATACGTGCTTGTTAGCCTGTGGGACAGGACCCTGCCTGCTCATAGAATCACAGCATCATTAGGGTTGGAAGGGACCTCTGGAGATCATTGGATCCAACCCACCTGCCAAGGCAGGGTCACCTGGAGCAGGTTACACAAGGCTCCCTTGTACAACTTCCTGTGTAACTCTCTGTCTTGCTCCAGTGCAGCTTAGATAAATCTGTCCTAGTTGATGTATTATAGCTTGTGAAGGTGCTCCGCTGATGCTAGCTCTTTCTAAGAGGCATGTCAGCAGCGGTTTTATGCCCACAGTTATGGCTGGAGGGGTTGCATTCTCATGTAGTGCTTATCAGAGAGTTCATAACAGCTTCCTCTTGTTATGGTACAGTTGTCACTGGTGTGGTAAGTACTGAAGAATCCTGTCTCCTCTTAGAGGTTGCTGTTTGGCTTCCACAGCACTGGTGTGTCCTTCTGTAACAAATGTTTGTGGCTTATTAATCATCTAACTGTTACAGCGTGTTCATCTTGCGTACCATGTTTATCAATGATTATCATGCTCAGCCACATTTGTAATGTTGCTTACGTTGATGTGTTCTAGTCAATCACTGATGTGGTGTTCATAGAACACCCAGTTCAGCTGTCTGCTGCATTTGTGATAACTTGTTTTCAGACCTTATTTGATAATGTTTATTTCCTGTGCAGGGAGTTTTGCTATTGACAGCTAGTCTTGGGCTGTTGTTATCTTTGTTCGTCTACTTCACTTTCTTCCTGGATGCTCGCTTAGTTCTCATGTTGTAAGTGAAGCTTAAATAAGTTCTCTTGTCTCTTCTTGGATCAGTGGACATGTTGCCTTTCTTATTATTCTAGACATCACTTATTTCAGTCTTCAGAGTAAGGAGGAGGTGGCTATAAAAAAAAAACAACCCTAAGAGTTAATGTTTGGGGTTTTCTATTCTCCTGCTTTATTCTTAAAACCAGTTGTATTTCAGCTTTTGCATGGGAAGCCCTCTATGTTACCGAATGAGCTACCTGCGCAGAGGATGAGGCTGACCTAAGATTATGCCAGACTTCTTCTAGGGCTGGAAAAGCCATGGAGGTTAGCTAAAATCTTCTGTCTTGCAAAACTGTTTCTGAAGAAGTTAAGCTTTAAAATTAATTTGTTCTACTCTTCTTGCAAAAGCTGTATTTTTTTCTATTCAGGAAATGAACACCAGTTTAGACTTAGTGTTTCATAAAGCTGTGTTATTAGATGTGTCATGTGAAAACCAAGAGATTAATACATTGAAATAGTCACTGTTCTGGGGTGTGGTATTGGGAAGGAAAGGTGGCAGAATAACAATGTTTATTCTCAACAACAGGCATGTGGAGAGGTTATCCAAACCTGCTAAGTTCCAGTTGTACTTCTGGATGTAATTTGAAGTGGCATAGAACATCAAATTCTATAGTACGTAGCTTTAGAGCAGTGATTCAAGCCTTCTGTGGCTGTAGTCTTGCTGTCTTATGTGTGTATAGTTTAACCTCACTTGATAATGGAAATGTCCTGGGTGCTCCTAGATTCACATTGCTCTGTTATTCTCTTGCTCTATCTTCAGCCTGTTCTCCCTTACTTTCATGGTGCCACAACTTTGATTAAGTTAAGGAAGAATAGGATTTAGCAAGGTCTGTAGCAGGGCTGTACGTGCTGGGGTCTTTGGTCCTTGTAATCCTTGTTGAAAGGTACAGATGCAGACACTATCCTAGAACTGGTTTTCTGGACTTTTCAGCAGAAGCCTAAATTATGATAGTCAGTATATTGGAGTCTCCGTCTACACTTTTGAGTTTCTCTAGAAGATTGTATTTCATGATGTGTTATAGCTCTGAATTGCTGTTCTTAATGTGTACTAGAGATCAGCCGTACTTGCAGGCAAATCTTTCCCCTTCAGCCTAAATAGATGGAGAAGTTTAAGCTATGCAGTTAAAAATCTGATCAGACTCAGCTGATCGTGGTCAATTTAATTTAATTTAATTTCAGTGTGCAAGGGCAGTCTGTCCTTCTTGGAGAGAAGCAAAGTCCCATTTTCCCAACGTGTGGGTGGCAATGATGCTAACCCAGTCAGGCAGCTATCAGCCTCTTCTAGCTCTAAGAAAGTTTCTGTGCCCAAGGGCTTATCTTTTCTCCAGCTGTATCAGTTGACTTGATAATAAGGATAGTCTCTCAGTGCCAGCAGCAGGCAGCAGTAATTCAAAATGCCTTGCAAAGCAGTTCTGTGCAAACCAGGTGCTTGAAACATCTTTGTGCCTTTGCTCTGTTAGCAGTAGTGGCAGCAGAAGGAAGTGTCACACTTGAAATGTACAGAAGATACTAATCTGTATCTCTAGATTGACCAAGAAGTACAGTTGCCTAGCACTTACTGCTGTTGAGAAATATTTGTGTTTCTCATCATCCTGGGTTGGGTCTGACTATAATAAAAGGCAGTAACAACTTCCTCTACTAATAGGGACTGAGCTCTTATAAACACAAAACCCTCTGAAACTTGTAATGTACTAGGTGCTAGTAATAGAGCTACAGTCCTACTCAGGACATTGAGTGCTCAAATAGCAGGCTCCTCATGGCAAGGGTCAGCTAGGACAAGTGACTGCTAGTGAGTTCAGCGATTTGTCACACTTCTAAACATATTTATATCTTCAGAATGCTTTTGCATAGAGATACAGCTTCCAGAAGGATTATGTTGAGGTTGTTAAAGCCTGGCTCTCCCTTAACTGGAACACCCAGTTCTGTGAAATGTTGGTTGGGCATGTGTGAATATTCAAGATTGTACTGAGTGAAATAACAAGATGCACAGTTATTTACAGGGAGCGTCCTTGTAAGAGGTAAGGAAACCTGTAGTGTCCCTAACCTCCCGCTCAGTTTCAGCAGGGGAATAGGTGATGTAGCTTCAAACATTGAGTTGCTGGTCACTACTGTAGTGCTCCCGAATCTCTGCTTTAGTAGGCGTTCTGATAGAACTTGAGTATTCTACAGTCGTGGTTGCTGTGTGTTGGTCAGGTCCTGTCTGTTTGGTTATTTTGTCCTGAAAAGCTGTTGATTCATTTTTAATGTTATTATGTGAATTAAACTTCTCTAGCATGAGCCTTCTGTCTGTCGTGGACAAACTGAGAGGATGATTCTGCAAATCTTCTGTACTGCTGTGGAGCAGAGCTGCTCGTCAGGGGAAACAAAATGAGCAAGGGTTTTGAAGACTTCAGAGTAAAGTGGCACCTCAGCTTTTGATCATGTTTAGGTATAGGTATGTTCAGACTGCTTGAGCTAGACCAGTTTTGAATAAAGCTTCTCTGCTGTCGTAATATGTGTGTTGATGATAGATGGTCTTTCCTTGCTGTGCAGATAATCTAGTGTGGGGAATGCTCCCCACTTCCTTGGCTGTGCACCCTTTAGCTGAGCACACAGCTGTGATGTGCTTGGATCTTGGGCTGCTCCTAGGATATGTGTATATGAGTTCTGTGGCTGTGGGCATGGGGCGGCGTGTGTGTGTGTGTGTGGAGAATCTTTAACAGTATGATGTGTTTCAAAATATAGTGAAGCAATAGAGCAGGGTCCTTCGGGGATGGGGGCGTTTGTCTGTAATGCAGTTTGTATTGGCTGACTTGGCTATCTTTGTCTTCATGCTAATAGTGTTCCGTAACTACGGAGCATGGGTTGTCAGGTTCCCTGTAGTGTATTTATTCCACTTCCTCCCTTGAGCTTAATACTGTCTGCTGTCAGTTACGTGGTAGGCAAGAGGCACCTGCTAATACTGTAAGACTGGAAATGTGCTAGCCCGTATTTCGTCTCTCTCGGTACCTAAAAGTAAGCTTGACCTATCATGGGATCAGCCAGGTTGGAAAAGACCTTTAAGATCATCAAGTCCAACTGTTATGTCAGGGCTGCCAAGACCACCACTAAACCGTATCACTGAGGGATATCGCCCTTCAGCAAGGGGCTGAAGCTGTGCCCTGTGATTGCATAAGGTAGTGATTAGAGTGGGACAAAGTCCTAAGACTCTGCAGTAATCAAATAATTATGTTGGTTTAAATAACATGAGTCTTTCCTTTAAGATAAGATGAATTAATTGATTTGTGTGGAGTCATCAGAGCCTAGTCTTAGCTTAATCTCATGTATCAGGCATGTGCAATAAAAACTAATGCAATGTTTTCCAAGCCATCTGAAACAAGCAGGAGAACCAGATAAGGTGACATACAGGGAGTCTACATAACAACATTCTTAGGTAATACACAAAATCTGCCTGTCAGGCAGTAGAACCATTTTGATCAGTTCAAATGATATTGTGAAGAAACAAAAGCAGTTCCTGTAGCTGGAAGGAAGTGAAATCCAAGGCTCTTTAAATTAGCCTCCTTGGGGAAGTGAAAGCCTAAAGAGCTTATGGCCCTGATGGCTAGAGAATTATTCTCAGGTGCTTTCTTAAGCAAGCTGGTTTATACACCCATCTTAGGTACTTGGCTTCTGCTCTGAAGGTGTAGGACCTCTCAAAACCAATAAAGGAAGAAAATCTCCAGTTAAAGGCGCCTGCCTTTCTGACGGTGTGGGTGGTGCCTGGTGCTATGAACTTTGTCCCTGTAACCTCACAGCACCTCTAAATTTAGTGTATGAGCCAAGTATTGTATCCGATGAAAAGGTCAAATTCCATTGAAGTCTCCAGCCAAGAAATTCCTGTTGGGACATGATGTAAATAGTGCTTGCTGCTTTGCATACTCACCAACCAACCAAATCCTGGCCTGGGTGCTGGCTCTGGCACAAGGTGGAGGGATTTGCACCAAAGATTTCCATGTAATGTTCTTTTAAGCATCCCTGTGATGGAACATGTCAAAGTGCCCTCTTTATTTAGATATAAGAACCTATTGGATATTTGCTTGACAGCAGAACTGTGGTGGGCTTTGCCAGGGTCCTGATGACTCTGGTGATAACTGCACTTTTTCTCTCCTGGCCACATCTTAATCTAAGCTGAAGTGCTTGAAGTGCTTGGCTAATTCTTCATTATTCCCTCTATGGTTTGAGATCTGAGACTTAGTTGGTTCTTTTAAATAGCCAGAAATACAGAGTGATACATCAGGATGATCTCAGCCTTGCTTCTCTTGTGATCTACCACTGCATATAATAGGAGGTTCTGCATTGAGGTAAGCTTGGGCTGGTTGGATGCCGGTCTCAAGTGGTGTGATGCCTTGCTTTGTGTGCCTAAGCCCATCAGGCATAGTACTGGTGTGGCCTTAAAATACTTGTATCTATGTAACTTTATGGAGGCCTTAAAGTAGCAGTTTAGGCTTAATACTTTCCCAGCTGCCTAGACACAGTGCTTGAAAGTAGGATGTTCTGCTTTCCTCTTGTCTAGGTGACTTAGAGTTCTATTTCCCAAGGAGGCAGTACAAATAAATGAAACCAGTCCAAGAAATGTTAGTTAACGAAGTCTGTCTGCTTAATCTGTCTAGATACAGTCTGTTTGGCTCTTCTGAGTCTTAGCAGGAAAGGGAGGGTATTACACTACTTGAAAGAAGATAGGAAAGGGAATTTGTAAAGGCTTTCAGTGTTGGCCAGGCATGTTCCAGTGTGTTGGTGTTCAGTTGAGCTCTGGTAGCACTCGTCAGCCAGAATGCTGACTGGTGGGAAGGCATCTAGGAGGCTTTTGCATCAAACTGCTATTCCTGGAAACAAGATTCCTTCAGGATTCCTCAGTGGCTGTAAAAAGCATAAAGTATCTTGGTAGTGGAGCTGCTTTTAAAGAGGCTGCCCTTACTCTTGTCTGTAGGCAGTTCCATCTGGCTGCATCTTTGCCTTAGCCCAAAGCACCTCTAATGCTTCAGTGAAATGTCTGCCAGGCTTTCAGTTGCTCACTAAAAGGCCTGAGTGAAGGACCTGATATAAGGAAAGCGAGTGCCTGGAAAACATAGGGTTTAAAATACTTTTAACTTAACTTAGGTCTAAGGTAGAGAACAATGTTTGTGTTGTAAGTCTGTGGTGTGATAACGGAATTTAGTAGTCTTACTGAGCGAATTATTTCTTACCCTCCTTCTAATTATCAGTTAGTTTGGAGACAGTGACTCCCAAGCACCTGCTAGCTTAGAATGCTCCTTGTCTGCCCATCCTGTTCTGCTTGCAATAACTTTTGTATGGAGGTCACACTGCTCTAAATCTTTGCCAGCTATCAGACACTTGCAGATACACCTGGTTTCAGCTAATTGTGACTACTGGGGCATCCAGCTGTGCAAGGTGAAAAGTACACCGTGAGGAAGACTGCTTACTTCATCTTAAAGATCCCTGCCCATGACCATCAGAGGGCAGTGAGCAAGTGCCGAAAGGAAGGAGACTTATGATAATTTGTTCCTAAACTAATTGTAGTAGCCCCACTGCTCTCTTGGGAACCTAATGGATATGCATGTTTGTGTGTAATAAATATCTGCTTGCTTAACTACTTGGTGTGCAAGTTAGGAGTGATTCCCCCTTGCACCCAGAGCTGTAATAAGCATGCCTGCTTTATAACTCTTTGAGTTGTAGAGTCTGATTTTGTGCTTCAGACCCCATGGGAGTGGATTCCTTTAATGTCTTTGCTTTTTCAATGCTGGCATGCCAGCATGCAGAGTCAAGCTCAGCTTTGGCTTGGGTGGAGAAGCCTTAGTGCTTGGTAGCTATCAAATCCTATGCATGCCCCACTGAGTCGTGGTGAAGTGACTTCTGTCCCTGAAAGAGTCTCCTCTCCCTGGGAAACCTGGATCAGGAATGTGCCCAGGTCTCAGATTTGTTGTCAGTCATCAATTCCCTTACAAGTGAGTATCTTGATGCTGGCTTTCCCAAAACCCAGTGTCTTTGAAAGGAGACACACAGAATTTGCTGCAGCTCTTCTGGCTTTTGTTGTACTGTTTCTATTTCTGTCTGGAACAGGGAGACATGAGGCTTTTCTCATTGTACTTGTAAGGGTAAGGTGCATGCTGTTAACAGTAATGCTGAAGTGTTTCCTCCTATAACATCATTTTCAGCTTTTTATTCTGTGATGAAAGGGCAAATGAAAAGACTCCACAAATCCAGCCCTTGCTTCAAGTGATTGATTTTACAGTCAGTCCTCAGTCACAAATGGGACTTAAGAACACAGCTTGAAAAGACTCTCAGTCTTTGGGGTTGTCATGCCTATAAGTAAATTATAAAAAGAATTGTACACTTAAGGTTCTTCAGAATAGCATCTTCAGTCCCAAGAGCTTCAGCTTCTTTGTGTTCCTGAATGTGGATCTCAGACCCTGTGATGGATGAAAAGGCAGGCTTAATTGCTTCCAGTGATGCACTTGCTGCCTCTTGCTTGTTTTGTCTAGCCTGCTAAAAGCAAATCTAGTGTTCTGTATACAGAAGTGTTTGTCTATTTGTATTAATGCTGACTAAGAGGAGATTCTAGATTAAAACCTGGCTGGCTCAGTGCTAGTTATCTGTCCTTTTTGTAAACACCAATTTATTGGGTTGATGCAAAACAGGTTTAACAAAACAGAAGCAAAGTGACCTTGCCCCTGCTTACAAACAGGGAGGCATTTGACCTATGCGATTACAGGCACAGCTCCCAAATCCATTTCAGTGAGCTGAACTCTTAACATTTCAGAGCAGGATGCTCTGGATTGGCCGCTATAAATCAGCCCTGGTTGAGACAGGTCTGTTTAGGTCTTCAGAAGGACCAGACTCTAGAGGAGGTACCTGAAGTGCCCCAGCTGGATCCATAGCTGACCAATCTAGTCTTCAGGGACTAGATCCGTTGCTTGGTGAGTCAGTGTAGGCAGCTGTGCAGCTGCAGTGCCAACTTTGTCTTAGCTGTGTTAGTATTCGGACTGAATTTTTAGGTAGAGATGCTGACAAATACATGAATCTCTGGCACGTTTGAGGTTTGTAAGTGCAGTGAATGTGTATTAGACTATCTAAAATGGAAAAATACTAGTTCAGAAGTGTTGATCCTGCTTAACAGCCGGTTTTCCTGAGTGTAACTCCAAAAAATTGTGTTTTTAAAGTAGTAATAGGCTAAAATAGAAGTACGAGAAGATGTGCTTGTAGTCTGAAGATCACCTGAGAGAGAAGACTCTTGGGAAGATACAGCTTAGTTGGATCCGTTCTGCTGTGTAACTAGGATAAAATACTAATGACTAATCCATGTCAGTTTTGTTTTTAACAAATTCACTAATAGCATGGAAGCTCTGAACAGAGAACTGGCTTCAAACCCAGGTGGTAGGAAGGCCTTGGGTAACTTCTTGTGTCCCCTAATGAAAGGAAGATGCCAACACAGCTTATGTGAGTTTCAGCTGGGGAGGATTTGCTTAAGTGCCTGGTTGTGAGTTCAGGATCTTGGTCTGCTTTTCTGCCTATTGTGCTTTCCCTGGAGAAGCCATTGCTGTAGTTTGCCTGTTGTCTCCTATGCAGTTGGTAGTAGTGTTGGTGAAAGTCTAAGTATGGAAGTGAGATAACATACTACAGCTGAACATTGCACTCACACTAAGACACATGCCAATGTAATCTCATTAGGAAAATAAATGGCTTTTTGTAGCCCACTCTTGTGTGAAGCCCAGAAATGGAAAACAAAACCTTCAGAGTTGTTCAGTATTAAATGTCTTCGCTTTCCTCACCCTCTGTTCTCCATCAGAGCAGGGAGTTGTGGTGGCAGCAACCTGCCGCTTTCCAGCACACTGTTAATCAACAGCTGATGTCACACTTGTTTTCTTCCAAGGGATTTCAGTGTGGCTGCTTTGAGTACAGAAAGTACTTCTGAGGTTGTGAGGGTGTTTTTAAGGCTCTGAGTAAGGCTTTGGTATGACCTGTCCTGTTTGGTGTATTCTTGGTGTTGGAAGCAGCAGCCATGGTAGAGAGCAGGCAGTTCTGGAGGTTTTTACTGGAAGCTCTGATTCCCCATCGGTTTGGAGGGAATCAGTTCTATCACGTACATTTTTGTGGTTGCAGGCTGAAAGCTCTCACTGCTTTATTGGTATCATCAAATTCCTATAACAAGCCCCGGTGCGTGTGCACTGGTGTTAATTAGGTGGCTGTATCCGAGGCTCCTGGTAGCTCTCACCAGCTTGTTGAAGTGTGATATGTTGTAATGTCTCAAAAAGCAAGTGCAGGAACAAGCAGAGGCTGTTTACAAGCTTCCATCTGTAGGAGTGAGCTGCCTCCCTAAGCCTGAGTAAAAGTAGCAGGAAACTTCAGACTGGCTTCACACTTCAGGAGCAGTGTGGGTACTGCCCAAAGTTGAGAAGAACAGTAGATTTTCTTCTAGTCTTAAATAGGGAGTTGTGTAGCATTTGTAATGGGCACAAAGCCACTGTCCTGCAAAGATGGTGAGTGTGTGGTCTTATGGAAGTTCATAGCTTGGCTTTCCTCTGGATTTGCACTGATTTTTCACTATTGC
The DNA here is from genome assembly GCA_039720435.1 of Amazona ochrocephala. Classification (NCBI taxonomy): domain Eukaryota; kingdom Metazoa; phylum Chordata; class Aves; order Psittaciformes; family Psittacidae; genus Amazona; species Amazona ochrocephala. The sequence continues at coordinate 38,232,494 of CM077883.1, read as the reverse complement.
TTTCTGTCTATTAGCTCATGAAGTTCATTTGTGTACTGCAAATGAATTAGTATGCTGTAGGTGGCTGATCTAGTCTGGAATCTGTCCACAGGCAGATTTCCAATGCAGATGTATCGGAGTTGAAGCAATTATGACTGAATACACAAATCGATTAAAATGTCTGTGATAGGACCTTTGTACACATTTGTTTTCTTCCCTGCCAGCTGAGATGTGGCCCTATTGTTAACAGGCAATTTGCTTTTCCTCTTCTTGCAGGATAACTCGGATAGCACGTGGATCTAGGCAGTGAGAATTCTACTGAGGACTGGCAATTCTTCCTAGTCTGAAGAAAAAGTGAAGTTGGTAAGGCTTGACTTGTCAGTACTTGGGTTAGCCATGTGACTGAGGAAAGACCCTGAGAAAAGCCTGCCCTAGCAACATGAATGAAATATCCCTATAGTAGCTTCAGCCAGTTATATGAACCATAGGTTCAAAAGAAGCTGGATCAGTTAAAGAACTTGATTTCAGTCTGGAAGCATATTGTTATATTGTGGGGCTTTAAGGTCCCTCTCTTGGTCCACTTCCTTTACCCTGAAGCCCTTGAAAGCCTATTAATTTAATGCTCCTTCAGCTGCAGAATTACAGTGAATTGAAAGCTGAACTCGCTGTTACATAAAGTGACCACCTTACATGCGTGCAGGGGTTAGTACCAGTTGCAGCTCATGGAGTTGCAAAATTCAGGCTGAGGAGCTAACATAGTACTTCTTTCAAGTTCTTGTCAAGCCTGGCTTGTGCATCTGGGAGGAAGCACACATCCAAGGCTGCTGATGTGCCTTTATAGCCTGGCTCTTTACTCGGCTTCTATTTGAGCTGTCTTGGCCAAGATCCAGAAAGCATTGACTGGCTACTGCAGACTGGGGTTTGACACCTGAGACAGTTGCAATTCTAATGCAGCACTGATTAGGAATAAATCTCCTTCCCAGCTGATCATCTAGTTTCTGTTTCTTGTGGTGGTCAGGGTGTTCAGAGCGGTACAAAACGAACTTCCTTTCATCATGGAAGTTGCTAGTCTGAGTTGATATGCTAGGATTTGTAGCAGTGGTAACTGACAAATCAAGTTGGGTAGCACAGTCTTGTGTTAATGTTCATATCCAACAGTATGTTGCAAAAGACTTTAATATTGATACTGTTTTTATCTCCAGGATCAAGATGAGTACGATGTTGGAAACCTCTGAGCTGCCAGCAGTGTTTGATGGGGTGAAGCTAGCTGCAGTTGCTGCTGCTCTCTATGTTATTGTTCGCTGCTTAAATTTAAAAAGCCCAACTGCCCCTCCTGAACTCATCTACCAGGACTCTGCTTTGGCACGCTTCCTACTCAAATCCTGCCCACTTCTGACCAAAGAGTAAGTAGTATGTGTATTTACCATGCTGGCCCATCTTGTATGAAGATCTGCACTTAACCATTCTTCTGGCTAGTGTGTTTCTTAAATCTGGGTGCAAGTGAATATCAGGGTATTCTCTTGGTAAAATAAACCTGTTCCAAATCAAGCATTTCACTGTTGTTAGCATCCCAGGTACCTGGGTTTAGAACCAAGCCTTGTTTAGCAGGGCTATCCATGGATGTATAGAATGTCATCCCTGTGCTCTCTGTGGTAGCTGTATGCTGATATTGTACTATACCAGCACTATATAGCCCACTGTCTGCAGAAATGGGGGAAAGATGGATGCAGTCACACTTGTTTCTGTGCTCTCCTTTCTGTTAGGGAAGAAATTTGTCAGGGCTCACAGGAAGGAAACGCTTTCACAGTGTATCTGTGCACTTAATGAAGGCAGGGATGGCTGTTAGTTTTAAAGTGCCTGCTCTTACTTCAAGTGCCTTAAGTTGACTAATGAAAGTTATTACTGGTAGAGCACATCATAACTGGTGTAACAAAATAATGACATACTGGCCAGCTCTAGGTCTGTTGAATCCGCTTTCAATTGACCTTAAGTCAACTGCATACTTGTGTGGGCTGATCCTTGACCTTCCATTCCAGGACCTTCAGAATCAGTGCAGTTGCCCTTACTCTCACCAATAATATGAAGCATTTACTACAATTTCATGAGGCTTTGGAGGGACAAGGATTTTGATTACAGTATTTCTTCTGCAATCACTTTGAAAACTTGCAAGTCCTATTTAGAAGCCCTAAATACATCAATTATCTAGTAAGTGCTGAGTGCAGCTGCATGAACCTTCCTTTCAGATCTCAAAAGTCAAGCTGACTTAATGATAGTCATTTTAGGGGAGATGAGAGGCTTTTAGCAATGCTGTGTTAGGTGCCTTGATTACGTAAGGTGTAAGATCATAGGCCATAGGATCTGTAAACTCCTGGAGGAAACAAAGCATTATCCATTTTAAATTGGAGCCCAGAGAGGGTTCCCAGGCGGACTCTGAGTTTGGTAGTAACATAAGTGTGTGTTGAAGCTGGGCTTTGAAATTGGATTCTTGACTATGTCTAGTGCCTTAACTGCAAAGCAGTTGCTTCCCTAAGAAATAAACTAAGAAGTCTCTAGTTACTTGGTACGTTGGACACTTGTCTCAGTGTTGGCACTCCAGATTGACATGTCCCTAGTCACTGAAGGAGCAAACATGAAGCTGTGCTGATTACAAGTCTTGAAGACTTACTGGCATTAGGCTCATCTTTGGAAACAGATTGTAAGCTAATTCAGTCTGGTTTACTCCTATTTTAGTTCTGTTCTCCTAGCACTACTTGGAGCAGTGTTCTTTCAGTTGGAGAACAAACCATTCCCAAAAGAGTGAACATGTCTAAAAATCGCAGTACATCTGTTGTGCATTAATTGCAGGAGTGAAGAGCTTGCAGAGCTCTGTCGTATTGTGTTAAGAGTGTGCATCCAGGTTGTTTGCTTTCCCTGGATCAGCTGCTCTGAAAACTGGAGCAGTGATTTCCAACACGTAGTTCTTGAGCTGAACGCCCTCTGAAAGGCTTGCATGACCCCAGGAAGCAAACTCAACTGAAACAAACTAGAACAAAATACATCCATAGCTACTTGCTCAGTCTTGTTACCTCTATGTCTATGTTGGGGAAAAGGGGAATAGAATAGTTCTTGGGAATTTAAAAGGCTTACAGGAAAGGCAACTCTGTAAAGTGATATGTGTTTTTTTCTATTCTAATGATGTCACAGGCCTTTTTCAATACTGAAATGAAAAAAAAAATCAAAGAAATCCTGTCTCTATCATGAAAGTCACCTGGACGCTAAAGGAGAACAAATAATTTGAATGCCTGCAATTATGCGTAAAGCAGTTTGTAGGATTAATTAGCAGAAAGCTATGTGCAAACAGCTTGTGCCATGCTGCACTGCAGAATCTTGCAGGGCTTTGATTACTTGCTAATTATTCCGAGTGTTGGGAAAGCTGATTAAGCAGCTCTTTTTTCAGATTCTACCATGAAAGCAAAATAAGTAGCCCAGCAATCCCTCCTGTTACATCAGTACTGGGTTTGTCTGAGATCTGTTAAACACCAGTTCTTCTGTACAGCTGTGAACTGGCTTTCAGACCTGGTTTGTTCAACTCCCTCATGCTTAAGGGAGGAGGAGGTGAGGGTATTGCCGGAAGGGGAGGAAGCAGAAGTGAGCAAAGTTATTCCATCTGTACAGCTGTTCAAAAATATTTGGGGAAAAAACACTTTTGGATGTTATTTCCCCTTTGTGGCACCATCCTCACCTATGCACTTACTCAGTACATTGTAACCATAGTAAGCCAAGTGGTGGTGGATGAATAATGTAAGAACTTTGGATAGTAAAACTGCCTGAGATGGCTGTGTGCCACGTACCTTGTACTTGCAGATGTTAGTACTGCTTTTTACAGTCCTCTCAACTACTAGGAGCTTTCTGCCTACCTATCAAACACTGGTAAGCAAGAGACTGTCTTGCTAGAGCTTCATTTTCCTTTGCCTTCTGCGTTTTGGCTTACCAAGTGGACTAGCATGATTAGATTCTTTTTCATTAAGAGAACTGCTTCTTGCATGGAAGCTCTTGCAAATCAGCGCAGCTGTTGGTGCCCATGGTCACTTAGACATAACCCCTGGCTGCAGCTGTGTCCTTTTTCTGTCTCCCAAGTTGGTATAGAGTCTGCTATCTTGTTCCTGTAGCAATGCAATGTTGGCTCTTTGATTCATGAGGACAAATTGGCCAGTGCTTGCTGTGCTGGGCTATTTTCTTGGCTGTTCCCAGTTTCTCCTGTCTCTCCTATGCCAAGTCAATGTGTGTCTGTATTCTTGTAGAGGTGTGGCACAAGTGTCATCCTTATCGAAAATAATTATCCTTGCTGCCTGCACACTTTTATCATTAATAAAGGCAAGCTTCTCAAAGACTGAGGCAAATGACTGTCAAGCCTGTTAGTAAACACTGTCAAAGATGCAGTCTAGATCCTTCTCATCCTTTGTTTGCACAGTAACCTATACTGGGTGAGCAGGCTGCCTAGTACCAGAAGACTCTTTTGCACTGTCATTGCTTTTCTCCTAGATGCAAGGAGACAAGTAGTCAGAAAAGCTCTCTTCAAGCTTTTCAATGTTCTTTCCTTCCATCTAATAGCAAATAGTGTTTGATTCCTGTCAACTCCTTCATGATTTACCCTGGGAGGAACGCTTCCAGGAGAATAATAAACTAGGAGCACAGTCTTCCTTCCGAAGCTTTGGCAGGTGAACATGTTAAGAGGTAGAGAAGAATGGCAGCTCCCTATTGGGAAGTTGAAGCATTGACCCTGGGGAGTGAAGGAGCCTTGGGGGGGAGTCTGAGTACTTGCTTAGGTGCTCTGCTGTGGCATCGGCTAAAGCACTGCGTTCTCTAGCTCTCTTCACCAAAGAAGACATGCTGTGATACTCATGCCCTTTACTAAATAAAAACTGCCTAAATTGGAAAGGAGATGATTTAACCAAGGAGAACAGTCTGTACTTTTAAATAGTTCTGACTTCATACAGGTTGTATGGGCAGCAGACACTCCACTTAGGTTAGTTTCTTTTTCAGAAGCTCAGGGGACATGGAAGCTCTGTAAGCTGCTTTAAAGTTTTGCTGTTACATATTTTCTTTGCCACTTTGAACAGCCTGACTGCGCTGATGCAGAAAAAGCCACTTACTACACATTTCGGGAGGAGGGAGTTGAACCCTGCAGACTTTTAGATGAGCTTTCTTGGCTGGAATTCAAATTGCATTCCCCAGCATCAAATAAAGGACAAGGTTCAAGCAAGGTTTGATTTGTAAAGCATCCTTTAAATAGCTCCAGACTGCTCTGTAAAGGGCAGGGGAGTAACCTGTCTCCTGCTGTAATGCAGGTAGTGGTTCTTGGTGTCCCTTGACATGGGCAAATTGTAGGCTCTGCTTTCTTACCATCAGCATCTAATGCACTACAGCACATCAAAGGTGATGTGAGAGTTAATGGTGGAAGTGTTAATCTGCTCAGATGAAATGAAGTAATGCTCCAGAAATAAGCCTGTTGCTGAACTTCCACTTCACATCTTTTTGAGGACCTAAATGCTGATGCTTGCTAATAAAAATAGCACAGTTTTTATGTGCTTTGTGTGAGCTGCTTATACAGCAGCTGCTTTCCTAAATTCCTGCATGCTGGGCAATGTATGTGCTCTAAAATTATAATCTGCTGCCTGAGCACCACTAAAACCTAACCCACAATCACATGTTGGAATTGGGTTTAATATCAAAATGCTAGGAGAAAGTTTGTGAAGCACCTAGGAATTCTCTTGCTCTCGGGCACTGTTGTGGACAGCCATCTATGAAGGCAGCTGTGGCTGTGCTGCACAGCTGAGACGCAGCATTTGGAGCTAAAACCTTTGTGATCACCTTTATGTAACTGGCTGTGTATTCACTTAGCCAGTTAAGACTCAACTCTGTACTTGTGCTGTATAAGTCAGCTTCCATAATAAGTAACTGGCGTCCCAAGACCTGTTCTCCTGTCTGCCTTCTGTTACAGCATCCTGTTACTGGAAGTTACAGGACTGGCTACTGGAAGCTGTAACTGACTGCCTCAAATATTTGTCTTTACTCAGAGTGCCTGATACCTATTGCAGCTGACCAAATCAAAACAGGAAAATGAGTCAGTTAAAAGCCTTTGGGTCTGAAGCAAACAGGGAAGCTGTTCTTATTTCACAGAAATAGAAATATTTATTTCTAGTACAACACAATTTTGCCTTTAGCTCTTCTGTGTTATCATTGTCTGTGCTATTGTGGTACATCATCCTTGTCCTATTGTGGGCATGCATATACCTCTTTGGCAAGAGGTCTTCCTGACTGCTGTTCGCAACTCTGCTTCTGTCATCTGTAAACTATAAGCAGCATTTCCATTGTTCTGCAGTAGACGTGGTGCTGGAACAGGGCACCCTGAGGAATATTTAGTGAAATCTGGTGTGCTGGGGTAATCTCTACAGTACACTGCTTTTCAGATCCGCTTTGGTTTATAGCAGGCATTACAGAGAAGTTGGAGTCTATCATGTCCTTGAACACTTTCCCTGTTTCTACTTAATATCAGTGCTGGAGGTAAGCCACCTGCTTTTATGAGTGGGGGGCCCTTGTTTGGAAGACATGATTAGATTTAGGAGTAGTAATAGTTTTAGCGTAAAACCTGAAGGACAATACTTAAATGCTGCTTAAAGTGCATACTACATAGTTGCTCAGCCTGCATGGTATCTAGTTTGTGTTTCTATGTGTTACACCCTGCTGAGCTTGCTTTGTTCAGGTAAGCCATAGGAAAAATACCCTTGAGTACATACTCTTCTGCATACGGATGATTGTTCACGGGAGCATCTCTTTTCGGCTGTTTGCCATGAGGAATGTTGTTTTCACTGCAAAACAATCTGTGCTGGCTATTGCAATCGCCACTGGGTAGTTATTTTTTTTTTCAGCTGGGTTGAATATGAAACTGTCTCTGGAACTGATTTTTACGTAATAGACTTAAATAAAATCTGATCTGTGCTTTTTCACTGGGTGAAGACTCTTGCACAATTCCTGGCAACCTTTTTTCCCCTCACTAGTGTGGTATTATGCACCTTCATGACTGAAGAGTTCTTTCTATGCTCTCCTCTTCAGTTTTAGTAAAAGCAAGCTGAAAGTCCGCATAAACCCTGGAAATGAAAGATGCCCTTCAGCCCTGTGCAGTCTTGCACTTTATGTGCAGTACTTGGAAAGTTCTTGTAGACTTTCACTGAAAGATGTAGATAGAAGTCATTTGCAGGGAGACTTTTAAAAACAGATTTATCCATTGCCAAAATGCAGAGTCAACAGAAATAATCAGATCAGATGCCTGATTCTACTAGAGATCATAAGGATACTTTGCAAAGTCAAATTTGGCTTTCAGCAGAAGACAGTTTTTACTGGAATGCAATGATATAGAGCATCACTTTGTTACTGACAAGGCTTCATAGGGGTTTCTGGTATGTAAAATTGGCAACTTGGTAAATTAAAATAATATTTTTAATAGCTGTTTGCTTTTGCATCAGTCTGGTAAGAAGAGTTTCAGCTTGTCTTATTTTTTCACTGATTATGCAAGATCTATACAATCTGGGCAACTCTTACCCCTCTCTGTTGAAGTCCTGTGATCGGTTTCCTGGAGCCTGGATGCTTAAGGGATTTGAGGATATTTATCTCACCACAAGCCTATTGCTTAAAGACTGATGGGCAGTAGCGGAAGAAAAGATAGGCAAGATAATAAGCTGCTGCTCTCACACTTGCATGTGTTTCAGAACTTTAACTGCTTTGTATTTAATAGCAAAATGCCGAAATATACTAAACATGCTTAAGTTTGCCTGAGCGGGAGCAACAAATCTCTGCATCAGAGCCCTGTCCTGTGCACATTATTCATGTTGGAACTTGAACTCTGAATATGTACCTGAAGAGTGTAGTTACATGCAGAATGACTAACTCTAGCACATCTTTGCTGCAGGCAGTGTGATGTGTAACTGCCTGAAGCTAACATAAAAACTAAGCTGAGCATTTCAGTTGCTTGATCCATAGGATGCTTGGAAACACTGGCTTGTCCACTCTGAAGGGAGCAGGCAGTGCATGCACCCTTGTCTGTAGGGTTTAAAGCAGTTCTAGCTTGGAGAGAAATGTGGAACCCATAGGTATCATTTGTCCATCGTTATGGATGGAGTCGCAGGGATTCCTGTTGGTTTTAGTCTTTCCTTTAATGAAGAACATGCCAGTGAAACTGCATCTGCTGTTTGCCTGTGTAAAAGCAGTGAAAAGCTTTGACTTACTGAAGGTCAGGACTTCACATAACTTCCAGTTGGGTTATTTGAAGGCAGACTTGAGGTAGTTTTCCTTAGAGAAGCCAGCTGTGACCTGAGGCAGGCAAGTACTGCACTTTTGGTAAGCAAGCAGGCTTGAAGCCATTTGTCTTCATTTAAATACCGGCAGTAATGGTGAGGCTTTGAAGACTCTTCTAATTTCCTCTCTAACAACATCCTGTGGTTTGCGCTACTGCAGCTGCAGCATCTATTCCACTGAATGGCTGTAACCTAGAGCTGGAAACGGAACTGTAAGTAAACATGAAGAAAGGATTGATGCTCGCAGAGTTCCTTGATTTCTACTTTTTCATTAAGGTGCTGGCAGTCATCAGTCACAGCTGCTGTAGCAGGAGAAATTGCTTTCCTGTTAGCTGTGTGCAGTAAGACTTTGGGTTTTACCTGGAACAGTCTTTGATTTGGAAAGCACTGTATGGAAGCAGAGTCACCAACCTTTCCAATGTATGTGTTTAACCTAAGAGTAGAAACTATGCAACAACATTGACATCTGTGTCTCTTAAGAACTGCAAATTCTTAGTATAGGCTGTATTTGACGGCTCCCCACAGGCTGTTAGCAAAACCCACTGCAAAGAACTTCAGTGAAAGAGACAAAAAGCCAGTCAAGGACTGTCCAGTGTAGGATACGGCTGCTGACCTGAACTGGTTGTGAAGTACATGGCTGGAGCGAAGCTAACTGCTGCTTCTTAGAAGCAGCAGTTTTAGAAGAGAATTGTCTTTTCCATCTGTCAGAATAGTTGCTGTTCAAAACCCTATGCAGTGAGCTGTATGTGACTTGAGCAGAAGCATCTGTAGTCCTTGTGCAGCCTTGTTTACATTGTCTGCAATCCCAATGGATATATACTTTGAATTGTGATAATGTATCCCCTGACTACTTTCTGTCTCTACCAGCAATTCCAGAGGTCCCCATCATTGCTGGGAGGTTCTGCATGTCTGGCATGCTGCATGTCAGTGCATGCCTCCCAGTGATGCTGCACTGATCACCTAGAGATGCTGGGCTGATAAAAGATAGTGCTACTAGCCTCACACAGACTCTTTGAAAAGCTTTATGGTTAAGTGATCAAATCCAGGATGAGCTGACGGCTAATTTACAAGGTTACAAGCATCAGTTGGCAGCTTTTGCAGCCTTTTCTGAAGTGGTATCTACTTCTGTGTCAATCTATTTTGGGTCTGTTTGGGAAGTGCACTTGCAAAAGCAGGCTGTACAATGAACTATTGTGTTGCTTTGACTGTAAGAAGCCTCCCTCATAGATGATAGAACAGGGTGAAAGACCATACTGCTTCTCTTGGCTTGCTAAATAAGCCTAGATAGTTCATATTTCTACAGAAAGGGTTCTTTTTGAGGAGTGTATAGGGGGAACAGGGAGTTGTTGATATGACACGTAAGAGCTGGCATGGGAAAGAAGGTCCAGCTGTGTGAGTAGGTAGTGTCAGAGCACAAAGGCAAAGTTTCTGTCACATTCAAGTGGATTATGGGCTTAAGTAGTGCATCTGAGCTCTGAGCTGCCTAGTCCCCTGAGAACAGGGAAGAGCACGATCTTTGCTTTGTGTGGTCTCAAGAAGTCAAAGGAAATAATTGCAGGAAGCCCTAAAAAACACAACAGAGAAGGAGCTGCTAATCTCTGAGGATCCAAGGTGGTGTCAGCAGCTCAGGTTTCTTCTGGGTACCCTGCTCTGTGTAGCAGAGACTGCAGCTCTTTAATTGGAAGCATGTCCCCTGGGACTCCTGTTCTCCTGCACAATAAATCATTCATGCTTTCCTGTTCAGAGCTGATGTAACTGTCTTTTTCAAGGCACTGGCTCAGTCTCTCCTTCGCAGAGTGGCCGGGTGACTGTCCTGCCACCTCCAATGGAATATGTCCTGTTACTACTTACAGCTCAGCTTGTACTAAAAAAAACTGATAACTGAGTCTTTAATGCCTTCAGCTAATATTGGTGTTTCCTCCAGGTCTTTTTAAAGCCAGGAAAAGAAAGACAATTTGCTTTGTCATCTAGCTTTAATATGCACTCGATAAACATAATTGGTAGACTTACCCCTCTTCTGTTGAAAGGGGTTTATTATTCTGTGGAGTTTGGCCAATTCTGACAGCTCCTTTTAAAGCTGATGCAGCTTTACCTAACTGTGAGAGGCAAAATCACCGTGTACCATGCTCTTCCTTAACTGAGAAAAGCAGTTCTGTACGAAATCATCCCAGCCAGCAAGTCTTGGGGCTTTCAGTCTTCTAGCACTTGCTGTGAACCCTGTTGTTTCTGCCGTTGGCTTGTACAGTCAAGTGCTTACATGAGTTCACGTGGCTCAACCCAGCAGGCTTCAGTGTTTCAATTAAAACAGATTTACAATGCTTTACAGGTTCTGGAGGTCAGTGTGGTTGGCTAGCAACGTGCTTTCCCCATGTCACTGAGGCACAAGGCCTCTGTGTATTTGGTGAGGAGCATTTGTGCATGTAACACTTCAATACAGAGGATTGTCTCAGGTTTAGCTTCTGCTGCTTCTGTAAGTGCTGAATTGTCAGCTTTGAGATCATAGCAGTGTCTCCCTGCGGAAAGCTGCAAAGATCAGTGCTGCCAGTTCAATCGTAGCAAAAACCATGACATATCTGTTGCTGTATTTAGAGATCTGTTCTGGGAGTGTTTATCTGTTCTCAAAGGCTCACTAACACACGAGGAATAAGCCATTCAATTACTGCTTCTTTCAGGTATGTTCCACCCCTGATCTGGGGAAAGAGTGGACACATCCAGACAGCCCTTTATGGAAAAATGGGAAGAGTGAGATCACCGCATCCATACGGACTTCGCAAGTACCTCACGATGCCGGATGGAGCAACAGCCACCTTTGATCTCTTTGAGCCACAGTCCGAGCACTGCATTGGAGGTCAGTCGAACAGCTGCTGGTTGCATCTAGCTGCTGACCTTGATCCTGTGCTCTGGGGGATGGATGAGGATACTACTGCTTGATGTATCAGAAAGGATAGGTGTTAAATCTGGTGGCGGAAGGGGGGCTGCTAAGCAACACTAACCCATTTGTGGAGGGTATGAGGCCATCTTGTTGTATACCTATACTCAGACATCAGGAGAGACCCTACTAGACTAATGAACTGTTTGTGGCAAGGGATGGGGAGTTAAGGAACAGAAGTGTTCTTTAACCTGTGCCTCATGTGAGGCTGGCAAAGAGAATCTGGTGGTAAGCCTTGATTGGAGTGCCCTTTGCCTGTTAAGGCTGAGGTATCATAGAACAGAGGCTGGCTGTGCAATGTCTTTCAAGTAACTAGACTTCTATTTCCCCCCTTAGAAATAGAGTCTTGATAGTCTTTACTAACAATATGTGCTTGAAGTTCTGCATGAAAGCAAACTCCATGTGAAAGGGTATGATGGAGTCCAGACATGAAGAGAGCTCTGTGAAAAAGAATCTTGGTGATTCCTTACAACACTACATTTTTATATTCAGAGTGAATGTCAGCTTTAAACTCACGGTTACTGCTAGTAACAGCAGTACTTAAAACTGAGTTACTGTGGCTTGACTTCAGAAAGACAATTTACTGCTGCAGTAGCTGATGTCATGACTCCCGTTTGGCCTTTGGAAAAAGCAGAGTTCTTAACTATCAGTGTGGAGATCCTCATGGTATAATGCTGCGCTAGAACAGTCTTTACCACTGAAAAGAATCTGAACAGTGCTTTCTTAATGAGGCAAAAATTCAGTGGCTAAAGCTGCTCATGTTGGAGCTTTTCACAAGTCTGAGAGCTAATCTGAAGTACATACATTAATCTTGAATGTAATTTATTGTGCTTACTTGAATTACAAGAAGTACTTTCTTAGTTGATGAAGTGATGTCTTGTTAAACTAGTGAACAGTGTCAGCACATCAAATACAATTACATTAGCCACAAAGATGATAGCTCATGTCAGCCCATCAGAATGTCTGTGCTTAGTAAAGCTTCACTTTGAAGATTGTTACTCTCAATTCTGGAAGAGAAATGAGAGGAAAGATAGCATAGCCATCCTACTTGGTGCATGAACAAGCAGTGGGCTCCAGAGCTTCCACTCACTTAGTCACTGCAGGCTGTCACAAGGCAGAACATGTGTAATGTCAAAAACATCATTCAAAGGGAAGAATTTGCTCTTAATCTCTAGGCAGTCTCCATAGAACTGTTCAGGCAGCTTTCCTGGAAGTTGCAGGACTGTTCATCTACTGCAGCATGAATTACTTGTTCACATCTGTAGCACTAGAGCTGCTCGTCTCCTGTCCCGTAATGGGTTTTTGGCAGGCTAGTCAGGTTTTTAGCTTGCTTCTGGTAGGTGGTTTCCCGTGGATCTCAGTTGGAACCCTTCTGACTCTCTCAATTTGCATGAAGTGACATTTGCTTAACTTCCCTCTCTTTCTGTGCACAGAGGATGTCACGATGGTGATCTGCCCTGGGATTGCTAACCACAGTGAAAAGCAGTACATCCGCACTTTTGTTGACTATGCTCAAAAGAATGGGTACAGATGTGCTGTCCTGAATCACTTGGGAGCCCTACCAAACATTGAGCTCACTTCTCCACGGATGTTCACATACGGTAGGTACTTCATGGCACCTGGGGACTTATTTCCAAGCTTGTGGAATTTCTAGGGTTCATCCTTCAGCATAACACAACTGCTGTATCTGAGTCAGGATAATTTTGTATTGTTTCTTAGGATCTAAACCGAACTTATACATGAGGAAGGTACTGGGGTTCACTTTTCCTTGTCTTTTCTCCTAGCTCTTACACAGGTATCCTAATCAAGGAGGCAGGTTTTTGGAAAGAAAGCTTTTTTTTTTCTTTTTGGGAAAACCCAAACTCTTGTGGCTAAGAGCATGCTCCAGTGATTTTTAGAGGAGCCAAAATGTCAGCTTAGTGGAATGTGGAACAAAACTGGCTCTGAAAAATAAACACTGCTTCTGAGGCTTTAAAATGTAATACGAGAGGATTTTGTACCGGCCTATCCAGCAATTACATTTCTGTCCTAAGACGGACACATGAGGATTGGTCCCTGGATGTAACACAAATACCAAGGAACAGCAACAGTTCTCGCAGTACAACAGTAGAGCTACAGAAGTTAGTGTTTAACTACCATGATTTTGGGTTTTCATCTTAAGTATAGGGAAATCTTAACCTGGAAGTTAAAAGGAACTGTGTTAAGGGTGACTCCAACTATTCGTAACTGCCCTGCTAGTGAGTAACATGATCTTTGTAGAATGTGGCCTTCATGCCTGACACCTGATCTGCTTGTCCCTGAGCTTTCTTGAGCCCTCATGTCCTTCTTTACTGCAAACATTTTTATGGACATTATGTCAGGAGTCAATTGTGGGTTTAGCACATCGGTGTTGGGTTTCTTGTTCTTTAAAGATGACTAAACTCACTGCTAAGAGTTTGGATTAACAGTTTGAATGTTTATCTTGTGCAGTTGAATTGCCAAAATAGCCATATTGTGCCATGAGATTCGGAGTCTGGAGGCAAATAGGCTCTAATGCTTTGTTGACTGTTTTATCGTCATTCAATCTGCTTGGTGGAGAAGACTTGAGGAATACCAAGTACTTCAATTTGTGTTGAGTCTCTAGGCTGTTAATAGCTTTAAGCTTACTGTGTCCTGGGAACTAAGCTTGGCCTCCTTGAAGCATTTGCTTTTTTGATCAAAGTTGACAGCTTTCTTCCATGGACCTTTGCTTTAGACCATGGGGAGTTACTCTGTAGTGCATCTCTTGAGACATACCTTTCTGAGTCTTTTGTAGCCTTGGAAAAGGAAAGGAATGCCTAGCACTTCCTTTGAGTAAGACAGTAAGTCACTTGGCAGAGTTGCTTGTTAAGTGCAGTGCCAGTAAGACCATGAGCAGCCTTTCCTCTCCTTCCAACCAAAATACCCCAGTGTCTTTCCAGCTTTCACTGGATTCCTGACATGTTTGTTAAAGAGCAGGTAGCCTGAACCTGGGATTTGCTGAATCCTCCAGCCTTGACATCAAGCTTGACCTGTTGCTGTTCTGAAATAGTTACCAGTTGCCCTCAAATCACGAAGGTCAAACACTAAAGTATTTTGACTTCTGCTTCTTCCAGAGAAAACTTAAGCAATGCAGCATTTGTCATCTTGAGGGAAATTGCTCATCAGGAATGTTCACAAGGAAGTGCCCAAGCCCTGCTGAAACACTCAGCCAGAGCCTGTTTCACTGAAGTAAACACAAACCCTGGTGCTCAGTCTAGAGCCAGCTAAAACCTGAGTCTGATGTCTAGTAAGGATGCTACAGTTGGGGTGGGGGCACTGGAGCAGTGTTAGGTTGACACACGGTAGAATTTAACTCTTGGGATTTATCTCCCTGGACAGGTTTCACAGGATAGAGCTGAGTTCCTGACTCTAGACAGGAATAAGCAGCCCTTGTTCATGCGGTGCCTTGTGTGGTTTTCAGTCTTAAACCCAGCGGGAAGCTTAACAGTCCATAAAGGGTTGAAGGAGCTGTCCTGATGCCATTGGTTTTGCAGCTGCATTTCTTCATGTTTCCTTTTCCCAAACTACAAGGCAGAAGAGACAGCTGTGGGTGGTGGTGGTGCATGTGTGCAAGTCCTCATGCCTGTCAAACCATTTGAGGACCACAGTACTGCCAGAAACTGGACCCCTCTTTGCCTGCAGCCTGTGGGATGCAAGAGGGTGTTAGCTGAGAGCAGAACAGACCTATACAGAAGCACTTACCTCTTCTCTCGAAGAGGGGGTACCTCTATGTCTTCTTCTAGGAAGCATCAGTATCTTTACTTCCTCAGTGGTTAGAAAGGGCTAGGTGCCTCTGCTTGAACCCTTCCCTCTGATTCCAGAGAGCACCTGCTTAGTCAGGCTCTGCATCAGTCCCCTGAGCTTTGTCCTGACAAACCAACTCTACATTTCCATCCCCTCCCTGCATGAGCATGGATTTAAGGATCCATGGCAGTCTTATTAAAAGCAAAGGAGCAAGCTGCTTTTCAGATGCCTCACTTAAGTTCAGAAGTGGCAAACTGGCTCAGGAAGGTAACAGTGTGTGCTGTTCTTGGATAGTAAGGTCAAGCCCAGAGTTGTTGGACTCTGCTTTAGAAAGGAAGAGTTGAGATTGTCACATTAGCTGTTGCCATAAATTTTAAGCAAGTTAATTTCATCTTATTTTGGCACTCTGTCAGAACTAAGCATGAGCTAAGGTCCACAAGACTCATAAAACAGATACATGAACACATGTGTGAATCAGAGCTCTTGAAACATTAAGGTTATTGAAAAGTCAGGGTAATAAGCTGAATTTAAGCACGCAACTGAAACTCAAAGTGGGAATATAGGCTTTCAGAAGATGATTCTTGACTTTACCTTTATTTTCAGGTTGCACCTGGGAATTTAGTGCCATGGTTAATTACATCAAGAAGACCTACCCTCAGACTCAGCTGGTTGTTGTGGGCTTCAGCCTGGGTGGAAACATAGTGTGCAAGTACCTGGGAGAGAGCCAGGCCAACCAGGAGCGAGTCCTGTGCTGTGTCAGCGTGTGCCAGGGGTACAGTGCACTGAGGTAGGTCTAGAGGCTTCTCCGTGCTTTCTGCTAACAGTAAACGTAAGTTTCCTGTACCTGGCCAGGAGTATGCTTGCAGCTCCTGGTATGTGTATGTGAGCTGGCCTAACTCTTGTCTCATTGCTGTAGCTTCTGAAGAGGAGACATTCCCTGTTTAGTATCCTGGTGTAACTAACCTGGCAGGCTGGGCAGCATGACAAACTGCTGAGATGATGCCAGGCTTGCAAGCCACAGTTTACACACTCTCATCGCTCTGAGGAGTATCCCTTGGTTCATAATGGCTTGTCTGGCTTCAGTGTCACAGTTTCATTTGGCAGCTCTTAGCTGGGGAGACTGAAAAAAGACGCACAGCTCGGGGGCTGTCAGTCCATGCTCCCCTCTTAGTGTGTGTCATTGAAACAGCGCTGTGGGCTGCTGAGGAGGTGGAGAAGCACTTGCAGTTATGTTGTACAACTTGGAAAGGTGAGGAGGAGAAGGATTATAGCCCCAAAATCTGCCCTAAAACGTTCACCTGTGGTTCCCTGCCTGGAAGCCCAGGCTGTAGCATTTCAAGAGCTGTAACGGCTCCACCTAGTGCTAACACTGATGGAGGATCTGGGTACAGCGATGCTGCTTGAAAACTGGTGGCTCAACTAATGTGTAGTAACTTTCCATGTACGTAGTTAATGAAGGTTAAACCAGTGTAATTGGCTAAGCTGCTGCTTTCAGTCTTTACTTTTTGTACATGCAAATAACTAGTGAGGTGTAGCTGACTTTAATTAAACTGTACTTTTTGAGCCCTGAAACTATTTGTAAGACAAAAGGGGCTGTTGAGGCTCTAGGGTGTTTGGGTCAAGATCTTTTGGGCAGATAATGGTGAAACTATGTCAGCCCTGTAAGGGGCTTGCTATGGAATTTGGCCTCCCAGCCTGGTCAAGATAGCTGGAACTTTCTAGATGCTGTGATGCTTTGCCTGTATGGATACCAGATACTCAGCAGCCTGAAGGCACCTTTTATAAGCTAAGCTCTTATAGGTGAAAGAGAAGCTTTTATGGAAGCATTAAGATGTGACTAAAAGCTTGATGTTCATGTCAGTAATATTCCAGCATATCTAATTCCTTGTGAAAGCAGCTAACAAAGCATAATTTACTGCTAGGTCCACATGAGTTCACAGCCTTAAAATCTGGATAGATGCTTTCAGGCACAGCATTTCTGTTGTATTTCAGCTAAAATGCTCTTGGATGTCTCTTGGGCTTCTGGCTGAAGCACAGAGCATACTTTTGAAGCCAGCTCCTCGATTGCAGCCCTCAGACGGGGTTTGCAGGGTTCACATCTGGCTGCAGTCTACTTGGTTTGTCTTCTGCAATTACATGCTGTTGTATTTCTGGTGTCCAAAATGATGCAGCAAGTAATGCTGTTCCCTAGGCCGATTTCTGTAGCAGAGTGTCATGGTGTGCTGGTAGAACAGCAGGACAAGGGCAACCTGTTTAACAATACTCGGATGTTCCTGTGGAAGAGTTTCAGCTGCTTGTCTGAATTTAATGCAAGTCTTCCGTGGGTTGTGTGCATTACTGAGCTCTGGACTCCACCTGCTGGGTGAACATCTACTAGCAGATCTCCAGTCTCAAAGCATCTGCTATGTATTACTGGGCAGTCAGCAGGAAGGCTTTTCAGATCTGCTGTATCCCTACCTCATGTCTACTTCTGCTTTAATTGCTGATTATCTGGAGAGCTGTGGGAAAGCAGCACCAGTAAGTAACTACTAAGCAAAACACAGGAGAGGGGAGGGCCTTGTGTACTCATTGTAGAAGTGGGAGGGAGGAGAGGTACAAAGCACCTCAAGGTGGAATGTTAAGCCTTAGCCTTCCTGGGCTTGATGTGGTAGGTTAAAATAACTGGCCTCATCCCTCTGGGCTACATGGAAGTGGATTATCCTGTTATGCATGATCAGTTAGTTTACAATTCCATTTTCTTTTTATATTAGCTTGTACAGCCTTTATTCCTCAAATAACTTTAGGAAGTGAAGGAAAAAAGTGGTGGTGAGCAAGGTGAGCCAGGGGTGTGAAATATGAAAGCCTTTCCAGAGCATTAAGCATGAGTCCTGTAGCTGGGCATAATGAAATAGCAGGAATAGTAGAATCTGCCAGAAGAATGAAAGACTCTTAGTTTAATGAATTAACAGAATCTGGGGAATGTGTTTCCTGAGGCTAAATGGGGACACATCTCCTTACTCCTTAATCCCTGCCTGCACAGGCTTGATTCTGCTTCTTGATCTTGTGGAATGCATCTTCACCATAGCTACGGCTGTGGGGAGAGAGCTCAGCTTTTGGAACCTGTGCAGTCCTCAACATACTGGGAGTTAACTTTTTCTTCCAGTACTTGCAGCTCTTTGTATTGGGAATACCACTGTACACCACAGGAACTGCACGGGAATTCTAGTAGTTTTAACTTCAAAAGTCTTGTAATAACTTAATGGGTTTGCTTGGCAAATCTTTTGTGAGGAAAGAAATGTGCATCTTCCTGTTTGGCTTCATTAACCTGCCCTGGTATAGACACAGTAGGTATAGTCTGGCTAGACAAATAAAGATATGGAATACGTATATGGATATAGCTTGCTTTTGCCCTTGCAAGGGACTTGCAGGTTGCAGCTTGGGAGGTCCTGCTAAATCTGCTGTAGCTCTCATGGTATGTTAATGTTTAAATGGTATGAGTACTTGAATAGGTGAAACTACTCTCAGCATTCTTAAGTTGCTCAGTAAATGATAATGTGTTTCCTCAGTAACAGCAAACCCGGCTAAGTGTAAAGCTATAACCTGCCCGTGACCCTGCATAGCAAAGGAGTGGTAGTATCTGGCAGAGCTCACATGTCTGGATCACTAATTCTGTTCTAACAACAGATAAGCTGTGAAGTGCTGTTCTGCTTTGAGAATAGGTAAAGACTTCAACTGAGATGCCTCTTGCAGCTGCAGGGAGTATTTGTTCCTACAGCTCCTGCCAACGAAGCTAGAACAATAAGTGTCTGCACATATTGGAAACATCAGCACAAATTGTTTCCTCTGCAGAGCTATCTACACAACAGACAACACTTTGTTCAGCATCAGGTTTTAGTCCTTTCCTTGGTAGTACCATTAAGTAAACTACATTCAACCTGTGCAAAGGGATACCATAGTCCTGTTTGTCAGTGCTGCAGATCTTGATTGAAGGCTCTTAAATGCTCTGATCCAAACTGCTAATTGCACTGTGCAAAATGAGACCGTGGATCTGTTTTCTGATACTAACAAACGTCTTCAAAGCGGGAGTCATTTCCTGGCAAAGGTTAAGCTGTGGCAGGGAAGGCGTGGAGGTTTGTTTACACAGCCTCTAGGTTGCCATAAGATGCTACACTGGATTAATCTGATCTGTCAAGATCTCCATTAACAGCTTTGATTGTTCTGCAATGTGTATTTTTTCTAGGGCACAGGAAACCTTCATGCAGTGGGATCAGTGCAGAAGATTTTACAACTTCCTCATGGCAGACAACATGAAGAAGATCATCCTTTCTCACAGGTACTGCAGTACGTCACTTAGGGTTGGTTGCTATATTGCATATGTCATCTTACTCCTTTAAAATAGAGCTTCTGAAAGTTTATGCACCAGTTCCTTGTTTGGTTGTCTTTAGATCAATCAGCAGAGAAGGGGAACCCATATCAATCTCATTCGTATACTGTAAAATGTACAAATAAGCTTTGATGATCTTGTTAGAAGAAAGCAGGCTTTGTCTTTTTGCCTTCTGAGGAAACTTGCTTGATGAATCAACAAGATATGCACAGGAAAACTTTGCAATTAAACTTCAAAGTGGAGCGTTCTGCATCTGTTTCACTTCTAGCCAAAGAATTCCCTATTCAAGGAGCTTCTTGTTCTGCCATCTACTTGAGGTAGGACTAACCTTCAAGAGCTGCTGTTTATCAAATAAGCAAATAGACAAATTGTAGCTCTGGCTTCTAGCTGTTTCTCTAGAAGGAGCATGTAGCCAGCAAAGTACTTAGTGTTGCTGTTCCTGGAGTGCAGGTGCTCCTGTAGGATCCCTGTGCTGCTGTTGCGATCTGTGGCTCTCAACGTAGAGGAATGTGTGTGTTAAATAGGTGACATGCTCCATGTTGTTGTCTCCTCCATCAGAAGTTCTCTGGGTACTTCTTTCTAGGGCGATAAACGTGCAAGTATTTCATCTGTGTATATTTGAGGTTGCCTAACTCAAGGGGAATAGCAAAGACCCATTGAAGTTAAGAGCATGTGTCACTTGCAAACTTTTGTTTCACTGTCTACACTCCTGTGCAGTATAAAACGCTTGTAGAAGGACTTAGGGCAGCTGACATATACAATGAGCCACATAATTCCTTCCAGATTGACAAATATTTAGACAACTTGATCAGGTTTAACATGTGAAGTTAGGTAAGCCCCCATTAAAAGTACTTAAATTCATAACCCAGAAAAAGCTAGTGCTGGCTTGGAGGCAAGTCTGTTAAGTAAACTATTTTTTCCACAATCTCTTCTGCTCTAAGGCAACTCCCTCGTATCAGACCTAGCCTCCCTCCTACTCTGCCCTGCAGCTGCCTCTGAAAGGGAGTAAAACCCCTTTCCAACTTGTAGCTTTTGTTCTGTGTTAGGGGAGCAGTTTGTTCTAGTAAAGAAACACATTCTCTCCTGAGAGCAATAACTAATTATGACAAGTGTCCATAGTAAATAGCTTTCTACTAAGGTAATGCCCCAAGTAGTTTCTGCTGTGTGAGCTAACCTAATATCTGTGCTTGGGAGACTTTAAGGCCAGATGGTGAAGGAGGTGCTATGCCTATAACTCCTGGTGACACCCAAGCCACCCACAGGTTTGGTGTGAAGCCAAAGGACCCTCCCTCTAGCATGCAGCGTCTCTTCCAAATGCCCCAGTGCTTGCTGTCTGTTCTGGGAGGCTTCTTTTTAAAGGTCCCTCGTGCAGCTTTTCTGTATAACAGGAAAACGTTTTTCTATGAAGAGGCTGTTAGGGTGTCTGTTATGCCTTGCTGCAAAGGGAATAGGACAAATAAGCTGTGCTTGTTCCTAAGAAAGCCTCGTGTGTATGTAGCCTACTTCTAGTCTTGTCACACTTGGTAAACTCGCTTGTCCTTGAATGGGTCATGGCTGTCCTGCCCTTGTCATGTTATTTGGATGTTTTTCTTGATGTTCCTCTTTCAGGCAAGTTCTTTTTGGAGATAACCTGAAGAAGCCACAGAGCCTGTCAGATGCTGATCTGAGCAAACTCTATACAGCAACATCCCTTATGCAGATTGATGACAACGTTATGAGGTATGAAGGGTGATTCTCTGATCCTCTGTAGAACTCTGAAGGCACCTTCTCTTTCAAGTGTTGCTCTTGCATGCCCCTTGCTGTGCCTGTAGGAATCTGCTGAAACACAATGCTGACAACCTCAATTCTTCCTTGCCTTCACACTGAATAAAACTTGCCACAAAAAAGCTTGCTATTGACAGTCACAGCTTCTGAAAAATCCTCCAGGAAGCAGTTAGTTATCAGCAACATCTGAACCTGCAGCCTTCAGTAACATAAGAAGAGGCCAGCTCTGCCTGCAAGCCCTTGCAAAAACCAGTGCAGAATGTAGAAAGCGGCTCAGAACTGCTCATGGATGCCCTTAGCCCTGCTTCAACCTTGAAAACAACCCCTTCTCCCCAAAAACCAGCACTGCCTTCTCAGTAAGCATTAGAGTTAGCTGAGATAATGCAGCTTTTTCTACTTGTCATTCTAACACCTTGCTTTATAAAGCAGTAGCCTGTTACTGCCTGTGTCCTTGAAAATAACATAGCGCTTCAGTGCCAGTGTTCATACCATGGCATGTTCTGTATCAGGCACTGACACCTTTCCAGGATGAAGCTGTAAATTGTCAGCTATACAGCTATAACACTTTTGGCAGACTGGGAGTGTTGCTGGCTGCTTTGTAAAAGCTATTCCTAGGCAAGTCTCCGTTCTTATTCCCTCATCCCTGAGGCCTTTCTAGTTTGGCCCAACAGCTGTGTTGCCTCCTATGTCAACAAAAAGCCTCCAGAAGCACAAAACAAAAAGCATCACCACAAACAATTGAATATAGGTTTACTGAATTCTTGGGTTGGGATGGAGTGCAAAGGATTTGGCAAAGAACTGGAACCACATTGAATGCTGGGTGGCTTATAGGCAGGCCTTTTTGTCCAGTATGTTTAAGGTTCATAAACTGATGGGTTTGTATTTGAAAAGGCTTTTGGGTAAAGATGTAACTCTTGCTTCCATATGTACAAATAAGCGTGATACTTCAAAAGAAATGCCCTGAAGACTGCTAGGTTTCAACCTGTGTGTTTGACTTGCCCATGCTAACAGAATGTTTGAATAAGCACAGAAAGCATAAAGGTATATGCTGCCAAAGGAGCAGAGACACAGGGTGGAAAAAAAACATTGTGAAATCGAGGCGTAATTCCTATCTCTGCATGTATGTCCTCACTTGGAAGTGTCACACGGGTACCAGAAGCAAGTGTTTGCAATGACAGCCATCTCTATTTCAGGAAGTTCCATGGCTACAGTTCCCTGAAGGAATACTATGAAGAAGAAAGCTGCCTGCATTACTTGCATAGGGTAAGCTCTTGCAGTGGAGACTGCTCTTGTACCTTCATTTTCCTATTGGAAAGAAAGTGCTCCATGGTTTCTGTTGTTGATACCTAGACCCAGCTGTCTAAGCTGGTATTTTCAGAAATAAACAGGTACAGTACATCGAAGTGGGATTTTGGTTCTTGCTACCTTTAATACTGGAGCTAGATGCTCTGGGCTCATTCAGCTGAACTGCTCTGAGTGTATGAGGATAAGGTGGGAAATAGGTGGTTGCATAGAGCCTGCAGCTTCAAGGAAGAAAGGCTTGCTCTGGATACTGTGGAGGAGGCTCAGGATGCTGTCTGGCAGATGCTTAGCAGACCAAAGTTTTGCATAAGTGGAACTGGAAGATTAATTCCTCCTTGATCCACTGAGCCAGAGAACAGAGACATTCCAAGAGAGTTTCCTGGACTTTAACCAAGGTGTCCATAACAGAGCTGGCACTAGCTGCCTGATGCTCAGAGCAGTGCGGAATTGAAAAGGGTGTAGCTATTTGAATTCTGAGTGGAGGAGATCCGTGAGTCAATCTGTACTTGTCCTGACGCACCCCTGCTCCTTTCTTGCAATTGAGTTTAAAAAGTGCTGCATTGGTGAAAAGCCACCAGTCTTAATTTCTGACTCTTTCTGCTTTTCTGATGCTTCCCCAAGTGCAGAGCAGCTCTGAAATAAGATGTCTTAATTGAGTTAAGCTAAGCTGCTTTTATAGTAGGTAGATTTAAATTCAAATACCAAACTCTTAATGTTATTTCCTTCTCTGCTATGTTTCTTGATGCAGATCTATGTTCCTCTTCTGTTGGTTAATGCTGCTGATGACCCCCTTGTGCATGAGAGTCTTCTGTCAATTCCAAGAGCTCTTTCAGGTATGTTGAAGCAGTCTCCTCCAGCTATGCATATTTGTGTACCTGCAGCTTCATTATCACATCATGATCTGTGATTTCAAAGCAGCTTAATGTGGCTCCTTACACCTGTAATCCTGTGAGGTGTACTAAGCCACTTTAAATTGCTAGTTGTAGAACTGACAAGGCTAACCTTGATCAGGAGGAACTTGAATCCTTTCAGCCGCCTTCTGCTGGTTTGGCTGTTGTTGGTAGCCAGCAGGTTATCTTCAGGTTACATTCTTGAATGGAAAAACGCTTCCTCATGTCTTTATTCCTCACTGGGATTTAGTAGAAAGGTAGGTAACTATAGTGTTATTCTTGATCAGGTATGGATGGACAGCCCCCTTTGCTGGTAAATGCTGATAAATAACACATGCATGACTAATTTGGTACTGAACTTGAAAAGAACTCTGTGAGCTATTTTCAGCCAAGGAAAAAAGGGCAAATTATCTCTAGAAGCTCAGAAGAGGGAGCTGGCTGCTGTTCATCACACAAGGAGTGCACAGGAAAGGAAGCAGGGTTCATTCTTTTCGTGGTGGAAAGCTGTGAGCACAGAATTTATCCACAGCTGCTTTTCCAGACAGAAGCAAGCACAGGGATTTTCTTGCTATACATGGAACAAGGTGGTTGATGTACTATCAATGCTTAGTGCAGCTTGACATGATGTTAACAGTTCTAGTTCCACAGTACACGAGTTAAAGATGTTAATATGTTAAAGAATGAGTATTCTTATGGAAATACGGGCATTGCACAGACACCCTCTGTACTGACTGGGATCTGCTCCGGCAGGCTGCCCTGTCCTGTGAAGCAATAAGAGTATTCTTATGGAAATACGGGCATTGCTCAGACACCCTCTGTACTGACTGGGATCTGCTCCTGCAGGCTGCCCTGTCCTCTGAAGCAGTAAGATTATGTGCTTTGAACTTCAGAGTGGCTTTGACCTTTGTGCATTTCTGCTTCCTATACGATTGCTCCTTTGGTTCAGATGCTATGCCAAGGGTCGAATTGATTTATTGCAACAAGATGGTTTCATTCTCAGCTCAAAGATGTTAACCTGGAACTTTTTGCCTCCTTTTCTTTTACAGAGAAAAGAGAAAATGTCATGTATGTGCTGCCCCTTCATGGAGGCCACCTGGGATTTTTTGAGGGGTCTGTACTGTTCCCAGAACCTCTCACCTGGATGGATAAGCTTGTGGTACAGTATGCCAATGCCATCTGCCAGTGGGAGAAGACAAAGTCTCACTGCTCAGACACAGAGCAGTCTGTATCTGGCCCTGAGTAATTGACCCAAAGACTTTAGATCACTTCAGTGTATCTCCCCCTGTGGGAACATCTTGTTCCCTCACTTGCTGCTTCAAGTTTCCATTCTCCTTGATATCCTATGGCTGGGGTTTGATCACAATCTTGTCTTGCAAAGTGGAGGTAAAGCAAAGGTTAATATCTGGTCAGAGCATTTTTGCATATAGAGTCACTTGGGTTTGTAATTTACTGCTCTGTCTGAAAAACTAGGTTGCTGTGACTTGTTACAGGGTTACTGAGCTCAAGGCTGCTTGCTTTAATATAACAGAAGTTTCAAATGTCAAAATCTCTTCTCCTGCTGGTCAAAAACGTGATCCACAGCATTTGTTTAGGTGTAGGGAACAGGGTAATTAAGGCTATGTTCTGCCCCAATGCTGGAAGAACCCTGTAGCAAGCCACAGGCCAGAGTGTTGTTCAGTCTCTAAGCCACTAAAATGTGGCTTGGAAAAACAGATGCTCGACTGCAAGTGGAGTTCCAGCCTTGCACCATCTCAAGGGGAAGCCTTTTAGTTCCTAGGAATGCACTTACACAAGTGAATCAACTTAAAAATACGTAACTTTTTCCATGCTTCAGCTATCTGTGGATTGGGTGTCTTTATGCTTGGACTCTGAGAAAAACTGCAGGCTGGTAGTACCGTGTAATGTTTCTATGTAAACATGTTCTCCCACCAAGAGTAGATCAGGCACCTTTGCCTCCTTTTAAATGTAATCATCTTTTTAGTACTGGGTTTTTCTTTGACCCAGGGCTTTTTGAAGCTGGCTCTGGCTTCCAGATGGAAACCAGTGATCAAAAATCTGGAGGATCTTTCTCTGAGCTCAGTCTCTCCTTAAGAATATTTCATAGAGAATTAAGTACTCTCAAGTGGTTTTTGGACACATGACTTGCCTTACAGTTGATGAGGAACTGGGTTTCTCTAGCCCTGTGCAAATAGAATGGTATCTCTGCATGGCTAACTACTTCCGTATCTATGTAAAGGCTGTAGGATTGCTGGCTCCAGTGAGACACTGGGCTCTTCCTCACTTGATTCCTTTTTCACAACCAGACATCCTTTTCTAGTTTTAATGTGTGAAGCATTAGAGCTGTTCGCAGGAAGGATGCCTACTCACTTGTGCTTTTCCCCTCAAGTGGTGTTACAGTCTGTGCCAAGATGGCTACTAATGACTCTGGTCTGTCCCCTGGAAGGAAAGTTGTCCCGTGACAATCTGGAGACTGAAACCTTGTGGTAAAGATCTTTTTTTACTGTTTGTTCTGTCAATATTGTAGTCTCATTAGTCCATCCTTAGGGCTGCTTTATCACAGTGTCAGTAAAGTTCTTCTCCTGCCTCACTTCCCACATCAGTTAGCACTTTATTGCTTCAGCCTCGGTGTATGTTCCAGGCACTTTAGTTTATAGCTTAAGGGTGAAACAAGCTGCAAGACTTCAATCTGGTAATGTACGGGAACAAGCTTTCTGAACTGCCCTGTCCCTGAACTTCAGGAGGTTGGAGAGGTGGGTTTTGTTTAAATAAAGCAATAATGAACTGTTGTAGCAAAGATGCATTATCATATCAGGAAATTCCTTTAATTTGCCTTAGGCCAGACACCTTGGCCTGTTACAATGAACTGTGGATATCTGCACATTCTCCTTGTTAGCAAATCGGGTTTCCTTTTTGATTCAAAGAAAAAACGTGGCCAAGTAAAGCTATAGCAAGACTTGCCCTTTCTTGTGGCTATTCCTTAAGAACTATTTTAGGGCATCAGTTAGCAAGGATATTCTTAGCTGATGGATATCTGGTCTCTATGTTGTTATCCTCTTATTCATACTGCATCTATGTGTTGCTAAAATCTGTCATAAGGCGCTTCAGGTTTTTGCTTAAGTAGCTGTTCATGTAATATTCATTGGATAGGACTTAAATCTTGCTTCAGCACAAGTGGAGTGTAAACAACACTTGTACACATCAAATAGATACAGCATAAATTTAGGTGTGTGGAGGGATGTGATTGTTATCTCCAATGGTTTACAACTTTAGAAGTGTTTCAGCTCTCATCATACACTACAGCTGTAGCTTATGCAGGTTGTGGCTGTCTGCCTTGAGGAAGCAAACCTGCCCTCCCCATGCTTCATGCATCCTTCCCCAATGCAGCTTTACGGTGCTAAGTATCAACTTGAGACAGTTCTAGGGGAAGAGTCCTTAGTGCTGATACTGCTGTTGAGGTGAAGAGCTTATCACATAACCTAACGTGGATATCTGTGAAAGGTCAATTGCATCTGAGCTCCTTTGGGAGCAGAATATCTGCTGTCCTCAACTTGAGAGCCTTGTCAAAAGGAGGGGTGCTCTGCTCAGCTCTGCAAGTGGCTGAAGCTCTACCTTACTTCCCAGGACCCCAGACTGGCAGAACAGTTCAACTGATGGGCACATAACATGCAAGTCAGGAGGGTGAGAACTGGCTGGGAGGGTTAATGCTAAGGTAAAGCAAGTGTTTTGCCTCTGCTGTTTGGCCAAGTCCCTCTTACAGAACGCAAGGTACTTTACTTGCAGCTTCCACTACACCAGATTCGCCAGCGTTTTTAATGGTCCCTCGGTTAGCTTCTAAATTGGGAGTGTTTTCAGATGGGTCTGGCAGTGTTGTTGTTGCAGTGTTGTTGTTGCACTGTAAAGACAAACGTGAACTTCCCTGCAGTCTTCTTCCTGAGTGTTTTCCTGCAGTTTCTGTTCATGAAGATACAGGTTACAAAGGGCATTAAGCAAAGATGTTGGGAACTATTAGCTACAGTACTGAATTTAGCCAATATACCTGTGTGTCATCTGTCCTGGGTCTGCCACCAATCCCCAGACCCCAGCCCTTTGACATGTGGTGCCTTGCCCTTTCCTTCCTCTTCCCTTGACATCAGCATATCTAGAGACTTCAGTAACAGCTCTCTCGGAGCTTTGGGGGCTTTGCTTTTTAGTAATAAATGAATTTTCAGACACTAACTTGTGAGACACCTCTGGCAATGTGCACTGGACAAGTGAGTCTTGACTTAAAGGACCTTTGTGGGAAGCCTACAACTAGCTACAGTCTATTTGAAGGCTTAAAATAACAGTGTCTATAGGTAGCGGATCTCTTTCAGCTCTCTGCTCCTCGAGCAGTAGGGAGTGAGTCACAGAAGGAGGGTTTGCTTTGCTTAACATGTGATTTGCTGCTTTACAGTCCCAAAGTTCTTGTGTCTATTAACTCTCCAGCAGCGTAGCTGGAGGTAGGTTGCCTAAGTGACTGCTTCAAAAGGAAGAGAAGAGTAGCAGCTTGAGGATTTAATTGCCAAACAGTTTAGTCACCTGGATTCCTTCCAAGTTTTGCTAGAAATACTATGCCTGCCTGGAGCTTATTGAAATTCTTCTCAGCCTTTTTCCAGGAGACCAGAGAAGGCCCATGCCTTGTGCTGCATGTTTAAGTCATTTGTCATGAAGAGCATCATCTTGTTTCTGGCTTGAGTCATGCTCTCTGTGTCTGTGTTCCTTAGGTGGGTCTGCTGATTGGGTAGGTCCCAGAGCCACAGTGACTCAAAGAAGTATCTAGGTGAAGAGCAAACAACCCCTCTTGGTGTGAAGACCTTCTGCAGGCTTAAAATGCCTCAGAGCAACAGCAGCCCAAGGGAGGGGTGCCTTGTGACTGTACCCCTTTGTCATTGGGAATGTGGGTTACACTGGCCTGGACTTCCTCAGCTGTTGGGGGAGCTTAAGTGTTAAGTGCCATCGATGAATCAAAGCAGATGCCAGCATTCCGTGCTGTGGTGGAAGAGTTTCTAGGGTTATCCTGAACTGCTGTGTCCTGAACATCTCTATTCTTGGGTTTGCTGGTTAATCAATGGACACAATCACTGCAATCCAGGGCCACATTTGTCAGGTTGGCTCTGCTGATTGAACAGCCCTTTTCAAGTCTCTCATAACTCCCTCCAGAAGCTCTCACCCTGCATCACTTGAGGATAAAGGCTTTTCTCTTCTCACTCAATAGCGTTGCCTAACCCAGGTAGTTTTTATGCCAGTAAGGAGCCCTATCCCATAAGGTGGCTCTACACAAAGCCCTTTTGCTTCTGTTTGAATGACAAGCTCTCATTGTCTATCTCTGGTCATGCAAGAGCTTTGATTAGATACAGAACTTTCTCCTAGGGTCTCTGCTATAGTTCTGCTGGGATGTTGACCCTTCCCATGGCTCCTGCCAACTGGGAAGTCTTTAGAAGGCCAAACAAATCCCACTTGTATTTGATACAACCAAACCCTACTGCTTAGCCCAAGTCAGCAGCTTCCCAAGAGAGCGTGTTTGCTCATTGTGTAACTTGTCAGCTTGACCATAATTCCCAGTGACAGATCACCGGGCATTCTTCTTGAGAAAGCAAGCCCTCTTCCTCCAAAACTCCCAAGCCAAAGCGGTGTGGAGAGAGCTGAGGATCAACAGACTTGTGCCCTTGTTCTGCCCGTGCAGCTGTGTTACAACAGCCAAGTGGCTTCTGGTGTTCTTGGTGGGCAGCTTGCTATCAAAATACTTTCCAATTGGCAAAACTCTACAACCATCCCTAAATGCTGCCCTGAAACAGCTTCGTATCCTGAGACACCCTCCCTGCTGCCATGTTCTGAGTCGGATTCTCTGGAGCCGATGGCTGCAGAGGAGATGATTTGCAACTAGCAATGCAATTTTTCTATATCTGCTGATGTTTACCTTTCAAATGATATATATAAATATATATAAAACAATGTCTGATTTTTCTCTTTAATTTTTTGTTCTTCTGTGTGGTGTAAAATGGAGGTTGTTGCAAAGCAAAATGTAATTTTGTTATCTTTTGATTCAGTGGGTTTTCTTTATTTAAAAATAAAGGACTTATTGAAGCCAGTGCTACAGGTAGTGACTGTGTGCAGTGTTACTGCGTGATGAAGTCTATACTTTTAGGCCATGCCTTACTTGCTCCCTTTGCAGTGGGGAGAGGATCGTTTGATGGGGGACCACATGGTGATTAAAATGAATATGTTCCCTCAGTTATGAGCTCTGATTTAGCTAAAGGAGGAACAAGAGGAATCCTTTAGCTCAGCTTTCTGCAGCGCAGAAGGCCTCTCCTCTGGGGTGACAGCTTCCCTGGAGGATGTGGCGAAGCTTTGGCCTCATGTTTCTGCAGAAATCACCATGTGTTGGTTTTCCCTATTTGAGAGAGGGTGGGTTCCTAATCCTTCAGCTGCTGGCAGAAGAAACACACAACAGCAACAATGCCATCTCTGAGCCCAGGGCAGAGAGAAGCTGTGCCAGAAGCATCACTTGGCTGACATTATGAGCTCACCAGGTTTTTACCTACAGACCAAGTAAGACAGATGTGGAGGGTAACTGGGACTGTTATTGGGGTGGCTGGGCTGGACCAGGACCATTGCTGCTCTTCCCCTGTTATGATAACTGCTTTGTGGGAGGCACTGCTTTGTGCTCCATCTCCAGTTTATTGGCCATTGTAATTTAGCTGTTAGATCTGCTTCAGAACTTGGTTAGAGTCACTGGCGGGGGGGAAGCTGAGGCTTGCATAGATGGTGCTTGCTGCTCTGCTGTGCTATTCTGTGTTCCCATCAAAGCAAGCTTCTGGCTCACAGCGTGTCCCAGCAGTGTTAAGCAGCCCCAGGGACCTCCCAAGAGCTGTGTCTGTCCCAGTCCAAATCCCAGAGGCAGCAGTGTGCTGTTCTGTCTGCACATGGGGCTTTGTGTCTGTTTTTACAAGCGAGCTGCAGTTGCTCTGTCTCCCAAGCAAGCTGTGCTGTTGTGTTTGCTCTGGCCTGACGGTTGTAGGGCTGTCACACGTGCGTTCCTTGGGATGGCTCCAGCTGCTTCCCGGCCCTGCACAGTGCAGAGCCAAATGCAGCAGAGAGGTGCCTTTTGCACACATTCAACCCCATTGCCTCTGCCCAGACGTGCCCCATCCTCCCCACAGCTTCGGAGGCCACGTCCTGTTTGGTTTGAGCTGGAGCCAGTGCCCTGATGAATGTGGCTCTTGTCAGCACCCAACACCCCAGCTGCCTTTGGGTCTGGGCTTCTGCTGGTGCAAGATGCCCGTGTGTAGCTGGGAGGGAGGAAAGGGGACAGGACCAGGGTGTCAGAGAAGATAACCTGGGCAGAGACCAGCAACTTGCTCCTCTCCAAGCCCCACTGCTGGCCAAGGGAGGAGATAATGGTCTGGAACAGGAGATGCCTGGCTCATGAACCAGAACTCTGTGTTGCCTGGGACACAGCTACTTCTGCCTCCCTCCTCCCCAGTCCAGTGCTGCTGACTCCATGAGCAAGAATTAATTGGCTTTAGCATTAGCACAACTCATTTTCCAGGCAAGGACCCCTCTGCCCTCTATGGTGGCTTTTGGTAGGGCTCCCTCCCACAGCACAGTGTTAAGGGAAACAGCTTCTGAAGGATGCAGGAGGGTATGTTCTGCTTGTCCCTCACTCTCCTATGGATAAATCCACCTCCTAGTCTTAGCGGCTGCTGCAGCCTCTGTTCCTCCTCCCTGCCTGGCTGAGCAGGAATTACACAGAGCCTGGGGCACTGGTTGGGTTCCTGCACCTTTTGGGCTGTTTTCTGTTTCCTGGTTAGAGCAGATGACTGATAATTGGGGGTCCTTGCGCGGGCAGGAGTGATGCTCACTTCGGGATGCAGGGAGGATGGAGACTGCTGGTTCCTTGGCCCCTGTGCCAAAGGACAGTCAGTGATGGGGGGGGACAGAGGCCTGCTACCAAGCACTGACACTGCTGGCCTCCTGAGAACCAGCAGCACACCAGTGTGCCTGCACCCGAAAGGAACCCCTGTTCCTTGCCACATGCCATAAGCAACCCGAGCTCTGCTTTTCAACACCTTTATTTCTGCCTTGCTGCAGCCCTCCCTTCCCAGAGCAGACGCTCCCCTGTCCCCCCACCGCAGCTCCAGGGCTGGTGTCCTCCTTCCTGTGCTGGCTCCTGAGGGAAGGATGCTCTGCCCGGGGGGACAGAGCTGCCGGGCAGCCCGCTGCCTGCTGTGGGGAGGCAAGAGGAGGGACAGGCATGGAACAACCTCGTCACGAGCAGTCATCCAACCAATGCTACGGTAAGGGGGTGGCTGTGGTTAGGGGTCACCACTGATCCTACTGTGCTGCGTTAGAGAGCTGTGTCTTCAGCCTCGATGCGCGGCCCAAAGAGCTTCTCTGCAGTAGCTTTGCCGTCGTACTTGGGCAGGGTGCCGCCAAAGTCTGCCGGCAGGATGTCAGCATCGATCTCCTGGTAGAAGGACTCCAGCTCCTCCCCGTGCACAAAGACCTGGAGGGAGACGGGAGCGACCAGGGCAGCGCTTCCCATCGGCTGCTTCACCCAGGGACATGCCCCCAGCTCCCTTTGCCGCACTCACCCTCTCCAGCAGTTTGCTCTTCAGGAATGGTTTGACCACGTTGTAGGTGGTGGTGAAGTACCAGGGCTGGTGGATGAAGTGGACGGCCTTGAACCGCGCTGGGAAGGAGTCCTAGGATGCCAGACACAGATGGTTGCAGATGGTGTTGTCCACATAGAGCTGGGCAGGCAGCAGTGGACACCCTGGCACTGCCATGGCTCTTCTCGCCCCATCTCCCATTCTCTCCTTGATGGCCTCTTTTTGTTCTGAACCAGAGGATCAGCAGTCCCAGCCCCAGGGAAGCTAAAGAGCCTTCCATATGGTCCATAGCTCCTACCCCATGAGCATGGCCACATCTCTGCTGTCCTCCTTCCCTGGGGAGAGCCGAGTGTCTTTGGCCTCTAGTCCAAACCCTGCCAGCCCTGCCACTTCCCTTCCCTGGGCTCTCTGCTCCCCCAGGGCCCCCTGTTTGCTGGGCACAGGCTCTGCCTCCTCACCTGCAGCATGTCCACCATCTTCTTGAGCTCAGAGGGTTTGATCCCTGATGCCTGCTGCATGGTGAAGCCCTTGAAGTTCTCAATGATGCAGAACCCATTGATCTGGGTCTCTTCGTTTTCCAGTAGCTTCTCCAAGATAATGCAGTAGGCACGAAGGATCTGATGGAGAGGAGACAGCAGGGTCTGGTGTTAGGTCTCACCTTCTGTAGACTCCAGGAGGTTCCCAGGATGTGTTCTATGGAGCATTAGCCTGGGTCTGCCTGACTCCAGCCTGCTTGTACAGCCAGCCCCAGGGCTTCAGAGCAGGGAGGGCATTGCAGGGGATGCTCAACAACCACCACATTCCCCTTTCAAGTCAGATCTGGTGTCAGTGATATCTTGTCATCAGATTCAGAGCTGAGCAGGAAACACAGCTAGGAGAAGCTGTGAGTTACACTCCTGGATACCTCTATGCCAAGAGGCCCTTTCTGTGCCTTGTACCTCAGCTTCCTCCTTTGCCCTGCTGGTCTCTCCTTTCTAAAGAACCTTGATTTAATGGTGTGGTGCCTTTCTTCACCCTGTGTTACCTTTGGAACCCTTTGGAATGGACCATTCTCTCACGCTCCCCCAAAGCATAAATTCAAAGGGTTACAGATTTACTCCAACCTGGGTGGCTGGAGGCTGTGTGTGAACACATGCCTATGTGTCCATAGGGATGCTGTGCTCAGATGTGCCCAGGGGCAGGAGCGGGACCGCTCTGCTGAGCTGACCTCATCGAAGGTGATCTCCTCGTAGTCCCAGTTCTCGATGTTGAAGAGCATCACCACCCGGCCGTGCTTGTCCCTGCTGGCCAGGATGCCGGGGTAGCCAGCCTCGAT
Organism: Amazona ochrocephala; assembly: GCA_039720435.1. Classification (NCBI taxonomy): domain Eukaryota; kingdom Metazoa; phylum Chordata; class Aves; order Psittaciformes; family Psittacidae; genus Amazona; species Amazona ochrocephala. Next base: position 38,199,209 of record CM077883.1, on the reverse strand, counting down.
GGTGCTGCGCACGGCCTCGGGGCTCAGGTTGTCGAAGAGCTCCGGGTACTGCTGGCGGAAGCTCACGTAGCCTGCAGAGAGGCAGGAATCAGCAGGACAACGTGGCTGGGGAGCCACTGAGCACTGGCGATGGGGAGACATCCATCCTGAGCCGTGCCTGGGGTCCATACAGGTCAGCAGTGCACCAGCCCCAGTGTGCTCAGTGTTACTCTTCCCATGTTATCCTGCATCAGCCTCCTCTCCAGCACCACAACAAACACGTATTTCCCCTTATTTCCCTTTCCCCTTGCTCCCTGTTAGGGTGGCACCACCCAGCTCCCTTCCCTTGGCTCCCTGCAGGTACAGAGTAAGGAATCTCCTCCTGGGAAAACACAGGCAAACAAAACAGCTCCAATGGGAGCCAGCGCTGGTAATTACAACTCATTATCTCTCAGCTGACACAAAGAGTGGAGCCTGAGCCAAGCAGGTCCCTGCAGGCAGCCACCCCCCCAGGCTGCCCTTCCATTCCTATGGGTCATTCCCAGTGTGGGGAAGGGATGCCAAAGCGCCTCAACCTGCCCTCAGCCCTCGAGGGATTCCAGGGGTGCTGAGCCCATCAGGCACCATGCACAGAAGCATCAGGATAGGTGCAGGACCAGCTGCTTACGGGGGTACAAAGTGGCATGTATAGGAAAGACATGGGCATCTCCAGGGGATGCAGCCCAAAGCAGCTGGGTTTGCTGCACAAATGAAACACCAAAAAATGCTTTTTTCCCCCTATTTTGTCCAATAAATCGACAAGGAATGTAACCGTTCTGGCGTTGTGGGGGCCTGGTATCACCCTCGTTTATTTCCTTCCCTATCCCAACTCTTTCCCTGCATCCCAGCCTCCCAGCCCAGCACCTCTCCCAACCTTTCAGCAGGTCATAGGCCCTGTGGACATCGAACTTGCGGGCGCGAATGAAGCGGAGGAGGAAGGAGTCGTCCTTGTCCTGCACCTTGTCTGCCACCGCCTGGCACAGCTCCTCGCCGCCCGCTCGCTCCCGCACCAGCTCCCGCAGCGCCTTCACCGCCACCTCCCTCTGCTCCTCTGTCTCGTTCAGCTCATCCTTCGCCTGGAAGCACACCCCAAAACACCCCATTTAGGTACCAAAACCTGGGGGTGTAGCGATGCTCTTGCAGCATCCTAGCGCAGGGAACGCAGGGTCACCCGACTTGGGTGTAAGTGCATCCCACTCAATGCAAAGCCTGCTGAGGGTCTCCTCTGCCCCCCCCAGAAGGAGCAGGAGCTCCAGGCTGTGCCTGCCCCCCGTTCCCCATATCCACCCTCACCTTCTGCAGGGTGTGCGGGGGGATCTTCTCGCACCTCCCGAAGACAGGGCCGTGGTCCTTGGTGGTGAGGCGCTCCAGCTTGGAGCGCAGAGCCTGCTCCTCCTCTGAGATGATGCGGAAGGTGCCCGTCTGGGGGTGAGGAGAACTTGTGGGGTCTCCCCAGCCAGCCCCCTTGCTCCCTGCCCCGCTGCAGGTCTCCTGGGGGAGGGAGCTATGGGGAAGGGCAGAGACCCCATGCATGCACCCAAAGGGGTGCAATGGGATGGGGATGGGCTGTGTGCTGAGAGCAGCCAGGGGGTAAGGGGTGCGTGGAGTGCACCCCATCCCAGCACTGCAGGCAGGCGATGCTCAGAGCCCAGGGGATAGGGAAGCACAGGGGCAGTACTCACAACCGCAGACATTTTGTCCTCTGTCCTCTGTCAGCTGCAGGACACTGGGAGAGGGAAGGAGCAATCAGCAGTGATGGGGATCCTGATGGTCTCTGTATCCCCCATATGCCCCATCCCTGCTCCTCTTGCTCTGGCAAGGGTGGACATGGGTGCTCAGAGGACAACCCCAACCCTCCTCAGTCCCATCACGTACTGCCTGCACCTCTGCCTGGCAGCAGCCTTGAGAAGCACCAAGGATGTTTGCAAAAGCAGCTTAAAGATGTGGTTATTGATCATCTGACACCTTTATCCTTTTTCTGGCTCTGGGGACATTCCATACGGACCCCCAGCCCAGTGAGCTCACCCAGTGCTGTTTGTCTCAGACCACCTTCATAAGTGCAGAAGTGGTGCCCAGCTTTGTCCAGGCAGCCAGCCAAGCACTTTTATTGCCTTTTATTTCTATTACCCTGCTATCCCCAAAGCGTTCCCCAAACCCTCAAGCCCCACTGCTCCAGCCCAGAGCCCATCACCGGCTGCAAGGCTGGACCATGATCCTCACAGCATCTTTCCATCACAGTCTGGGTGAAAGACCTTGTTCCCATGCCTTGCGAGGAGGAGGAGGGCTGCCTTCATCCTGCCTCCTGCACTCATCCCTGCTCCTGCCTCCTGCTCTGGTTTCAAGCCCAGGCAGTGCAAGTTGGCTCCAGCTCAACCACTTCCACCAACTCCCAGGGAATGGATGAGCATCGCCTTTTGCCAGTCACTAAAACCAATCCCAACCCCAGCAGTGCCTTGTTAAGGGCTGGATGAGTCTCCAATGCCGTTATTTCAGGTGGGAAAAGCCCTGGATACTCACCAGGGGAAGAAAAGCTGAACTGAGGGTCAGCACACGGGGACCGAGACGGACGCACGGACGGCAAGGCCGGAGTGGAGCAGGAAGATAGCGGGGTAAAAGCTTTGTAGAGTCACCGGGTTGGGATTAGACCGTCACAAGGCATCAACTCACTGCAGCTTTGTAATTAAGTCAGCACAGCCCCGGCAAGAAACCCCATTCCAACATTACAAAAGGCAGCTGATGGGAGGGAAGGAGGGAGCTGGGGCTGCGCGGGCCACCCCGAGCGCGTGTGGAGGGGCGAGCCGGGATGCCGGACCCGATTAACCAAGTATAAAAGCTTCTTGTTGTGTAACTCGCTCATTAGCACGGGGCAGCGGCAGGGGCAGGCAGGGGGCTGGCTGCCATCCCTGCCTGCTCTCCCGGGCAGAGCGGGTCAGGGCTGTTCCATAGCTCCTGCACCAAAAAGCATGGCAAGGTCCAGCTGCAGGGACAGATCCATGGTAAAGGATGCTCCCAGGGCTGGTCCATCCCAGGGCTCTCCAGCTCCTCCCGGACCAGCATCCATACGGGTCCCTTTTCAGCATTTAGAATGAAAAAGCATGAGCAGATCGTTATTATTTTACAATGTGGCAGGTGATGGTTTCCTGCTTGGATCTTTGGGAACTGGAACCCTGTCCATCCCTGGGGTGAAGTCATGAGGGAGGGGTGCCCGGGATGTGGAAGGAATGGTGCTGAGCACATGTATGGGTGCAGAGGGATGGCAAAACCATCATGGTTTTGGGAATGACCCAGCACGCACGGGGCAGGGGAGCCCTTGCAGCCTTAACTCTTTGGGCCCACAGTTGCAGGAGCTGGCTGAGGACACAGTGAGGATGGGGCTGTGCACGGCTCTTTTCCCAAGCCCAGGACTGGAGCTCAGCCAGGCTCTTACCACAACTGGGATTTTGGGGAGGCGGTGGGGCCGGGCTAAGTGCCGGGGCAGGACTGAAGGGGCTTACACAAGGCAGGTTTTGTAATGCCACCGGGATTTAGGGATTTGGTTTCCACGGGGCCGCCCTGCAAACAGAGCTGAGACCCCACTGCGAGGGAGGAGGAGGAAGGCATGAGACTCCAGATGAAGGGCAATGGGGAGCGGGGAGGGAAAACTCGGACCTGTGCCAAGACCCCAAGCAATGCTGCCATGGTCAGAGGCATCACACACTGCTCTGCACATGAGACCCCCAACCTCCTTGTCCCATTCCTATGCCAGCCCTAGTGTAAGGCTCAGCTTCCTCCTAGAGCTTCTTGTACCTTAGTATGCAGAGCAAGATGGTGTGTGATGGGGGGATATCATCCTGAATAACCCCAATAGCCCCGCATGAGGATGGCAGAGGGGACCACAGGGGCATCCTGGCCATCATGTTCATCACAGATGGAATACTTCTGCAGAGTCATGCGCAGCCCCTGGCATCACAGTGCTTTGTCCTGGGAAAAGGGGTCTAGGATGGTTGGCAGCCCCAAGGACAACCCATCCCCAACTATTGTGGCCATAGCCCTTAGGAGATCTCTCAGCCAGATCCAGTTATCCCGTTCCCCAAGGCCCTTGGCCCTGGGTGAACCCGCTCCCCGTGAGCACAGGACTTGCGAAAGCTCCCACTCTGTGCTGGCACCGGATCCCCTGGATAAATCCTACTGCTTAAACACGGGCTAAACCTCCTCGTGTGCCCAAGGCCACCCCTCATCCCCCTGGAATTAAGGGGTTTACTTGGAGCTATCCATACCCCATGCGGGTGGCTCACAAAGGCGCTGGATGCTTCTGCAGGTGGCCCTGAATCATAGAATAGTTTGGGTTGGAAGGGACCTTAAAGCTCACCTCACCCAAACCCCCTTGCCACCTTCAACTAGACCAGGTTGCTCCAAGCCCCATCCAACCTGGCCTTGAATGTTAATAGGGATCTCCGGATCTCTTGTAGCAGCTCCCCTTTAGACACTGGGAGCTGCTCTGAGCTCTCCTGGCAACTTTCTTTTCTCCAGGCCGAATAAGCCCAGCTCTCATCCTGCCTCCATAACACAGAAAAGTCTGCTTCATCAGAGGAGATGACACCACTGAACGCTGAAATGGGGGTTGAGTGGACCATAGAATCATAGGACCATAGAATCATAGAACCATAGAACTGACGTTTCAGCCCAGTTTTAGGGTTACATTAACACGACAGCGCCTGCTTTCAGGCTCTGACCGTGCTGACCGAGCAAACTAACCACATTTACTAACGGGCACCTTATGCTGAGCGCCCCAGTACCCCCATGTGCCCGCACCCCGCGGGACTCGAACCCGCGGCCTCAGGCGCTGCTACGGCAGGCGGGCGCAGCCCCTGGCGGGGACGGGAAGTGAGCGCTGCGGGCGGGACTGTTGCCCGGGTGACCGGCGGGCTCTTCCGGGCGGGAATTTCGTGGCGGCGGGGCCGGCTCCGGGGCGCTGTGTCCGTGTCCCGGCACCATGGCCCAGCGAATCCTGGCGCTGGCGGCTGAGGAGGCTCCCGAGCGGCTCCAGGAGGCCCTGCAGAGCCTGGGGGAGAGCGAGGTGCGCGGGTACCCCGGTGTGCGGGGCGGGGGGCGGGTGCGCGCTGTTGGGTGCGGCGCGGCTCACGGCGTCCCCTTCCCTTGCAGCTGGGCGATATGGTGACAAGGCAGGCCCTGAACGGGAGGGAGACGGCAGCTTTGCTAAGAGGCATCTTCAAAGGTGGGTGAGCACTGAGGTGTGCTGGGCTGGGGGTGATGGTAGGTGGTCATGGGCACCAGGAAGTGTCACTTTCGGTGGCAACAAACATAAGGACATGGAGCTGGTGGAGCAAGTCCAGAGGAGGCCACGAGGACGATCAGGGGACTGGAGCACCTCCCGTATGAAGATAGGATGAGAGAGTTGGGGCTGTTCAGCCTGGAGAAGAGAAGGCTGCATGGAGACCTCATAGCAGCCTTCCAATATCTGAAGGGGGCCTATAGGGATGCTGGGGAGGGACTCTTCATTAGGGACTGTGGTGAGAGGACAAGGGGTAACGGGTTCAACTTTAAACAGGGGAGGTTTAGGTTAGACATAAGGAAGAAGCTCTTTACTGTGAGGGTGCTGAGGTGCTGGCACAGATTGCCCTCAGCTGTGGCTGCCCCATCCCTGGCAGTGTTCAAGGCCAGGTTGGACGGGGCTCAGAGCAACCTGCTCCAGTGGAAGGTGTCCCTGCCCGTGGCAGGGGTTGGAACTGGATGAGCTTCAAGGTCCCTTCCAACCCAACCCATCCTGTGATTCTGTGAAAATCAGCTGGTCAGGGCTGCCTCAGGGAAACGTGACATCCAAAAATAGGTGCAGGGAAATAGGAGATTGGACTGACACACGTTTAATGGGCCTGTTGTAAGTGGGCTTTACTTTTGCCAGCCCTTAGGTGATATATTTTACATTGGCTGTTAGTAGTCATAGTTACTGTACGTATTAGGATCGTGAACCTGGGTCAAAAACACGTTCATTAACAATAAGGAATTAATGAGTAAAACCAGGACCTGGTTCTGTTTAAGACATCAAAGGAGAACATCTGGGATTGAGGATGTTATTTCCAGCTTGGCAAAGTGACTATCCAATTAACCAACTTGGCAATCAAACTGAAGTTTGTTTCTGAAGTTTGATTCATCCTGAAGTGAACTGCCTTTATTATAATGCTAACAATCACACCCACAGATCAAAAAGATGTTGACCCAGGTGAAGACCCTTCCTCTGAGCATGCAGTTATATGAATTAATATGTAGTCATATGTTAATTAATAACCAGTCAGTATGAAATCTATGATTTTTGTGTATAAAAGAGCCCTGAAACTTGCTGTTGATGTGCATGACTTGTGCAACAGCCCACCCAGGCCTGACTAAACACATCTCCTGAGCGTGTTACACACCGGGTACAAATCTGCTTTTAGGACAACACAGGCACCTTGGAGCAGAGCTGAGCCAGCTGAGACTGAACTGCCAACCTGATTCTTCTCAGCATTTTGACACTTCCTGATCTCTGGCAGCAGGTTGAGTGAAGCACAGGCTGTGATAGCAGGGTCGAGTGCTTCAGCTGCTTTATCCAAGAGATTCTCATTTCCTGTGCTCTGTTTTATTTATCTGTTGTGTCAGACAGATAAAGCAGGGAGTTGCAGCCAGGTCAGGGTTCAGCACTGCTAATTTCCTGTTCTTTAGCAACATGGTGTTACTTGCATAACTTCTTGTCCATTCTTTGTTTTTCTTTATTTCCTCCTTATAAGGCTCCCCCTGTTCCCAGCAGAGTGGTGTTCTCAGGAGGCTTCAGGTTTACAAGCACTGCATCCCGCTGGTGGAGTCAGGGGACCTGCATCTGGCCAAGGTGTCTGAAATCATAGGACTGCTCATGCTGGAGGTAGGAATCCTTTGGCTTTCTTGGGTATCCCTTTGTATGTAGATTGAGATTTCTTCCTCAGTGGCTGAGTGAAGTGAGTTGTGTCCTTTCTATGGATCCACCCTGGACTAAGTTAGCCGGTGATGGAATTTGGTATGCGTGTATATGTGATTATCTTGAATTTAGACTTGAAACTCCAAACCTATAATTACATCATCGTGATACGCTGCTCTGTCCTATACAAAATAGAGATCTCAGGGCTGAATTCCCCTTTTAGGGGAACATTTCCCAGGAGGAAATGTTGTCCTTTGCTGGTTTTTGGTGATGATTTGGATGTATATGTGGACTTCCGTCCAGTGCCTCAGACTTTTCAAACATTGTATGTTCTCCCAGGCTCGCCAGCTGCCAGCTCCTGCCTTGGCTGAACTTGCCACCCTGTTTGTGGATGTTATCAAAGGTGGCAGCCTGTCTAATGGGAAATCCTTGGAGTTGTTTTCCACTGTTCTCACTGCACTGGCCAGTTCGAAGGAGAGCCTGGCTTATGGGAAAGGTAATCTCTCTCAGTTACTTCTTACAGCCTGTCCTCCCTTCCTCTGGAATCAGCTCCTCAAGGACTTTTGCTTTTTCAGGTGAACTGAATGGGGAAGAGTTTAAGAAACAGCTGATAAATACCCTCTGCTCCAGCAAGTAGGTACATCTCTACTAGCTCTTAGTTACATGGCAAAACAGCTTCATGTTGTGCTTTGAAAAAGGCATCATCATGAGCTGGATGTTACCACCTGTGTCCTGTTCTGTCACCTTGAATCTGTGCCCTCCCTAACAGTGTCTTCTCTGGCTGGGATAGCAAGGGAACACTCTGCTCCCAGATCTTGTAATAGTGTTGCATGAACTGGTCTTGGGAAGTGCTTGTTTTCATTCCTCTCCTGGTGTTTGTTATTGTGGGGGCTGGGGCAGCTCAGAACCATTACCAGTCTGGGTGGTGGTGGTGATTTCTGGTGGAAACCTGGCTTCTAGTCTTAATGTAAGAAAATAACAGGGAAATGGTGACATTGAGTAATTGTGTATGAGGAGGGAAGGGCCAAGTGCTAATTCTGCTTGCTCTTGATTTTCTGACATAGTTCTGTTGTACCAGGTGGGATCCTCAGAGTGTGATACATCTTGCCAACATGTTCAGGTAATTCTTTTCCCTTCAGCATCAACACTTCTATGTGCTGTTGTAGTATCTGTGCCCTATTTCACATGTAGTTTGGGCAAACACAAATAGGTCTGACCATACCAGGCAGAGCCACACGAATGGTTGGTCAATGAACATCCATGTTGGAGCCATTTGGACACAAAATACAGCTTTGGCAAGGCATGGCCCAAAGACTGGGCATGGCATCATGGTTCTTATTCCATGTGTGTGCGAGCCTTGGCAAATTAACAATACATTAATGAGCATCACGTGGAGAAGATGTAAGCACAGAAAGTGGAAGAGAATCCTGGAACAGTGGTAGGGTATTGAGGAATCTATGGCAACTGCTTCTGGTGAGGACTTCAGGAGCACTTGCTGCCTGTCTGTACATTAGAAGCTTTTGTCTAGTTATGGGCTGAATCTGCTGTGGGATTCTGAAGGAAATCAGTGCAAATGATTAGGCTGCATCTTTGATTCAACAGGGATATTCCACTCTCTGGAGAGGAGCTGCAGTTTGTGGTGGAAAAGGTCCTCAGGATGTTCTCCAAATTAGACCTGCAGGAAATTCCCCCTCTGGTCTATCAGCTGCTGCTGCTTTCTGCAAAGGTAAGAGCTCACGTGAGCCTTCCCCTAAGTATGTACTATGAGAAAAAAAAGATGTACAGACTGAGCTATAGGCTGGATTTTGGCAGGAATTCTGATTGTTCCAAACGGTGCTGTGGGGAGCAGGACACAGCAAAACATCAGGAGGTTTAATTCTCCAACTCCCTCTAGCCTGAAGAAGCTGACTGCTCAGAGATAGATACAATCTTTATATTCCTTGTGGGAAAGGAAGGAAACCTTTGGGAAATAAGGGATGAGCACAGACCTAGCAGACAGCAGAGAGGATTGTTTTTTTCTGAGTGTCCTTAAGTGTGGTTTTCCTCACTTTGTGGTCTGCATGCTATAGTAGCTCATGCAGTATAACTGTCTTCTAGGTTGTAGTCTGACTTGTGCTCCGAACAGGTCATTCCCTGGGCTCTTCTTGCAAGCAGAGGCTGCCAAGAACGTCTCTGCCCTTTGACAGGGTGATTGAGTCAATTGCAAAAATGATCCAAAGACAAATAATATGTCTGTTTTAAGAGGTTTTCCTGGTTTCCACCTGGTTTCAAATCCACTGGCCAAATATATATATGTATATTGAAGGCTAGGAGTTTGAAAGCCTTCCCAATTGATTATAACATAAAGCCTTTCCAATTAATTATACATAAAGGATCCTTTCTAATTAGTAACAACTTAAGTCCTGAGAACATCTGAAAGATTCAGCTTCTTTCAAGTCTTTAATAGTCAGAAGAAATACACAAACTAAACCAAATGGCTTCATTTGGAAATGAGCTACATGGGAGCCTTCCCCACCTCAGGGATTGATGAAGGGAAAAGAAGGATACCATGATATTTGTAATTGACGGGTAGAAGCCCTGTAGTGGCTCAGTGTGATTTCCTCCCTTGCAGGGTAGTAAGAAGACTGTTTTAGAAGGAATCATCAGTTTTTTCAATCAGTTGGATAAGAGACAAAAGGAAGAACAGAAGGTTCCACAGTAAGTTCTTTCTCTGTCATCCTCTTTTCTTACTACCTGGGTAAAGGTATAGGAGGTGGCTGGTCTCTTCTCCCGAGTAACAAGCGGTATGACAAAAGGAAATGGCCTCAAGCTGCACCAGGGGAGGTTTATACTGGATATTAGGATATCCACCAAAAGGGTGGTCAGGCATTGGAACAGGCAGCCCAGGGAAGTTCAAAAGCCGTGTAGATGAGGCCCTTAGTGACATGGTTTAGTGGTGGCCTTGGCAGTGCTGAGGTAACAGTTGGACTTGATGATCTTGAAGGTCTTTTCCAACCTAGTTTATTCTATGATTCTAATTGTAGTCACCCTGGTCCTGGCCAGGGCTCCTGGAGTTCAAGTTAAACCTTGTACAAGTACATCCTCCTTGATACATAACAAATGGTTCATGGTTTTGGATGGCTTGGTTTTTGAAACTCACAGATCAGGGGACCTTGAGGTATCCACAATGCCCCTGGACCAACTCCGCCACGTGGAAGGCACCGTTATTCTCCATATTGTTTCTGTTATCAACCTGGATCAGGACCTCAGCGAGGAACTAATCAAACATGTAAAGGTAGGGCACAGATGAAGCAGGCTCTGCTGCTGAATATGCTGAAGCAGGGGGTTTAAATTTAACTGGATATCTGTAGAAAGGATTTAACAGCTTTTGTGTTTGCAGTCATGTTCACTTGTAAAAGTGCTGTCATATGTTTGAGGGCAGATGTGCCTTATAGCTTCTCTGAGCTTGTGGGATGCTGCAGTTGAAGATAACAACTGGCTGTTGCTTGCCATTTTCTAGACTGAGCAGCAGAAGGACCCTGCTAGAGCCCTGTGTCCCTTCAGCGTGGCTCTTTTGCTGTCGGTTGCAGTAAAACACAGACAGCAAGAGCAGGTATGTGGGTGATCAGCTCGCAGAGAACTTCCATGGGAATGTATGCTGCACTTCTTGGAAAGGAAAGGAAGCATGGTTAGGTCATAGTCCCATCAGAATTAGTCTTAAAATGGTTTCAGGATGCTTCTGGGGAGGCAGTTAGGTCATTGGTACCCTGTAGTTTACTGAACACTATAAAAGACCCCAGAGCAATATCAGAATTTTCCAGAGTTGTGATTCCTGGGGGTTGGTGTTATAGGATGAGAAGAAAAGCAATGTCTTCTTTTTGTAATGCTTTGGCTCTGTGGTGGCCACCTGAAGAGCATCTGGCAGCAGGTTGCCCTCCTTGAGGCACTTAATGAGGTTGATGTATTTGTCCTGAGACAGAAGTGAGTTCAGACTTTTGGCAGGCTGTACTGGAACTTGTACTCTGGCTGGTGCTCTTACTGGAACATACCCAAGACTATACAGGTCTCATTTCAAAGATCATTTCCTCTCGCTCAATGATTTTATGTTCCAGATATTTGATTTCTTGAAAACATCAATCACAAGAAGCTGCAAGGACCTGCAGTTCCTTCAGGCCTCCAAGTTTCTGCAGGATTTGTTTCCTCAACAATATGATGTAACTGCTGTCATTCTCGAAGTGGTGGAAAACAGGTGAGTTGTTGCCACATGCTGCAGAACACTAAGTGGGCTTTTGAAGGGGAATGGTCTGGGATGCTAAATACTGCTGCCCAGGGAACAGTGTCAAAATACAAAGTTTTTATCCCAGTTTTGTATTGGTGACCTAAAAAAGAGGCAACAAAATGCAGCTATATAAATCAGATCCCCCTCCCTCAAATCCTAGCGTCTAGTGGTACAAAGGACTAAACTGATCAGGACCCTCTGCTTCTCGCTGGTGAAGCTCAGTACGAGTTGATGATCAGTACGATGGTATGAGTCATGCTGCTGGCTGTAGTCTGTGTTCTGATTGAGGAATGAGTGATAGGTCCACTGTTTTCTTCCCCCACATGGTTAGTCCTTTAAACATCCTGTGGTATAGCTCTGATCTGTCACCAGCTGTCCTTCAGTTTGATACGAGGCATTCCTCTTCTCTCTTCCTCTCTGACTTGAAGATCTCAGGATCAGTAGGATATTTGTGCATCCCAGCTGTAGCCTTCTGTCATGTTCGGATCAGACCTGAGTGCACATCATTCCCCACAGTGAGGAAACCTTTGGAAGGGAAGTCCGGACTGCAAGATGTGTTGTGCTGAATGCCTGTCCCTCAGCCTAGAGACACTCCTGGGCTTGTGAGGGATATTCCCTGGTGTGATCAAGCATCTTCCATTGCTGCTTTGGACCCTGGAATGACTGCAGAAAATTTTACTTTAAACTGCTCTAATCTAAACCTTTTCTGTGACTAAGTTGTTTCTTTCCTGGTCTGCTTAATGCTTTTTTCAGTGCCTTTGGCTGGGACCATGTTACACAGGGCCTGGTGGATCTTGGCTTCAGCCTGATGGAATCATATGAACCAAAAAAGCCCTTTGGAGGAAAAGCTGCTGAAGCCAGTTATGGCCTTTCAAAAATGCCAGCTCAGCAGGCTTGCAGACTGGGAGCAAGCATCCTGCTGGAAACATTTAAGGTACTGTGTGTTTTGGAGAGGGTTTTTTTTGATGGGGGAGAGAACTCTGTTGGTAAATGGTGTCAGAACTCTGCCTGCTGTATCCGTCAGGAGTGTTTTACAAACAGTACCGGATTTCATCTTCTATTTGCCCGTGTCCAACTGGAAGAGACCATCCTCATGAAGACCTAATCCTAATCAGTTCCAGCTACCATGATACTTGTGTAATCCCTATTACACTTTCCAAGAAACTGCAAAGAAGGTGGAGAAATTCAGAGGGACAAAGGAGATCTGTCAGGGGTGGGATTGTAACCAGCATCTCCACTGGAGTGGTAAATTTGCATCCCACCACTGATGTCACCCAGTACTTTTTGAGTGTTTGCCTCTGATGTGCTGGTTCTGCTTGGCTGGGGATGGAATCTGAATCAACCTGTGTGAATTTAGCTGAAAGGGGACTTCAGGCAGCCAGTTGCCGCTTACCTGTCAGATCTGGATTTGCTTTGTGCTGCATGATGCCTGTGCTGTGAGACATCATTTTTGTTTGTTGTTCTTTCTCATTTCAGGTTCATGAGCCCATCAGAAGCGACATTCTTGAGCAGGTCCTGAACAGAGTCCTCACAAAAGCAGGGTCTCCTGTCAGCCACTTCATAGGTAACAGGAAAGAGAGAAATGTGTCCTGCTCTATGGACACTCAGAACATAGCTTCTTAAAACAAAGTTATAGATTCATAGAATAGTTTTGGTTGGGAGGGACCTTACAGATCATGAAGTCCAATCCCCCTGCAATGAGAAGGGACATCTTCCATTAGATCAGGTTGCTCAGAGCCCTGTCCAACCTGACCTTGAGTGTTTCTAGGGGTGGGGGATCTCCCACCTCTCTGGACAACCTGTGCCAGTATTTTACCACTTACACTGTAAAAACTCTCTTCCTTATATCTAGTCTAAATCTACTTTCTTTTAGTTTAAAACCATCACCCCTTGTTTTATTGCAACAGGCCCTACTAAAAAGTTTGTTCCTATCTTTCTTATAAGCCCCCTTTAAGTGTTGAAAGGCTGCAGTAAGGTCTCAGAGTCTTCTCCAGGCTGAAGAACCCCAACTCTCTCAGCCTTTCTTCTTAGGAGACGTGCTACATCCTCTGGTCATTTCTGTGGTCTTCCTCTGGACCCGCTCTGGCAGGTCAATGTCTTTCCTGTGCTGAGGACTCCAGAGCTGGATGCAGTGCTCTAGGTGGGGTCTCACCAGAGCAGAGGGGAAAAATCCCCTCCTTTGACCTTCTGGCCCTGCTTCTTTGAACGCAACCCAGCATACAGTTGGCTTTCTGAAGTTCCTGCTGAAGTGACCTGAAGCCAAGAAAATCACTTGTTCCTTCCCCTGTTACTAAGGTGTCAGCTGCATCAGATTACCTTGTATTCACCACAGGTTAAGTATATGTTTGCAGGCAGTTGCCATGGCACAGCTGACGTACAGAAAGTTGGTATCCACCAGTCAGCAATTTGTTCCATGTTCCTTAGGCTTGCCTTCCTCCCGGTCCTTGGGCAAGTGCTTGGGAGTTACTGGGGCTGCCAAAATGCCTTTGCTGCAGCCTCTTCTCTTATACCTCAGTGCCCTCTGGTGGGGTGATGCCCTTCAGCTGGGCTGTGAGCATTTTACACATTGCCTGCAGCAGAGCTCAGATTTTCAATGCTCATCCTATCCTGACCTCTGTATGATTGAAGGGCTTTGATTATTCTGTAATTGTTAGCTCTATAGACATCTTTTGCTCAGACTTTTCTTACCCATATTCTTACCCCATTTGTCCTTTTATTTTTCAGGCTTGCTGTCCAGTATTGTTGTGTCTGCTCCTCTTGTGCTTCAGTCTTTATCCTCCAAAGTCACAGAGACCTTTGACAATTTGTCCTTTCTGCCCATTGACACAGTGCAGGGGTTGCTCCGGGCAGTACAGGTAAAGCTTTGCATTTCTCCGTGAATATCCTTGCTAGTTTAGTTCCAGTGACAGCACTAGGCCACAATCATATGCATGATCTATTAAACCCCCTTGTAAAATAAACCTTCATGCTCTGCTGTAGGTTGTTTGGTGTAGCATGGACCTGTTCTTCAAGCACACATTGCATGTGCCCTCTAACAAAAAGCATATGGTGTGGTCTGGCATGGTACCAAAGCTGCTTTGTGCTGACCTTTCATATGGAAGATGCCCAGATGCTGCACGCTGTACAAAACTAAGTATACAGTGTTTAACTGAACAGCTGGAGCTGTCATGTTGATTTTTCTCCTTCCCAGCTCCATGTCAATGTTTCTCTTTGTCTGGGCTAAGATACTGCCCTGGTATTAAATTTTTACCTGCTTTGTCCAATCTGGGGATAACTATTCTTTTCCCAAGCCCTTGCACTGTGTCCTCACTTACCTGTGAGGTGTCTCACTGCTACAGCTCTCTGGGTTTAATTTTATATTGGCTTAAAATGGTTTGGTTTTCCTACTGTACTGATGACAGTATTGGAAATGCAGGGCCAGATGGGCCTGAGGAAGATGAGCTCATATGCCCCAAGGGCTTGGCATGCTTTAGTGCTTTTCTCTCCAAAGTCTGTTTTCCTTTCCAGCCTCTGCTCAAAGTCAGCATGTCAGTGAGGGACTCCCTGATACTTGTTCTCCAGAAAGCTATCTTTTCCAGGTAAGCTGGGAAGGGGATCCATTGGAAAGATTTCCACAACTCATTTATGGTTTTGGAGTGGAAGTATGTTTTGTTTGGTTTGGATGAGTCTCTTCTATGTTCTTCCGATAACTGGATGGTGACATCTCCTAACCCTTTAGCCTAGCACTGAATACAGTTACAACTTGCTGAACTGAGACACAAATCCCGAACCCCAGCTAACTGGGCTTTGGGAATTCAGAAAGCTGTTGGGAACACCAAATAAGTAAGCAAAACTAAAACCAATTCCAACATGTGTCTACACTGCCGAGTACATCCAGATGCTAGGGAGAGTCTGTAATGCTGAGCTACCACTTTCCCTCTGATCCCTTTCAGGGTGGTAGAGAAGCAGGCTTGTTGTATTGGTAATGGTCTGAGCAAACCATCGTGCTGTCTTTGTAATGCTGTGATCATAAACTGGATTTTATTGGGCAGTGGCTGCCTGATTATGAATACAGAATTCATAATTTAAGATTATTATTCAAGGCAAGGGACTTGCTCTTGGGAAAGACCCAGAGTTTCCGTGAGCAAAGCAAAACACCAGCTTTTTGTGAGCAATTTGCCAACTCTGAGACTCTCCCATTCCAGTTTTCAGGGGAGATTTAATGCTTTGGTCCTTCCCTCTGCTAAGACAGAAAGGAACTTGAATGTTTGTGAGAGTATAGAGCAAAGGAGTTCTCAGCAAACTGCCAAGCTCTCAACAGCTTGGAACTGTGCTGCCCTCTTGGGGCATACAGTCACTGGGCCATTGGGCCCAGTCGCTCTGTGTTTGTGGACTCTTTCGTTGCTGAGTTGGTCTTGTATTTACCTCTGAGCTTCTTGCTTCAGTTTTTTCTTATGCTTCTCTTTTCTCCCCTGCCTCACAGGCAGCTCAATGCTCGGAAAGCTGCAGTTGCTGGGTTTTTGCTTCTGTTAAGAAACTTTAAGATCCTGGGCAGCCTGGCCTCTTCCCAGTGCAGCCAGGCCTTTGGTGCCACTCAGGTAAGTGCTATTCTGCAGACCCTGGGGTGGACAGATGGGACAGTCTTGTATCTAATACCATAGAATGGTTTGGGTTGGAAAGGACCTTAAGATCATCCAGTTCCAGCCCCCTGCCATGGGCAGGGACACCTCGCTCTAGAACATGTTGCCCAAGGCCCTGTCCAACCTGGCCTTGAGCGCTGCCAGGGGTGGGGCATTTACCACTTCTCTGGGCAACCTTCTCAGAGCCTCGCTACTCTCAGAGGAAAGAACTTCTTCCTAATATCTAACCTGAGCGTTCCCTGTTTGAGTTTGACCCCATTCCCTCTTGTCCTGTCACTGCACTCCCTGATGAAGAGTCCCTGTTTGAAACAACGCAAGAGTAGAGTGTTTCCCAAAAATGGAAATTAAACTTCAGTAAGGATTAGTCCTGGAGGGAAAGCTTTGGGAAATGCAATGAGAAGCTGGCCTAAGGTTGTTGCTTCTCATTCTCTCTTACAGCACCAGTGTTCTAGGGAGCATTCACACTGCTCCATGATGATGATAAAGAGCCTGTTTCAGTGATTGTTTAGGGGCCAGGCCCCTTATCGCCTTGCTTGTGTGTTGTGATAATTTGAGAACTGTAACCGCTATAAACGTGACTGATATTCCCTCCCAGGTCCAGGCAGATGTTCATGCCTGCTATAATTCTGCAGCTAATGAGGCCTTCTGCCTTGAAATCCTGGGCAGCCTGAGGCGGTGTCTGAGCCAACAGGCGGATGTTCGGCTCATGTTATACGAGGTAAATGTGGTTCCTTCAGTTTCCTTTTAAACAGCCACTGTCTCTTCTGTAGTCTGGTTCTAGTCTAGCCCCAGGTAAGTAATGATCACATTATTGTGGAAAACAACCTACCATCTCAGTTATGTTCTTCATGGGACACATGTACCAGGGACTATATTTATTTTTCCAGTCCTTTTGGTTCTTTTTGTTTTGGATCACTATAATCCCAAAGACACAGTGATGTATCTTCCTTATCTCCTGTATTGCTTAAGAGGAAAAATGCATCAACATCTCTTCTGTAGTGTGGCCTAAGAAATGGAAAGCATGTTGATGCCAATTGAGGAGGAGTGTTGCAACAGGCATCAGATAGACACAGAGTTGCTGTGAGTTAACGATGAGCTCCAAAGAAAACCCTTATTGGAGAGTATGGGGCAACTTCCTTAAAGACTGCAACAGGGATCAATCTTTTCTCCTCTTCCTTTTGCAAGCTTCTGTAGAGGCTTGTCTGTCCTTTACATTTCTTGTGACAAGTGGCCTAATATAAAGAGCCATTTGTGGGTGTGTATCTTGGCGCCTGAGGTAACCTTAGGGTATCACCCTGAGAAAAAACCTATTCAGGTCAAAGAGATTTTGTTTCTTTCTTTACTTGGTTGGACTGCCCTTTGGCGAGCTGCAAGTTCTGGGTATGTTCGTCACTTGCTGTAAGACTTGTGCTTGCTTTATCCATCCACTGAGTTTTCTCAGTCTGAAGGATTTTTTTGCCTCCTACAGTTTCCCCACTGGCTTGTTTTGCCTTTGAAGCAGGATTTCACAGTTTGAAGTTGGATCTAGTGCTAGTGTTAAATAGCAGTGAAAGTCACTCTGGGCTTGATGCCACCGCTGCTAGGGAGATACAGCTTGTAGGAGGGCCCCTGTGAGGAAATTCATACTCTTTCTGATTCATACCTTCTTTCTGTGGTGCCTTTGCTTTGCCAGGTATGGGGTTTTACACTGAGCACATTGTTACTTCCTCACGGTTCCTTGCAGTGCCAAATGGTGACTGGTGTCTTGTGACACCAACTTATTGTTGGTTTATATCTGGTCCGTTTTCTGTGTCATGTGAAGCCAACTTGTCCTTCCTTCCTGTCTTCAGGGTTTCTATGACGTCCTTCGCAGGAACTCCCAGCTGGCCAGCTCTATAATGGAAACGCTCCTGTCCCAGGTAAAGTAATGCTGTGTGCTATGGCAGCAGAGACTAAGAATTCTGCACTTCAACCACTATAGCAAACAATCCAGGTTAAATATTGGGAAAATAGTTCTCCCTCAGACTGGAAACATGTTGGAATGGCAGCACTTCTCTAAGGAGGCGTTCAGATCCCTGCTATGTTGAGAGAGCAGACTGGGGAAACGTCTGGAGACTGGTTCATATCCTCTCACAGGATGGTAGAGAAAGGATCTCTTGGAGTCCTTTCCAACCCTTCGGTTCTGAGGTGCTGTAAGAAGTGTGAGCCCAGAGAAGCGCTTTGTGCCTGTTCCTTGGCACAGTGCATGGCAGTTACCCTCCCATACTTCCTCAAGGATGTGTGCTGACAGAGTAATTATTATTGCTGTCCTCCCATTGGGAGAATACCCAAGTCCATGTAGGATCTGGGAGGATTAACTCATCCCCCAACAGTGTTGCTCATGGCAACAAGACAATCACATTTCCTCAGTCCATTGGACAGGCTGTGCTTTCTTTTGAGACAAGTAATTTTCTTCCCTTTAATCATCCCTAGAGTTCATGCTGACTAATTCCAGCTTTCCCGTGACAGTAGAGGGCTTGAGAAAGGAACATGAACTGAGACAAGGCAGCTTTTGGGTAGCAGAGGGCACTTAAAGGGAAGTTGGTGTAAATGTATAGCGTTTTATAGCGTCATTGTATATATAACTTTCCCTATTTGGTTCTGATCTTATATCAGTACTTGGAGGATATCTGCTTCCTGTGGTGTGCCAGAGGAAGGGGATATCCTCCAAATATTGATATAGGATATCAGTACTTGGATATAGACAGGAATTGACGCAAGCATGATCTCTGATGGATTTGTTCTAGTGCCACACGTAGCCTCCATAACTGCCTGCACCCTTAGGCCAGGAAGCTGCGTGCCATAACGGCGCCAAGCGTTCAGTGCGGGTGACCGGCAGCAGGTTAAAGGACAACTAGCACTGGAGGTGAAGTGCAAGTGGTGTTGCCTGTGGAGGCAAAACAACAGCAAGTGGCCAGATAAACTTGTTTGAGGGCTGAGAGGTACATAAGCAACTCAAGAAGGCTTTTTAATCACTAATGGATGATGTGGCTCACATAGATGTACAGTCCCTTTATTACAGTGCCAGTTTTTGCTCTGTGAAATGGAGTGTGAAGATTATCTTCTGTTTTCAAACAACCTGAGAGGCTCAGTTACCAAGTAACTGGTTATTTTTATTTCTTGTTTTCTGTGACAGATAAAGCAATATTACTTGCCCCAGCCAGACCTCCTGCCTCCATTGAAACTTGAAGGGTGTATTATGGCTCAAGGGGATCAAATCTTTCTGCAAGAACCACTGGTAAGAGCTAGAGGCCACAGCTGCAAGCTCGTCTGTTCCACAGCGTTTTAGTTGTGCTGCTACATGAGGTGAATACCTTGTGTTTCTTCAGCTTTTTCTAGCCTAGAGCAATTCTTTTAATGACAGTAGAGCTGGGTATCGCACCCCTGCCTCAGGCTATCTATTAGAGCTCCACTTGCATAGTGGTTTAGGTGACCTGTGTGAAAAATGCTCTAGGAATAGTGTAGTTCTTTTACACTCTCTTGACCTCACCCTGGGCTTTTTGTCTTTCCTTCAACTTAATTCCACATGAAACAGTCCTGCAGTGTGTATGTGTAATAGGGAGAAGAATCTGTCCTTTGGTTTTGCTCCTTTGAAATTGTTAGAGATGAGATCCCTCAGATTTCCAAGGGAACAAATTCAGATTAGTCACTCTGTTTTCCCCTAAGGAAGCTTCTGTGCTGTGCTGCAGTAGCGCACCCAGGAAGAGAGCACACAACTCAGCTAGAGTGAGAGCCCTTTTGGAGTTCCCTTTCCATATCCTTCAGCAGATGAGGTGGCTGGGTTGAGGGAGCAGTGGGATTTAAGTCTTTGCATCCTGTATAGCCAAGCTCAGGTAGACGTTGAAGCTAGGGCAGGGTAGCTGTGTGTAGTATTACGCATCCCCATGTTCCCAGAATGAGGCATGTTCTTGGGACTCGCATGAACCCCTGAAGGCATTTTTTTGCCTGCAGCTATGATAGTCTGGCCTGTATCTCCTCATGCCAGTGACCTCCAGCTAGAAGGCTGAGTGTGACTGTGTGGCTGCTTCCTTCAGGCCCATCTGCTCTGCTGTATCCAACACTGTCTTGCCTGGTATAAGAGCACCGTGCATCTCTGCCAAAGAGCCGAAGATGACAATGAGGAGGAGGATGTGGGATTTGAGCAAAACTTTGAAGAGATGTTAGAATCTGTCACACGACGAATGATCAAGAGCGAGCTGGAAGACTTTGAACTGGTAAATCAGATTCTCAGCTTGACTCAGTGGAAGAAGACACTGAGTTCTTGTCAGGTTTTGAGAGGATTTTTCACTTGTTTCCTTTACCTCCTAGGATAAATCGGCAGATTTTTCTCTCTCTTCTGGTGTTGGTGTAAAGAATAACATTTATGCCGTTCAGGTGATGGGAATTTGTGAGGTCCTGATTGAGTACAATTTCAACATAGGGAATTTCAGGTAAAACATCAAGTCTTGCCCTCCAGTGCTAGCTGTGCCTACTCTTCAGAGTACAGCCTCATTGCAAGCACAGGGTAATAGTGCACAGATTTAGAAGGGTGTTTTCTGAGTGTGAGTGGCTCAGACATTCACAGAACAGTGAGGAGTGGCTTGTGTTGTGGGATGTGACATTTTGTAGAGGAGCAGGTTAAGGAGAAATGGATGAGGTATATTCTGTTAGGGAGGTGAGGAGATGTCATATGTTATGCTTTTATCATTTAGAAAGTGCCATTGTGTAATTTGGTAACTGAAGCTTCAAATGGGAAACTGTAAGACTGGATTTTCTCCATTAATGCTTTCTACTACTGTTTTGCAGCAAGAACAGGTTTGAGGATGTCCTAGGCCTCTTTACGTGTTACAACAAGCTCTCTGAAATCCTGAAGGAGAAAGCTGGAAAGAACAAATCTAACTTGGGCAACAAAACTCCACGAAGCTTCCTGTCCATGGGTTTTGTATCTACTCTGCTCACAGCTCTGTTCAGGTGAGAAGCTGTCACATCTGGAGTAGCTTTAAGGCCTATTCACAAGCTGCTTTCATGGTGTCTGCACGCCATCTGTCTTGTGCACTCCATACAGGGTACAGGCGCTGTAATTTCTGTACAAGGCATGCATGGTAACAGCACTTGTCTGGAGAGCATCATAGTCCAGGCAGGAACCAGAACTGGTCTTGACTAGCCAGCTTGCTTGGGCCTTGCTTGTGACTTGCAAGACTCAGAGAGTCTCTACTCTTCCAGTCCTGGGCTGTTCCCCAGACAACAAACTCCAGTTTGAGCTGTAATGGAACAGAGCCAGGCATCAATTGAAACCACGTCTGTATATTTGGAAAGGCTGGTGGAACTCCATCCTCCGAGTGTTCACTACAAGCTACCAAAACAAAGGGTCTTTTCCACCCTGAATCCAGCTATGATTTTATTTGTTAATGCATATTTAGATTTTGAATCTCTGTGCTTTTTGAATGCATGCTCAGTTCTCTGACAGTGCTCTTGATTCTTCAGGGACAATGCCCAAAGCCATGAGGAGAGCCTGGCAGTCCTGCGCTCCAGCATGGAGTTCCTGCGCTATGCCGTCAGTGTAGCTCTGCAGAAGGTGCAGCAGCTGGAGGAGACGGGACAAACGGATGGACCAGACGGACAGAATCCTGACAAGATGTTTCAGAACCTCTGCAAAGTCACCCAGTGAGTCGCTGTGGCACGTGGAGACAGCAGCACTGAAAAGCAGCAATGCATTTTGAGGGTTTCTGATTCTCAAGTAGGGTTTTGAAAGAAGAATGCAGTCTGTAACTGTTTCAAACAGTTATTATTACTGAGTTGAGATCATTGCTTTTCTTTGCTCCTGAGAAATCAAGTGGAGGCAGTACAGTTGCTGTGCCAGAGTGAGTGATACAGCTCTAATAATGGTACTTGGCCTGGAAGAACCAAACACCATCAAACTCTCATTTTCAGCCTCTTTGTGACTTTTGGTTCATCGCTCACTGTCACAGAGGAGGTAGGATTGTTACAGGCTGGATTCTTGAGGCCTCTGGGATGCAATAAAGTTAAAATTCACTTCTAGCTAAAGTATAAAACATGTAAGAGAGACACAAACTTTAGAAGACGTTTGTTTAGGACTTTCGCAAGATGCTTGAAGACAATCCTGCATCTAATCCTTTGGAAAGCCAGGAATGTTAACCATGTAAATGTCTTTTGGGATCTAGGTCATATCTGCATGGGGTCTAGGTCATATCTGCATGGGGTCTTTTCAGATCCCAGTCAGCAGAGAGCACAAAATGCAAATTACCCCTGCCACGAATAATGCCCGTTTTGTGTCTTGCCCCAAATAATAGAGGCTATTTTTGTTGCAGTCATTAGGACTACATGTGAGCTACATGTTTTGTGTGATTGGACGTTGAAATAGAATAAGATCATCTGTGCAGGAGACAGAACTAATGAGAAGAAAGGAGAGGGAACAAAAAAGGGAAGAAGTGGGCTTAGGGGAGCAGAAAAAAAGGTGTTTGCCTACAAATAGAAAAGTCTCCTTTGGGCCAAACAATTTTGCTTTCTTCAAAGCTTTTCACTTTGCTTTGCCTGCCTTTACCTTTCTGGTTTTATTACTAGAGAGCCCTATAGTGATATCTGACATTTCACAAGACTCAAACTGCTTTTTGTCACTGACAGATTTGACACCAGTGGTCAGTGTGTGGGTAGTTGGAGGCAGAAGGAAAAGCCAGGTGGAAGAAATGAGTGTATAAAGATGGATTTGAAATGGGATTGGAAGGTCCCTTGGCACCTGGAAAGAATTAAATTATTTAGCTGTGCAGGAAGAAAGCTGTGGCTGTTTTGCTGATATTGAAACAAAATCTTCTTAAAAATTGATTTCTTCTCCCTCCACTTTGCTATAGGAAAAAGACATTCCAATTTAGTCATAGTTAAAGAGTAGAATCTGTGATTATCCCTGTTCTAGCTCGTGCACTGTGCAGCCAGCTTTACTGGAGCATGTGATGCTAACTCATCTTCTATCCTGTAGGGTTCTGCTTTGGAGGTACACTTCAATTCCCACTGTTGTTGAAGAGTCAGGGAAGAAGAAGGGCAAAAGCATTTCGCTTCTGTGCTTGGAAGGTTTGCTGCGGATCTTCAACACAGTGCAGCAGCTCTACTCTGCCAGGATCCCCCAGTTTCTACAAGCCCTGGGTAGGCACTTGGTACAGCTCTGTTCTGGTTTCTGGCCTTTGTGTTCCAGCCCATGTGTGGGTAGGTGGGGACCCTTTATCCATAACTAGAGAGAGAAGGGTCTGCTCCTTGTCTCTCAGTAACAAGGTGGGTTTAGTAGCATTGATTTTCACACCAGAGGCAAGTTCCAGACATCTCTTTACCTGCTTTTAGAGAGCTCTCAGTCAGCAGAGGATAGCTGGGTTCTGATATAGCCCTGGTCTATTTGAAGTTTGCCTTTAACACATTTCTGTGCTCAGCACGGTTCTGCAGTCTGTATTCCTCCCCTAGCTGTGAGCACTTGCAGTCTTTGCCACTTTTGGAAATAAATCCTGTATTCTGCTCTTGGCATTTAGCTTTTTTCTGCACCTCTCTGTCTCTGCCAGATATTACTGATGGTGACGCAGAAGAAACGGATATTAATGTCACAGAGAAAGCTGCCTTCCAGATCCGACAGTTTCAGGTGAGTACCACTCTGTGCTGTGAGTGTTCCAAAGCACTGGTGATTCTGGCAGAAAACGCTGCTTGCTCTCTGCTGCTTGACCACAGGGTTGAGTGTGTGATAGCAAATGTGGCACTGATTCACTCTCAGTTCAGAAGTTTCCCATCCCTAAGGAAGGTTTCTTCAGGGTGCTGTGCAGAGCTGGATTGAAGTGCACATGTATTTAAAGGGTCCTTCAGTGCAGCATAAACTCAACCGAGTATTGTACAGGTCACACTGAGTCATATGCGGGCCTCTGTGTAAGAACTCGTAAAACCCAGTACTTGCTCTTTAGAAGAGTCCTCTTTTTACATTCATTCTTTGTCATTCTCCTTGTTGCTGATTCTTTTATCTGCTGCAGCTTCTGGTTATTTGCTTCTTAAAATGGCCCTGCAACAAGCATGCAGGCTCAGGGCCTTTGCCTTTCCTTCCCATGATCAGAGGTCCCTGGTGAACCAGTTCAGCAGTGCTGAAGATGACTTCAACTCCAAGGAAACGCAGTTACTCATCACAGTTCTCTCCACTTTGTCCAAACTCCTGGATCCAACCTCTCAGCAGGTACTTGACAGCCTTCCTTGGGTGGCAGGGATGGATGTCGTGGCCATGGGTGTGAGAAGAAGATGATCAGATTGGTCTGACATCTGAGGGCTCTGACATGTGTGCGTGTTCTGCCTTCTCCTGCAGATCACACCGTGGCAAAGGGACAGTTTTGTTACATTGCCAAGCATTTAAGGCATTAGGAAGAAATTCTTCACTATGAGGGTCGTGAGGTGCTGGCACAGGGTGCCCAGAGAAGCTGTGGCTGCCCCATCCCTGTCAGCGTTCAAGGCCAGGTTGGACGGGGCTTGGAGCAGCCTGCTGTAGTGGAAGGTGACCCTGCCCATGGCAGGGGGTTGGAACCGGACGAGCTTTAAGGTCCCTTCAACCCAAACCAGTCTGTGTATCCTATGATTCTCCTGACACACACCTGCACAGTTAAGAACACTTTGTTTTCCCATCCAACTCCTGCACATTCTGATTCTGTCTTTGGATTCCTGGAGTCTGAATGACTTGTTTGCTTGAGCAGGGGCTGCTAACAGAGCCTGGCTTTGGCACAGCTTCCGCATGGGAATAGAGGCAAACAAGGCCAGCAGACTTGTGACGAGTCCAAATTGGCTGGGTGCCTCATGCCTTCCATGCAAGGAGGCATTTTCTAAATGTGCCCCAATTTTACAAGATAGGGACTGCACTCAAAGTGTGCCAGAAGTCTGGAGTCATCATTCACCTTAAATTAAATGGAGCTGTTACTCTATCCAAGGGAATGTATAGCCATTCCCTTGTCCTGGATCTCAGCTTTTCTCTTGTTAGCAGGTTAAGTGTCCCTCGTGGAACTTCACAGGGCATGGCTGGGTGCCTTTCTGCCAGGAGGAGTCTCTTCTCATCTCCGTTTGCTGTGATTCATTGTTTTGCTTTATTATTATTAGTAGTGTTAGTTTTGTGCTTTGAATCCTGTTTCAAAGCCATGATCTGTTTTCTCCCCTTCTGCAGTTCCTTCAATTCCTGACTTGGACAGTCAAAGTTTGCAAAGAAAATACTCTTGGTAAGTAAGCTTGGGGGAGCATGTTTAGATGTGATGTGTCAGATATTAGACTCTTAGATGCTCCGTTGTCTGTCCTGTTTTTACATCTTTGTTACAGATACATTCAGGCCTCATCCTGTGGCAGATTGCCATGACACTGTGGTTATTAGCACAAGTATTGAGGAAGAAACTCTATAATCTCTATAAATACTGTTGTTGAAGAAAGAGAAGCCACTTACTTGAGTTTTCTCTCATGTTATTTAGCACTTCTGTTGCTCAAATCAACAGATTTATACTCTGGAAAGATACTACTCTTGCCAGAGTTTGTATTGTGCTTCTGGTCATCATTTGTCTATGAGCTGAGGGTTCCAGTGTGCCATATTTCCCCTTGCAGTGTTATATGGGATGCCCAATGTTGTAAGCTGTGCTTTTGTAACTATGGTGTTTTGATGGGATTTTCACCTCCTGAGTGTTGTTTCTGGGAATGCAGACTGTTAAATTCACACTGAATCCGAGGCGTTCCCTCACTGGATGTCTGATGTTCCTAAATAGCTAGGGGAGCTCTGCCACCTGGTAATGGGCTGTGTTCCCTTCCCCACAGAAGATATCTCTTGCTGCAAGGGTTTGCTCTCTCTGCTCTTCAGCCTCCATGTTCAGTACAAGAGCCCGGTCGGTCTGCTGCGTGAGCTTGCACAAGACATCCACGCTTGCCTGGGAGACATAGATCAGGTATGATGCAGAAGCAGCCTAACTCCTCATCACTTAGTGCTGCCAGGGCAGAACTGAGTGCATCTCTGATGCAAACTGTGTGACAGCAACTAAAGCTTTACTCACAAGAATTTGTTTTCTCTCCTCCAACTAGGACATAGAACTGGAGAGTCGGTCCCACTTTGCCATAGTGAATGCCAAGACTGCAGCCCCTACTGTCTGTGTGAGTCAAAATAGTGTGTATGGAACAACCTGTAGTGTCCAGGGCTGCTCTGCTACAAGTGGTTTGTAGATGCCTGTTACGCCAAACTCTTCCAAAACACTGTTTTGTTATTGGTGTTCCTGTGTTTAGCTGCTCGTTCTGGGTCAGGCGGATAAAGTCCTTGAAGAGGTGGATTGGCTTATAAAGAAACTCACCAGCCTGGGATCAGACACATCAGGTAATACAAGTGTTTCTCTTCTTAATGTTACACCTCTGTTAAAAACAGATGAAGATAGAGAGTAAAAAGATGTGGAGATGTTGAGGTAGCATCATCTGAGGGCAGGTTAAACTCTCCCTTGAGCTGGTTCCACATGAACAATGTAAGACAGTGTTGTCACAAACTCCCTCAAGTGATTACTTTTCCTGTTCCACACTGGCGCTTTGTGCACCAGACACAAAGGTGGTCTTTTGTGCCTCCCCTCTGCATAACTGTATTCAGTAGACACACATTCATGAGGTATTCATCTCTTTCTTCTAGAAGAGCCTTCTCAAGCATCAAACCAAACCCAGGCTCTGGAGAAAGGTGTAATTCTGCAGCTGGGAACTCTGCTGACAGTTTATCACGAGCTGGTACAGACAGCACTGCCTGCAGGGAGCTGTGTGGACACGCTGCTGAGAAGCCTCAGCAAGACATATGCAATTCTCACCTCCCTCATCAAACATGTGAGTGCTGCTGTGCTGGCAGTGGGCTGGCTGGGATCTAAAAACTTCTTCTCTTTCTGTTGCAGCAAGCTCAGAGTGACCCCTGGCAGTAGCTATGCTCAGGACTGAGCTGCTGATCTCTTCTAGGAGTTGAAACCCTATTCCATTGGCTTCCATGCCCTCAATTTCATGACCTTTCTGAGCAGCAATAATTGTGTTGGTGGAGATAAAGGAGAGCTTCTCTCCAGCTGAATTTGGCCATGCATGGCTTGGAGTGGCTCTTCCCAGTGTATCTTGTAGCTTCCTCTGCACGCAGCTGTGTGCCACGCTGAGGGCGCTAGTGATGTTCTTACAGTGCTCACAATCCTGCCCCTGCCTCTCATTCCCATCTAAGGCTTGAAACATTGGACATGGGGGAACTGGGCCACAAGAACAGACCAATGGAGCTAGTTTGATACAAGGTGGTGAATGCCATAGAGCTCTGGAATGCAGACATGGCATTTGGGTTATAGCAGCCATTGGGGAGGACAGTTCTTGCAAACAGTGCCCTCCCCACTGTACCATTGAGTGAGCTGCTTTGAGCCTTTCCTGGAAATACAGGCTGGAAGATGGGAACAGCATCCCTAGAAGAAACTCTCTCATGTTTTTCTTGCAGTATATCCAAGCTTGCCGCAACACCTCGAATACGATTCCAGGAAGGCTGGAAAAGCTGGTGAGTGCGTGCCAATTGGTGGAGGAAATGGCTCATTGCCTTGAGTTAGGAGTAACACCCACCTCTCTGCTTCCTTCTTTGCAGGTGAAGCTCTCAGGTTCCCATTTGACCCCACAATGTTACTCATTCATTACTTATGTACAGGTAAGGCCTAAATTAACAAGCAAAATCACAGTCAGTCACTCTGATGCTGAGTGATGTATCAGCTGCACTGCATGGGCACCTTTGGAGATTATTAATCTTCTTGACATGACTCGAGTTTCTTATAGTTCAAGCTTTACTGTGTCAAATAATAGTATAAGACATTTCAGCACCATTGGGACTGAGCGTGCTGATTTCTGCTTGAGCAGGGAAGGAAGAGTGTTTGAAGAGCTGAGGTTTAGTTTGGTGGGAGTTTTTTTGATGAGATTAATACTGCTTTTAACCACAATGGCAAATAAAGGTCAAGAACACTGCAGTCATCACGGTGTAAAGTGATGTGGGTGCCAAAGACTGCAGTGCTGAAGACTGGATTTAGCTGCTTGAAAAGGAATTAGGTATGTGAGTGAGGACCCCAGGAACTGTACAACAGGCATGTTGGGGAAGCTGTGTCTTCTCGCACACATTTCTGAATGTATAGATCATGAAATTAGCTTTTCTTTCCTTCTTGAGATTCCCAATTCCATATTTCTTGTATCACCAGCTTTCTCTCATCGAGCTGGTAATGCTGTTAGCTAGTCAGAGCAAAGACTTCTCTGGCCCCTTAGATGGCCTTTCTTCCCTGCTTACCTTCTAATGCCACATCTCTTGGCATCCTCCCTCAGAATATCCACAGTGAGAGTTTAAGCTTTGCAGAAGAGAAGAAAAAGAAGAAGAAAGAGGCTGAATCTGCTGCAATCTCCACAGTCATGGTAAGATGGACTTCCTCTCCATTAGCACATGGGCTGCAGTTGAACTTGGCATCATACCTCAAGGTGTGCGTTACCTGAAGTGGCTTCTTAAAGATCACCAATGACAAATTGTCATTTGGGCTTTTAAGTGAAAATCAAATTGAATCTGCCTTAACTTCAGAGAGAAGTCTAAGAGAACCCAAGCAAACGTTATAAAAACCAACCACACAATAACAACAACAAAGCCACCTTCACTAAATACAGCCTAAAGCTTGCAAACATGAAACACGGTCAACCCTGTCATGTTCATTGCTCTAAATCTGATCTACCCCACTGCGTTCTGCATTTCAGGCTAAGGTGCTTCGGGAGACCAAGCCCATCCCAAACCTGATTTTTGCAATAGAGCAATACGAGAAGTTCCTTATCCATCTCTCCAAGAAATCAAAGGTAAAGTAAAGCAGAGCTCTTCTGTGACCAGAACTCAGTGGGATAAGTAGCAGGGTAGAGGTTATGGCTGGGCTGCCTTTAAAGTCTATTAATGCTCAAGGATCTCACACTTCTTGCAGCCTTTGCCCAAGCTCCTGGCCCACTGAGTTGCTACCTCACTGGTACCAGCATGTGTCAATGGCAATAGTGCCTGTGACCTGACCTCAGACGGTTTCTGGTTGAGCAGAAACTTCCACAGCTTTCCTTACCCCTTTTTCCCCAGCCTGTCTATAAGCAGGAGAGAAATGTACCACAATGAGGTACCACATAAGAGAAACTGGTAATCACTTGGCTTTTAGGAAAACAAATGGGCCACTGGATCACATGGGCACAGGTGGGTTTTCACCTACCTTTTGCTTCAATCCTGTGTTATTGCTGTGATGGACTCAGTCCCAGTGCCGTGACTAGGCAGGGTTGAAAACGAAACAAAGATGCTGCTGGCATAATGTCCTCTCCTCCTGGTTTCACCTTGGTTTCTGCAGGTGAACTTGATGCAATATATGAAGCTAAGCACCTCCAGGGACTTCCGCATCAATGCATCCATGCTAAACAGCACGCTGCAGGAGCACAGCACAGAGGGTGCTGAAAACCAGCCTGACAACGACCAGGTCAGAACTCATTTAGCTGCTTTTACCAACAGCTTTACCCCCCTTCTGAGGCCAACTGCCTGCAGGTACATGTGAAATCAGGAAATCTGTATCAGCTTAGTATCAGCGAGAGTTAACCCAGGGAAGACAAAAGAGTGAGCAGTGTGGCTATGATACCCAGCACTCCAGCCCTCTGCCCTGAATGACCTTTATTTCCATGACCAGCTGTCTGTATCTCTGGGCTTAGGGAAGTGAGACTGTCCTCAGCAAGCAGCAAGGCGTCAGTGTTACCTCTGAGGACCTACTGCCTGGCCAAGACCCAACGTTTGTGCATGATGCAAAGTGGTTTGCATCCAGGTTGACTTCTGTAGATAAGCAGCTGGCAGGACAAACACTGCAAAGCATTATAATCCTCAGACCGATCTCTACTAGGCAGTGCTGGTGAAGGTAACACGACCTGTGCTGGATAAAAGCAAATAAGCAATTTACTTAACTGATTGTCCAGGTTTTTATTGGTGGTTTTGTCCATACTTTCCTGAGTGTTTCAACAACCCAAACCCCAGCACAAGCAGTCCCTGTCCTGTGCTGTTGAAAACTCTCGTCTGAGTTCCAGTATGAATTGAGGAAAGTCCACAGGGAAAGTCTCAGTGAGTGAGAGGAGTCCCATATTCAGGCCATATTGTTAGGAGGAAAAAGAATTAAACCCCATTCTGCACATCCAGTTTCTTGCTTTAGGTAAACTGTCCCTAGTCTGTCACACACAAACAATCACAGTCTGTACTTCATTCTCCCTCCCCTCTCCAGAGCAGCACAGCAGAGCAGACGGATGAGAACCAGGAACCCAAAAAGAAGAGACAGCGAAGAAAATGAAGCTTGGGGCTGCTGCTGCTGCCTCCTTCCATAGCGCCTGATCTGGTCTTGGAGAACTGCTTGTATGGAGAGGATGGGTTATTGTTTCTGTTGCCAAATACTTACCACTTCTTCCTTCATGGCTGTGCAAGCATGACTGGCCCCTGTCTCAGGTTTTATAGCTGGCTACTGCTCTTAAAAGCACCTCTGCTCTTCCAATGTGCTGCTATCAACATCATCCTCCCCAGGAGCATCCCTTCTTAAAGCAAAAAAGAAATGGGGTGACCAGGATCAGTCCCTGCCAAAGATCTCCTCCTGAAGGCCAGCTGGGTTCTGGCACACAGGCTGGACACTTGTCATTGTGGCTCTCTGGCGTCATCACTTCTTCTCCAGTGAACCTTTGGTTATTTCAATTAGCTGATAGATATCCAGAGCTTCTCCTGGAAGACAACAGGACAGTCAGTTCCCTGTATGCTGCAGTACACTCAGAGCCTGTGTAACATGACAGCGACCGTCACGATTTGCTTTAGTTCAGTGCGTGTACCACAAAAAGCTCTCAATTTATTCCAGCTTGGTTTGGGTGGTGGTGTGAAAGCAGGAACCAGCACCAGTAGGAAGCCGGAACCACAAACAGTCCTGCTGTGGAGTGGAAATTGCTGCTGTCACCTCTCCAGGAAGCAGAGAGGAGACAGCGTCCTCAGGCAAAGCAGGTTTTGCTGTTAGGTTGTTGTTGCCCCTTATGTGATGCACTTGTTTAATTTGCCTTGTTCTTGGTGAGAACAGAAGTGCCCGTTTTTGCACCAAAAAAGGTTACCAAAAGCACCCTTTGCCTGTAAGGCTCCAAATAAAGTTTACCTAAGGTGGAGTGTCTGATGTGTCCAATGACAGAATGACTGCTTATGCCAAGTGCTCTGTGCTGAGGAGGGTTGTGCAGAGGGGATTACAGAGCGGTTGGCTCACACAAACACCGCTCACCTTGTGGGATGCCGTACTTCTTCTCCATCCCGGTTGGATTTGATGGTGTCTTGCAGCTCATGGTCACCTCCTTCCTTAAGCACTGGTCAATATCCACTGTGCTGAAGAAAGCCACTGACTGTGGCAGGTCCTGGAGACCCAGTTTGTAGGCAAACATGCACCTGCAAGAATAAGAGACCCAACACATCACCCTGAGCCTTGTCACACCGGGCTCTGAGCAGCCACAGCTTCACTGGGCAGGTTACTGTGCACCCATGCCACTCAGGAGCTGCAAAACAAGGTGCTTTTAAGCACTGGGTAGCAGGAGGGTCAAGTAGTGCTAAAGTGGATGTGGGAGGAACAGAGTCACTGCACTTTGAGCCTCCTCATAGAGCAGGAAGAGCCCAGCCCATCGCTGCTGGCTAATCCTCCAGGCAGAGCAGAGGCTGGATTTTCCCAGCAGGAAGCCTTGTGCTCGCAGGAGCCGCACAAAGGCGGGAGCCTCGGGGTGTCTGCCCCGCTGTGCCCGCTG
Source organism: Amazona ochrocephala (assembly GCA_039720435.1). NCBI lineage: Eukaryota > Metazoa > Chordata > Aves > Psittaciformes > Psittacidae > Amazona > Amazona ochrocephala. Next base: position 38,167,582 of record CM077883.1, on the reverse strand, counting down.
CACTGGCACAGGAAGGCTGTTTGCTCTATCCCTGCCTCATGCAGGAGAAAGCAGCCAGGCTTTGGCCAGCTCCCACATAAGCAAACACCCCACAGCACCGGGAAGGGGATTTGGCTGTGCCGGAGGCAACTGAAGAGAGCCCTTTGAGGTCAAGAGCTTATCTTTGCATGCAGCAGGGAAGCAGCAGGAACACCCCATGCTGTGGAAGGGGCATCAGTGCTGGTGCTCACAGCAGAGACAACGCATGGCTTGAAGGCCAGGGGGAGACAAAGGATGGGAGTTCAGTCAAGGCCAAGGATTGCTGCCACGCAATGGCCGCAGACCTGATGTGAGCAGGAGGCGATGTGCTTGCATCCCAGCAGAGCAGAATGATAGACCCCATCCCTGCAGGAGCCAAAAGCTGACACTAACCCCCTCCTGCCAGCACATTATCCCTGGAAAACAAAGCCGAGCTCCACCGATAGCCACCCACATCACACATGAAGGAATTACAACCGGCAGCGCTGCCAACGTCCCTTAAGCAGAAGCAAGCTGCTCTGCACCAGCCTGCTGCAGGCACAGCCTCCGCTGCCACCCCTGTCCCTGTGCCCCCCTGGGGCTCATCCCCAGGGTCACATCTCACCTCGTGAGGAGGTTGGTGATCTGCAGGGCCAGGGCTGCCCGGTACCGATCCTGCTGCTGCACCAGGTAGCGCACCTCGTCGTGGATGCTGATGCAGAAGCGCCCATTGATGTCGAACTCCTCAAAGAGCCACTTCATGGCGACCAGCATGAGGTGCAGGTAGTCAACAGCCGAGCTCTGCACCACCCAGTTCACTCTGCTGGTCAGAAACTGGTGAAAGGAAACACAGGTGGATGCTGAGACAGCACTGGGGTCCAGACAAAGGAGATCTCCTCTGAGAAGTCTGTTAAACTCAGGGTTGTTGGCTGGCACGCACACAAAAGGGGCAACGGGTTTCCTGCATGGCTCTGAGAGCCTTCTGGGTCTCCAGCCTCTAAGAAGGGCTGAACATAGAGTCACTCATCAGCACAGAGCCGCGTCCTTACCTCCCCCTTGGCCACGGCGGGCTCCAGGGCCCTGCTGATGTGACAGCCCAGCACCGGGGTCTGTGGGGAAGCGGATAAGGCGATGCTCTCCAGCTTGTTGAACATCTCTGACTCCGTGCCTCCAGCCCACACTCGCTGTTCCACCACGTTCCACTTCTTCTTCCTTCGGGACCTGGCAGGGCAGAGGGGAGCAGTGCTGGGAGCATGGCAGGAGGCTGCAGGCCCTGTGTGACAACCCCAAACACTGCCCCCAGTTTGGAGCAGCCGGATGAGCCCCTGCAGCCTCCCACTGCTCATTGAAGAGACCGAGAGCCCCAGATCAAAATGCTCTGCCCTGAGGGAGCAGGAGAGGATCAGGACTATTCAGCCTCATGTGCCTATGGGGCTGCAGCTCCCTCCGCCTCTCACCCAGTGCCACCAGAGCCATGCACGATCCAAGCATCTCACCCCTTTGTGACTTCTTTCTGGATGCGCTGGACATCCCGTGCCGACACCGATCCATCCTCCGCCCTGTCCACAGCCAGCTCCAGCTTATTCACCAGCCACTCCCCATCCTCAGAGAGGTGAAACCTGGAGGGGAAGAGCGCCCTATGGTATCCTACGGGAACACCACCACCATCCCAATCCCTGCTCACCCCTGGGGGCAGCACCCACCTCCGGACACCCTTGGTGACCGCATACATCTGCTGAGCCTTCTCCCGCGCCTGCTGCTGCGTGAGCCGATGGTTGAACTGCATCAGCAGCCGCTCGGCGAAGGCCTGCCCGGCCCCGTAGATGCGCCCGTAGTTGAAGACCTTGGCATGCTCCCGGCTGATGCCCACCGTGGCGGCTGTTTTGCTGTGCAGGTCCGTGCCGTTGCTCTTCTTCCCCTGCAGAGTCATCCATCCGAAGGCCGTGCAGCCTGCGGGGAGCGGAGCAGGGGTTGGGCACCGAACGGGGCCAGGCCGGGGGGGTCACCCCACAGCCACCACCGGCCCCGTCTCACCGTGCATGCCCGCGAAGTGCGCCTCGCCCAGCACAGCAGCGATCCACAGCTCCTGCGAATCCACGTCTGCGCCCACCAGCGAGTAGCCGGGAGGCACCTGGACCATGGCTTTGAGCTCGCTGCCCACCCGGTCGGCCTGCAGGACATGGCACCCGGCTCAGCACAACCCCTGCATGGCTCTGTCCTCCTCGGTAGGACAGGAGCACAGCTCCTTCTGCCTGATCAGCGTTCCCCATGCGCCTAAATTGTGCTCCCAAAGTCAAAGGGTTTAACACACGTATGAGGAGCATCACCCACTTGGTTACTCCCCCAGGCTTGTGGAAGAAGGCAGAAACCAGTGCTTTGGTGTTTTCTTCTCCTTTTACCAGCAGCGAAGCTCTGAAGCCTCCACTGATTCCTTCTCCTCTCCCAAAGCCAAAGCGCATCGGCAAGAGAAGGGCCCCAGCACCTCAAACCCCAGCATCCATCCCCAACTCATTTCCCACCAGTCCAACGCACACAGATCCCCACATCGCCCCGCAAGGACCCGAGCTGTACCCGTGCGTTGCTGGCCGTCAGCCACGTGGGCTCCACCGCCCGGCGGGTGATGGTCCCTGCGGTCACCACCTGCGGCAGGATGGCTCCGTAATCATCCTCTTCATTATAGGCAGGATGCCTGGCACAGAGGTGAGGGTGAGCATCACCCTGCGACAGCCCTCCCAGAGCAGGGCAGAGGGGACCATGGTCCCAGCGAGGGCTGTTCCTCCCCATACCTGGTTACCACACGAGGCAGATCCCCTTTCTTCAGCCACACCACCATCTGCGAACTTGGGGGGACACACAGCAGGTGAGATGCTGAGCCCCACACAACCTCCCCTGGCCACAACGCAGCCTCCATCCACAGGGATGCTGTGATCCGGATGGAAGCAGCTCTCACCTGATCCGCTTGTGAGCGTTCCTCCAGAACGAGATCATTTTGTTGATCTCCAGGGCCCTGGTCCCGTGGGTGCGGCCCACAGCAGCCCGCAGGGTACCGTCCTCCATCTGCGGCAGGAAATCCTTGGCAAAAGGGCTGCCCACGTTGTTCTCATTCCCATCCTTCAGCAGCAAAAGAGGAGCCGGGTTTCAGGATGCCACCAGTCCTTATCAACAAAGGTCTGTGCATCCTCCTGCCCCAGCTACGGAGATGCTTTTCCACCACCCAAGTCCCAAGGGGCAAGACCACAGGGGTCCCAGGAGTGCTGCAGTGACGGGCAAGGGGACACGGCTGTGCAGCAGGACCAGGGAAGGTGGGGCGCAGGGTGGCCAGGAATAGCTCCAGGAGCATCTGACTTGCCTTGTGAGGCAGCTTGAAGAACCAGCACCCAGGGATGTTGACGTCGTTGTAGGGACCATTGCCGTGGTGGTAGGAGGGCTGGCTCTTTGGCTGCACCGGCTCACACAGCTCAGGCACCTCCTCCTGCAACCAGCAACGCGAGGTGATGCTGGGAACACTCCCAGGCACGGCAGGAGGGGGAAACAGAGGAAAGAGGGACCAATCCATCACCGCATCCCACAGGAAACCCCCTTTACCTGAACCAGGCTCTCGTCTGCTCTGTCCGTTTTCTCCTCTATGTCCATCTCCAGCTGGCTCAGCTCCTCTACCTGCAGCAGACAGACCATGGGGAAGCCAAGTCAAACACCAGCTCTCTGGTGATTTAACACATATTAAAGGAAATCTACTTCCAGCCCCCAGAGCCACACATGGGGCTGGTTTTCACATGCACATACAGGAAGAATGGCAGCCCCACATCTCCCTCCCACTCCCTGTATCCCTTCCTTCACCTTCTGCCATATCGTGCTGCCATCCATCACCAGCAGCTCATCCGCCATAGCAGCCTCCAGCCCCTGGGGCTGCTCCTTGCCTTTCTCCAAGCAGTGCTGCCGGTACAGGCTCTCAATCACCCTGGCATGGGAGAGGGCAGAGTCTGCACACACAGAGGTCCCAAAGCTCCAGGGCACCACCCAGGGAGCTCCCAAACCCTTCTATGGGGCAGCTCCACCTCGGCACCCACTACATCCCCCTTACCTGTGCGGGCAGGAAGGACCCTCCGCTTCCGAGGGGGCTGCTGGCAGGTTGTCCCGCCGCCCTGGCACCAGGTAGCCCCATCCACGCTTGTCCGAGTAATGGAGGGGGAACCCATCCCAGACCAGGCGCATCAGCTTCGGGGTCACTCTCATCTGCAGGCTGATGAGGCTGGGTCCCGGCACCCACCCCGGCTCCCCCAGGCGCGGGCACAGCTTGCGGTACCAGCTGGGGAACAGCAGGGACGGGTCAGAGCACGCAGGGCAAGCCCTTGGGGACACCCATGGTCCCCAACTCACCCCGGGTGTCCCGGCAGGTGCTGCAGCCTCTTGGGCTGCAGTGTGACCGTCTCCTTCAGGCGCTGCAGGCAGACCTGGCTCGCAGCCTTCAGCTCCTCATCCTCGCTAGGGGGACCAGGGTCTGGTGGGGCAAGGAGGGAGAGCTGGCAAAGAGCCCACTGTGCCACTCTGCTATGTGGCCCAGCATGGGGACACAGGTGCGTGATGATTCACACTACCAGCACCGGCAAACCATGTCCCTTCATCTGGGCACTGACGGGAAGGTGGCCTTTGAGCATCCCTGGAGCATCCCTCATTCCCTGTGCTTACCCTCCTGCCACTCCTGCATGGACGCCTCTGCACCCGTCGCTGCCAGGGAGGTTTTGCTGCTGCCATCCTGATCCTTCTTCTTCTTCTTCACCGGATTCTTCTTCTGCTTAAACTCCTGCGTGTCCCACTCGAGATCCCAGAGCCAGGGGTCATCCTTGTACCTGCCAACAGATCTCTGTCACACCACAGCTCTGCTCCCATTTCCAGCTCCTCTCATAGCCCCACATGGTCTCCATCCTGTGAGCAGCAGGACCTGCACCCCCAGCCCATGGGTACCTGTCCTCATGCAGCAGCTGGCAGGCATCATTGGCCAGGTTCATCAAGGACTTCTTCATCTCCTTCCGCAGCTCCTCATAGATGCCCTGAGCATCATCCAGGTACCTCTTCCAGTTCCCATTGACCGGCAGGTAGGACACCCCCATCTCCAGCATCCCTGCAAACGTCACAGGGTGGGGGCACCTACAGCCCAAAGTAGCGAGGAATTAGATGTCTGCTGGAGGGGATTTGCCCTATGACAGACATAAATATGCCTTCACCCCACACAACCCTCAATGCTCTTCTCTTAAACCCATGAGGATTCCTGTATCTCTTGCCTGCCCTGCACATCAGCTGCTGCCCTAACACCCACCCTGTGCAGTAACCCCAAAGCTGCCTCACTCTGATGTGCCTCATTAGATCTGCTCACCTCCTCCAGCCACTCTGTGCTGCTTTTTACTCCTCCTCACCTACAACGCAGGGATCTGAAGTCCCTCCTGAAAAGGGGTTCAGGGCCCCCCAGTCTCCTGCCACCACTCCAAGGATCAGAGGAGCCATACCCCAACACCAGAGGGATCCCCGGGCAGCCCCTGGGCCATCAGTCAGGGCTGGATGGCTCTCACCTCTCCATGAAGAGCGGCAGCTGCTCCTGGAACACCTCATGGGTGGCCTGGACATCACGGGCACAGTAGGACATCAGGTCCTGTGGGCACAGGCAGGTGAGGGCAGGGAAAGCAGCCACCCCTGTGCCAGCACAGGGCACAGCGCTGTGGGATGGTCACAGCTCCATGCACAGAAAGGGCAACAAAATGGGAATGACCCCATCAGCTCCCCCAACCCTGCTCCCACCTCTGGCTCCCACTGCCCATAGGGATGTTGGGATGGAGCACATCCTGCACGAAAACAGGCTAAGAAAGTTGGGGCTGCTCAGCCTGGAGAAGAGAAGCTGCATGAAGACCTCAGAGCAGCCTTGCAGTGTCTGAAGGGGACTAAAAGGACACTGAAGAGGGACTCTTCATCAGGGACAAGGGGGAATGAGTTCAAACTTAAACAGGGGAAGCTCAGGATGGACATAATGAAGAAGCTCTTTACTTTGAAGGTGCTGAGGTGTTGGCACGGGTTGCCCAGGGAAGTTGTGAACGCTCCATCCCTGGCAACGTTCAAGGCCAGGTTGGACATAGCCTTGGGTGACATGGCCTAGAGTGAGGTGTCCCTGCGCATGGCAGGGGGCCGGAACTGAGTGACCTTAAGGTGCTTTCCAGCCCAAACCATTCTGTGACTCCAAGGTCGCCTCACCTGGAAGTGATTCCTGATGTCGGCCATGGTCCCCTTCACAAAGAGCTCCCGCGCCTCCTTCTCCAGCGGCTCCCCGCCGACATAGAGTGCGTGCACATCTGCCAGGTTGTTGATGCTGCTGACGTGCACCCAGTCCCACGACGTGATCTGTGCACACAGTGCAGGACAAGGACCACACGAGGTCAGGCAAAGGATGCTGCTGCTGCCCCATTTGAAACCAAAACCTCCTCATCCAGAACACCCTGGGAGAGCTTTACCCATCAGAGCTGCCCCAACAGCTCCCTCTTTGCCAATACAGAAGGAACTGGCCCCATTACAGGATCAAGCATCCCCTGCCACTCACCGCCATTGTCTCAGCTCCCTTACTCGCCGCTGGCCCCTCCATTTTGCTGCCTGTTTTCTTGATGTGCTGCTTGACCTGCTGCAGTCCCTTCCTCTTGCCATGCTTGGCGGCCATCCAGAGGCTGCGCTGGAAGCCCGTCAGCCCCGAGATAGCCATGTGCATGCTCATGGTGTCCAGGAAGCGCACCCGGGAGCCCTGGGAATGCAAAGGGGAGGGAAGAAAGACGGTCGGGGAGATGCAGGAAGAGAAACGTGCTGCCAAACACCCTGCAGCTGCCAGCAAGCACTGCTCTCTTCCCTGTGTTACAGAGCTGCAAGACCGTACATTCATCAAGGCAAAGCTCTTCATCAAGGCACCCCTCTTTTGAGAGCCAAGAGCACCCCCAGTGCAGGCTGTCAGCAGCAGAAAGGCTCCTGCCACATCCCCATCTGCACGCCTGCAGCCTCCAGCAACCTTACGGGGTGCAAGACTATCTCCCTATAAAGGGACCCCATCTCAGGCTGCTGCGCAGGACAAGGGAAGCCCAACCCTGGGGAATCTGTGCAGAACAAAATAACCCCAAAGAGCCAATGCAAACAATCATGTGGGTAACAAAGCGCAGCTGAACATCAGGGTTACCTGGATGAGGTACTGCTCCTTGATGAATGCCCGGTCAAAGGCCACGTTGTGCCCCACCACCACTCTCTCCGGCCAATCCTGCCTGCCGGCACAGCCAGCGCCTGCCGGGCTCTCCAGGGGAATGAGGTCAGCCAGGGTGAGGTGGCTGGACCAGGAGTAGCGCTGCTCCAGCAGCCGCCGGCTGCACCACGAGTACCTGCGGTGGACACATCGCATCCCACAGCCGTAAGAAGTAACATAGGAGCTTCCTGGACCAAAAGCACCCGCTGAGAGCAGGATTCCACCCAGAGCAGGGAGGTGACGGACCCATGGACACACACCCCAGAGCCACACTTTGAGGCTTCACTATTATCCCTACAAGCCAGTGGTGGTTTGCAGGAATCAGAATAGTTAGGGTTGGAGAAGATGTTAAGACCACCCAGTTCCAACCCCCTTATCATGGGCAGGGACACTCTACACTAGACCATGTTGCCCAAGGCTCTGCCCAAGCTGTCCTTGAACACCGCCAGGGATGGAGCATTCACAACTTCCCTGGGCAACCCATTCCAGTGCCTCACCACCCTTACAGTAAAAAACTACTTCCTTTTATCCAATCTAAACTTCCCCTGTTTAAGTTTGAACCCATTACCCCCTGCACTATCATTACAGTTCCTCATGAAGAGTCCCTCCCCAGCATCGATATAGGCCCCTTTCAGATCCTGTAAGGCTGCTCTGAGGTCTCCCCAGAGCCAGCATCACCACTGGCCACACATCTCACCATGCGCGCGGTGAGACCGCCACGGCCAGCGTCGGGCAGTGTCCATCAGCCACGCACACCTCCACGTCCAACACCACCGCCCGCTCCTCGGGGAAGTCAACAGCTTCCGCCTGCCCATCAGGCCCGTAGCGGGTCCAGCCGAGCTGCCATGCCCACTCCGCGGGCACGGGGGGCAGCTCGCACCGCAGCAGCTCGTTGGCCGCCTCCAGGTAGGGCAAGCTCTGCTTCTGCGCCAGGAGGCGGAAGTGCTCGTCGATGTTGCTCCCGTACATGCGGGGCAGCTGCAGGTCCACGTCGGGCAGCGTGGAGGTCTCCTTGCCCCACAGGTCGTGGCGCTGCAGGTGCTCCACGCTCCTCTGGATGTCCGTGGATGAGTAGTGCACGTGGGCCCCGCGGAAGATCTGCTCGTGGAGGGTCCTGGACAGCATCTGGATGTTGAGGGGGTTCATGCGCCGCTGGTCCTTGCCCCGCTTCTGGCTCGGGGTGTCCTCCGGCAGCGGGCGGCGGGCAGAGGAGCTGGAAGCGCATCGGCGGGGCTTGGCGGCACAGCCCCGCACTGAGCGCCTCCACAGCAGGCGCCTCATCCTGCCCGGCCCTGGGGATGTGCCCCCAGCACGGGCCGGAGCTGCAGGGAGAGCAACAGTGAAGGGTGAGCTCAGAGCTGCTGCCGGGATGCCCTGCACCCCACACACCCCCCGAGGCATTCACACTGTGCAACAAGTCCCTGCATGCACACCCCTTACACAGCCGAGCACCCCCATACTCAGCTGAGCACCCTCTTACACAGCCATGCACCCCTTTATTACAGCTGAGCACCCCCTTACACAGCCGAACACACCTTTACACACCTGTGCACACCCGTTACACAGCCAAGCAGCCCTGTACTCAGCTGAGTACCCTCTTACACAGCCATGCACCCCTTTATTACAGCTGAGCACCCCCTTACACAGCCGAGCACACCTTTACACACCTGTGCACACCTGTTACACAGCCAAGCAGCCCCGTACTCAGCTGAGTACCCTCTTACACAGCCATGCACCCCTTTATACAACCGAGCACCCCTTTACACAGCCATACCCCTCTTTACACAGCCAAACACCCCCGTACTCAGCCGAGCACCCCTTTATACAGCCGAGCACCCCTATACTCAGCTGAGCACTCTCTTACACAGCCATGCACCCCTTTATACAACCGAGCACCCCCTTACACAGCCGAGCACATCTTTACACAGCCATAACCCCCCTTGCACAGCCAAGCGCCCCCATACTCAGCTGAGCACCACTTATACAGCCGAGCACCCCCTTTACACATCCATACCCCTCCTTACACAGCCGAGCACCCCTTCATAGAGCCGAGCACCCCCACACTCAGCTGAGCACCCCTTTATACAGCCGAGCACCCCCACACTCAGCCACGCACACCCATACCCGCACAACCACGCACCCCGCTCCGCACACCCGTACCCGCTCGCACCGCACGCCGTCCGCAACCGGGCCAGGGGGCGGATCCAAACCAGAGCTTCCGGCTGCGCTGACGTCCCGTCCCGTCCCGTCGTTCGTCCCCCCCCACCGGGCTGCACTCATGGTACAGTCCGCTGGGCGTGGACTGAGTATGGCGAGGAGGAACTCCGACGTAGGGTGGCCGCGTGGCCTAATGGATAAGGCGTCTGACTTCGGATCAGAAGATTGCAGGTTCGAGTCCTGCCGCGGTCGCTTTGGAGCGCAGCGCTCTCCGTTTTGCTCCGCCCGCCCGTGCTGTGGGCTCGGGCGAGGACCCGACGGCGGTGCGGGGCAGCTACTTCCCGCTACCGGGGTCACCTCACGCAGCGTCGCGTTTTGCATCCTGTTTAACTGGGGAGGACAAAACGCGGAGTGCGGCTGTGTGCGTGGAGCCGGAGGCCGACCGCGATTAAGACACGAGTGGGGCGGTCGCGGGGACCGGCGGTGCGGAGTCCGGTCTCCGCTGCCCATCAAGCTCCGACGCCTCACTGGTCGGTGCGAGAGGTGGGGTGCAGGGTCCCCGCGCCCGGGGTGCGTGGGGACAGCAGCGGCCGTGAGGCACTGGTGGGGATAACTCGGTGCGTGGCTGGAGAGCAAAAGGTGACGGCAGGGTGCGGGTAACGAGCCATAGAGTGCGGGGAAGGGGCTGCGGGGTGCAGTGGAGGGGACCAAGAGGTGGGTGCGGGTAACAAGCCATAGAGTGCGGGGAAGGGGCTGCGGGGTGCAGTGGGGGGGACCAAGAGGTGAGTGCGGGCGGTGGGTGGGGGCTCTCTGCCCGCCGGATGGACTCCTGTGTCCGGGAAGGTGGCTCCCGGCAGAGCCCAACGTGCCCTTAGGGTTGCAGGGGGCCGACCCGTGCCAGGCCGCGCCGTGCCGTGCCGCCAGGTGGCGCTGCGGGCCCGCCGGTGCAGGCCGGGGCGGGCTGGGTCCTCCGGGGCCGGGGCAGGGGCCGTCGGGGCTCGGGTACCGCTCCAGCCCCATCCCTGCCCGCTCTCTCCCTCTGGGCACCGGGCAGGGGGCACCGGAGCCTACGACCCCCGCCGCGACACCCCCGGTCTCTGCAGCGCTCCAAACCCGGGGTGCACCCCCCTAAATCCGCACAGCTCCCGTCCCTCGGGGTGCAGGGTTGGGGGGGGCAGCTATACCCCCTCTGCTCCGGGCAGGCAGCACCAGCACGGGGGGGGTGGGGGTGGTGGTGGTGAGGAACGCACTCACACTCACGATGCTGTTTCCTGCCGCTTCAAATGCATTTCACAGCCCCCGGGGCCTCCCAAAATACCCACTGCCCGCCAGCCTGAGATTCACTTGTGTGGACAGCGCTTCACCCTGTTTCGTGCCGCAGCAGAAGATATCCGTTGCCTGAGCTTTGGGGAATCCAGGCCTATGGGGTATCCCCGTGCTCAGTCCCCCATCCCGGTGGATTGAGGTTTCCTGGTCTTGCAGGGGGAGCTGGGGGTGCGGAGCCAGCGGGGAGGGATGCTCCGGGGTTGGGGTGCTCGGGGTAGGAGAGAAAGAGCCATGAGCTGCCCTGGGACGAAGCAAGGAAGGGTTTGGGGACCCCCTGCCCTTGGCTGGCTCTGGGCAAGGACCGCGGTGCGAGGGGCTTGTTCTTCCCTTCGATACGTTATGTTAACGCTGATCTCCTCTCGTTTGGGGTCTTTGACCTGTTTCTTTTTAGCTTGATCGCAAAACAAATAATAATAACAAAAATATACACAAAGCAGCCCCATTAAAAAAAAAAATACCACCTTCAAGCGAAAAAAAAAATAAAAAGAAAAAGAAAATATTAATTCTCCCTGAAATTATTCACGTTGATATTGATGACAACGAGCCCGTTGCCTTGTCCGCAGCAGGACCGGCCGGGGCTTCCTGTTCCTCACCCGGGTGCGGGCAGAAGGTTCGGCAAGGCAAAAAACAATAAGCCACCACCATAAAAAAGCCCGAAAAGCCCCCAAAAAGCCGCTGTTTCATCAGGGCTGATTGCAATGCGTAAGTCGGGATGAGGTGCGCAAGCTCTTCTATTTTTTTTCCCCTAGGCTCTTTGTCTGTCTGTCTTTCTGTCGGGGACACATCCCCACCCCGGTGCGCCCCGTCGGGCTCTGGGTACAAGCCGTGGGAGATGCGGTATTCACATACACACACCCCGCCTTAGATACCCCGTTCCCCACCGGAGGCTCGGTGCTGCCGGTCGGATAATGGGGCGGTGGGACTTTGTTTAACCCCGCTGCCCCCGGGGCCAGGGGTCAAGGGCTTCCTCTTCCCCCTGGGGCACGGCGGAGAGGCCGCCGCTCGCAACGGGAGGACCGCGGCAGGAAGGGAACGGGCTGCGGCCGCTGCTCCCCCTCTTCCCACCGCGGCCCTACCGGTGCTACCGACGTGAGACCCAGTGAACCCCCATCGCTTCCCAACAGCGAGACGCTGAGGCGGGCTCCGGGTGGTGTTTTGGGGTACCAGAGGGTGGCCAAGCATCAACCCGAGGCAGGGGGGAGATGCAGAAAGCGGCCCCTGCTCTCCAGCATGCCTCAGATCTGCCTTCTTCCCCAGCTGGAGCAAGACCTTTTTAACGGGGAGCCAGTTTTAACGGGGTTTTACCCCTTCTCCGCAGGCAGAGGTATGTCAGCCGCCCGTCCGGGAGCCAAGAAACGGGAGAAACGGGCAATTTTTATAGGTGACGTACGGGCTTACGTGGGAATCCATGCCCAGCACCGCTCTTCCAGCTTTTTTTTTTTCTCCTGAAATAACCCTTCCCTGCAGCTCGTAACCCCCTTTTCCCGCTTGCACCCCCTTTTCCAAGCTGGGGCTGTGGGAGACGAAGAAGGAAAAAGGAAAAAAAAAGCAGCTCCCAATATCCCGCTATTTTCCTGCTCAGGAAACGAGCCCCGGAGCTCCCGAAGTGAGCGATGGAGAGGGCGAGGGGAGGCGGGCGGGCGCCGGCTCCGAGGTGGAGGGGTCGGAGGTGGGGTGGAGATGAGGGGAGACATGGGGGGATCCTTCTTTTCGGGATTAAGGGAGAACCGGCGAGGGAGGGAAGCTGGCGGCTCCGCGGGCATTCGAGGTAAGTCCCTCTCCGGTGGTACCGGAGCCCAGGCGCTGCTGGCACGGGCGGTGCCGGCGCTGCGGAGTAGGGAGGATGCTTTTGGAGGAGCAAAGGAGCCCTATTCGGGGGGTACCAGGGCCAGAGCCGGGTCCTGCGGGCGGTGAGGCGCCGGGACTGCTTTGGCGACCGCGGCTCCGGGAGAGATCGGTGCCGGTTATCGCGGGCCGGGAGTGCAGGCAGCCCTGCCCGCGCCCTCGGGGCTTGGCCGAGGTCCCCCTGGGGCGAGCGGCCCACGGAGCCCGGTCCCGGCCGCCGGGGCTCCTCCCGTGCGTGTCTCAATTCGCTCAGGCTTGACTTGGCAATAAGCTCTCTCAATAGGGTGACAATAGAGCCCCGGTGGGACCCGAACAAAGAATTTGAAAGTAGTTAAATTGCAGGACACGTCCAGGCTGGGTGCTTGAATTGAAGAAAAAAAGGGGAAAAAAAAAAAAAAAAGGAGAAAAAAAAGAAAAAAAGAGGAAAAAAAATCGGAGCAAAGCCAAAGGAGAGAGACTTTTCTTTGGGCTGGTGAGAAAATGCTCAGGGTAAAAGTTGGTTTAGCGTCTTCATTTCAGCGACAATGGAGCAGAGCTAATTCAATAGGAAACGCGGCGATTTTATAGTGAAAAGACCGCGAGGTTACACCGGAGTTAAGCTCTTGTGAATTAATTATTAGCGCAAATAAACTGGGGGGGGGGGGGGGGGGGGAGGTGGGGAGTGCTCGGGAGGGAGTGTTGCGATTTCTTAATATTCTCCTTTTCGTGTTTAACGACAATGCCATCGGGTTTGCGACTCTGGGTGAGCGAAAGGATCCCTCACCCTCCCCGCGACGAGGAGAAGACGCCGGGTTTATTCCTTTTCTTTCTTTATTATTGATAATTTCCTTTAAATGGTGTTAATGGCTTTTAAAATAAAATCCCACGGAATTCGGCAGCGAGCTCCGGTTTGTGCTGGCGGTGGCAGTCGGGGTTATGTTTCCTTCCGTGGCAAGTCGCAGATGCAAAAAGGAAAATAACGGGGGGATTTAAAGGCAGGGATGTAGAGGCGCGGCGGCGCGTTCGGCTCTCGCACATCTCCCCGGCTCCATCGGTTTCTTGTTTTTTTCCCTACACAGAAAACCTGTACGGGGATCCCTGTGCGTTCATCGGGGCAGCGAGAGACTCCCCAGAGCCGCTCCGGGGCATCGGTGGAGTGAATCGGAGATAAAATACACAGGCGCGGTTAAAGGCAGGGAGGAAGCGAAGGGGAGGTCGGAGGAGAAGTAAAGGTGTGCAGGAGGGGTTTGGGGGCTTTTTCAGCCTCACTGCCAAAGCTGCAGGCGATGCGATACGTGTGTGATTCTGTGAGGAAGATAAGAAGAGGTGAGGAAGGTAGCGGCGGAGGGAGGCACTCCCGTGCCCCGGTTCCAGCGCGCTGCGGCTGTCGGGGTGAAGCCGTCTGCGGGACTCGGCCTATCCGTCGGAGCGGGGATGGCTCGGCCCGGCCCGGCTCCGGGTGAGGCCCCCACCTCCGAGGAGCAGCCGGTGCCCCGGCTCTGCCCGACAGCTGCAGGCGGGCCGGGCCGGGCCGGGCCGGGAGCCGCGGGGACGTTCAGCATTTGGACAGCGGAGCGGGGCCGGGCCGGGCCGGGCCAGGGGTAACGGCGGGGAGCGGAGGACAGGCGGCGGCTGCAGCCCGTTCCCTGCTCGTCGTGGTGGGGAAGGGATTGTCCTCGAGGGAACGGGGGTTCCAGGGATGAACGGGGGGGTGGGGGTGTCACATCCCGGTTCTCCGCCCGGAAAACCGCTGCTCGGACAGGGGGTCAGGGAGGGGGTCCCGGCGTGGCCCAGGTGAGCGGAGGCCCCAGGGGAGAGGGTCCCACCGGGGGGGGGGCAAGGATGGGGACACTGCCCCTCTTCTTCTCCCCCCCCAAAGTCCCCCCCCGCAGCCCCATCCTCGGGGGGTAATTACGGGGTGAGGCGAAGGGGCTGCGCTTTCTGCTCGGCGGAGCCTGGCAGCCACCAACCCCCGCCGCCACCGCCGCCTTCCTCCCGTCCTCCTCCTCTTCCCCTCCCTCCTCCCGCCTCCTCCCCTCCCCCTCTCCCTCCTCCTCCTCCTCTCCGCCATGGTTGGAGTGAATAGGAGGCTGCCGGGCTGACGTCAGTGCGGGCAGAGCCTGCCGGCGGCGGCAGCTCCTGGACACCGACCAGAGCCGGCACCGGCAGCCACCGGGAAGATGCGAGGAGCCCGGGCAGAGCCGCTGCCGCCGCCCCGGGGCTGGGGCCGCTGCCCGGCCGGGGTTGCCCTGCCCGCCCCGCTGCCCGCACGCCCGATGTGTGTAGGGGATGGGGTGGCTCCCGCCGCCCGCTTCGCCTGGGGACCGCGGTCCTGCCCTCGGCACGGCAGCAAGAGTGAGTGTCGCGGACGGGCATCGCCGCCACGGCGGGGCGGCCCGGGGGAGGCGGGAGGGCGCGGGGTGCCTTGTTCCCCCGAGGGGGATACACAGGCTGCCGGTGGGCAGGAGGGAAGCAAGGAGGGAAAGAGGGAGGGAAGCAACGAGGAAAGGAGGTGAAGTTGGGCCGGTCCCCACAGGCAAGTTGGGCGCCTCCGGGTGCCGGTACCACGCGGGACCGGGACCAGCCCCGGGGCCGCCCCGCACTGCATCCCAGCCCCGGCCCACTCGTCACGGGGAACGAACGAGAGACACGGGGGACCTTTGGCTGCCGGAGATGCGTTTGCTCCGGCAGCCTTCCCCCCGGCTGCCCGCGACGTTGCAGCTCTGCGGAGGGACACGGGGCAGGCTGAGCCCCGACGGGGCGGAGGGGACCGGGTGTTACCGAGTTGCCTCTGAACGACACCGGGAGAGGCAGCACCGGGCAAAACTCCTGGACGAGGCCGAGCCTTCCGGGGCACCCAGGCTTTAGGCCGCGGGAGAAATCCCGGGCTCCTGAGGAAGTTCTTCCTCCCGGTGCAGCGGGTGCTGCTGCGGGGCCCCGTTTCACGACGAGGGATGGGGGATCACCTTGGTGCCGCTCTCGCCTGCTCGGATTTACCGCCGAGGAGCAGCAGCGGGGAGCCGCTGCCCGTGCCCTGATCCGCCACAGGCTTCTGCTGCTGGAGGATTTCTATTCTTTTTCTCCTGCTGTGTCTCTTTTATTTGCCTTTTTGAAAAAAATATTAGTATTATTTCATTTTATTTCATCATTTTCTCCCTTATTTTTATTTAATTTATTTTTGTTTTGTTTTATTTTTTTCCTTTTCCTTTTTTTTTTTTTTTCCCCATTCATTCTTCCCTTCTTCTCCCTTCCTTCCCGGGAACGCTTTTTTTCTTGGGGTTTGATTTTGTTGGGAATGGTTTTGTCTTTTGGGGGTTTCTTCCTTTTTCTTTTTTTTTTCTTTTTTCTTTTTTTTTCTTTTTTTTTTTTTTTTTATCCTTTTTATCCTTTTTTCTTTTCCTTCTCCCACATCTCCTTGCAAGTGAAACCCATTTTAGGCCTCAGCCTTTAGGAAACCCGAATCATAGCAGTGCAGGTGGCCCGAGAGTCTGCACTTGGCCGGATCCCCTCGACGTGCCTCCACCCCTGTCCCGGCCGAGCAGCTCCTCTCCCCGCCGAGCAGGGATGCTCCGGGACCTGCCCCACTTGGGTCCCGGCCCCCGACGGCCGGCGAGAAAAAAGAGCAGCGGGGGCCGGGCCGCCGCCGCTTTGCCTTTTCAGGGCCGGGGCTTGCTCAGAGGCGGCTTTTAATTGCTAAACAAAGCGACGCGTTTCCTTCACGCCCGTCGGGAGCTGCCGCTTCTGTGCGAAGCCCCGATTTTGGGGGAGGAAAAGCAAAACAACCCCAACCCCAAACCCGCAAACCCCCGTAACACGCACAGATACAATTAAGAGAAGCTGCGGCTCGGCGCGAGGAGGCGCGGGGGTTACTCCAGGTTGGCTAAAAATAACTTCTCCTAATTAAAGAAAAGTGACGTCAGACGCGCAGGACGTAGAAGAGGGGAAGGCAGCGGACTCGGTACTGGGCGATCACGTTAAATAATCCCGGGGCTGCCCGGCGACAGGGCGGGCGCGGGGCCACGGGGCTCTCCGAGGTGCGGCCGGCTCCGCTTCACCCAGTGAGGACACGGGAAGCAGAGGCCAGGCCACCCGCGGGTGGGCGCGGATGTTCCGCGGGAGCGCCGGAGCTGGTGCAGCACCATGGCCAGAGCCGCGCCGGCACCGCCGCCCCTCCCCGTCCCGTCGGGCCGCCCGCAGCCGCGGGTCGTTCAATCTCATGGGTTCGTGCAGAGGAAGGACGGGCCCGTGCCCCTCATGCGACGCCTCCGGAGCCCAGGCAGCCCCCGCCGATCCCTCCCCAGGCTGCTCGCTGGTGCTCTGCGCTGTGCCAAGGAGCCATTTTGTACGTATCCTGCACAAATTGCGCCTAAAATATGATTAAAAATAATCCCACCAACCCCAACCCCCCAAAAAATCCAAATTAACAAAAAATACCACAAAGCCTAAAAATTATCCCCCAAATACCCCAAGAACAAGGTGCGATTTTCTCCCAGATGCGGGGGCTCTGCCTGCATCGAGCGTGTTGGGGCGAGGGCTCCGAGCAGAGCAAGGCTTTGCCGAAAAGGAGCAGGAGAAAAAAGGCAATATTATATCCATTTCTGCCAAGAAAAACGCCTCCTCTGAGCAGCAGAGAGCCGGGATCCCAGCCCCGAGCAGCCCGGCGAGATGCGGCGCTTCACCCGCAGCATCCTCATCCGAGCAGCACGGCGGCCCGGGGGCTCGGTGCTGCGGGCAGCAGACCTCGCACGGCGGCAGCCGGGCAGAGCTGCTGCTAGGCAGGGCTGGCTCTGCCCGCCTGGGCCCTTCCGATGCTGCCGCAGGGACGGCGGGGCCGGAGCGGGGCCGAGTCGCCGCCGGAGCGGACCCGGCAGCGGGAGAAGCTGCCGGCGGTGCCCCACGCTGCTTCCCCCGGTGAGTAACGGGGCCTCCCCCCGTGGGGGGAAGCTGAGGCCGGGCCGCAGCCCAGGCGAACCCCCCATGTCCGCTCGGCCCCGCCGGCTACGCACCCCCGGGCTGCTCCGTGGAGGCAGTGGGGAGAGCAGGCGCCTTCCCCTACCCGGCCGAGAGCGTACGGGCAGCGATCACCCAAACAGCGACAGCGAGAAATTAGGAGAAAATCCAGGGCCAGAAAATGAAGGAATCCGACCCGTGCAGGTTTTTTTTACCCCCCTTTTTCCGGGGCAGATTAAAATAAACCCCGGCCAAGCGCGCTCCCGAGCAAGGTACCAGGGGGCTGGGAATGGAGCAAAGATTTCTCCCTACCTTCCCCAGTCGCGTCGGGGCGGCAGGGGCACCCCGGGCCCGTTTCTCGTTAGGCAGGAGGCGGCAGGGAAGCAGAGGTTCCCGGGCGCCGGGCAGCGGCCGGGATTGCCCGGGCAGCGGGAGCAGCGGGGCTGGCAGCGCCGGTGTTGCAGCTTTCAGCCTAATTGAGGAGGTAGATTTTATTTATTCCATTTCTAATTTTCCCTTTAAGGATACGGAGGGAGGGGGAGGCGAGCAGAGGAAGAAATAAATAACCCGAGCGGAGCTCGCCGGGAGCCTGCGGGTCCGGAGGGCTGCGCTCCGCCGCGGCTGCTCCCGCCGCGACCGCTTCGTTTCGCGGATCCCTCGTTTTGCAGCCGGTCACGTTTTCCCCTCTCCTCGGATTTTAAGGATGCTTAAAACCAGCGAGGGGTTACAGCTCTTATTTTTATTATTTATATTTTCTTTCTAGGGAGGAATAGGTCAGGAAGGACCCCAGATAATCATTCACCTCCTGGCATTTCGTTATTATTATCGTTGTCAGCATTTGTACATGCAGGGTTGGCACCTACGCGCATATGGCGCTAAGAAACTGTGCGGGAAATAGCAGAACCTGGGGGGGAAATAATTAAGACAAGGTGGAAAAGGGCAACAGAGAGGATCGGTGCAGGATGGCGGAGCGTCCCCAGCCCCCGGGTACGGCTCGGGACGGGCGGGACCTGCGTCTGGCTGCGGGAAGAGGGGCCTGAAGGGTGCCCCGGTGCAGAGCCTGGACGGGGCGGGCGGTGCTGGGGGAGAAGATGTGAGAGGGGTGCGGTGAGTGGGGGGGGGGGGGGGTAGCGGGGAGGGGGGTGGGCAAAGGCTGAAGGAAAGGGGACGGGAAAAGGAAAGGAAAATGAACGGAAAGGGAAAAAGAAGAAAAAGGAAAGGCCGTGGAAAGGGAGAGAGGGGAGCGGGCAAAGGCAACGGGGAGCGTCGAGGATAGGGAGAGGGAAGTTATTGCAGGTGGGTCCCCGCGCCGGACAGTGCGGGGCTGCTGCCGTCTCTCCCCATAGCTGCCGGCCCAACGGAGCTGCCGCGGGGGCAAGGCGGGGGGGGGGGGAGGCAGAGCGCCCTGCGGCTCAGCCCCTTCGGCGCAGGCCGGGAGGGGAGGCACGGCAGGGGGAGGGCCGGTCCCGAGCCGTGCGGTGCCGGCCCGCCCCGTCCAGCCGCGGCGCGCCCCACAGCAATCCCGGTCGGGCCGCGGCTGGCTGGAAAGCGCGGGAAAGGGGGCGCTGATTTAAATGCGGGGTCGAGGATTGGCTGTGCGCGGCGTGACGTCACTTCCCAAAGGGGGCGATTACCATGCGAGGGGAGTAGAAGTTGGGCAGCGGGGCGGGAGCGCGGGCGCCGCTCGCCCGGGCCGGTACCGGGGCGGGCTTGGCACGGCTCGGCTCAGCCTCGCTCAGCCCCGCACCGCCCGGCCCGGCCCGGCCCGGCCCGGCTCGGCTCGGCTCTCCGCAGCCCGCCCCGCAGCCGGCGGGGCCGCGGCTCTGCCCCGGCTCATCCTCGGCTCATCCTCTCCGCTCCTATTTATCGTTTTTTTTTCTCTATCTTTCCCCCTCCCCGTTTTCTCTCTGTGTATGTGTGGTTCCCGGTGGCAGCCCCCGGCCGCCCTGCCCCGGCCGTGCCCGCACCCTGGAGCGGACGGACGGATGGACGGACGGATGGCCGGCATCCCCGACGGAGGGATGTTTCTGTCTTTGGTTATCTAGCTGTATGAGTGTTGTGGAGCCATCATAAAGCTAGATAACCGAAAGTAGAAATGACTTCCAGACCTGCTCGCCCGGGGGAAGCGGCCGCACCGGGACCGGCGGAGCAGAGACGGCCCGACCCACCGCCCCTGGGGCTCCAGGTAAGGGCTGCGGCTCCGCGCCCGCCCCGTCGGGCCGCTCCGTGCAGCAGGCGGGAGGGCCGGGGACGGGGACAGGGAGGTGAGCCCTGCGCGAATGCTTTCACTGCCAGAGAAACCCGGGGGTTAACCCTGGCTTAAACACACCTCGAATGCGCTCCTTGGCTGCGGGGTGCGCGGCTCGGGGAGGACGGACGGAGCGAGCGCCCTCCCAAAATAAATCACCCTCCCATTCCAGATCTCGACCTCCTCCCGGCTTTTGGATGTTTCCCATTCTCCTCTCTCTCCATTCCTCTCTCTTTTTTTCGGCTTCGGGTTTGATCCCGGCCTCCCTGCGGAAGGTCAAGTTGGTGATAATGCGATCACTTTCCCTGTGCGGTGGCTCTTGCTTTTGTCCGTAGCTGGGAGGGAGAAGTGGATGTTCTTCTGGGAGAGGGATGCAAGGGCAAGGGTCCCGCGGCTGGGTGCACCCCTCCGGCTTCCAGCCGCCCGGCCGGGGCTTCTTCTGGGAGCCGAGCGGTTGGCAAGGCACAAAGCCTGCCTTCACCCTCCGCTGCAAGCCCCAGAAGTTGAGATAGAAAATGTATTGCAATGTGTGGCAAATATTTAAAAAAAAAAAAATAAGAAAAAAGAAAAAGGAAGACAGAAAGGAAGGAAAGAAAGAAAGAAAAGAAAGGAAAAAAAAGGCAATTGGCACATCTGCATTCCGTTCCCATGGCGACACAAAGCACCGCGCTCGCCGTCAGCCTCCCCGCACGTTTCCCCGCTGGCGTGGGGTGAGCGCCCGTGGCCGTGGCCGGGCTCCCCGGGCCCCCCGGCACCCCGGGGCAGGCCGTGGGGCACCGCCGCCGGCCCCTCTCCCGGCGGTGGCGGTTCCATCCCGCAGGGATCATCCCTGCGCTGCCACGAACCCGCAGAGGGCTGTGACAGCAGTGGAGCAAAAGCTGTCCGTGTCTGGGTCTGGAGTGGGGTGTTTGCAGGCTCTCTGCCCCCCAGGAGATGCTGCGGGAGATGGGGACGGATGGGAGAGATAGTGCCGTGCTCCCACTGTTCTAGAAGTGGGTTGCAGGTTCCCTGCCCCAGCCTTTTCCCTGCAGATGGGCATTCCTTGCTGAGGAACGAGGGTAGCATCTTAGGGCTGAGCTCCTCACACCCACAATGAGAGGTGGGAGCCCCGTACCCCTCCGAGACAGGTTTTCCACCTTCCCTTGCATGGGGGAATGGTGTCAGATGCCGCGTAGGCCCTCCAAGCTAAACATGCCTGTGCACCCTTCCAGGGCCAGCAAAGCACCGCCATAGCCACAGTAAGGAAAAAGGATCTCAGCCTGAATTGGGCTATACCGGGCAAAAGAAAAGTTCTGAGGAGCTGTTGTTATTATATATTCTAATGAGAAGTCATTGGAGAAATTAAAAAGGGCAGAAAAAGAGGAAGACGCCAGCACTAATTCCGCAGGAAGCCTCCCAGGGAAAAGGCCGTGTGAGTGTGAACGCTGAAAAGCATGAAGGCCTGGAATTAGACTATCATTTAGAAAGCGTTACTAATCCGAAGTTACAGCAGTAATTCCATGATTTGCTGGGTCCCACACGCAGCGCCAGAATTAAAGATACGGATTTTCTGGAAATGTAACTCAACTGTGGCACCGAGTCTCGGCGAGATCCGAATGAATCATTCATTCCAAAGACAGCGAAAGACGTGTCATTAAGAACCAACCTCCTTCTCTCCAGCCCATCTGGAATATGTATGCTCGATGCAATCCCAGAAATTGTGGAAGAGATCGGAGGTGGGGAGGAGGGAATGTAGCCCTTTCCCTTCTTAATTATGTTGCTTATTTTTTAAGGGATAATTTCCCAGTTATTTCCACCATATTGTGAGTGCCACTTCAATTCTTCTCCTATTTATTTCTCCCCCTCCTTTTCCCCTTCCATACGTTAGCATCGAGTCAGGTGCAAACGGTTTCAGTGGAGATGCTTTAAAACTCGACTGAACAAAGCAGGGGGGGAACTGAGCAAGGTGGTTGATGAATGCATTTATTCCGGAGTAATGATTTGATGGGGGATGGAGGAAAGAAACATTCAAATTCCTAATGAATATAATTCAGGGGGAATCATTCTACCAGCGTGTTAGAGACAATCTGTTTGGTGGGAGTGTTTCTGCACTGGCACAACCCAGGAGGTATTTCTGTCCCTGCCTTTTGTAATTGCAAAAGGTGAAAATATCAAAAGAGGATCTGAGGGGGAAAAAAAACCCAACCCACACACACATATAATAAATGTCTTTGTGTGTGTGTATAAATACACAGATATATAATTTTATGAAATAAAATGGAAGTGTGGAAATCCGTGTCTACATGTGAACTCTTACAAAGGATCTGTGCAAGCTCTTTCACCTTGCTGTTCCATCAGCTGCTCAGAAACCACCCTTGACTCCTCTCCATTTTTTATCTGCCCCAAAATCACCTGTTCTGAGCTGATTTTTCAGGTGCTTTCAGCCCGTTTCTGGTCCGCTCACCCCGGAGCAGATCCCCCCCAAAGGGGTTTGAGGCAGGGAAGGAACTATTTGGCCTTTAATTTCCAGGAGAGAGGAACTGTGGTTGGGTTTTTATGGGCGCTTAAATTCTTCATTTTCAGCCCCATTGTTGGTGTGAACCCGCGGTGTTGGAGGCTGGAGGTGACCCCCCCTCTGTTAACAAGGGAGGTAGCAGTGAATGATGGGTGACGGTGGTACGAGCATCCCCAGCTCGTGCGTGCATGGGTGGGGAGCAAGGAAGCGGATAAAGCCCTCCAGTAAATCCCTGTGTGTGAAGTTCCCACTGCAGTTGGAGGATCCCTGGCAGCCCATTGCCAGGTCTCTGCTTTCTGTCTTTTAAGCGTCGTGGTGAAAGGAGGGTTCCCAACAGTCCATCTTTGGGCCAGGGGTGGATTTTGGCTACACACGGGTCCCTTTGTGGCTTAGCTCTTTGCCCTGTTCTCGGAGCTGTTGGCTTCAGAAGGATCTTTTGCCCTGAGCAGCCCAAATCTAGAAGGCAAAGCATCTTGTTTGGCTGTGCTGCGAGGAGAGCCCAGGTCATGGCATTCCCAACCCTTTCCAGCGGCTTTGTCTTCTTGGTGGGACTCCCAGCAGAGCGATAGGATGCAGCGTAGGCCAGGCATGGGTGAGGTTTCTGGAGCTGGGCCGTGCTGTCTTTGTTCTTGAGGCAGAACTGGGATGGGCAGAGGGAGCCAGAAACAGAAGGAGCCAGAAACAGAAGAATCGGTGTGTGCCATTGGAGGGATAAATGGAAAACATCATTTGTGGGTTCACCCTAGGGAAATGTTGCCCTGGGACATCGTGTGCTTGAACTCATTATTTCCCATCTTCTCCTAAAACTTGGCCACCATGCAGTGGGTTGGGCTTGAGGCACAAGGTAAAGGTGCGTTTGTACCAGATACCTGTGAAGCCAAATCCTCCTGGACACAGGGGTAGGTGAAGAAGGGTCTGTTCGGTCCCTGCCATTTGAAGGAGCCAGCTCAGGATGAGCCCTCCCACTTGATTATGGATGAAATCCCATCAACGGGAATTTTTGAGGAATCACCTGGCAATGACTGGTTCAACGCTTGAGGCCAGGCTCGACCATTTCTTTTGTCTCTCTTGGCTCTCCCTCCCTCCCCACATCCTTGCTGGAGGTGCATGCTGCCTCCCTTTACCTGCTGCTCTGCCCTGGTTTTGTCTGTGCCACCAGAGAAGGGGCAGAGCTCAGGGGCTTGGAGCATCCATCCCACCTGTTGCTGCGGATGGGTGCTGCCTATGCATCAGGAAGGTGCTGGAAACACACTTTCTCATGTCTGGCTGGAGGGAAGGTGCTAATTTGGCACCAATGCAGGTGATGGTATATCTCCCAACTGCTAATGCCAAGGTGCTGGTGTTTGGCACATCGCTATGCATGCACGCTATTCATGCTGTGGGTGCCATGTGTAACTAAGGGGC
This sequence comes from Amazona ochrocephala, assembly GCA_039720435.1. Taxonomy (NCBI): domain Eukaryota; kingdom Metazoa; phylum Chordata; class Aves; order Psittaciformes; family Psittacidae; genus Amazona; species Amazona ochrocephala. Next base: position 38,143,924 of record CM077883.1, on the reverse strand, counting down.
CTTTGGTGCTGCCACATCAAGGCCCCTTGATCTCCCTAAGCTTCTGGAAGGCCTCAAGGTCTGTGAGCATAAGATGGCTGCGTGGCCACCCCATTGGCTTCCTCGCTGCATGGTGCCAGGAATTGCCTTTTCTAGGTTTGGGATTTTGGTGTTTCATGCCTGTGAGCCCAAGAAGGCATTTACCAAGATCCCAGCTGGAAAAGCACCATCTCAGGCTGCTCACCCTCCTTCTCTCCATCCCTCTGGGCACACGTGTTCAGGACCAGAACAGGACCGGTATGAGGCTGAGGCATCACGCTGCCCACTGCTGGGCTCTTGGCACCTGCAAGGAGTTGGGACAGGCTCTGGCTTTCAGGTTTTCAGGTGCTGTCTGATATTTATTCAGGGGCTCGGGTTTGGTTTGGAGCGTTTGCCTCGAAAGCTCAGGAGTGGGAGTAAAAGAAAGAAAATGGAAGAGAGCAAAAGAACACAATCTCCAGCAGTTAGCTGTCTCTTGGAAACTCGGCTTGCTGTTCCTATAGAGGCTTTCTCTTCTCCTTCACCCTGGTCTGGCCTTAAGTACCACTTTAAGTGGGCTTTGCTCATTCACATCCAGGCTCCTTAGAGCAATTGAGCCCGCGGGGGTTTGAAAAGAAGGGACAGTCCTTCAATGGCAGGACCTTGGGCCAGGCTAATTGGTTTTGGTTCAAGGGGATACTGGATTTGTGAAAAGCCCAAAGACATCTTTCCCACGCCAAATCCCAGCTCTTCAGAGGGGGAAGTGAGGGGTGCTGGGTGGGGAAGGGAGCTGAAAGAAAGATGGTTTAGTTGAGGAACCTACATAATGACCCAGGCACCCACCAGCCTCAGTGGGGTGCAATGGGGGGCTGTGCCCAGGGTGGCGTGGCAGCGGGAGGATGGGGTCTCTTCTCCTCAAGGCAGGTGGATGGTGGCGGCTGGCTCCCAGCTGGCAGCAGTGGCTTGGTTTCATTCAAACCAGGCTCTTTATGTCCGTGCCAGGCTCCTGTGGAGATGCTGAGAGAAGGAAGGATGGGACCTGGGTCCAGAAACTGAATCGCTTCTGTGTGCTCGGCTGTGCAGCCGTGGGGGGGGGCATTTGCTGAGGTCTCTTGTATCTCATTTTGATTTAGGGATTTATTTATTTTTCAACATTGACTCTGTCTGGCGCCATTCCAGCAGTCCCACGACCTTTACTCTCCCCAATCCATAAAACCCACTTAATTATTGGGCTGAAAATCAAGGCTTGGAAACAAAGCCAGCTTATGGGACCATCATTTCTTGACATATTTCCTGAGAGGACATATTTCTGGGCACCTTCAGAGCAGAGCACGCAGCTTGTTGGATATGAGATATCAAGGCATTATTTATTGAGGAAGACTTCACACTCCCTCATCTGTTATAATTAACTGATGACATTTTTTTCCTTAGGTTCAAAATACAGTGAAAAAAGTATAATTAGCACGAAGCCGAGGCACTGCGTTAAAATGTCTCCTATAGTTAATGTAGGGTAGTGGTGCTATTTATTATAGGAGGAGCTGGCTCTGACCTCTGTGTTGCCTAACACTTTTTATTGTAAAGATTCTTGAACTTTTTTTCCCTTTGGAGCACCTCTGACACTCCCATTGTTTGCTGCGGGCCCTTGAAATTCGGCCGGGGGGAAGCTCTTCAGCTCGAGAAATGCCTATTCTTTGTCCCTTAAATTCCTTTCAGGTTTAGCTGAATTATGAATTGTTCGGAATTGTGATTTCCTTTCGCTTGCCTCTTGGGGGGAAAAGAAAGAAAAAAATTGGAATTTATTGTTTCCCTGGAATAATAATAGCAAACCATGAGCAGGGTGAAGCCCTAGACTCCCACCACTGGATTGCAGAGCTCTGGACCAGACAGGAAAGGTGGGAGGACACGGACAAGTCCATGACTCCCTTCCACTATTCTTCCAGTGTGGCCCCATCTCCTGGGTGAAAACTCCTCTGGGTCCTGGCATTGGAAGGAACAAGTGTAGGGGGGTGTGAGTGCATTGGCCTGGGCACTGCCAGCCCCAGCGGTCCCCCTTCCCCGCCAGCCCCAGGAGAGCAGCCTTCTGCCGCTGCCAGATAGCATTAGCCCTGGATTTCATAGTGGCAGAAATCTGTGCTGAGGCTCAGGCTTGAAATCACTGCACCCATGCAGGACGAAGGCAGGGATGGGTGCGGGGTGGAGGGAAGGGAATTTTGTTACACTTGCCTACAATTGTTTTTCTTTTTACTTATCTAAACAATCTATTATTTATTAGCTATAAATAATGCATTTTTCTGTATGTTTAGAACGCACGTGATTTCTGTACATTAAAAATGAGCATGGCTCTGAAGGCACCAAAGCAAGTGCTTGGCAAGTCAGGGGGTACCCGATTTCAGCTTGGCCATGAGATGTGAATTCTGCCTCTCCCTGCCCTTACGAGGCTGTAATGACACAGTCACAGCCTATTTTTAGCTTGCTCCTTCTTTCCCTGGGCAGGGTGGCTTCACAGTGAGGTGAAATTAAGGTTGCAGGGACAGCCATAAATCGGAAACTTCCTAACTTCGAAGTGCTTGACCACGCAATCTAAATGAGGGCTCTTCAGGGCAGTATTTCTGCATGTGGTGTTAACTGCGTTGGTCAGGGAAGGCAAATGCAGGGGTAGGGAAGCCTTAGAGCAGAAAAGACCTATCAGACTATTGAAAGTGTTTGTTTGAATAGATGGGGGAGTCAACAGAGCCTACACTTGATCTGAGCTAAATGGCCAAGAAGATGTCTCCAAGATGAGAGGGGAAAACCTTTGTTCCTTCAGCCCCAGCCTTGATGTTTTCTTTGCCTTTGGTTTTGCCTCATTCACTTCTTGTGAGGTTTGGGCTCCTGCTCTTGAGGAACCTGAGGCTTGAGTAGTGAATTTGTGTGCTTGTGGAAGCAAAGGGGTCCCTAGGAATGCGCACACGCACCAGCAGATGTGTGCTACCAGCTCATAGATACTTGCTGACTGGCATCCTTGCCTTGCCTTGCACACTGTCTCTTGCCAGTGTCACTAGCAGGAGCTGTTGCACATGTTGGATGGAAAGGAGAGGCCTTTGTTTATTACATGGGATATCTAATCTCTGTTTTTTTAAACTGCTGGGAGAATTACTCTGGAGGTGGTTGTGTGCAATGCAAATTTATCTTTGTTTGAAATGGCTTTTTGTGGCTTTCTTTTTGCCTTGTTGACGGGGGGGGTTTCTCGGTTTCTCCATTCGACTTTCAGCAAGGCATTTGGCTGTGTGTTTTCTAGCAGAGTGGGCTCTGGTTCAGCAAATTTGCCTGGGGAATTAAGCAGTCTTTTGTTTTACTTTCTTGGGTTTAATGCAGTCATGGCCCCTTGCACATACCTTGCGCTGATACCGGAGCGTTTCCCTCCAGCCAGCAGTGTATTTGTCCTGGGTTATGATGATTTGATCTAGCATTTGTGCCTTGTGGACTCCTGGAGTCCTGCCTGGAGCTGTTCCTGCATCGTATCTAAGTGGTATCTAAGTGTCCTATGTTTGGGTTTCCATCGTGTGGATATGGGCTTGTGTTTCACAAGCATCTTTTTCATAACTTTCCCCCTCTCTCCTGCATCTCGGTTCAGCAAAGGGCCTGTCGATCTGGATGCAGGCAATAAACATCTGTTCTCACCCTGACTTCTGTTAATGAGATAGAGACAGGTAAGCATCACACATACCAACTTCCCTGCTCTCAGCAACATCAAGGAAACGGTGACAAGCTATTAATGGAAAGTGATGGTCTGGGTGCTAATTAGTGCTTCTTTTCAACTTTTACCTACATGTCTACAGAGATGCCCATCCCAGCCTCTCCTCTCTCCTTGCATCCCTTTGTTTCCAGCACGTTCCTTGTTCACCACGCACACCTCACTTCGAAGAGGCTTCTCTCTTTATTTTTCTCCCTACCAATCTCTTTCTGCATCTCCTCATTCCCTTTTTTTGCCCTTTTTCCCTGGGTAATTTCTGCGTGTACCCTCATTCTCCTGTGGTTGTTCGCAGCAAAGGATAAGCATGATACTGTAGTGGGATCTGAATGCTTGGGGATGGGACACCTGGAGTTGGCCAGGAGTTTCTCATCTTCACCGGGTATGAGTATCCGCTTGTGGCACTGATACATGAGGTCAAATTGCCCTGGGGATGTGAGGTCAGAGATCTGTCCCCTCTTTGCACAGGTGATGCTGTGGGGAAGGTCCCAGCAGCTCACAGGTCTTGGTCATGGATCAATTAGTATTTAAAGCAGATCCTCTGGTGATGCCCAGAGATTAAGTAGGACAGGCCTCCGTGCTGTGAGCGTGCAGGACATGACAGGTCTGACCCCAGAGAGCTTGTGGTCTAAGCCCTACATGATTTTGCTGTCCACCAGACCCTGTTAATAGCTGGGTTTTGAGATCCACCCCAATTTATGCTGCTGCAGCAACATGATGCCTGGTCTCAGCTTGGTGCCTGGTCTCTGCTGTTTTAACTTCTCCTGGTCCCTGGGCCCTGCCCCTTTCCCAAGGACCGTAAATGTCCCCTCCTTACTTTTCTTGCACCGGCTGTGGGTTTCTTGTGTCCCAAGGAGCTGCCTAATCTGCCCCTGTCATTCCCAGTCACAGGCTCCCTGCACACCATGGCTTTATGAGGAACGCTCGCAGGGCAGTGGGAAGAGGCAGCCATGGTTTGCACATTAGCTAATTAATTTTCATGACTGAACGATGCTGCCTGGTCTCTTGTTTATACTCCTCGGCGCTCCCCTTCTCCCCCCTCCTCGCTGACACACACACAAGACGACACATCTCGTAGGAACGTCAGCATCCTTTCACAGCGGTTATTCTGTTGGCTTGTCACACGCGGGTTTCCCTGCTTCATGGTACACAGGGGCCCCCTGTTTCACATTTGCTGATTCTTATTAGACCCAGCGCGCCAGGGCCTTGTCTCTCCCCGCAAAGCAACGCGCCGCATCCCATCCATAAATCCAACCCTGGAACAAAGCCTCTTCTACCCTGCCCCATATTTCTACCCAGCCTGCCCGCTTTCCCCTCTGTCTCTCTCTCTCTCCCCCTCTCCTGTGCTGAAGGTTTCCTAGTGCCAGGGAGATATGATAATTCTTGTGAAGAGAGCATGAAATGCCTCTGCTCTTTGTGTCTGTTTAATTCAATGAGAATCCCAGCCCCAGATGTCATGAATGGTGGGCTTTGTGCTGGCCCTTCCTAAGCCCTAACCGCCAGCCCTGCTCTCTGTCTTTCTTGTTTCCCACCACTGGATACTGATTAACAAACTAAATTATTTTTCCTCCCTAATGATGTTTTCCCACTTTGCCCACCAGGCTGGAAGAAGCCATGGGGAGGAAAGAGTTTGTGTAAAGGATGAGATAGCCAGGGAGAAAATTAAAGAGACAGTGTTGCTCTCCGGGCTCGGGCAAAGCAGGTCTGCTCAGCTTTATTTCCTTGTTAGAGAACAGGGTCGTGTCTGGCTGTATTTTATGTGGCTGGGTGTATTTTACATGGCTGGGGGTATTTTACGTGCCTGGGTGTATTTCAGCTGCGGGGATGGGCTTGAAAGCACTTGCACAAGGTATGCTCTGAAGCATGCCGAGGTCCGTAACTCACTCGCAATTGTGTGTGCGACTTTACACGGCCCCAAATTTAAGGTCTCTCTTCCAGCCGTGAGTGACATGCGGTAATTACTTGACGTCCATTCATGCATATGGGAGCCTCTTTCTAACTGAGACAAATTCTCTTTTCCTTAATCAGACATGACTGTGAGTTCGTGGAGTGGGATGCCTTGGGAAGGGCTGGGACGTCTCCACCTGGGCAAGGAGAGGTGAGTCCCTGGGAGTTTTGCTGAAGGATCGAGTCCAGCTCATGCGTGGGAGACCAGCTCTTTTACTTATCCCTGCTTCCCTTCCCACAGCCAAATTTCCCAGCCAGGCTCTTGAAGCAGGCCCAGTTGTTAGCTGCTGCTACAGAAAGACAGCAGTGGTAATCCAAGGAGCCTGGAAGGAGCTGGAGGCAGGTGGCCAAGGCAGGACACTGCGAAGCCACCTGCTTCCTGGAGCCCAGCAGCGCTTCCTTGCTGGGCACCAAGGAAGCTGTGGTCAGCAAACACCATCCTGGAGCAGGGAAAGAGGATGGGTGTCAACCTTGTGACAATAGGAAGGGAGAGAGCCTTTCAACCACACCCGCGGGGTTTGAATTGTGCAGTTTGGGGTCATTGATGGGGGGGTGGTTTGGTGTTTTGGGTGGGTTTTTTGGCTTTTAAGAACCAGAGGAGCCCCCAGGCTGGCAGGATGGGCTTCTCTTTGCTGGGGTTCAGGCAAGGGCAGGTCTGATGGACAGGGCAGGCAAGGAGCAGGGTGTGCCCAGGGAGGCTCTATGGCAGTGCAGAGCTCAGCCTTGTATTTATCATAGTGAGATCTCTGGTTGGAGCTTTGCCTTTCCCTGTGGAGAGCAGGGGCTCTTGTGCAGGCTCAGCTTGTGGAATGGCCGCTCCCCTCGCAGCCATGCCGATGCTGTGGTACCCAGCCATGTTTCCCTTTTCCTCAGCTTAGACTGGAAGAAGGGAGAATAAACAGAGAAAAAGAGTGTTGCTTTGTACCCACTGAGCCCCTGCAAGCACACCCACTGCATCCAGCAAAGTACCGCCTCGTGTACGGCCTTTGCTTCCCACCGCAGTCACATCTGACCCTTATTACTTCTGCAAGGTAGAACAAGGCAGGAAAAATGGCTGTGCAGCGAGTTTCTTCATGCGCCAGGATTTATTAAGAACAATAGGGGAAATCAATCCATCTATGTAGAATACATAGCAGGCTGCAATGGGATAAAGCATTTATTCCGCTCTTGAAGGGTAGAGCTATAACTCATGGGAGGCAAAACCCTTAGTGCTCTGGAGTCCCTTCCCTTCATGTGTGCAAAGAAATGCTTAAGCCCATGGCAACCTACCAGCTATTGAATTTGTGTGGAGAATCTGCCGTCCTTCCCCTCCGCCGGCCCCTTTTTGGAAGGCGAGTCACTCATTAAAGCACACCTCTGGAAAAATGAAGGGGCTGTCTGTTCGAAGGCATCTCTGTATCTGGGTTTTACTTGAAACAGAAAGAGAATAGAAATGTCTCAGTGATGTAAAAGCAACCCCCTGCCAATTTTGAATGGACAGATCGTGCTTAAACCAACGCAAGATTTGCTGCAACTTTCTGCTGATGCCCAAGGACCAGGCACTGCAATCACAGAGGAGAGGGACTGGTTGGGGTGTCGTGCCAAGGCGAGGTGCTGTGCAGGGAGATTTGTGTTCCGTGGCTGAGCACCTCCAATGCTGACTAGATATTTATGTGTGTATATATATATATATAAGTATCACCCTGTGCCCGGCTCTCTACTCACAGTAGAAGGCATGCAGTGCAAAGACTGGAGCAGTAGTTAGCAGGGGCAAAAGGTGACTGGGATTTGTTATAAGCTTTCTGGGTGTGAGAGAGTGTGAAGGCGGGCTGGACGGGGGGGCAAATTAATAGTGAAATGGTATTTTCACTAAGCCTATTTTCACTGGGTCTAATCTATGTTGTGGGAAGAGGATCTCTTCAATAAGGCAGACCCAGTGAGGCTGGTGAGCTCTTTGGAGGGGGCCTGGAGAGCTGAGGAGTGTAGGCAGGGAGAAGCTTAGCAATTGAGCGGACACGTCAGACGGCCTTCCTCAGTAGAGATGACTTGGTGGGTAGTGTGCTGTTGGGCAGATGGGGTTAATTCTTACACCCAAATCAAAAGGCGACCGAGGGGGAATGTTTTATTAATGAAAGCAGCCCTTTGTGAGTATTCCTCCTGAGGCACGTTCCCTCCGCCCGCTGCCTTCCCCCTGGCTGCTGTCTGGCCCCACGTCTTGCTCGGTACCTGCTCAGCTGCCACTCACCCACTGATAGGTTACATCAAGAAATGTCTCCATATGTCTTGAATCCTAGACTTGGGAGAGTGGGACTGCAGGGAGAGGGACAGGTCCTTGGCTATGCTGGAGACAGGGGTGTGCCACAGGCAGGCAGAGCTCAGGCTGTCACAAGTTGCACGTCATCCCATCAATTGCTGCAATGGCGATATGGGGTTCTCTTCTTGCTGGTACCAAAGAGCCAGAGAAACCATGGTTTGCAGAGCACAAAGTAAAAAGCAGGTTGGAAGTGGGCACCTCAATGGGCAGGGGATGAAGGCGCCAGCAAGAGATTGGGTTGAGGAGGTTGGAAGTGCCTCACCCGCCATCCAGCCCCCTTCCCATCCTGCTGCCTCGCTGCCTGCCAAGCAATGGGCTCAAGAGAGGAGCAGATTTCTGTGCACCAGAAAGCAGCTCTCACCTGGTCTTTCTTACCCTGCTGTCATCCCATGCCCATTTCCTTGGGGCTCCTGGGCAGCTTTTTGTGCCAAAGGACAGGGCTGTGGGAGCGGCGAGGGCTGTGCATGGAGGTTATTTCTGTCGCTTTGTTAAAAATAAAACAAAAGCTGGTTTATAACAATTGATTTAGAAGGAGGAGCAAGCGGAGCTCAATTCCCAGAGTGCCTTTTAGCAAGGCTCTGCATGCACGCGTGTGTTGTACGCGTGTCAGAGCACCCAAGGAAGGCCGGGTCGGGAAACCTTGCATGGAAGCGGGGAAAAGACCCCCATGCACGGCTGCTTCCCTGAGGGAACCCCCGCAGGGCTAATGTTTGATCTGAGGCTCGGTTGTACTCCTCTGAAACCTTGGGATGTCAGGAGCTCGAAGGGAGCCTGGGACGGGAGAGAATGCTATTTGCATTTTCCTATGAATGCATCTATTTGTATAAATCTGGTGTCTCTGTGCATGCGCACACTGCCCTTACGCATGCATTTGTTTGAAGGTGCATGCTGTCCCTGTGGTGCTCTCCACTCAGGGCCAGAACTGGTTAGTCGGAAATTCAGGCTCTTCCTGGAGGATCTATAACTCCCCTCGCTGCTCCAAATCTAGCCTGGGCTATGGACGTAGGAGTCCCGAGATGTTTTCACCGTGCAACAGCAGAGTTTCATTGTGGAGGATGAAGGCTCCCCCTTTCAAATTTGCACAGACATCAAAAGAGTCTGGAAGGTTCAAACAGATCACAACGTAATCAAAATGCCAAGCCACCGCCTGCTTCTGCCTTTGGGTTGACAAGCAGGATTAGCACCCAAGGGAAGCAGGGTGTAATAGTGTTTCACGGGCGCTGTGAACAGCCCAGAAGTGTGCGCAGTACAGAAAGGTTAGCCGAGGGGCAGGTCTAGCTACAGACGTACGGTCGGGGGGTGGATTTGAAAGCAAGGAGCTCTACGTGTACAGCCTCCGTGGATATTTCCTTTGGCAGGAGGCAGGACTCTCCTATATACCGGTTATGTCACGCTGGAAGCAGCTAAGCTCAGCTGGAGAAAGCTAGCATCAGAGTGGAGCTGTGCACCAGCGTGGTGAGGAGCAGTAGCAGTTGACCTATAGTGCTGTCATTATAATGGTGTGGTTTTCCGTGTAGACAACCCCGGAGCGGAGCAGCTAGCCTGCCACCCCTTATGTTTCACTGTCTAACCGAGATGTATAACACAGCCCTGCCTGCGTGCGGTTGCAATCGCCCTCTGCTCTGGTTCTCCGCGCAGCACCGGAGCAATGCCCAACTTCCAGTGTGCATTGCGTGCCTATTACATGGTGTGAAATAGCCCCGTCTTGGCTAAAGACACCTGAAACGCTTCCCAAATACTGCTTTAATGTCAGTAATTGCTGTGAGTGTTCTGAGGACAGCCCCGGATCAAGGATGGGGGCTTCTTGGTTGGCATTTGGCGTTGCTCATGTGGCGAACGGAACAACACTGTAAAGCTCCCATGGAGTGGGAAATGCCGGTGTAGCTTTGTCTGTGGTGCCTGTTTAATTGTGCCTTTTCTTTATAACTGATCCTGGTTTAAATGAAGATTTAGGAAGCTCACATCTTTACTGCTATCTCTGCAGTTTCGGTTTGGGATGGATTTTGGTTTGGCCATGGAAAGACAGAACTTGTCCGTAACTCGCTCCCCAGTGCCTGGGCAGGCAATGCTTCCCCTCCTAGCCCTCGGTGTTGCTGTACCTATTCAGCCCGTGTCTCCCAGGGCCAGCCCGGTGCCCAGCAGCTTCGGGGACTTACTGGGACACATTTTACCTCAAAAGTGGGGCTAACCCTGCCTTAGCTGCCACACCACTTATGTCCGAGGGGAAAACCACAGCAAGCACGCAGGCCCCGGGCAATGTCGCCTTGCGAAGGAGAAGCGTATCGTGATTGTTCCAGTCAGGAAGCCTGTGGCAGTGCTGCACAGCCAGCGCCTTGGCGCCATGAGCGCAGCCCGCTCTAAGATGGCCGCTCTCCCGCCATGGCGAAACCCTTGGTCTCAGTGCTTCCCTTTCCCTACGGGCCAGCGGGATGGCTGCCACCGCTGCCACCCGCCACTGAGTGCCAGCTGCCTCAGCCAGGCCGAGGGGAGCCTGCCAGGGCAAGGCTGGCCGCTGGCACGAGGCAGCGTGGGCCCTGGCGGCCATTTTGCGGGAGGCAAGTGCCGCCTGTAAGATGGCCGCATGGGCATGAAGTAGGGTGCAGCGCTGCCTTGTCCTCGCCACGCTGCCTCCCTCACGCCGTCCCCTCCTTATCTTGCTAATTACCGATGAAGGCAGAACAATAACGGGAGCTGGCATGCCCCAGTTCTTTCTCTGCCACCTCCTTCCTCGGGCGGAAAATCAGCACGCACACCTCCCTCTGTCCCCCCTCCCCGTGCCGCCCGCCATCCCCTCTGTGATATTAACCGAATTAACATACTTCCTTAATTTACCCCGCGTGGTTTTCCCCCGCGCCGCCTCGTCATGGCTTCTCCAACCGGTTGGGTAAGAAAACGAGCAACGTTCGTTTCTCCACCACCCCCCCCCCCTTCCCGCTCGTTTGGTTGTATGCGAAAAATCCTTAATGACATCTAAAAGGGGTGGCGGGACAATAGCCCACGCGGGGCTTGGCAGGAGACGTGCGATATTTACCCCGCCGCACCGTCCGCGCCTGCTCTGCCGGCGGATTAGGACGGTCTCCCCGCGTTCCTCCACCTATTTATTTTGCTGGTGGTGGCGGGGAAAAGGGGGGGACGCGTTGGCACGCGGCTGCTTTGTGCGCCTTTGCTTCACCTATGGAAAACGACACGTTAAGGTGTTGCCATAAACCCCCGGATGACAAAGAAAGCGCCTTTCTCTTCGGCTCGTAGGCAACAATGACAGAAGCCTTTAAAAACCATGTTGTGGGGTTTTTTTTTCCTCCTCTTCCCCCCCCCCCCAACAATGATTGCGGAAGGCTTCCCCTAAAAGGAACTTAAATACATATCATTAAATGTAGAGCGCTGAGCTCCGCTCCCGCTAACTATGCCATGCTTTTTGTTTCTGATAGTATTTGTCCGTTGCAGAGAGCAAGCCGGGGATGTGGAGCCTCCCCCCACCCTCCTCCCTTTGTTTAAGTGACAAAATATTGCCATGTTCTTGTTTAGAAAATAAACCTTTGTGAGGTTTTCAGCTTTTATCCCTATTTATTTATTAATTTCTGCATTTTATCGTGGTGTGAAATCCAAACTCCCCTTCTTCTCACATCTTGGAAATCCATGTTCCTCATGATCAGTTTTTCCCTCCTTTATCTAAAAACCACAACGTTATTTTACAGTATTACTCCAAAAATAAAAAAATGCAGCAGGAATATTTTGGAGTATTTGGAGCTTTGGGATATTGCAGTCGATTTTTTTAGAAGCGATGAATGAAAAGCAATGATTTAAGTGTGTAATGCACAATACAGATGCCATGCATTGTAAATACATTTCAGGGGCATAAAATCCAACACAGAGAGCCAGTGTTCCACGAAAGCTGGGAGTCCAAAAATAACTGTAAAAATTAATTGTCTGTCAGGGCGAATCTCTCAGATCCCAGCCAATACTTGCAGGGTTACAATATACAACAGGGTTACTTATCGGCATAAATATCCCATTTTAAAATGCCGATGCTAAACTGAAAAAAGAGGTGAAGGGAGATATTTGACTGATTACTGGATGCCATGGATTCCCCGCATTTAATTTCATACTTACATGCTATTTACTTATCCCATGTTTATGGGTATGTGCTTTAGCTTCATATAAATCTCTCCTGTCTGTCTCTGTCGCTGCGTCCTTTTCTCTTCTGCCATCCCATCTGCTTCTCGTGGTCCTTCTCCTGAAACCGCATCACAGGATCTGATGGGGATAATGGGAATCCGCCTCTGGTCTCTATCATAAACATGCCAACATGGGCTATTGTGTTGGGAGCCGGCAGTCACCAGATGGTGCTTGGTTGCCCAGGGTCTGTGTCGCTGGGTTTGATCTCTCGATAAACCATCAGCTCCTTTAGCATTGTGCTTTCTCCCCAAGATCTACCTACCCTGGCTGAGGAAGGCGTAAGGACCTTTGTAATGTACCCCAAGGGATGAAATGCTTCTGGGTGCATTGGGCACTTTGCAGCCTCAGCCATGCAGCTGTGAGCTGCCCTTGCAGAGCTGAGGTCTGTTAATCCCTGTGCTCAATCGTGTTCACCCTGTCTGCATTCCTGGGTAGGAAAATTAGCACGTTGGTTTGTGTAGGATTGAATGCTGTCTTCATGTGAAAAGCAGTCCATGTCAACTTGAGCAGACATCTTGCTACCTTTAGCTATTGGGCTTGGGAAGACAGGGCAGAGGTATCTTTGTGTCTGTGGGTGCAGGCTAAATCAAGCTATATCCTCTTGCTTGGGGTCTTGAGTATCTGCAACAAGACTGGCTTGTGCAGGTATAGTTGAGAGATGGAGATGGTTACAGAAAGAGACTGAGGCATGGGGCTTTCCCTGTGAGAAACAACCATCCCCATCCAGGAGAAAGCCAGGGACAAAACCTGCTCTTCATCTGGTGCCTGTATGTGCTCAGGAGGCCCTGGACATTGTGCATGTGAGCTGCGGAGAGGGGATTAATGCAGAAATCGAGACTGAAAATAAAACCACAGGGCGATGGCTCTTCCTGAGCACAGCCAGATGGAGGGAGCCTGGCATAATTACATCTAGCGAAGGGCCGCCATGAATGAAACCAATTAAAGGAGAAGCAATGCTCATCAGAGAGAGCAAGTGAGAGAGGAAGACAACCACCTCTCTCGGTCTTCTTGGGCATCCACCTTCCATGGGGTGCGAGCCAAGCATAGTCCCCAGGTCACGGCTGAGCTTGTGCATGCACCTGCCTCCTGGCTTAGGGCAAAAAAAGAAGGAAATGGGAAACATCGGGTGCTGGTGGGGCCGGCACAGAGCTGGCTTGCAGCCAGCCCCAGCCTCGCCGTCTCCATTGTCTCATGGCTTTAATGCGTGCCTAGAAATCCAGTATTTAGGATTCAGGTTACCATTGTAAAGCAGAAAGGTCGTGCTCAGCGCTGCTTGGCGTGGATTCCTCCAGCAGCTCTTTTGCCTGCGTGCCCCATGTTGGGATAGTGTTGGCAGCAGGCCTGCGGCTGGGAGGAGCACACCTTTGCTCCTTCTGGCATGGTGTGCACCTTGCAAGTGATGCTGTTGGCTTTGTGATTTAGGGATGGCAGTGGGAGGCAGAGGAGGGTGTCCAGAAAGCCATGCAAAGGAGAGGGTGTCAGGTCAGGTTTGCTTATACCGAGCAGCAATGTCTGAGTGTGCCTTGCTGACAAGCTTGGCAGAAAACCTAGCAAGGCAGGCGCAATGTGTCTCTTCTACTGGCTCTCATTTGAACAAATTTGATGCAAGTTTCATGAGTAGCTGCTGCTGGTGACCAAGGTTAGGAGAGGGTTTTGGGGCTGCTCCTCCTGATTTAATTTGTCGTCCCAGAAATGGTGCTTTTCCAGCTTTCCTCCCTTCTGCTACCCTGCTTTAAAAGGCAGGAGCCTTTTGGGTGGAAGAGCAGCTGTCAAGACTGGACCAGAACGATGCACAGAGGTTTTAGTGCAAAGCTTGGGATTCGGGGTGTCTGTTGCAAGCTCCCCGCTACTGTAATCAAGGGCTGTTTGAAAGTCTCAGTTCTCCCTTGAAAGTAATAAAATGATTCTAATGAGAAATGTCATTACAGCCATCATCATTGCAGGGAAAACTCTGGAAACAAGTCAGAGACCTCGGAGGGTTTAAGCATTACCGGTCTAAAAAAAATCCCTCCAAATACTTGGGTTTTTGGAGTCAAGCTTCACAATTTTGGGGGTCCAGATTCCTAGTATTCAAAGCTTAAGGAAGACAGTCCAGGATGCTGTGTAACACTGAACAGGGAGCGAAAGAGAGCCTGAGAGATCCAAGTGTCATGGATCACATTGAGTTGGATGGTACTGGCTTGGATTCCATTTAAGCCACTAGATGTAATGATGACTCTCAGGAGTGGTCCAGGCCTCTTGCACGGCCCTGGGCACAGAGAAACTTGGTGAAGTTGGTCTCTGGCATACTATTTTGTAAGAGCAAGTGAAGGATGCACATCTGTGTACGTGCTTGTGGAGGCACTGGGGACAAGGCTGTGTGGACACAGGCTGGCTGTGCCTGTGGACAGACATGGGCCTGTCTCGCACCGGGACAGCTTGCAAACAGCGTTTGAGTTCCCCACTGCCAGGACTCCAAGAAAATAATGTCATTTAAAATGGTTTGGTCCTTTCTTTGGCTGAGAGTTCACGTTCTGTGTGCAGCACTGTGACAGACTCTCTGGTGTCCTCACAGGACGGTACTGGATCTCTCCAGGTTGCTGCAGACTTGTCCCAAGTTGCCACTCAGACCAGTGTCTCCGTGTGCTCTTTTCAGTCCATTTGTGATACATTTCATAGACATCACCCTGTGCTCACTTGAATGTGCTAAAACCAGTGTAAGTTTGAATACATCTCATGCAGAAGTGTACTGGAGCTCTCTGAAATGAAGGGCAAACTGCATGCACAAGTCTGGACTTGTCCAAGCATTTAAAGCAGTTGTGGTCCTGTATTGTCCGCAGGCCTGGCTTCCTGATGGTGTGGCAGAGAGAGATACAAAGGGCTCATGAGTGGTACCAGGCTGGCACCCACCAGACTCATTGTGCTTGTGATCGGATGGATGGGTGATGTGGCAGAGCAAGCTGAGAGCCTGGGGAGGAAACAAATGCTTCATGTAGAGAAGTGCTGGCTGGGGGGCCCATTAGGGAACTGTTTCCTTGCAAAGGGAAGGTCTTTCCTTCAGCTGGTTGCATTTCTGTAGGCTTTGACTGAGTTCTGCCTCCTTCCCATTCGCAAATGCCAGAGGTTAAAGGAGTGCCTGCTGTTGCTGCAAGAGCTCAAGGGTATGGTGGGAAGTGACTGGTCTCTGCTACCTAATTGACAGCATGCAACGTGTCTGGGAAACAAAGGCTCAGGATTATGCACTGCTTCCATCCTTCTTCCCTTCCCTCCTAGCCCCTAGAAGAAGCCACCCTGGTGATACCATGGGATGTTTGCACAGATGCTTCTGTGGGTGCATGGATGTGGAGGGGACTGTCTTGCTGTGTGCAGTGGGATGAGGATGGTGATGATGTGCTTTATTCCAGCCTACGGTCATGCACGCTGGCTAAGGCATGACTGGAAGGACAGGGATACATTCCCTCTGCTTGTGCTATTCCCAGCTGCAGCTGTCTCGGAGACCTACAAAGTACCCTTCCTTTGGGGAAGAGCTGCCTGTGTTGATCCATTTGAGCATGGGGCATACAGAGCCGGCTACAGATGCCTGCTGCAAAGAAGTCTTTGCCTGCTCCATGCTGCAAAGGCAGAGCCCTGCTGCTGGGATCAGCCTGCAGTTGTAGGCACCAGTGTGCGCTTGGTTGCGGGGCCGGGAGGTGCACGGGCTCTGCCAGGGAGGATTCTCCACATCCTGTGGAATTTTCACACCTATGTCCTCTGATCAGACCCAGTCAGTGTCACGCTGCCAGGCGGAGGGACACCGGGCTGTTCGAACTGTGTGCTATGCTCCTGGGGGACTCTTTTTATGGCTATGCAGAATGAGTCTGTGTTTTCTAGGCCACCTTTGAACACGGCTGAAGATTTGCTTTCTATAGCCTAAAACCTCAGCTCTGTGTTTGTCTCCTTAAGTGACAGGCAGGGACTAGAGATCTTCTGTGATCTGCTGCTATTTGCTGCTGTTGTTCCCCTAGTTTGGGTGCAAGTCCCACATTAGTATCATCCTCCTTGAGCATCCCAGCTCCTCTGCTGCCTGAAGTCGCTAGGGCAGCAACATGTCCTTTGGCAGGGATGTCTGGTTTGGAAAGAACGAGGGGGGTGGCCATCAGGACTGGCACCTCTTTAGTGCTGTCCCTTCGTGGCTGTGCTTGGAAGGGGTGTGTGGGCATGAGGCCATCAATCCTGGAGAAAGGGGATGTCTCTGGTGACGACCACTCATTTTGCCATGCAGCCCCGAGGATCAGGAGGCTGCATGACAGCCCAGTGGAAGCTCTCTGCAGGTCTCTCTGCCCGAGGAGCTGACGCTGACACATTTCTGACACGAACTGAGAGGAGATGCTGGTGTGAGATCCCAGTCATGTCATCTGGGATCAGGTACCAGACCCAGCAAGCAGTGAAGGAAGCAGCTGCCCCGGGCACTGGCGAACATGATCCAGAGCTAATCCCGGAGCGTCTGCTCCCTGCACGTGCCTGCAGTGAGGTGCCATCCTCAAGGTCTCCCGGCCCTGCACCATAACTGCTCCAGGGGCTCTGTGGCTCTCTATAAACGTTGCCAGAGTGAAATGCCAGAAGATGCTGGAGGGATGCAGGCTGAGGTTGTGATGGGTTTGCATTGGGTACCAGCTTTGCAGGGTGCAGGCACAAACCTCTGAGAGGGATCTGCTTTCCTGCAGAGCCTATTGCTCTTCCAGGAAGATAGAAAAATTCTGATCCTAAAGGGATGAACAGAGCCTGCACTTTGCCAGCAGACATCCCAGGAACCATAGGGGAAAAAAAGACACCCACTGCTTATTATTTTTTTATTTCTCCTTGTTCCTGCCTGCCTATCAGCCTGTCAGGCAGCTAGATGCTAATCCACAGCAGCAGCAGCACAAATAAAGCTAGACTAGAGGGATGCTAATTTATGCCTGGATTTCATGCTTTGTTTTACTTCCACACTTTATTGGACAGAGTAGGCTTTGTGAGTGATGTAAAATGTCGCGTGTGCTCTCCCCATGGCAGGTTCCTGCACATGCAGCAGGAGAAGTTCATTTCTCTGTAGCCCCTGCAGGCTTGCATGTCCCCTTCTCTGCCTCCCCTGGCTTATTTCAGGGGGGTCATTCCTGATAAACCCCCATCTGATGAGGACGCTCTAAGTTTTGTTGCGCTGCATTTGAAACCCAGGGATGTGTTTCCAGTCTCGTTGTGCTTTCTGTGGGGATGCCAGCGTTTATGCATCTAAACTGTAATTTTTTACGCTCTTGCTGGGGAACCAGACTTCAGCTCCTGCAATTTGCATGAATAAATGTCATGTAAAATCATCCTTTCGTGGGTAGTGACCAGCTGAAAAGTTATGTTGTGAGGCAATCGGTTCTCCGTGATCTGCAGAGCTGTTTAATGAGATGTAGAGATTTACACCTCTAAGCATCTGAGGAGGAAAGCACATACAGATTTAAGGCCACAGCCCAGAGGTGACCTTACCTATGTGGTGCAAGTAGGTGAGGAGTTTTATGACTTGTTGCTTGTGAAACCTAATGTGTTAAACTGTGCTGAGGAGCAAAAGAGCCTTTGGAATGCACTGTAAAATCTAAAGAATAGTCAAATAAGTGTTAATACCAGAGGGTCTTGTGTGGTTTCCTGCAAGGGTCTTGCATAGGATCTACACTGAGACCCTTGGGGTACCTTAAAGGAAGGGTCAGCCCCCAGAGTCAGGGAATGAATGGGCTGGAGGATTGCTGAGGTCTTCAGCTCCCATTACAGGGAAAGAAATGCCCAAATACCTTTGAGTCCCTGTGCTCATGAGGTGGTACTGACTTTCCCCTGCAGCCATGGCTTCGTGAGCGAAGTGGCAAATCACTGGTGAAGGCAAGAGCAGCCAAGACAGAGCTATGGAGGGCTTTGAAATGGCCACACTGGCTGGGAGCTACATATCTCCGGCTCCTTCACTCAACTTCTTCACAGCTCCTATTGACCTCTGCAGAGCAAGTTGGAGGGAAGAGCCCAGAGGTGGCTCTTGTACCGAGCTCTGCCCTCAGCTTCACTGGGTTAAATCCTAAGTGAGGATTTAATTGCATTCAGTAAAAGCTTCCCAAATATACAGCATGGAAATGAGAGCAGAATTGTGAGTGTCCTTGTTCCTCATTGCTGTCAAATAGCTTTTCTCAGCCTTGAGTCCCGCAAGCCGATCTCTGTAGGGTTTTATTTCATTTGGTGTCTGCATTGCCCTATTAAAACCACAGCTCTATCCCGGAGTCCCTGCATGTCACTGTATGTCAAGTGCTTATCCCTGTGTATTGGGGCAGAGGAATGTGGCAATAAACCTGCTCACAACCACTTGTTTGGATAAAAAGGACAGATTTGCTTACTTGGCAGTACCTTCCCTTTTTAAAGCAGATGGCAGGGGGGCTGGAACTAGATGATCTTAAGGTCCTTTCCAACCCTAACTATTCTGTGATTCTATGTTTGCACAGGTGACTTCTGTTTTGTCGCAGTGGTTGTGGGAAGGAAATGTTTTGCTTCATGCATGTTCTTGGCTTTCTGTGTAATGTTTTGCCCTGCCTTGTTTATACGTTGCCCTGCCTTGTATATATGTTTATGCCTTGTTTATGTCCAGAAATCTCTTCGTTTTCCTCTTATGGAAAACAAACAAAGGTCCAGGTGGTGGATCTGGCTGCAGGAGCAATGTCGGGGGAGCTGAGGCAGGGCTCTTTTGGGTTTTGCATCACAGCTTTTTTCTTCTCTGACTAAGCTGATGGACAGGAATAGCTTCCTACTCCTAAGGTACATCTGTTTGTGTAGGAGGACGTGGGATTGTGGCATTTGTGTTTGCAGCTTTTACTGGGCTCTTCAACCAGGCTTTCTTTGGGCTGGTATTTGCTCAGATGGGGGGAACCTCTGCATATTGCATTGTGCAGGTCTTCACGTGCAGACACTGTAGGTGCAAGGAGGTATCTGGCTTTGTGCAGGTCTCGGAGCCAGCCTCTTTGAGGTCTCTTTGTTTTGTCTCCCTCTGGGTATCTCGTGTGGATGCATTTGCATATATGGAAAGCGTTGTCATCATCTTCTCCCCCTCCCCAGCTTCTGTTCCCTTTTCTCTGCTGACTCGTGGGCATTTCCAGCTGAATGGTGCTTGCCGAGCCCAGCCAAGCGCAGTGGGGCTGGGGGCTAACACCCCATCTGCACCTGCCCTCCTTCCTTCCCCAGGTGTGGCAGGCGGGTGATAGGGGCATTTTCCCTATGCATTTTCCTCCCAGTCTTCAATAACTCGCAATAGGCAGGTCCTGGAGGGAGCCTGGTCTGTTCCCTGAGCCCCCAGCCCTGACACCCTGCTGCTCCCTGCCTTTCTTCTCACACTGTAGTGTGTCTGGCAGCAGCACCAAAGAGAGCAGTCCAAACCACACGGTGAGCCTGCTCGCTTGCTCTAATCCACAAGGCCGGGTTTAAACACTTTTTCTCCCTGCCTGGAAAGCCTTGGAGTGGTTATATCAATAAATCCCTTGCTTCTCTATGAAGATGTCCTTCCCAGGACGTTTTAAATCACTAATCCTCTCCAAGGCATCTCTGGCTCCATGTTCTTTTCCCAAACCCATTCCTGCCCCCTGATGATGATGACTCAAATGCCCTGAGGCTTCATCCCTCCGATCTGCCATCTCTCTGTGCAGCCCTGCTCCTGCTCCAGCTCTGCTGTCCCACTGTTCTCCTGTCCCACTGTCCCACCATCCCGCTGCCTCCCTCACACAGGACAAGCTGGGCCATTGGAGCAGCCAGGGGCGGAAGAAGGGGGTGGAGGAGAGACGGGGCAGCTGCGAGGCTTGTGTTAGTAAACACTTCCTTGGGTTCACATTTTAATTCCTTGCCCCCCTTCCACATCTTCTCCCCCATCCTTTCCCTTTTCTATATGCTCACACAATGAGACCATTGTCAAGGGGTGATTTGAATGAGGGGTCTCCGAGCATGTTCCCAGCATTGTCAAACAGAGTGGGAAAAAAACCCACAACTCCAGCCTAGCCAGGAGGAGCAGACCAGACTGAGACAGATGCCTAAATTAGTGACAAAGCCTTTTGAATGTCCCCCCTAGACAAGGGTTGCCTTGTGCATGCGTGCGTGTGTGTGTGCATGCTCGTGGGTGTGTATTGGTGGCTGGGTGGCAGCTTGCATGTCTCCCCATGTTAATTAGTTTTGCATGCATGTCTGATAAGGTGCCAATGAATATATTTGTACTCCTTCCACTGGCGAGAGCTGTCTGGGCGGCGGGGGCCATGCGGGGCGGTGGGGGGGGTGCAGCCCTGCAGCCGGGGGTAATTGAGCTGTGCGGGGTGAGGGTTGCTGTGAGTTCTGGTACATCAGCATCAGGGCTTCCCAGCGATGGGATCTGCTGTAAATAATGTGGAGTTTGAAAGAGAACCGAGGCCTTTTTTGGTTCACTGGGTCTTTCGCTTCATCTTTGCTGATTGTCTGGCAGAGGGTCTGAGGCTCTTTCTTCTCTTCTGCCCTGTGTCTCTCTCTCAGGTCCACTAAAAGGTGTTTATTTGCAACGGATTTGTATCCATCTTTGTATATACACATTCAATCACTCACACAAAGCCCCAGCAACAAAACCTCTGCCTGCTTCTCCAGAAAGGGAGTCACATTCACTACCAGTTACAAAATATGGGGGGGAAGTGAAGCGTGTGGGTGCCAGGGGTGGAGCAGTGGAAAGAGGCAAATGGAAATGCAGAACAGGAGTTGGAGAGGCAGAGATAACGTGCGCTAGAAAGGATTTATCAACATTTGCTCAGGATAGAGTTATTAATTACCAATGCAGAGAAAAGTCTTTCTACATCCCCAGCATATGGACCAGCACATAATGTCATTCCTAGGGTACTGTTATCATCCATCCATCCATCCATCCATCCATCCATCCATCCATCCATCCATCCATCTGCATTCTGTGTGTTCACACAAGAATTCATTGTACATGCAGGATTGTAAACACCAATTCACATCTAATTAATTTCCTGTCTAAATTAATTTTGCATCCTTTCCTTTAAATCAATAAGGCTTAAGAGCCCACATGCATTTCTCGAGCAGAGTGGGAATAAGCTCTGGAATGGGACAACTTGTCTTTTCTCTCTGTGCTCCTGTCTGCTTCCAAGCAGCTGCTGGATGCCAAAAGAGCAGGGAATTACATGGGAGAGGTCATCTGGGGAAGTTTTGCTGCAGCACGGCTTGCCTGCTGCAGAGTTCGGTGGCACTAGCTTCATGCTGGTTCCCATCTGCTTTGTCTTCTCTTCCATACTTGGGTCCTGGTGCTGCTGGTGAAGGCATGGAGAGCAGGAGCAGACACATTGTGGTGCAGGGCTGGTCCTGCAGGGAACCTGGGGAGGAGATGGCTTGGTCAGAGCAGCAGAGCATGGGGTTGATTCCCTCTGATGGGCTGGCTAGGGGCGAAAGGGAAGGTCCTGATGAACAAGGTAAGGTGGATTTTGGCATCAGCAAGGTTGGGTTGGGCAAGGGCTGACGCCTCTTTTTGCACTATCTCTGCAGCTACACTGGGCTTTCCTCTGCTGCTGGGAGGTGACACAAAGATGGTAAAGTAGCCAGGGAGGGGCAAAGCCACCTGCCTGGAGGAGAGCTGAGTCCCTGGAGTGTGCTGCGGCAGGAGCAGCTCTCCTTTGTGCTCAGAGAAGTGCAGGAAGGTAGCCAGGGCCAGGCTGCACCTCCCCATAGACCTGCACAGGGCATCTGCCAGGGAGCATTTGTAGTCAGCCCAAAGAGTGTCCCCAAATCCATCAGGAGGTATCGTGGCCAACTCATGAGTAATGTGCAGGAGAAAGGGACTCCTGTGACACGCAGGTCATCCAGTTGGAGAACAAAGGCAATTCCGTGTGACTTATCAGTGGTGCCTAATTGCGCACGGTGAATAATGAGCAGCAGCGCTGCGGTCCCTCCGGTGAGCTGAGCCACTGCCTGAGCCCCGTGTATGGAACCCCGCCGTCAGTGCCAGCAGATCATGGGCATCCTCAGAGAGGTCCATCCCAGTGCTCTGCAGCTGTGCCCTTCTCAGAGCCATTTGGGTTCCTTCATTGCCAAGTAATTGTGTTAATCCCACATGGAGGGAAAAGGGGAACCTGCCATTGGGAAAAGTCCCTCTGTGGTTGTTTGGATCTTTCATTTAGCATCCACGCCTGATCCAGATGCAAGGTGGCCTTTAATCACAAAGAAGAACCAGGCACCAGCATCCTGTCATGGGTTGGAGTTCATCCCTGAGCAGGGGACATGCTGGGGACCCCTTCCAGCTGATGTTCCACCTGTCTGCCCTCCTCTCCTATTTGCACATCCCTGCCTCTCCCTAATTCTGCTCCCAAGCTCTGTGCAGGGCTGTGGAAACCGCTTTGTCAGAGCTCCTCACCAGGTCGATCTGCAGAAGGGTGTTTTTTTCCCTTTCCCCATTGGGATGACTATTCCCACAAAAGCAAAGCCTCTTAATGAATCCGTGGCAGCAAAGTAGGTAGCGTGCTCGCGCTGCCAAGGCTGCTTGGCACAGCTGGAGTCACGTAATCGGGCTGGGCTGCCAGCCGGGGACAGAGCAGTAAGAGTTAAACTGAGGACAGTGCAGGGACAACTAATCCCCAGCAGGAAGAGTAGCAGAGACCTCCCTGCCCTTCATCATCCTCCCCCTCTATCCACGCACTCTTCTTCCTCCATCACATCCTATTCCTCTCCCACATCCTCCCTTCACTTATTTCTTCTTCCGTCTTTCTCATCCTCCTCTTCTCCATCGTTTTCTCACTCCTCCCCCTGGAGCGTGGTCTCCTCACACGCTCTGTCATGTCTCCAGAGCTGTTTTGTCGAGTGGGACGGGAGGGACGGTGTATTTGGGCTGCGGTGGAGGTCACAGCTATATGGGGATTGTTTAAAAGAGATTTGCCCACATCCCAGCCCATGTGACCAGCCTCAGCTGCAGGTCTCTCTTTCTTAATCTGGAGATAAGCATGATTATCCGAGGAAGGGCTGTTCGGAGCTTTGTAACTGTGACAGGGGAGCTTTCAAGTCGCACTTTGCTGGCAGAGCAGCGTTTAAAGCCGGGGAATCAGATTCCAAGCGTGGCTTTGCATCTCTTCTGCTGGGAGCATGGTGCAGGGCTGGCAGTGGGGATGGGAGCTTTATTAGGACTTTGCTTATGATGCGGAAAAGGACTTAGGGGAGGGGAATGGGGGGAAGAGGGAGGCGAAAAAATCCCAATTTGCCATTTCCCCATCAGTGATGACATAGGACAGATGCGCCGATTCAAGGGACAGACCAGCCTGAACCCTGGTGTAGAGCAATAAGGTCCAGCAACCCTGGGGTCTGGCTTGTTTTTAGCCTGGGGCCATGTCTCCCTGTTCTGTTCTCCCCCTCTCTCTCCATTATGCCCCTCGCACAAGAGGTCTCCGGGGGCCTGTTTGGAAATGAAATGCTGTTTTATCAGCTCCCATGGCACAGCATCCCCAGGCGAGATGGCAGAGCCAGCTCTGCTGCCCCACAAACACATCCTGCCCCAGGGCTCCCTGTCCCCATCCAGAGGAGCATTTGCTGGCGATGGGCCCTCGTGGGGCACCTCTGCAGCCAGGGTGGGGATGCAGGAATACAGGGACATATAGCAATTGTGTAGTTTAATATTGTGTTGGTGTCTTGTATTGCTGAAGGCTGAAATATTTAGCATCTCATTGAAGGGGCATGGTTCCTGAAGAATCCTTTCGCTGGGACAGGCATTGAAATAGGGGTTAGTGGAAATGTTCAGCTCTGGAGCAGGCGCTGCTTTGCTTCTATTTGTAGACTGTAAACCCAGAGCAGGGACTTGTAGCAGCACTTCTTTTGATGGAGGTGGGTCAAGGAGAAAGAAACCTGGATGCATGCCAGGGGCAGGAATCTGGGGCGAGGTTGAATCAGGACGAAGTGCCAAAGCTTTGGACTGTCGCTTGGGCAGGACTCACTGTTCTTGCCGTATTCTCCTTGGAAGCGGTTCAGCTTCCAGCAGGGCAGCTCAGGCCAGGCTGATCCAAAGGACACCCTGAATCCCATGTGCTCAGCCCATAACACCCATTTCCAGCAGGTGGGAATTGACAGTGGGAACACCAAAGAGCCCCTTCACCCGGATTTGTTTGTGAAGGGGCTGTTGGTTGCCTGTGTTAGGATACTGAGGATAGAAGACAACTCTCTTCTTCTCTCCATGAAGGCACAGCTCATTTCTGCATCATTCTGCCACCGTGGCCAGGCAGCCTTAAAGCAGCCCAGGCCATGCACCTGAAGACACAGATTCAAACATGTGTCTGCAGCACTGGTAGCTCTGTTTACCTCCGCTGGTTGCACAAGGAAAGTTGGTGCAAATGCATCATCTTGAGAGCAAGCTCTGAAGCATCTCCTATGATCTGGCCTGCCCATCCCTGGAGCCCCACACAGCTGCTCTTTGAGTGGAAGCTCTGCTTTCCTTGTGCCCCTGTGAACTCTATTTCTTGCTGTTCTTCTTTGTGTGCTGCTTAGATGAATCCTTTTCAGTGCCTACAGCTTATTCCAGGGCTTTACTGAGGATCTGGCCAGCACATGTAGCCTTACTCCGGGGCATGGCTCTTGAAGAAACTAGAAGATGGACACAGCATCTTCTTCATCTAGTGACCATAACACCAAACAACCCAAATCCCAGCCTGCAGCCATGTTGTGTAGATAATGCCTATGCCCCAGAGGGGAACGAGATCTCCCCTCAAGATCCCACAGCCTCAGATCCGGCAGCGGGAGCGTGAGCAGGAATATGTAGGTGTTGGCATGTGCAGGCAGGAGCACGTGTATGCAGGGGCAAGCATGCCCATCTCTGCAGGCATGGTCCCACTCCTGCCCATGTGCCAGCCCATCACCATGCACTCAGCCTGTGTGAATCTGTCCCATACCTGCCTCAAACATGGGTTCGGGGCTGTAGGGTGACCATGAGGGCTGATGGTCAATTTACAGCTGGTGTAAGGAGGAAAGTGTGGTAGAGAGGATTAATGGAGAGATTCATTTGGGGAGTAGCAAGGGAAGGTTTCCTGATGCAACACACAGGAAAAGGAGCTAAAAAAGGGAGCACCACAGTAGAGATGAGTGTGAGATCAAAGGCTGTGCCAGGGCTGAGAGGAAGGAAGGAAGGACGGCAGCCAGGAGCAGCTTGTGTTCCTGGGTGTTGGGTGATGCTGAGGAGAGTGAAGGAAAAGCACCGTCTGCTCTGAACAAAAGCCTTTGAGGAGAGAGATGGAGGCCAAGCAGGGGTCTCAGAGCAGTGAGGACCCAGGCTGGGTGGCTCTCCATTCTAGGGTGAAAGGTGGGCTGGAGAAGGGGGCTTGCACCCAATGAGGATGTGCAAGGTAGTCTTGGCCCATGGACTGGGAGCCAACAGAGTCCTGCAAGTCAGAGGCACAGGGTGGCTGTGTGATGGAGGAGCTGTCACTGTGCCAGGGTGAGCTGACCCCAGAAGCTGAGGTGTGACCAAGGTTTCCAGGAGAGAATGAGCTCCACAGTTGTGTTGAGAAGAACCAAGTCATTGCTCCAAACATCAATTACGCCAGACACTGGAGTTTGAGTGCAAGCTGGATGCTCACATGTGCAAGGACTGGGGAAGTTCATTCTACCTCCTGTGCTTGCAGAGCATCCTTGAGCCACACTGGGGCTGCAGCCCCCCGTGGCACTGGGACCCTGCAGGCACCAAGGGGAAGGGAAGGACTCTGCCAGCTGTGTTCACATTCTTCTTACCTCAATTGAGTGCCCACCATCCCTGCATGGGCAGCGAGACCCAGGGGCAATTCAGGCCTTTGCTCTTGTTCCTGTTGTTCAGGGCCATTTGTTACAAGGCCCCCAGCAGCTCGGTACATGAGTCTGGGTTGATTAAAAGCAAAACCCTTGACCAAAAAACCCCATAATGTTTGCTTGCAACCTCATTGCCATAGTAACTGAGGTCCTGAAGACACCTCTGAAGTAGGTCACCGCCGGCCCTGTTTGACTGCATCTCCAGCATGGCACAGCTCCGGATGCAGGGTGCATCCAACCAGGCGTTGCCCTGGCACGTCCAAACCCCCTCAGGGAAGGCCAGGATGGAGAGCTGCCCTCTGGTGACAGCACCCAAGGGTGCCAAGGGCCGTCCTGTGCCTGCTTATGGGAAACCTCTGTGGCTCCTGCTGCCCCGGTGCCAGCTTGCCTGTGTCCCCCAAGTCCAGGCTTGCTTCCCAGCCTCCTCTCTCCCCATCCCCCATCTCCTCGCTGCCTCCCTCCCCCCTTTCTCCCAGCGCCTCTCCTCCTGCTTTGCATAATTTTCCATTTTCAGTGTCCCCTTTTCTTTTTCTCCTCTCCATATGGTGCGTCCCCCTCTCTGCCTGGCGCAGGAGCTGCCCTTAACAAGCTCGGCAAAGCCGTCTCTCTGAGGGGCTGCACATGAAAGATGCTCTGTAAAAACAGAGGCCGGGACAGAGCCCCCCCCCAACCTCTTTTCTCCCCCTTGATTTATATGGGGCTGGGATGTGGGAACGTTTCTGGGTCGCTCTTTAGAGCCGCCGGGTGCTCGTGCCTGTTCTCTCCAGCCATTCAGCGGAGACCCCTAAGGCCAGCTTGTCCCCTGCCTTTGATCTGCAATGCAGAAAGAGTGGCTGGGGCAAGTTTGTGCCTCTCTTGTCCAGCTTGAGCCCTCGGTTTGGCTGGCAGAGAGGGATGCCCTGTCCCTGCTGCACCATGTCCTTCCCACTCAATTTTCAGTGGTCTTTTCCTCCATCTATTTCAGCTCCCTCCTACACCCCTGGCACCTTCAGCCCCACCTCGTCCAAGGCAGTGGGTCTTGGCGAAGCAGCAGGTCATGGGATTTGCCATACACAGCGACTCAGCAGGCCTAACCCGCCACTACCCCTCTCCTGCTCCTCCATGGACACTTCCCAGTGAGCGTTGAGCCAGGGGTAGAGCAAAGGGTGCCAGGGCTGGCAGCGCCTGCCCAGCATTTGATGGGTTAAGCCGGTCTCCAGCTAATTTCTCCCAGCGGCTCCCCTCCTCCTCGTACTTCTGTATGCAGCAGGCAGGGCCTCAGCGCAGGTTCCTGCACTGAGCTGTTGCCAGGGGAGTAGTTAGGCGAGTCTGAGCTATGCGGGGAAAAGGCCCGGGCTGTCAAAGTGTCTGAGATGAACCATAGCCCGGTCCCCCTGCAGCTGGGCCCAAGCATGCATCAGCCCTTGTTTGGAGCCTGGGAATGGCAAAGCCCAGGGAGGTTCAAGGGCAAACTTGCTATTCATTAGTCAGGGGTCCTTGACGTTCCCACTCTCTGTCTCCCTTCTTCTTCTTCTCTTTTCTGTCCCTCTTTTGACAGATTCCTGGGTGCTTTTGGGGAAAACTCCCCTCCTCCTCCTCACCCCACCACAAGCCCTCCACATAAACTTCCCCCGAAGACAAGGCGGGAGGACAATAACAGCAGGGCCACGATGCAAACGAGAGCCGGCGGAGCAGCCACATCCCGCGGGTGTCCTTTCTCCCTGGTCCTCCCTGCTCTGCCACAGCAGAGCCACCCAACACATCCATTTCACTCATCTTCCCCTCTGCAAATGTTTTATTATCTTGATGCTTGCAGGAAATTGTGACTTGAGATAAGGAAAATGTCAGCCGCCTTCTCCACTCTCCCATAGCCCAAAGCACCGAGAAGTTCCTTGGGAGGAAATGTAAATGCTTGCCCAGGTGCACAGGAGTATGAGATGGAGGGAGCCTCAAGAGCATCTCCTCCAGGAGATACAACTCGCAGCATAGGCATAACATGGAGCCTCCCTCCTGCCCCACCGAACAGCGTATTTCATAGCTCTTGGAAGCCGAAGCTCCCTTATAATTATCCAAAGCAAACAGCACGTGTTATTAGTTTAAAATGATTTTCCTTCCCCCCCTCCCCGGGCCCCTGGAGCAGAATGGAGGTGTAATTGTGCTAAGGAGTTAGCAGGGGAGAGCACAGCTTTTGGTCACATTCAAGTTGGAGGGCTTGAGCCAGGGAGGCGCTATGAAAGGCTGGTATTTGCATAAGCAGCGTGCATCCCTACAAAAAAGAAAGATATCAGGGCCTTGCGAAATTCAATCAGGGCTGGGAGGGAAGGAGAAGAAGGGGGGGGAAAGGGGGAGGAGGGGGAAGGGAGCGGGGGGAGGAAAAAAATTGACAGTGAAAAAGGTTTTTCTAAGTAACACCCCGGCGAGATTAAATTGTCCAGAAAGTTTCTCCGTGTGAGCCGGTGAAGCGGAGGCTGGGCTGAGGGCAGGGGAGGAGCGGGGTCCCTCCTTCCCGGCCTCAATAGGGGATAGGAATCTGATTAGGCAGCGCGTCCTGCATCCATTTGCCATTATTTAAGGGGTTTTCTTGGCCTTCCCACAGCCCGGCATTGCCGTGGAGGAGCAGTTTGTGAGTGTGTAAACCTCAGCACGGGCTTTGAAAGCGCATGGGGGGGGCAGAGGAGCAAGTGCTGGGGCAGAGGCTGGGCTGTAATTGCAATTAGTTGTGCACCTCTTAAAAAAGAGAGGGATAATGAATCCGTATTCCTCTCATCTCATCCAAACATCCTACTCTGTGGGACGTTATCCCTGCGCAGGGCACCAGGAGGGAAGGCAGTGTTGGGCTGGCATCAGGTCCTGGTGGAGCCCTGTGTTAGGCTGAGTTCTGCCCACAGAGGAAGTGCCCGCAGGAGGTTTGGGCTTTCCTGAAGCTGGGGTGAAATCAGCTGGGTTGGTCTAGCCTTTCCTGCCCCTAAAGACCAGAAGGTGCAAACCCATCAGGTGGATAGGGCATAGCTTCCAGGGCAGGTCGTTGTCTTGTACCCACAAGCATCCTCTCTATGTGCACCATAGATGAGTTTGTAGATGGCAACAAGCTCAGCCTGCCCCGGCGGAGGGCAGGGGGCTTGACCCTGCAAGGGTTTTCCGTGACAAACACAAGGATTCAGCCTCCTCCTCCTCTCCTGTGCTTGCGAAAGCACCCACCTCCTTTCAGATCTCATCTGCCCTGACCTCAACTTCCCTGCCAGCATTGGGAGGGATTCCTGATGTCATGTAGGATAAAGCAGTGCTGAGCCTTGGCTCGTGCAGCCTGGGTCTCCCCTCTGTCCTCTCAGCACCTTAATTCTCCAACGACAGGCTGTGTTCCTTCCCCAAACCCATGCACGTGGGGTAGATTTGGCTTCTCTCTCTCTTCAGTTTAAGGCTCGCTTCAAAGTTGCGAAAGGGAAGGGATTTTCCTTGGATTTCCATCAAGTGCTTTATGAATATTGCAATAAAGGGGTTACAGAAGATCTATTTTTAAGAGAGAGAAAAAATACCCATGAAAATTGCAGCTTGGACCCCAGAGTGCAGAGTATTTGCACAGTTCAAAGAGTTACGGTGGTTCATTGCAGTCGCAGGCCGGGAACGTCGCGGTGCGACCTCCAGCACATCACATGCGGGCTGCTCCCAGGGCGGCTCATTAGAGAAGCCACACACAAGATTTATCTCTTAAAATGGGCTTGCAAATATTTTATCAAATTTGCAATATTTTATAAAATTACAATTTGGTGCAATAAAAAGAATAAATTAGCCAGCTGATGGTTCCTTTTGCACGCCGGATCCAAGTGGGTTCAAGAGTCAGTTATATTAGTCTTTACGCCTTCCAGCGTAACAGTTTATAGGCAAAGCAAAGGGATGGGATTGGGTTTGTGGGCTGTGCTAAGGGATCTGTGCTTACCGTGGATAAAGCACGAAAGGAATAGAGAAAAGAGTCAGCAGAAAGGGAGGAGAACTTGCTGCAAGGTGCTGGATGTGTGGGACAAACCCAGGGAAAGCCGAGAAGGGGACTTCTGCTGAGCGTCACAGCTTCGGCTCCAGCTCGGTGGCTCGGTATCACTTTCTCCAGCCAGGCAAGGGCGCCGAGGGCAGGGAAAGTTAACACGAAGATTAAAACATCAGAGGGCTGTGCCTTTAGTGGCTCTGACATGCAGAGTAATCCCATGCCCCAAAGCCTAGGGAGGAAGGACAAGAGGCAAGCCCTCCCCTGGCTCACGGTGTGCGGGGCAGGCAGAGGTGGGGATTGAGGCGGGCGCAGGGTAGTGGAGACCATGGTTTTCCCGGTTGGGAAGGGGATAAAGTGGCCCAGAGCCACGGGAAATGTGTTGTGAGGAGGGAAAGAGGGTTGGAATTTCACCCCATTGGTAAGACGAGTCGGTTTGTTCTCAGTTGAGCACTGCTGGGCTGTTTCCCTGCCAAAGATCATAACCATTCCATATTTTTTCCTTTCCTTCCCAGATCCCAGTGAATGGAGAAGGGACTTTTCAAGCCTGTGAGCTCCTTCTTGCAGTTGGCTACCTCCTGCCCGGACTTGCTGCCTGATGTATCCAGGTTTCTCCAGGAGGGTCCCGACCTGCTTCTCCAGTGGCCCCATCAAGGAGGCAGCTTTGACTTATGAACACAGAGGGTTTCTACATCACCTCGAACCACGCCGGTCCAGCTGTCGAAAGGCAGCCAGGGCAACACAGAGAGCCAGGGAATCATCACATGTTGCTCCTGTATGTTGTCTTTGGAGCCCTAAATACCCCAGAGCTGGTCAAAAGCACTTAGGCATTGAGCCCTGGGCCAGCCACTGTCTCACCTGGGAGAATACTGGGTGACTGAAGGTTGGAGTGAGCTTTTAGCACCGGGCTTTGCTCATGGAGCATAGCTTGGCCCTTGCTGCTCTTCATCCTTGGGTGTGTGGAGCTGCGGGAGCACACCCGATGGTGCTGTGCTCAGGACCCAGAGGACTGTGAGTCTGTGCAGGCCAGGCAGCCCTGCTGCTGTTTTATCGCACCCTCTCTGTTCCTGTATGACAACCATACTGGCTGTAATCCTTTCCCATTGAAATCCCCACCCTATGACCTGTTGACAATAAATTCTCCCTGTTGCAAAAGTGAGCCGTGTGATTTGGTGCAGTTTCGGGCTGGAGGAGGCAACGGGCACAAAACAATCCCAAGGCAAACCAAGGGGGAAGCGGGAGCAGCCGGGATCCAGGCGGCCAGGCAGCGCCATGCCCCGCATCAGGCACATTTCCCTGGAAGCCCGAGCGAATCCCTCACCGCTAAATGATCTTTATTTGGTCTGAACCCCGTCTGGGAAGTAACCGCTAAACCCAATGCAAACAGACCCCCGTGAAAGAATATAATGAATATGTCTCTCAAATGATTTGGAGCCCTTCTGCCTGCAGAGCAGGTTCCCTCCCCATTGTGCCCAGCTCCCGGCGTGCTCGGGGCAGGCTGCGCGAGGTGGCCGCTTTCCCAGCTGAAATCCCAAAAAAAAGCAAACAATGGGTCAAGGCCGGCATTGTGCGAGCCCAGGCAGGCAGAAGGAGCGCAGCCCGCCATGGCCAAGTTCAAGGCTGGGCAGGGGGCCGGGACCGCAGGGATGCTAATGGGGGCTGTGGAGGAAAGGGGCTGGGGGCTCTGTGCACCGTTATCCTCTAAGCCCCAAAAACACCTCATGGAGAGGCAATGGGGTGTGATTGACCAGTGCAGCAAGGCGTGCTGGGGGCACTGGTGGGACTGGGAGGGATTTGGGTCTGATGCTGCTCCATGGGCTTGTATTCCTAGGGGCGATTGGTGTTATTTGCAGGACTGATGCTAGTTGGATGGGATCCGTGCTATCAAGGTGGTACAGGGGGAAAGAATGGATATTACTGGGGCAATCGGTGCTACGGTGGGGTGCAAAGGGAGATGATGGCACAGTGTGGGGCAATGTGCATCCTGGGCGGGGGGTTCTGGGTCTGGGAGCAATCCGAGTGCTACACACGGCTCTGCCCAGTGCTCCAGAACCAGGCGGGCCCCCCCCCCCGCACTCTGTCCACCTCCCCGCAGCTCCCCCCTCCCCTGATGAAGTGTGCGGAGACAGGCGGAGCGGCCCGTGGAAAAACACCATGGAGGGCCCGCACAAAGGGGGTTTTATTCAAATTTGTTTAGAGTTTAGCGGATTTGCATGAAAAATGTGTGAGAAAAGCCGGCTCCAATGACCTCATCCCCAGCTGCCATTAATGTTCAATTAAGTGCTGAATAGTAGCAAAGGGGGGACCGGCCGGGACGTGCAGAGAATCCAGGCTCGGGCGCAGACTGTGAGAACCGGGCAGCCCCCCCGACCGTCTGGCCCCGGCCAGCCCCGGCGGGGTCCCCCCGCTGCCCCCCTCTCTGCATCGGGAGGTGAGCTGAGCCCGTCGGGTCTCAGCCCGTCTGGGTTATTCCTCATCCCGAAGCAAAGTGCCCCCCCCCCCCCCCAGAGGTGGATGTTTGGAGGGGTAATGTCCACTTCTCTCCGCCACCGAGGCTGCTGTCGCTCTCCCGGCTCGGGGCCGCTCTCCGCCTTGCAGACGGTGTCAAAGCCCAAGTTCAAGTCCACGCCGAGGGGCTCTGCCCCGGGATTCCCAGCTCCTTTCCATCCTCCGCCTTTTGTTCGCCTCTGACAATTGCTCTTTATTTCTTACACACCCCCAGCCTCTCCCACCCCCCCTCCTCCCTGCCCGCACTTGGCACCGTTTAGCTGCCTGCCTGCAAACTTAACAACCCCGGTTCTTGGTATAAGCACTCAAAGTACCCTTCTTTCCACATATAAACACGGCCCGGGGTGTGCGGCTCCTCCCGGCAGCGGGGTCCCCCCGGCGCAGCCCGGCTGCCCCGCACCGGCCGCCCCGCACCGGCCCCGGCCCCGCACCGGCCGCAGGAACTTTCTGCTGCGGGACACGGCGGGAGCAAAATGAGCTGGATCCAGCACCCCCCCCTCTGAGGGGCTCCCCCGGGCCAGCGCTCAGGTAAGGAAATACACCCCCCCCACCCATTTGTTTTTTGGGGGTGAGGGGCGCGTTGGCACGGCAGGTTTCGGGGGTGATGCGATGGGGTTCCCGCATCCTCCCGCAGAACCAGCCCTGCTCCGGGCACACTGATGCGGCCTCCCCCGGGGGTGCGGACACCCCCCGTGCCGGGGTGCTGGGGACACACGTCCTGGATGGGACAGCAGGAAAGCCAGGGGAGGAGGGGGACTTCCCAAACCTGCCCCTGCCCCGGCCGGCCTCTCTCCGCCCCCCTCGGGAGGGGAACACCCACCCGGGAGCGGGCCGAGGGGCTGGGGGGGACCGGGTCTCCCTGCACCGTCATCCCCCGCACGGCTGCCCCCCGGGACGGGGCAGGGACATAGGGAGCATCCTTTTGGGGGCACATCTCCATTTCCATAGGGGTGATACCTGGCGATGGGGAGGCCATACGGGGCCCGGGGGGAGCTGACCAGTATCCCAGATAAATCCCTTTCCAGTGCCGACGGCTGGGCGGTGCTGGGACAAACTGGTCGAGGAGAGGGGGGCGCGTCTGCTCAGAGGCCTCTGGCACAGGCCCCAGATTTGGTGTTTCGATTGATTTTGGTTTTCTCTAAGACAATTTCGGGTGAAGGAGGAAGAAATAAACCTTCCCCTTTCCTCCTTCCCGTGGTGCAGGTAGAGATATGGGATGGAGGGAGCGGAAACACCTTCATTAGGGAAGGGGAAGAGATTTGGGAGAAGGGGAAATAAAAGGAGGGGGGATAAGAGGCTGAGAGGGGACGGGGAAGGGGTGGGAAGGCAGGAGGGGCTCCCCCGAAACCCGTCCCCATGTTCGGCGGGGCGAAACGGGAGCCTTCACTGGCGCCTCGGGGCGGGGCGGTCCGGCTAGGGGGGATACTGCGGGCCAGGGACACCGTGCGGAGGGGGGGACCATGCCTCGGGTCCTGCGCTGTCTCACCGCAGCGCGTCATGCAGCAGCGTGTGATATAATACCGCCTCATAAATCACAGCGTAACATAGACTATACTATATGTTATATGTATGTATATAGTATGGGGTGTGTAGAGCGCTGTATTACACTGCAGCCACAGGACCCCGCACCCCGTGGATGGGGGAGATCCGATGTGCCGTGTGCCTACAGAGGGTGCTCAGACAGTGGGGACCCCCCCAGCGCCCCCAAACATCCCTGACACCAGCGGGCCGGGGGGAAGAGGCTGCGAGGGTTTTGGTGGCTGATTTTAAGCCCACGGCGGTCACGAGTTGCGGGGTCTCAGCACCGGGACTGTGTCGGACTCCCTCAGTGGGAGGGAAAAGGGGTTTATCCTTCGGGCGAATATCCTTCTGGGCGTGGGGAAGGCGAGATGGAGCGGGGAGAAGGAGATTTGGAGGAGGAGATGGAGGGATGGAGGGGAGAAGGAAGAATGGAGGGTGGAAAGGGAGGGATAAAGGTGGGACGGAGGTGAGAGAGGAAGGGTGGAGGAGGAAATGGAGGAAAATGTGGAAAAGGAGGAATGCAGGGTAGAAAAAGAGGGATGGAGGGGAAGAAGAAGGGATGGAAGCAGAGAAAGAAGGATAGAGATGGAGAAGGAGGGAAGCGGGGTGGAAAAGGAGGGATGGGGGTGGAAAAGGAGGGATGAAGGGTGGAAAAGAAGGGGTGGAAGGTAGAAAAGGAAGGATGGAGGGGAGAAGGAAGAATGGAGAGGAAGAAGGAAGGATGGTAAGGGAGGAGAGATGGAGATAGAGAAAGGATGGAGGGGAAGAATGCATGGGGGTGGAGAAGGAAGGATGGAGGGGAGAAAGAAGGATGGAGGGTGGAAAAGGAGGGATGGGGGGAAGGGTGCCGCGCCCCCGATTGGCTGCTTAAGCACAAAATCCGGCGCTGGTGGGCCGGGGGCTTCTGCGGGGCAGAGGTAGGCTGGCAAGGCCCCCCCCCGGCAGCCATTTTGTGTCAGGGCCTGTCGTGATGCCAGGGCTGGGCGGTGGGGCCGGCGCTGCGCCCTGCCCTCCCCAGGGCCCGGCGGGGCGGTGAGGGGCGCCGGGCGGGGGGAGGCCTCCATGCCACGGTGGAAAACGTATTACCTCGCCCGCCACGCTCGCCCATTGACAGAGATAAACATGCAAATGAGCCGCTTTGCATGTCATTAGCATACAGGCAGATTGGGGGGGGAGGGGCCGCCTGTGTGCGCACTGCAGCGTGCTTTAATGCAACACCCAAACAGCCATTGCTGGTGTCTCCCCTCACCAGCACCTGCGGCTCCCCGAGACCCCGCCGCGGGCAATGGGACCCCCGTTATCCCTCCATCATCCCCTATCACCCCACCGACCCCGCGGGCTGGCACCCGGCTCGTCCAGCCCGGCCCGCGGCTGCAGGGTACAGGGACATGTAAGGATAAATAAAGCCAAACCTCGGGCAGAGCTTTTTTTGGGGTTATTTCTGTGTTTTCACCTATTTCTGTATTATTTCACCTGGTGCAGGGTAGGGGAGCGGGAGGGGGTGTCCGGCCAGTTCAGCCGCAGCCTCTTGCAGCCCCGCTCCAATGCTGCCCTTCACTGAGTGGGGAAAACGAAAGAGGAAGCTGATGGATTTGGGGGGAAGGTGCGGGGGGGGAGCACGGGATGGGATGGGGTTCCCCGCGGCTGCCGGAGCTGGGGGTGTCAGGGGTGCAGCTGGGGGGGGTGCGTGTGCAGTTGCGGATGTGTGTCTGGTGTCCGTGTGCAGGCACGGGTGTATCTGCGACCTCGGCATGTGCCGGCCCGTGCACACGCGCGTTGTATCCCCCCCTCACACCGCAGGCCTGTACCCACTCGGGTGGGTGTGCGTGTCCCACCTGGGGGAGTGTAGATGGGATCTGTGCGTGCTCCCGCACACGCGTGTGTGTGTACCCGAGCGGGGTGTGCCCGCACACACGGGCAGTACCGGGCACCCGTGGGGCGCACCCCACTGCCGAGGGGTGCAGCGAAGGAGGCTGGGACACCCCTCCCGGCCTGACATCCTCTCCGCGGGGGGCTCTGCCATCACCCTGTCGGGTTTTCGTTGAAGGGGGAACAGTGCACCCATCCCTGCGGGAGTGGGAGCCTGCCACGGGCCGCGGGAGGGGGAAAAGCATCCACGTTGGGATCCACGCCCCACGGGGGATGGGGGGGCACTTCCCGGGAATCTTCACCCCAAAAAATCCCCGCACGGCTGCGGGGAGATGGGGGGGAGCGGGATCGAGCCCCGCGGCCCCGGTGCGGGGCTGGGTGCGGGCCCCGATGTCCTCAGCGGTCCGAGGGGACCTGCTGGGGAGTGAACCCCAGGCAACATCTAGGGAGCACGCGGGGGGGATCACCCCCTTTTCTCTGCGTCCGCCCGAGCAGAGGTGCATCCCTCTGTCCCCCACCTTCCAAAGCAGCAGGTCCCGCGCTTGCAAATAAACCGCTTTTTAGGCTTGAAACCAACCCGGGTTTTATTTCTGCAAATAATTCACTTTTTATTGTTGTAAATAAATACGATTATCCCCCCCTCCCCCCCTCGCAAATAAACCCGGGTTTTATTTTAGCAAAGAACCCGGCTCGTCCGCGCCTCTGCGGTCATTTGTGCTGGGGAAGAACAGGGAGGGGAGAGGGCGCCGGGGCCGGACCGGGGGTTATTTTGGGGAGAGGGATCCTCAAACTCCATCGGGTGTTGAGAAATCAAATCTCGGCGTCTCAAATCCTTATCCCAGCGCAGGAGGGAGGAGAGCGGCGGCAAATTTGGTTTCCAAAACAATTCCTAAAAGCTCGCGTGGATCTTTCCCGCATTTCCTCGGGAGGGGGAAAATTCACAGAGCGGCCCCGCCATGATTTATGTTATTTTTTTCTGCTGAAAATTCCCCCCAAATCCAGTAACTAGGTTATCAGTAGAAATAATAATCTATAATTTATAATCTATAATGCCGCCTCTTTCCTTAGCCACTCGATACACAATTGGAAATTGGAAACACCGTTGTGCTGTTGTTGTTTTGGGGTTTTATTCCTTTTTCCTTTTTTTTCTTTTTTAATGTGTGCGGTTTATTTTTATATTTTTTAATTTTATTTTTTGTGTTGTTTTTTTTTTTCTGTTTGTTTGGATTTTTCTAATATGTATGTTTTAATGTAGCTAATATATATTTTTTGTAAGCGCAGCAGCCCTTCAGAACAACCCGCTGGGTAAAATCCAGAGGTTCTGCCTTTTAAAATGCCCAACGTGTTAGGGCAAAGCTGGGGAGCAGCCCGGTGCACGGCCAATGCCGAGCGGGGCTGAAGCTCCGGCTTGTGCCCTGACGGGAATCTCCCTTTTCATTTCAGTCTCGAGTGAGAAAATTCAGGGAGTGGGAAAAGGCGATTTACAGAGGCGCTGAGACCCGCGGCCCCGGTCCCGCAACCCCTGAGCCCGCTCCCCTTTCCCCTGTGCCCGATTCTTGAGGTGGCACCGGGAAGCAGGGGCAGCCCTGGGCTGCGGGGCGAAGTTTGCAGCGCTCGGCACAATTGCTGCAAAGGCGATGTGGGGCGCAGGAGCCTTCCCGGCTCTGTGGAGACGGTCCCCGTCTCTGGATCCAGGGCTGGTACCACCTTGTGCCGCCGGCCCCGGGCACAGCCCTCACCCGGAGCAACGCTGGCTTCGGCTTTGGGGCCAGCCTCAGCCGAGGAAGAGGGGGCGGAAGTCGCGGTTAACGAAAGAAGGCTGTATTGCGGGCAGCAGGGCCGGCTTTTTATCGCTGGGACCGGCCAGGGCGACCCCCGGACTTTGCCACCCTGTTTCCCCGTCGGGGCACGGCAGAACGTCCACTGTCGCCAGCACCGCGAGCTGTCCCGCATACTGGCGATGGCGGTAGAGGCTGGCCGAGCCGCTCGAGGTTCATTACAACAGCCCTTTCCTGCATTTGCATCCCCTGGACACGGTGCCCCCGCATGGCTGGGTGCGTTTGTGTTGGGGTGGGCTCCGATCTGCTGCCAAATCACAGCCTGTGCCCATGGCACGGTCCCGGGGCTCGGCGGCCCCTGCGGAAGCTGATCCCGGGCCGGTAGTGTAGGGAAAAGGAGAAGAGGGGCCAGGATCGGTCCCGTCGGGGGGGACACCCCGCTCAGCTCGGCGGGACGTGGCCGGAGGGTGCGCGGGACCGGAGCCGCGCACCGACGGCGACCCCGCCCCTGTCCAGGGTCCTGAAACCGGTCGCGGCCGCCGCGGCCACTGCGCCGCCGACGGGGCGGGACCCGGGGGGGGCGAAGGCGGGAATCCCGTGGGATGCGGGGCGGTAGCCGTCGGAGTGCGGGGCGGGAGCCGGGTATCCCGCCGGGGAGCCAGTGGCTCGGCTGGCGGCGAGACGGGGCGGCAGCTGTAGGGCCGGCGAGCGGCCCCGACGGCGCGTTTCCATGCGCTATTCTTCCCCGATTTACTGCTTGTCACCGGCAGCTCAGTGGGGGTCCCCCCCTCTCCAGGACTTTCTCTGCCTTCCCCCCCACCCCCCCCCCCCTTCCCGCCGGCCGCGGGGCCGTGCAGAGCCGCCTCCCGCTTTCTTTCCCCCCCACCCCCGGCACATTGCGCTGCTCGCGGCCCCGCTCCCCTGCGCGGCTCCGGGGAAGTTCAAGAAGTTGGCTGGCCCCCCTCCCTGCGCGCCGAGCCAGCCCAAACACCAGCGCCTGCCCAGGAATATTTCACCGTCGGGCAGAGGGGAGGGAGGGGGGAAAGACAGCCTAAATCCCCCCCCAGCCCCTCGGGCTCTAATCTCCTATGCATCGTTACAACTGCCCGCGATGAGGCGGGGGAGGCCGGGCTGCAATTAGCTATAGAGCCGCTCGCCTTGCAAACAGAGGGGCTCGGATTATTGCAAATTCATTTCTATTTTCCAGGCCAGCGCTTGTATTCTCTGTTAGCATAAGAATAGAGCCAGGCCCTGTGAACTCCTCCGACCTACTGACCCCTCTCCCCAGAAATGAATAGCAGCACTTTCCGTGTCCCCCCCTCGCCAGCCTCTCCAGCAGACTCGAGCCACGGCCTAAATTCCTAATCAGGGTAATTTAATATATCTTAAGCCCCTGGCTGCTTTATTTTCTCTCCTTTTTTTTAGTTTGTTTTAGGCATTCACTGGCTCTCACCCCGTCATTAGAGATCCTTATTTGACGGGTATAAGAAGCTGTTATGAGACTACAAGTCTCTTTTTATCTGCTAAATAAGCTGTGCTTCCCCGTAATTAGAACGGCGTTCCCAGCCTTTGAGGCCTTTCAGGGCCGCCTAACAAAAAACTTGCAGGAGATGAATAATCCCGGAGCACAAACTCCCCGGCCCCAGCAAAGAGCCGGGACAGAAGCCGCGCCGGGCGGAGCGGGGCGGCGGGGGAATGCCGCCGGCGGTCCCCACGCGTGTCCCACCGCGACTCCACCCGCACCGTCGAGGTTTCCGTGGGGTCGGGGCAACCCCGTGAATGGTGCTTTGGGGCTCTGCTCCCCTCCCGCCCCGGGGTGTCACACCCTCCCCAAGTCGGGGTGCAGGGGGGGGAGGGGAGGGGTGTCCCGTAGAGCCCCACGCGTGCTTCGAGCCGTCGAGGGGGTCCCTCCGGACCGCGCTGCCTGCCCCTTATTGGTCAGTGAGGGGCTGATGATGCGTGGCCGGGCTTTGCGGATTGGCTGGCGGGGGGGTCGGGCTTGATGGCGTCACGGCTGCTCGACGGGGCTCCCGCCTGCCAGGGTGGGGAGAGCACCACGGTGATGGGCTCGGGAGGCCGCAGGCCCCCTCCATCGCCTTCCGCTCCTGGACCGTGTCCCTGGTATTTTAGGAGAATATCGTGTGTATGTACACGGATACATGGAATCAAGGGGGAAAGTGGCTGTGGGATAATTAGCCTTCTTGATGTGGTTGGAGAGTTATCTAATCCAGAGGAGCCTAAAGGCATCATTACGGAGACAATATTTCAGGAAATCCAATTCATTGGAGCAAAAATATGACATTCATTTTGCTGGTTATGTTATTACAAATATCCTTCAAAGCCGACATTTCACGGGCCCCCCCTCCCCCCCAAATAAAAAAGAGATATAAAATAAAATAAAGTGACCAGACTGAAAGCCCCAAAGCTACGGACTGGGAGGAGCAGGATGAGCCCGAGTCCAGCGGCAGAGGGATCACCCCTCGCCTCCGAGACCCATACGGAAAAGGGGGAGTCCTTGGTACTGAAGGGAGCTCCCGAGGAGGGCAAAGGGCTGAGAGGAGGATCAGACAGAGACAACCGAACACTGCTCCAGGGCTTTGGCTGCCGGGGCTGGAGGAGGCTGCGCCCCTACTCGGCTGCGCGCTATTTTCAGCTCTTCCGCGGCCGAATTGCGGTGCGAGCGGCAGCCGGTGGCCGGGCTCTGCCTCCCCGCAGCCGAGCGGTTCCCGTACGGTGCGGTATAAAACCTGAGCCCCGGCGGGCAGCGCTTTCTCAGCGTTCCACGGCCCTGGCACGGCTGTTGCCACTGATGCCACTGGTGCTACCGCTGCGGGAGATGCTCGGCCGGGGTTTTCCCTGTCCGGATTAAGCCCTTCCCATCTCTTGCATTTGGTGCCGGGAGGGAAGCGGGGCCGGAGCCGGTAAGGGGGGATGTGTGTTTGAGTCAGTCTCTCCAGAGCAGGATCTCCCCAAAACCCCTTCAACGAAATCCGCTCCACGGAGTGTCCTTCACCTTCCCCCCACACCGCAGCCCACCGGGCTCCCTCTCAGCTCCCCGCCGGGGCCGGGATACGTGAGGGCCTCCTCCGCCTTTGCCCGTAAAGGGACGGGCAAAACGGAGAGGGAAAATGGTGCTTCCCGGCCCTGGACGGCAGCGTCCGAGGGAAGCGGCTCTCCCCAGCCGGCCTCGGCCTCACGGGCCCGGCGTGGCTCCGGCTGGCCGGGGTGGGTTCGTCCCGGCGGGGCGGCGGCGGGTGTCGGTCCCAAAACGCGCCCAGCCCGGCTCCTCCAGCTGCCGCCACGTCCCCGCTCCAGCTCGCAGCCCGGTTGTTTTGTTTAATTAAACTCAATGTCAGTGTTAATTTTCCGCCTGGCCGGGCAGCCCTGCCTTTGCCGGAGCCGGCGTGTTGATTACAGATGTCAACGCGTCCCGTCGGGGCTGCGCCGAGCCCGTGGAGATGCTCCGCGCCGGCCACGCGTGTCCGTGGGCTGCGGAGCCGCGAGGGCAGGGGCCGGGCTTCCCCGGTAACCACCCCCCCGACACACCCGGGATTCGGTCCTGGTGGGCAAACAGGGTGGGTAACCCCGCTGTGGTGTGTGTCGTGCAAGGAGCTTTCCCTGCGTGTCTCACAGGGATTTCATTGGAGATATGGGGGAATCGGGAGACCCCTTCCTGCCGGGAACGATGGAGGTGCATTTGGCAGAGAGCAGGTCCTGCTTTAGGAACGAGGTCCCTTCCCGAGATGTGTCCCTGTGTCTGGGGGTCAGCAGTGCTCTGGGGATAAGCAGAGGACCCCGGGCCACCCCCAAACCTGGGGCAGCTCTGGAGATGAGCCACCTCCTCCCCAGAGGTGTCGCAGGCCAGGCCAGGCCACAGGACAGTGGCGTGGAGGAGTGCATGCCTTGCCAGTGTCCTGCAGGACCCCTATTCCCAGCTGGCTCCCAGCCCTGACAGCATCCAGGTGCCTCTCTGCCCTGGGTTTTCAAATTGCTTTCCCAATCCCTTGGAACTGCCAAAGCAGCTCCCTGTGCAGGGACTCGTATGGCACAGGGTGAGCTGATCCCTGCCCTCTGGTCTATCCTCAGTCATTCCTGACACACTGTGCATCACTTGCCCCCTGCCAGTGACTGTACTGATCTTCCCAAAGTCCCATCAATGCCTTGGAGCTCTCTCCTTGCCGGATGTAGCTGTTTCACTGCCACATCGGCAAGGGACCTGTTTTCTCTGTGCTCAACACTGAATCCCTCCTTCCTTTGAAGGCCAAGTTCATCAGCACAGCGAGACCTTTCCATACTCCTCTGTACAGTGCCAGATTTTATCACGTTGGATATTACCCTATTGCTGCTTCCTCCCTCCTCCCTGGCACTTCCGAAGGCCCATGCTCCCGCTCGCCACAGGAGCTCCGGCACTGACCCCTCCGTGCTGGGAACCCCCTGGGTTTGTTATGCCACTTTGTCTCCTAACTTTTAACCGGGTATTCATTCCCCAGCTGCTTTTCAAACTTCACTTCTGCACAACAGCCTCGGCCTTATTTACCAAACAATCAGGTTTATTGCTGTTTCTCCCCATTCTTTGTTACCATTTCTGTCTGTTTTCCCCATTAAACTCAGGACGTTGTGATTTTCCGGACCCCCCATAGAGCCCTTTTGGGGAAGTTGGCTATCCTCCATTCCTATTTACAAAGACCAATTCACACAGGAGGCGAAACTCCAGCTCCTGAAATAGCCATTTCATATTTAAGTTCTTCTGAAAGCCTTGCCTGAATCCTGCCTTCTCTCATTCCTTGTTTCTGTGCCCTTGATCGAGCTGTTTTCCAGCCTCTCCTGCTGCTACCTAGGCCATCAGAGCACCTAGATCCCTGCAAAGAAAGCTTCTTTTGTGGGGGATTTCTGTAAGATCGTGGTAGCAGGTTCCAAAGTAAGGAGGACTCCAATGCTGGGGACTGATTCCTGGTTTATTCTTCCTCTGTTTTCTTTTCCTGCATACGCCAACCCCCCTGGACATCCACCTGCAGTGCTTTTTATTTGTTTCAGCAAATCATTCCTGAAAAATACCCTTGTCCTGCTTTGTTTTATATCCATGATGAGTTGTGTTGGAGGGGAGATAAGGACGGGATTTAGGGGCTATAGGAGGGGAAACAGCTCTGACACAGGTGATCAGTACAAACCAGCCACCTACCCCATCCCAAAACTGAGATTTACTGTTCCTAAACTGCCCCAAACAGATCTCCATTCTTGTGGCGGTCCATGCACCGCCATTCCCAAGGCAGGCATCACAACCCAGGAGGCACAGAATGGGAGATGGTGGACCAAAGGCAGGAGAGCCTGGTACTGGGGGTGCGGAGCTGGCCAGTGCTGGTCCCTAAGGAGATCCATCCCCTTGGCATGCGTCCACCCCCCCTCCTCGATGGAGGTGCAGGTGTGAAGGCGATAGAAGAAGGAAACGGGCCCTGCCTTATTGAAGCCGCTGGTAAACAAAGGCACTTGAGTGGAGAGGATTCAGAGAGCCCGGCAGCCGCAGGAAACTATAATTACGTTTAAATATTGTTAGCATCATTATCTTTTATCTGCCATCAGATTAAAACAATTATGGCATTTTCAGGAATTGTCCTGGCATTCTCTTGACCGGCGTTATCTGTCAGGCAGGAAATGTGATTTTCGCTTGGAGAGGTGCCAGCCGCCGCGTGGCCGGTCCCACAGCTCCATGATCCTGGGAGAAACCATCAGCAGGGCTGAATTCCTGCCTTATGGAGAAATCCACACTCACCCTGTGGTCAGGCATCGGTTGCTCCTTCATTCCCATCCCTATATTGCTATAGGTGTCGGGCTTACCTGCCTTGGTGGTGGCAAGGGGAAGCAGAGGGGGACACCAGCCCCATGCCATCGCCTCTGCAGCGGCTGTGGCAGCGTGCCGGGGCGGGTGGGCTTGGCAAACACGGCTCCGTGCCTGAAAGCCATGGTGAGCAATTTACCAGAGGAACTCATTTCAGGAGATCTAGTCTAAGTTAATTAAAGATGGCTGGCTGGGGTCATCGCCTTGGCAACAATTAAGGGCAGGAAAGACGCCTCATTAGTAATAGTTTTTAACAAAACCCATAATTTTTCATATCAAGACAATCCCGGGCACACGAGGTGGGGGCAGGAGGATGCTTGGTTTCTGCCTTTCTCTCTTTCCACACCCTGGCTCTGGGTTAGACCACAGGGCAGGACCAGGAGGTGGGAAAATGGGATTGGAAGGAAAACCATCTTTGGCTGGCAAGGGTCCCGTGGCTGGTGCCCGGGCAGAAGGAGCATGGCCAGGGGAGAAGGAGCCATGAGGATAACGGGTTGCACATGGAGGGGATCTGGCTCCTTGGGAAGGAAGGAAGAAGCCATGAGCTGGCCATGGCAGCCATGCAGGGGCTGCCGGCGCTTTGTAGCCCAGGGAGCATCGTGCCAGGCTGCCACTCCCAGCCACCAGCAATGGGGTTATTCCTCCAGCTGTGCCTTTGTTTTCTAATTTCCCTCCTTCCACTCCAGAAATCCTAATGCCGCCGCCTGCTAATGCCAGGCTGGGCAGAGTAGCTTTATTTTCTACTTAATTAACTGTCATCCTGTGATTGATCAATTAATGATGGAGCCATCATGGTAATGCTCTGGGAGCTGGTGCGCAGGGGCCAGGCCGAGTCACGCGCTCGCCTTCCCACTCCTACCTGCTCCAGCACCCCCCGTGCCGGGGCTGTGCCTGCTCCTGTCCTGACAGCAAAGGACAATGTGATGGATGGAAAAATCACTTGCTCCCAGGGAATTTGGCCATTTACAGGATTGTTGCATGAGGGATTGGGGACCAGGGAGTGATGCTCCTGCCCTGGCATCCCTGTTTGGCAGCTGGGAGTCACAGAGAGGGACGCTTCCCTGCTGGACATGGTGCTTGCTGCTGTATTAAGCCCTAGCTCAAGTATTTCTGCTGTTTCCCTTCTCTCAATGACATTTTAGGCTTGGGAGAAAGGATGATTCTGATGTTGCATGTTGGGATGAAGCTCTCACTGGTGACTCAAAGGGGTCAGGGCTCAGTAGAGCCAGCAGCGGAGCTGCTCAGTTTGTGGCCTCCTCCTCCTTTTCCTCCTTCTCAACCTCCTCGTCCTCCTCCGAAGTTGCACACATGGCTCAAACGGGAGGGATAAATATAAACTCCGTTCGGATATCCATAGAAACAAGAGCTGAAGATGGAAGACCCCATGCAGATAAAACCTTCCTCCTCCTTCCCACATGCTGCTATTCCCGGTATTATTCCAAAGCACTTCATAGGACCAGTAGAGCTGGGAAGGGACCAAGAGAAATGACCAAGAAG
The DNA here is from genome assembly GCA_039720435.1 of Amazona ochrocephala. Classification (NCBI taxonomy): domain Eukaryota; kingdom Metazoa; phylum Chordata; class Aves; order Psittaciformes; family Psittacidae; genus Amazona; species Amazona ochrocephala. The sequence goes on along the minus strand of CM077883.1, from coordinate 38,099,041 downwards.
GTGCTGCTGGGAAAATCCCAGAACGGGTGAAACACTCCTTCTGCTGGATAATTTAGCTGTTACCATACAAACTATAGCCAGGGTTGTGGTTGGGAAGGGCTGAGGCTCTCCTTGGCGTGGTGGGAGCACACGTGTGCAGGGCTGAAAGGGATGCAGCGCGACTCCGGTGCGGAAGCAGTGCAAGTCCTGTCGCTTAATTACTGTTTCCTTTCCTGCGCCTTGAAAAGTGCTGAGATACAGATTTGATGTGCTGAAAAGCGTCTGGCATCTTGTCACGCACCAGCCCGTCTCCAGCATTCAGCAGCTGGTGAATACACCCTCCCGACGCACCCCCAGATGTATACCTGCACCTACAACATCACCGCCTGTTTATCTGCGGATCGGCCCAAATGATAGCGTATTTATTCAGACGACTCTGCCGCCTGGGAGGGAAGAAACTGAACTGGTACCAAAGGGAAGCAGCAGCTCCTCGGGGCTGCGTGTGCAGCTCTTCCTCCCCACCGGCTCCAGATTGAGTTGTTTGTCTCCTGACATCCCTGCACACACACCCGCACCCACTCACACATACATATATAATCCCGTGCGCAGAGACGGGAGGAAACCTTATATAGTAGTACAGAAATAATGCTATTTTTTGAGTTGAAGCTTAAAGCCATTCATTGGAGATGACACACGCAACACAGCCAAGCCCAAGAATAGGTTTGGAAGTGACTCTGGAAAATATCAATAATCAGCAGCGTTTCCTTGCATCCCAAACCCAATCCCAATCCAACATCGTTTCTGCTGTCAATAATGCACATTTATGGGGAGAAGGCATCCAAGGAGGCCTACGTGCCTTAGAGCCCTTCCTTGTGAGGCTTCTGTGCCTCTGTGAGCTACAGGAAAGATTTATTTCCCACCTTCCTTTATGGTAAGGAAGCTGTGTGCTGAATTAACCCCACTGAGTGTTTTTGGGTGAGGAACAGAGCCTGCCTGGTGCCCAGAGGTGCATGGTGGTGTTAGCTGTGATGTGCCCAGTGACGCCCAGGCAGCCCCTGGGCTTGTGCCGTGTGGCCATGCAGAGCCTAAGTATGAGCCGGGATTTGGGTGGCAAGGAGCTGTTTGCAGTGCTGGGACAAAGTGGGCAAAGCAAATCTCCCCCATGGCCATACAGGAGGGGGAGAAATTGAGTAAATATTGGGAAAGAAACAGCTGAGCATCCTCAGCATCTTTCCCCTCTGGTCTCATCCACATCCCAGCCCAGGCAGTGGGATCTCAGCAGGTCCTGGGGGACTTTTGTGGGGCTGACCATGGGGTGGAGGAGGAGGAGAAGCCATGGGGATGGCGGCGCCCAGCATGCCCTGACCCTGTGCGGGGCGCTGGGGAGGGCACGGCCACATTGTGACCAGCTCATAAAGATGCTCCGAGACAGAGCTGGAGCCATTTAAAAGCAGTTAATAACTGCAAAGTGCCCCGGCCTCGCTGTTGGTGAGGCAGCCACGAAGAAACTTTATTTTAGAGTTGCAAGTATTTTATTTAAGAAAAAAAAGAGAAACTTTTTAAATATGTAATTGGCTCTGGGAACCAGGACCCAAAGGGGTTGCGAAAGCAAGGGAAGCAATTGCCTTAATCAGTCCAAGATCCCTGATTTATTTATGTATTTATTTCGATTTCAAAGCAGCGCTGCTCATCATATCAGGGCCGTTAGAAGCACAATTATTCTCTCGACAGAACAGCTAACCTAGGCTGCGATTATTTGCCTTTCTGAAAGGCAGCGCTTCCCTGTCAGCATCCTCCCCTCGAACACACTCCCGCATCCCTCTGAGTGATTTTAGCATCCGAGAAACATCCCCCCAGCATTCCCAAAGCCTGGATACCCATTCTGAATACCCATCCTGAACACCCATCCTGAACACCAGCCTTTCTGCCGAGCTTCCCAGCTTCAAAGAGCAGGGCGAGCGATCGCTAAATAATGTCTCTTTCTTCCCGCCCTTTGGCTGCTTTTCAAGCGCCAGTCAAGAAACGTGCTCAAGTCCTTCTGGCTTGTAAAAGACACCCGAGGTGATAGGTGGAAGGAGCTGGGCAGCCTCAGCCCTGCGTGGATTTAGGATCATGGAAGTTTTGCTTCTATTTTGGCCCTGAGGATTGTTTTATTCCCAGATTGTGTCTGGAGTCGGATTGGGGTGGGATTTGGGGGCGATGCTCTGCCGGCCTGTGGAGGCAGAGAGTGTGTGGAAGGGAATGAGTGGAAAGGCAGGAAAAGAGGGACTGAGCTTTGAAAAGGAGCAGCTGCAGTGGGATGCCCTTGGTTGGGGCGATGCCCAAGCCCTGCCTGCAACACCCATCCCCAGCATGAGCGGGCAGGTTGGTACCCGCAAGGCCAAGGAGCTGGGCTGCATCCTGCTGGTGCTGTCTTGTAAAGGGGCAAAACCCCTTTGCAGAGCCAGCTCCACAGCATCCCCACCAATGCATCTGCCCCACCATCCCAATGAGGTCCCTGTGCCCAGCAGCGATGCCACATCCCTGACCCTACCATGGAGCTCCTCCGCAGCGGCACGAAGCACCCCTGGGCTTGAGAAATCCTCTCGTGTTGTGTTCCCCCCATCCCCATCCCTGCAATGCATATTTTGTGGAGGTTTAATTGGCTGCAATTATGAAGTAGCACGGACCCTGGAAACCTGCCAGTCAGGGAAATAATGAACCGCTTTAATACAAATTCAGCCCGTAAACAAACGCGGCTGCCAGAGCCGTGGTGGCTGCCCAGCGCTGCGAGCGGCAGCACAGGAGCTTAGTGAGGAGAACCAGGGCAGCATCACCAACCCTATGGCACTGGTGAGGGTCCATGTTCCCACAGCCACCCTACGTCCATGCAGGGAAGGCCTTGCCTTTCTCCAGGGGCTTTCCTATGGGGCCATGATGCCACCCCCAAATAGCAGCACCAACAATGAGGTGTGCAGGTGTAAGATATTGTAGATTTGGGGCTGGTTTGGGGGGATCTGTGGCAGGGGATGGGTAGCAGTAGGGCTGTGCATGGTGAAGAAGGTGCAGAACTGAGCCCCATCAGAGCATCCTTACTCCCTGTCCTCCCCTGCATCCCTCCCCAGTCCCACGAGCCCACATGAGGTCCAGGCACCTCCACCCTGGCTTGGTCACAGGGAACAAACTCTCTTCGCAGACACCTCTTTTACCTGCTGTAGGCTCCCCCAGTGAAGGGTTTTCAGGGCATTCAGACTGGGCAAACAGCCTCCTCTGCCCACCGCAGGCAGGAGGGGGAGATGCTGTGGCCCTGGGAGCACCCTTGGGGCCCTGCATCCACCGGCACCCCCAGCATCCCCTGGTACCGAGGGGGAAAAGGCAGAGACTCCCCAGCAAAAGGCATCTGCGGGGCCCATGGAAATGTTCCACCCAGGGAAATATTTTTGCCAAGGAAACTGCTTTTGGTTTATTTTGAAAAGGCTGCATTTTCCTGTGCTGTATTTTAATTCTCTCCCCTTATTTTGTTTTCTTTTTGAACAATAAAACGTGCTGATGCTTCTTGTAACTTCCAGTAATTTGTGGAAATTAAAAACCAGAAGAAATCATTTGCAACGCGACCCAGATTTTGATGGCGCTCCGGAATGGATGTCTCGGGGCTTTGTTTTAATTTTGGTTTTGGATGGACTCACTCCCAGAATGGTGAAAAATCTCTTAAATCTGGACAGTGAGAGTGGCCTGAATTGTTTTCCTGATTTTTGAGAATATTCCTGATAAATTCATTGCTCAGGAGCTGGATGGGGATTAAAATCATCCTCATTTTGCAGGATTTTAACCATTAGATATTGCAGCATATTTACCATTAGGAAATACAGCAAAAAAATCTATAAACCATAGATTTTAAATATATAATTTAGCAAAGAGGTGGAACCAGCTCTTTCTTCAGGGTCATGCGTGTAGCAAGGCATTTTTACATCTTGTCTGGGCTAACAGTATTGCTGCCTGCCTTCGCAAGTGGCTCCTTCCCTTGAATTAAGCACCAAGGTAGTAAAGAGATGGTATTTATGAGCCCCCCAAAAATAAAGCAGGCACAATTTATTTAACAGTTACAATGTGACAATAAATAATTTCAATGTCAATCAAAAATGGGATTATTGTCACTGAAATTTGGGTTGAAAAGATGAAAGCCTGAAAGGGAGAATTGAAATCCAACCCTGAGACGATCCCACTATCTTTGTTCCTTGCGATAAATATTTTGGGTGAGAGTTTAAACCAGTAAATCCCTAATTTTTGGGGGAAAAGGGTTGAGTGGGGTTGGCTTTAAGGATTACAGTAAAAATATATATTCATGTTTGGGGAGAATAGGTATTTTATTGTGAAATCAATGGACTTTATTTTACATTAAAGAAATTGCTTGGGTTTTAGTTTCTCCTCAGTGTCAGGCAGCGGCAGAGGGACGCTGCTCCCCACCCAGCCAATATTCACCGTCTTTCCCCCTGTCTTAGGAAACCCCAAACTCAGCCTCTCTGGAATGCATCAGCCAAAGCTGCCCCTGCTCTGGGACAGGCATTGATCAGCGCAGCAAACTTCAAACGCTGAGGAGCCCCGCTTGAGACTGCTGCGGAGCTGCTCCACTCCCGCACGGCCGCATCCCCTGCATGCCCTGCTGGGCCCCTCCGAAACCCTGCTGTAATTTCCCCTTTTGGCCCTGGAGCTATTCCAAGGATTGTGCGTGCATCCGGGGGGAAAACAGCCCTTTTTGGGGCTGGTAACAAAAATAATTGTGCTGGTGGGGAGCAGGGCACTGTGGAGAGTGGAGGTCAAGGATGTGGCTGCGGGAGAAGCATCCTCACCACTTCCTTTTTAACTCCAAAATGGTGATGATGAGGATGCTGGGTGTGATGGGGCGCAGGCAGAGCTGATGGCTTCTGCTTGATTCCTCCGAGGGGATGAGACCCTCAGGGCAGGAGCAGGGTCCCCTTCTCCACAGCATCATCCAGCTTCCCCTCCTGTGTCTGCCCACTGGCCTTGAGCAGCGGCTGTGCCTTGGCACTGAGCTCAAGCAGTGCCTGATTTTGGGCCATAACCAGCAAACATTCAACTGTGGGTCTCTAGAGCAGCATTTTCATTCTGCATCCCAATAATGCCCAATTCCTCCTTGAGACAGAGCTCCCCATTATTTTTTCCAAGGATTTAAGGGCATGACATAAATAAATACACCTTTATAAATACATTTTTAAGGGTATGTATTTGCATACTAAATTAATACCCAACATTGGCTTACACCCCGCGGCCCCAGAACACACATGGATGGAGGTGAGGGCTGGAAGCAGGATGTCTAAGTTTGTGTCTGGAGCGGCTGATGGATGGACAAGGAGGAACCGGCGGGGGCCAGGCTGTTTTAATCAGCCTGTGTGTGCGTGTGACAATAGTTGGGTGAAGAAGGGACCTGACACCAGCATCCTCGAATTGTTATAAATCACACCAGTAAAAACAGGAGGGGGGAAATATTAAATGTGGGTGATCGCGGTGCTTTTAGTGCCAACTCAATCCCCATGCTGGAACAAAGCTTTGCCAGCCCTGAAATAAATGATGCTGCACCTAATGGCTCTTATCCCTTCCCTGCTGCCTCCGACCAGGCAGCTTTAGGGTTTGAATGACACGGATGGGAAGCAGCGGCTGGGCCTGATGCTGATTTTTACTGGCAGGGATACCCTGTGCCAGACGGGGTGGAGGTCCCAGGGCACTCATGGCTTGTCCCTAAGTCCCCACGTCCCCACGCTGTGGCTTTGCTGATGCCCCACAGCCGCCGGGCTCCTCTCTCTGCTCAATTGCACAGCGCGCAAATGGAATCGCTCTCCTCACTGTGTTTGTGGCCACGGGAGTGGAAGAATTACATTGGGCTGAAAATAGTATTTACTTTTACTGATTGAAAAATAGATGTTGGGGAAAAAAAAATAAAAAGCAAAAAAAAAAAAAAAAAAAAAAAGCAAAAGCAGGAATTGAAACTATAATTACAACAAACCATATGTAAACTCCCAGGTAAACACTGATTATACTGTGTCATTTCAGCCAGACTTTATTAGCAAGGGAAGAAGAGAATCTTCTTTCTCTCGCTGCCTGCGGCGGATGTAGCACGCAGGATCCCACCGCCTGCCATTTGCAGAGTGCTTTTCACCCTAAAATATCTCCTCTTTATGGCCTGATCCTGCAGAGCTCTCAGCAGCTCTGTTTCCTAAGCTGAGCCGTGATGTGGGTACAGAATGGGGTGCTGCTGTAGGTGCAGGGCTGAGCTGCCCTGAGTACCTCTTCCTTGTTGGGAAGGGGCTAGAGTGTGCCAGGGGGATGAGAAACTCGGGGTGCATGATCTAGCCTGCTCACTCCTATACTGCTGTCTTCATCAGATGGGATGGGATGGGATGGGATGGGATGGGATGGGATGGGATGGGATGGGATGGGATGGGATGGGATGGGATGGGATGGGATGGGATGGGGGTGCCCCAGCTATAGCATCCCCTCACCCGCAGGCAGTTCACAGGCCTGGTTTGCAGGAGGATGGGACTGACTTGGAGAAAGGCTGGAGAAGGTGCCTTGCCAGGCCCTTTGCTTGACCCCCAGCAATGGAGCCAGACCCTCTTTATCAGGGAGCTGCATTCTCAGAGCCCAACACCCCAAATGCAGCAGAGGAGCAAGGTCAGCACCTTGTTCCTGAGCATCTGCATTACACAGCATCCCCCTCACTCACTGACATGGCACATGGTCCCTCCAGGATCAATATCCCCTGCCGAGGCTGACAGAGGCAGAGCAATGCCATCGCACTGGTGACATGTGGGTCCCCACGGTTCCCCATGTCACCTCAGGACACCCCGAAGGGGAGCACAGCATCCCCTTCTCTGCCATGCAGCACAAGGATCGCCTGGCAGCACCATTCCCTTCGGATGAGTATTCGGGGTGCTCTTGCCGCAGTTTCCTTGCAGGGGGAGTGGGGCGAGATGGGAGCAGAGGGGAAGAAGGAAACCACGACTACCATGGGTAACGCCAGGTATCGCTTAGACAACAGGGCTGCAAGGCCCGGCCGGCCTTACAGCTTTGCCATAGTGGCACCCTGTGGCAAAATGCATTACTACAGCTGGCAGGGGCTGTGGAGGGGGACACAAGGCCTTGGGGGGGACCCTCACCCTGGGGGCTCCAGCCCCAAGGGGACACATACCCCTCGCACAGGCAGGGATGGGATGTTGGGGGCTGAGCAGCGGGTGCTCCCCAAGTCCATGACATCCCAGTCCCCAGTGGTGGGTACCACACATCCCCGTGGTTGGCCATGGGGCTAGCCGGGATGCCCAGCCAGCCTGGACATCCCCATGGGAGGACGTTGGGATGACGCCAGGCTGGCTGACCACTGCGTGCTTGGTTGCTTAGGGCTGTCCGGCAGCATCCACATGGCAGAGTGGCGCCGGGCTGCGTGGTGGCATGGAGAGGGGTGTGTATCCATGTGTGTGTGTTGGTTTTCTCCTCCAGGAGCAGACCCGGAGTGACGGAGCAAGCTCTTTGTCTGCCTGCGCGCCTGCCTGTCACAGCTCCCGGCGTTTCCCAGCCACCTTGCACTGCGTGCAGTCACTTTGGCAGGAGCTGTCTTGGAATTTTAATGTGGCTGATTAACGTGGCACAATGCAATCATGGAGCTGTGCCCCTTCCCAGCCTTGGTGTGATAAATAACCAAACCCAACCAGGCATCCCCACTCGCAGGGCATTGCCCCGTCATGAGCTGGAGGCATGAGGTGATCCCGAAGGGAAAGATCCGGATGCCGGTCCTGTCTCGGCTCAGGGTGCAATGCAGATGCCCCTGCCACCCTGGCTCAGGGGTGGCAGAGCTGTTTTGGGGGCTGGCACGGGGATGTGCTGAGGGATGTGGCACTGGGTGACACAGCAAGGAGTTGAGGGAAGGGTCACCCCTCCCTCTGATGGATGGAAAACTCCAGGCAGAAGGGAAAACGGCGGGGGGGGGGGGGGGGGGGGGCAGGGGAAAGCTGCCTGCCAAGCAGGGAGGAGGAGATGGGTGAGCAGATAGCCCTGCCGCCCAGGAGAGGACGAGGGGGAGTTATTGACACAGAGGACACGTTGCTAAAAATGAAATCTGTCCCTTCCTCAGGCGGTGTTGACAGAAGAGGATGGGAGGAGATATCAGTGGCAGGCACACGTGTCCCGGGAGAGGGTGAGACACAAGCGGAGACAGAGCAAGAAGTGAGTCTGGGACGGCTGCAGAAAAGAAAGTCAACCTTTCTTTGGAAGGTGGGGGGCACACCATGAAGCACCAGCCCCCCCAGGCATCGAGGAGGATCCAGTGGCCAACAATTCCCATGCAGGCAGCCAAGCCAAGTGGGGCAGAGCTGGGAGCAGCCAGGGAGAAAGGGAAAGAGGGAGGTGACAGGAACACGGATCACAGCCTGGGCATCCCTGCACCAGCAACTGGGAGCATGATGGCATGGAGCATCCTATGATATGGACATGTAATGGAGGATGCTCACAGGGTCAGAGCAGAGCGAAGCGGGAGAGGTTGGGAGATGACACTCAGGAACCATCACGATGCTGGTATGTGCCCACGGGTAGAGTGGGATGTGTGAAGGGGGAAAACAATTGCTCCAGCACTTAAAGTCCTGAAGGTGGAACACACAAAGCGAAGGCCTGAGATGGGAGAGAAAACCCACTTCTGGAGCACCTCCTCTGGTGGGAGATGACTTTGGAGGAGCCATGGAGGTCTGAGCTGGCTGAGGGTTTGGCTGGGTGAAGTTAGGGTGATGTTTCTTACTTGATTCCAATCAAGCCGGCTCTGCTGGAGATGGATGTGATGCTTATTAATGGTGGTTAAAGGAAGGGACCAGCAGATTTTTACATCCCAGCAAGCGTGAGGAGGAGGGACAGGCCCTTTCCCGGGCATTGAGCATAAGCCATGACTGTATCACTTTGCTGCAGTGCTTCCCAGACATCAGCCACATCCCAAAAACAAGATGATGAAGAAAGGGAGAATAAACCCCAGTGCAAGCAAGGAAGCACAACCCCCTCTGCCTTAGGGCTGCTGTCTCTAAAGGCTTGACTCTATTTTATGGACCCATGAGGCAAACCCCAAACACAGAGCAAATACCAATTGATGGGGGTCTTTCATTTCAGCTTCAGACCAGGGACCCCCGTTTCCACAGCTGCTGATCCAATCACCACAGCCTTTTGTCCCATGCAAGAGCTTCCTTTGGGAAGGCGATTTCATCCCCATATGCACCCTCCCTGATACTCTTTCGGGTTGTTCCTGTCCTCCAGCCCCTTTAGCATCCCTTTACCCTATTAATATCTTCTGACTGTCCTCACACCTGCAGACAATCTGGTCCCCAACCACCTCCACCACCCCCCTCCTCAAAAGCTTCCCTCAGCTGTCTTTAAGCCGTAGCTGAAATCTGCGGTATGTAGGAGGAGAAATTCAGTCTGACAGCAGTTTAAAACACTGCACTACTTGGCAGATTTAAATGCTATTTTAAATATAAGCTATGACACAACGGACAAAAATAGCATTGAAAATACCCTGTCATGTTCCATATTGCGAGGAATAGGGAAGCAGACCAGGCTAGAAAGGAGCAGGGAGAAGGGCCAGATGGAGAGGAGAGGTTATTTTGTTTGTTTTAAGGAAACGGGATGGATGTATTTTGCATGTGCCTGGGTAAATGCGTTCTATGGAGCACGGAGCCAAACATGCAATAAATCAACCTTCTCATGAGAAATCTACATATTTTATTCTTTGTGGGATTTGCCCAAGCAGGTTTGCTGGTAAATAATTAGTGAGAGGATGTATTTGTTATCAGGTTGTTTTGGCGATGCTCAACACCAGGGGATGCCAGCTACTGGAGACTGCTTGGTCCCCCCTGAATCCTTTTCCCCTGTTTTTTTATCTATGATTTTATAAGAATTTGCTTTCCCCAAGAAAAGTCCACTCTAAAATACCTGGAAGTGCTGGTTCACTTGTGGCCCCCAGCGAGGTGACCCTGCAGTGTGACAGACCAAAAGCAGGCACCATAGGAGCTGATGTATCGCAGTGCTTGGTTGCGGGTGTTGCTGCAGGGGCAGCCCATGGGACCAGAGAGGGATGGAGGGATGTGATCTGAGCCACCACCGGTCTCCCGATTGCTGGAATGTGGCTGGAAATCCTGGGAGCTTGCCTACACCCGCAGCATGGGGTGCAGAGCACCTGGAGCCTCTAGGCCCTGAGAATCCTGGGCTGCAGGGAGAGGTTTCTGCTTCATCATCCTTCCTGTATGCAAGAGCTGCTCTAAGCTGCTGTCTCCTCTCAGCATCTTCTCCACCCCTACACACTCACCCCAACATATAGGGCAGGGCAAACATCCATTCCCTCCCTGGGTTTGTGTAAGAGGAGTGGGTTTTGGCTCTTTCTAATTCCTCCAGTATAACCAGCAGTAAATCTACACACTGCACTGGAAAGCCCTGGAGATGAGGCTTGGAGCTGTCCCTGCCTGGGGACCAGCACAAGGATCAGCACCCATGCCAGGTTCCCGTTGTACCCCAGAAATGGGGTAGAGTGTGGGGTTCAGTCTCAGTAGAGGATACGAGCAGATCTGCCCCTGCTTATGTTGGATAAGGATTTGCCACCAAACATGCACCCAATGGCACAAGTCATCAGGGTGACTGAGCTGCCACTGTCCTGCTGAGCCCCCCATCAGGACTTTAGGGGCTCCCTGAGCGTCCTCTACTCACTGCTAGTCCTGCTGCAGTGGCAGAAACCAGGGGCAGGGACCCAGAGAGAAACATTTCTGCTGTCACCACTGAAAGGTCTTTATTTTATTTTAAACGCAGCATGTCACTATAACAGAAACACACAGTTTAGAGAGTTTAACAAAGCAGCTCAATGAAGCCAGGTTAGCATAAGAAACCAAAGCCTGAGATCTTTCAACCCCTTACAAATCACCATGGCCTGGAAAACATGCCCTCGGTTTTCCCAGCAAACATCTCTGGTCAGATTTCCCTGAGTGTCCAGTGACGATGGTAAAAGCTTTTAATCAGGAGAGAGAACTGCACTGAAGCTGTGCTCCCATCTAACCCCATGGGTGCCTGCTCCCAGCCAAGGGCTCTCCTGACCCTGGGCTGCACGTGCCCACCCATGGGACTCCTGTGGATGGCAGCTCTGGGTACTGCAGCAGCGGGTCCTTGGGCGCTGGTCGGCATCAGCAACAGCATCAGCATCACTGCTCACAGCGCCAGGAAGGAAAGAATGCCTGCCAAGCTGCTGACATGTTACCATGACCTCCTCAGGCTCCAGGCGAAGGCAGCCAGCAGAGGAGGGCATCCACACCTCCACATCTTAATAAAGACTTGAAACCCCCCCAATTGCAATGCAGGCTGTTGCAGAGGCAAACACACAGGGGTCTCAGCGCAGAGGCTGGTTTCAGACACTACTCGTTAGAGCACCTCTGGGCCCTCGTGCACGTTGCAAAGGGAAGTGTGTGCCATTCTCAATACCTCCTTGTGTGTGCAAAAACCCAGAGCTTGAGGGAAACGGGAGGATCCCTAGTGAGAGGTGAAGGAAAACCTCCTGCTAAGGCCAAGAGAGGCTTGGTTGTGTTATAGCCAAAGTAGCATCACCGCTGCCAGAACTGGCACTGGTTACTTCACTAACTGGGTTGTTTTCATGCCCCATTCAAAGAAGCAGAACCACCCTTCTGTAAAAGCAGTCTTTCTGTGCTTGTTTTCTATTTTAGATGAAAATAAAAGCATTTCTGTGCCTTTTGATCTGCTTCACTTCCTTACTGACACTTTCAGGATGCGCTGGGTACTGTGGGTCTCCATAGCTCAGCAGGGTCCCCATGTCTCCCTGGGGAATTGCAGCCACACTGGTACAACCAGGAGCAGAGAAGCAAAGTGAGGATGGGATGTATTCCCTCTCAGTCTTTCCCCTGGCTGTCTTGCCCTCTGAAACATCACCCCCTGTTGCAGTACGAGCCTCAGGGTGTGGAGTTGCTGATGCTGGGGTATCCGGCAGGCACAGCCATGGGTGTATGCCCACCTGCGGCAAGCATCACAGGGCCGAAGCTGCCCTCTGGAGTGCTGGCATTGCAGCTCTGCCTGCTCTTACCGCCCTGCCCAGCTGCGACGGCAGCTCAGCTCCCTCCCTTGCTCTTTGTTAACCACTGAATTCATCTGACAACTCAAAGAGAGAGAGAGAGGGGAGAGACCCCGCGGCCCGCCGTGGCCGGCGCGGTTCCCCGGCTCCCCCTCTGCCCTCATTTGCAATGCTTGAGTGGGGATTTCTCTATTTACTAAGCTAACAATGTGGGTTCCCAGGGCCTGGGCTGATGATGACATCCCGGCGCTGGTGGGTGGTGGGGCCGGGGGGGTGGCGAGGGCTGGGGGGGGAATTGCATAATGCCGAAGCAGGCGTGGGAAACCACAGCATCTGCGAGCAAAGGCTCTGCCAGCCGCTTTGAGCACGGCTCAAAGGGCTCCCGGGGAAAGCCACGGGGCAGAGGGAGCCCCGGGGACCCGGCGGCGAGGGGAGAGGCTCAAACCCACATCCCACGACCCCATCCCTGCTGCCACGGGGCAGCCAACGGCCCCCGCCGCCACCGCCTCCGTCCCTGGAAGGGTTAACGCGGGCCGCCACGGGTCTGCTCATTACAGGGTTAAGGGGGAGATGGCACTTGCAAATCCCTCAATTACCCGGGCCAGAAGGCTGCTCAGGAAGAGCTTTATTAACGGTTGCCGTCTTCATTAACCGCTTCTCCACAGCTGCCTAATTACGGCCGCCATTAGGCTCGACGGGTCTCCCCACCACCACCCTGACCCCCCGGCCCTCTGATTAACCTTAATTACACCTCCATCGCCGGGAACTGGGCGCTCACCTGAGCGGGGGGCTCGGGGGCTGCCTAATTGTGGGCATCCCCGGCGGGCGGCGTGGGGAGGGGGCCGGTGGCCGGGCGCCCGCAGCACGCCAGATGTTCGCTGCTGAAAAGCAGAGGGCTGCCCTCGCACTGAGCTAAGCGGTGGCAATGAGATCGGTAGCAGGGCATTGAGGGAGGCGGTGAAAGCCTTTCCCACCTGAGCCGATGGGGCTCCGCCGGGAGGAGAGCGGGGCTTGCTGGGAGAGAAGGCAAAGGATGAGGGATGGGAGATGCTGCTTCATCCCGCAGCACCCACCCTGCCAGGAGGCATATCATCCTTCTGGGTGTCCCCCCAGCCTTGTTTCTCTCTGGGATGTCTCCCAGAGTGGATGCAGCGCACAGGGATGTCTGTCCTCTTTGGTGGCCGTACAGTGCATGCCTGCACTCGGTATTTCACACATGGCCAAGGGCATCACGGAAGGTAGCAGAGATCCCTCTGCGCTCCATCCCCAGAGTGCTGCCACTGCTTCAGGACAGCCCCAGCCTGGCGTACCACCCCAGCCTCCTTCCACAAAGAAGATGCTGCTGCTTTCCTTCTCTCCCTGGCTGAATAAAGCGAAGCACGGCTCCTTGGGCGCAGGGAAAATGGAGATTCTTTCTCCCTCTCCCATGAGATGCCCCCACCATCTTCTTCCCCCTCCTCACCACACACCTCCCTTTTGGGAGGGGAGGGGAAAAAAAAGAGATAATAAAGTTCTTATTTCCACCACATTTGCCATTTCCTGGTCTAAGTAAAGAGTGTCATAAGAGTGACAAGCTAAAAGCCACTGATTACTGTGGATTCATGGCATTTATTCTCCTCGTGAAAAGAGCAAACATCAGAAATAATGTGGTCCGGCCTGCCTCGGAGCCTAACCCTGCAATTAATCAGCATTCATGTGCAGAAGGTGCACGAGCATCTGATATGCAGAGAGGGAGTAATTAAAGGCAGATGCAATCTCTGCTTCCCGCAGGCCTGGGGAGGGCAACTGTGCCCCATCCCCACTGGGGTCCAGCCTCCAAAGTCACCACTGTCACCCCTTTCCTCTGGAGCAGCCGGTTGTGCTCACTCCATCCACCTTTGCTGGGTGCATCGGGGACAGGCTCTGCTCCCGGGAGCGAGCAGGGTGATGGGCGCCTCCTATCCCTCGTCCCTTGGCTGCTTGGCAAAGCGAGAAGGATGGTGCGAGATGCGGTATTTAGAGGAGCTTCCGATGCCTTGAACCCTGACACAGCTCGGTGACACCGTGAGGTCCCAGGAGAGGGGGATTGCTGCGGGCTGGGGCATTCCCGGGACTATCACTGGCCTCCTCCCGCCGGGGTCTGCCCCGCTGCTCTCGCTGATCCTGTCGAGACCTTTAATCCGTGGGGGATCAGCAAATTAATCCACTAAAGCATGAAGGGCCTGAGCTGTGTTTAATCGCTCCCTTTTGTGTCAGGGGACGGCTAAATGACCATACAAGAGAAAAACCCACAGAGGGGTCAGAGGGGAGGCGGTGGGCGATTAACCCCCGTCACCTCCCTCCAGGCTGCGGCGCGGGGTGAGACAGGGCTGAGCCTGCAGCCGACGGGGCATCACGGGCATCAGTTGAGCTGGTGTCCCCTTCATGCCTCCGTGTCCTGTGTCACTCATCAGGGCCATGGTGTTGCGCAGCCCCCAGCGTGGCCAGAGCTGCCTCAACAACAGGCGAGACGAGGTGTGCGAGGTCTCAGCCTGGCTCCCGGCAGACAAGCTGTTATCACGGCAATTACCCCCCAATACGCCCTTTGGGAGCTATTTCGGCCGAGGGGTCAGTTAGTGCCGACAGCGGCCGAATCCTCCCCTTGCCCCCGGGGGAGGAGGAGCCGTGTCGGGGAGGGGATGCTGAGCGGGAGCTGTCTGCCTGCTCCGGCACAGATTGTGCCAACGCGTGGTTGAGCGCGGCGAGCGCTTGCAGCCAGCACCCTTCAAAAATATCACTCGGGGAACAAATGACACCACCTCCCCCTCGCCATCCTCACACCCAACGCCCTCCCCACAGCAGGGGCGGCCACGCCAGCCTGGGTGCCACAGCGCCCCCCGGCCCCTCACGCCCATTTTCTTCCAAAGGAGAATAACCTGCAATATATATATATATATGTATTTTTTTTTCCCTTTCTGGAAACTAATGGACTCCTTAAATAGCAAAAATTGCACCCTGTAATTAAGATCTTGCTTTTTAAATGATTAATCATTCTAACCCCTTCCAGCGGCATCCCACTTACTGCTGCTCTCATATTGAAATGCAGATCTGAGAGGGAGGGAGCCGAGCAGGTCTGCAGAGAGGAGCAATTAAATCTTCCAGCTGTCGCTGGTCCACCCCATCCTCCTGTTTTTTTTCCTCAGGAAGCCCTGGGCGTTGTCCGCCAGGCTGGCTCTGTGCCCTCATCCACGTTCCCCCTTCTGATCCTCTCATCTCCATCCTCCCCACCTCTGTCCCTTCTTGTTCTGCTGTCTCTTGGTTTCTGAGCTCAGCAATACCTCGTCACAGCAAGGTCTGACCTTCCTTTCTTTGGAGGCCTGCCAGCTCCCCAAAAAGCCGTCTGTCCCCCTCTTCCCAAATGAAAGGGGAAAAAGGATGTGACCACGGGGTTATGGTAATGGCAACCAGCAACCCCAGTCCAGCCCATAACAGCCAGCTGCCTGTCCGGGGATCGCCGCTCTGCATCTCTGCCTATGCCAGTGTTGCAGCCCTCCAAGATCTCACCCTCCTGTCCTTCCCTTGGCTCTTCCCTGAACTGCATCCTGTTGTGGAAAATTAAATCCCACAAAAGACACCCATGAACATCTGCCACCTCCCTGCAAGGGGTTCCCCACAGCCTCAGCACATTGCCTCCTTCATTCACACCTCCCTGGGAGGATCTCAGGATGCTTCAGCAGGAAAACTGCTCAGCTGTGTAGGAACCACAATCAGAGAAGGTCCTCTGGCCTAAATCCCTCCTGCACACCCTCTCCAGGCCAGTGGCAATCATTCAGGTCCTTTCTAGAAGCACACAGTCGGTTTTCATGGTGAAACAATAAGTGGATAGAAACCAACCAGGGGAATATACATATGGTTTCAGTCCCCAGCAGTGTCAGTGTCTTTGAGGTGGCCAGGACTCCAACCTCTATCACCATGGGATGAAGAGGAACCTGGTACTCTGGGTGTATTGAATTCAGTACAATAGGCACAGAGTTCCTCCAAGGAATCGGAGAAAGGGGTTTCCAGAGCTTCTGTGTTTCTCTGCCAGTTTGATTTTTCTGATACCAAAATAGACAGGAGGCAGGAAAGTGTGTAACCATGTGAGACTGGGGAAAGGGAATGACAAAGAATCCAAAAATGGGAGGCTGGGATGGAGAGAGGATGCACTTCACAGACTGAAAATGAGAGGAGAAAATACTTTCCCAAGGAGAAGGAATAGAAAGAGGGCTCTGTGTTACTGTTATCCCTAAAATGCTGCACTTGCCCTCTCAAAGGTTTCCAAATAAAGAAAGAAGATTCCCAGAAGATCTGAGGAAGGGAGAGAGATTGGAGCTCCTCTGGACCATCCATCCCACACTGTTGGAGCTCAGCGTCGCTCTGATTTTCAGGCTTCTTCCTTATATTCTGGGTTGCAATGCCTGGCTATGACATGGCTATAACAGGATGTGGTTCTCCTCACCAGTACCTGTCTCAGGACAAAAGGTAATACTGCCAAGGAGGCCAAGGGCGGTTTCAACCTTCTGCCCTCGTCCTATTGATGTAGATGTATTCAAGAGGGAAGAAGATACCTTGTCCCTGCTGGAGAGTGCTTTGGTCTTTATGGTGCATTTAATACTGTGGACAACACTGACCTGGGACTTTGTCCCTCCCCCCTCTTCCCACTGGAGCTCAG
The DNA here is from genome assembly GCA_039720435.1 of Amazona ochrocephala. Lineage (NCBI taxonomy): Eukaryota > Metazoa > Chordata > Aves > Psittaciformes > Psittacidae > Amazona > Amazona ochrocephala. The sequence continues at coordinate 38,082,308 of CM077883.1, read as the reverse complement.
AGGCCTTTTTCCCATGACAAAACGGAGACAATATCCACACTCTATATAATAAGCAATGGGAAGCCACGCAGAGCATGAGCTGTCCTCCCAGAGGAGTGACTCCTTGCAGTCTCCATGCTGCTCTGACACCCTCTCTTACATAGCCTGCATGCTACAAAGCACTCAGGGATCCTCCAGGATTTCAAAGCCTTAAATGCCTGGTTTGGTGGTGGTTTGGTATTGCTGGGAAAAAGCTATGCAGCCAGGTACCGTGAGGGTTAGCCAGTGGGAAGTGGAGTCAGGTACAGAGTCCTGATGGGACCAGATTCCCAGAGCACCAGGAGGAAAGTCAGCAAACCCCACCAAGCTCTCTATTTACGGACCCCCAACTGCTCTGCATGGCCCCTTTCTTCCCCCTCTTTGCTTTCCTCTTTGCCCCAAGTTGCAAGGCACAGGACCCTGTCCCGTCCCCAAGCCTCCTCCATGCCATCATTTGCATTTTCACCAGCCTTGATTAATGCCAGAGCCTGTTTATAGAGTTACAATCTCCAAATTAGGTTGCCGAAGGCATCCTGGGCCAGCCCTGGAAAAATCTCAGTGGCTGAAAGGAGCCATAACTAAGCCTCGAGCAGACGTCTTTATTCAGCTGTAATTGACGTTTAACAGACGTCTGTAACTTCGTCTGGACTTATAAAAAAACCCCGAAAGAAAGTTCTCCCCTCTCTTTATGTTCCCCCCTTTTATCCAGCAGTCAAAAGTGTACGAGCCCACCACACCGGCCCCACTCGGTCAGTGTGCAGCAGGGGCCGTGACAATAGTGGTGCTGAGACAAAGCCGCAGCCCACGCTGCACACACTGGCGCCTTGTATGTCTATTTACCTCCTAGAGTGGTTTATGCTAATTTATTGGCGAGAGGCGACCACTTCTGCATACTGATGTGCTGCCACTTCTTCCTGAGCGGGGGCCCTCGTCTGCAGGGAGGCCCGTGGGGGCACCCCCTTCCCCACCGGCAGCACTCCAGAAAAGGATGCTGCAATGTGCCCCCCAACCCATCCAGACTGCTGGGTTGATGGCATGTTGGCTCTGTATTTCGTTCCTCTTTGGACATAGGGTGCTGATACCATCCCCTCTGCACAGGGGATGTTCCAGGCACTGGAACCAAACCAAAGCAAACCAAACCCATAGTCACAGGATGGATTGAAGGGCACAGGAAGAAATGCTATAGATAGCTGTGGAGACAGCCAGATTTTCATATAAATATATCTCCGCGGTGTTCTGCTGACATGTGTGAGTATGGAAGGGTGCTCACAAGTCAGGAAGACACTAGAAATCAGGATAAAATTATTTTCTTCTTTCCTGAGTGCTTACATTGTGTACCATTCTTTGCTGCACAATGGTTTATTTCAGCACTGGGACATGAATTCTCAGAGCAGGTTTTACTGACTAGTCCTTGAAGGTGTATTTTCCTTTCTTGCTCCATAAGATGGAGTGCTGCCCAGGCCCTGTGCTCTCCCACAGACAAGCAGACCATCAGGAGGACAGTCAGGCCTCCCTCTGCAGACCACATCCTTCCCAGAAGAGGGTTTGATAGAGAATTTTCAGTGTAGAGACTACCCAAAGAGTCAATTGGTTTTAATGGCTTAGGATTCCCCAGAGGAAAATGAAGCTAAATGGGATGCTGCTGCTCTCACCCCCAAAGCACCTTCCAGCACTTTCCAAGTCCAGGCAAAGCCAAAACTTGGAGGCAAAGCCATATGAAACAACAGAAGCAAAAGGAATACAGGTCAGGAGCAATTAGTTTTGTCAGTGGGGATTTACTGTTTGTAGCACATGGAGCTCCTAGAAACTTGGTCAGTGCCATGATGATGTGAAGGCTGGCGACAGTCAGACATGGGTCTTCACGTCCATGGATTGAGCATTGGGTCATCGTATTGCAGACAATGAAGTGAATGAGTAGGAAGCATTGAGATGAATGTCAGAAGTCCTTCAGCCTCACTAGGAGATGAAGGGTGTGCTGAAGCCCTCCAGCTCCCCCACTGCTCTTCTGCACAGTGCAGAGCAAAGCAAGAGGCCTGTTGGTGCAGTGGAGGTTGTGCCTCATGGCTGGCAGAGCCACTCAAAAAGAGTGAGAAATCTGGTCACCCAAAAAGAGTGAGGTCCAGAGCAGTGGTAAGATCCCCAAACCGGGAGCCAGGGAAAAAGGGAGACACAGTTGTACAGGTGGGAGCTTGGGAGATATCCCAGAGGTCACCAGACCTTGCTTGTACTTTGCTGGCTCAAGCCTAGAGAGACTTAGACACTTCTATCTGTGGCAAGCACAGGCTGAGAGAGCACCTACACTGTAACACCACCTTCCCCCAGAACACCAAATGTGGGTACTGTTATTCTCAAGAAGACTGGAAAAAATCATCATGCCTCCAATGTGACTTAGGACAACCTCAGGGCACTGGGAATCCTGTCCCACTGCCTACGGTGCTGGAGGTGGCTGCGGCATCTGCACAGGTACTAAGGGACCCCCCAAAACTGGAGGAGAGCTCAGCTTGCCAGAGAAGCCAGTTTTTCAGCTGCTTTGTACTGCTAAAGCTACAGAAAGGGGCTGTATCACAGCCATGGATCTGGCCTTTTGTGCTTCAAACCTGAAGGGTCAGGGTTTCTTTCCTTTCTGTGCTCAAAGCAGCAGCAACTTTGCAGCCCCTCTGCACCTTTCCCTGGGGCTTTTCTCACCAGTTGGGTGCAGGACATGCTGTGGGGAGGGACCACACTGTGGTGCTGTGCCAAAGCGCTTCCCCTTCCTTGTGGAAAGGGAAACAGCCTCCCCGCTGGTCTCTTCCACAGCCCTCCTGCACGTCAGTGCAATGAGCCCTCATCACCTCCTTGTGTCATGGTATCAAGGGCTTGCAGGGGCCTGAGGTCAAGCAAGTCTTCCCAGGCAGAGATAGAGTTGAGAGAATGAAGAGGGAGGATTCCATGCATAGGGCTGAGCACAAAGAGCCTGAGATGCCGAGCACTGGTAATACTCAGGGGTGCCTTTGCTCAAGGTCCATGAATGAGGTTTGGCAGCAGCACTGAGAGTCACTGGAGGGGCACATGCACGGAGAAGAGCCCCCTCCTCCCCCCCCAGCACCCTGCCTGCAAGGGAGGACAAGCAGGGCAGGGCGGGCAGGGCTCTGGGAAGGTGCCAGCCCCGGGCCTGGCAGCCTGCAGCCTTGCTGCACTGCTGCCTCGCAGGAGAGGAGGATGTGAGCACCATGTCTTAGGCGAGGGCACCTCATGCTGGCAGCTCCAGAAATAGCCTGGAAAGCCTTTGTTTTAGCGCTTTCACTTCTCTCTCTCAGGGCGGTTTGCCCCGGCTTGTGCTGGCAGGGGGAGAGGGTGCCCTGAAGCATCGAGAGGATGCAGGAGCCAAAAAGCTGGATCAAGCCTGGAGATCATCCTTCTGTTTCCTCTGCCACATGTCCCCCTGCAAGCCCATGTCCAGAGCCACTCCTGCACGAGGCCAAGTCAGGCTTCTTGTGGGCCACCAGCACCGAGCATCCTCCAAGGCCATGTCCCCAAGGTCCTGCTGTGTCCCAGTCCACCAGGACATGGGGGCTGTGGTTGTGTGGGGTGATTGCCACTCTTCAGCCTGGCTTGGGACACCTCATGCAGCAAACCCCATACATTAAGGGCTGAGGCCCTGACCCCAACACCCCAATCCACCCTCCAAAGGCATCTTTCCTTTGCTCCCAGGGTGAGCTGCCTCAGCAGGGGCACCCCCAGGCCTCGCTAGCGAGCTGTTATCTGCCAGCCAAAGGGGGGAGGGTGAGAAAAGGAACACCCCCCCTAAAACCCAAGGTGTCTGGTGTGAATCTCCTGATCCTGCTAACCCGAGGGCTCCGCTGGAGCCGGCCGCGTGCAAGTGGCGGCCCCGGGTCTTGCTTAGCAACAGGGCACGGAGCAGCCCGCGGCTGGCGGGGAGAAAAAAGGGTCTTTTCTTGTCGGTGAAAGATTCATCGTTGGGCTGAAAGTGGCCCCTCCCCTCTTTCAAATACTTGTCAGCGGGGAGAATACAGCTTAGATACTGGGCTGATCAGATCATGGCTAATCTGTTATTCCTGGCCGCGAAAACTGCCAGAAGACTTTCAAACAACTTCACTGGGAGCGTGTGCGGCGGGAGCGAGCTGGAAGGAGATGCCGAGCCACTGGCAGCCCCGCTCCGGCATCCCGAGGGCATCTCCTGCTCATGAGGAGCATGAAGCAGGTCCCCACTTTGCTCTGGCAAGGCTGGTGGCATCCTCTGTGCCATGGGCAGGGATGGTGGAGGGGAAGGGGTCAGTGGAATGGAGGAGATAAGCTTGCAAAAGTGTCCCCTGTGGTGAGAACCAGGCTCTCCTGATTGTGTGGCTTTTAGTCCCAAACAAGGCAGTTTGGAGATGTTTGTCACTGTGAAAGGACATTTGACATTTGCAGAAAGTACCAAGAAAAAGGTGTCCAGCTCAGGGAAAGGTGTTTTCCTGGTTATTTTCTCCTTCTGGAATGAGATGTTTGCAAAGGAGAAAATAGACCAGACAAATCAAACAACACATACTCAGTGGTCTGCAGGAATGTCATGTGGTAGCCCAGATCCCGCTCCTGTACAGGGGGGTACATCAAAAAAAGTACCCCCATGTGCAGCTAGCAGAAGTAAGAGCACACTCAGAAGTATGTCCTACATATCCTTCTGTGCCCAGCACTGGGGTCAGTGTGGCAGCCAGCCCAGGGGACAGAGGCAATGCACCCAAACTGCCAGGAGCATCTTTCTCCCTACAAAACCAGGGCAGATAGAGCTACTTTAACCATTGCCACAGCACACAGAGGTCAGACCTGACCCCCAGGCCTGGCACACTCTGCTCTGCCTCTCCCCAGATACTCTGCATGCCCATGCATCTTGCCCGTTCATCTCTAGGTCTTTTGCTGCCACTGCCTTGCCCTGCCGCAGACTGCTGCTAGGCTGCCTTTAGCCCTAGCTCTACCTCTTCTGGGCTCAGCACTAACTATGGTTAATATGTAGGACATGCTGTGGTGATGGACCTTTGGTGGGACAGTTCTGTCTGAGACGGAAAGGAAAACTACCCCGAAGTGGTCCACACTGATGGGAGACTCTGGGAGGAGGATGGATGTCCAGGAGACTGGGGACTGGCCTGCACCCTGGCAGGCTCCTCTTAGTCAGGAATAATTAATTACCTTCTTGAGGATCTCAGCTTCAGCCCTTCCCTGCTCATGCCCCAGCTCAGGAGAGGAGGAAGGGAGGAGACGGCAGCGAAGAGGGTAGAGAATTAATTGGACATTGTGTTGGGAATCGCCTCCTGGTTGCTGTCAATCTTGGGAGTGAACAGCCTCTTGTCTCACTCAATAGGAACTTTATATGCTCCTTTAATCCTTCAGTCCGTATTGTCAGAGCTTCCCCCCTCCTCCTGTCTCTCCTTCCCACCGCAGGACTTTTGATGACCCCAGCTGTCTGAGGCAATACAAAGAAGCCCCTTAACTAACACCCTGTGATCTATACAGGCAATAAAGAGGCTCCCCTTGACAAGGATTTGCAGGCAGAATATATGCAAATGCTGGGAGGTGTGTGGGTGGGGAGGTGTGCCCAAAAGCTGCTGTGCAGTGGGGCATGGCTCATGGCCCTGCGGATGCCATGACCCAAGTGGGGATGTGGTGCAGGTGAGGAGTGTCCACTTAAAACCGGGGCTGGACAGGGCTGGGTGGGCACTGTACACCCTGCTATGGGCTAAAGCAAACAGGAGTGCCATGTTCAACTGGGCTGCGAGGCCAAGGCATCCATGGGCACGTAAATGGGGGGCTCCCAGCCCGTGCCCCACTTGTGCTTTGCTCCTTGACGGCCACCTCCCGAAGTTAGGAGGCCATGCTCCTTCCCACATTAGCACATGAATGGGGTTAGGGGTGGGGGGGAGGTGGGAAGGGGGGCAAGCCCCCACTGTCCACTCAAGCAAACAATTTGGCTAGCAAATTGACATAATTACAAGGGACAGAGAGAAAAGAAAGGCAAGCCCCCTCCCCTGCGCTCCAGAGGGCCCGACCCCTGCCGAGTTACTTAGACCCTTTGTGCGACTCAATGCTAGGTACTGATGAGGGGACGTATGCCCTTTTCAAGGGCTCTAAGCGACCGGCTGCCCTAATCTGATTACAATTTACAGCACTCCTTCAGAAGGGGCTGGAGCAGTGCTCACACAGGCGTGGACACGCTGGGTCCAACATGCACACGCTCGCACCAGTGCAAAGGTAGATGGATGTGCACAGCAGAGGTAGATGGACACACACAGTGGCACCATGGCACACATGTGCGAGGGCACACTGACACCATGAGCAACATGGACAATATGGTTTTCAGTGTCAGTGTCGCACGGTCAAGAAGGCTGAAGGCACATCTGTAGGAACACAGGGTTCTGCACACATGGACACACTGCCCGCAGGTGATCCACCATAGCCAGTGCATGGGGCATGCAACAAGCTCATTTCAGCCCACATCTGCGGCTTGGACCCTGTACCTGCAACCACACACACCAACACACACATGGAAGCATGAACACCCCCTTCTCCTGGGCAGAGGCAGAGGGTCCCCACCAGGATGGGGGACAACAGAGGCAAGCTTTCCCCAAATTCTTTGCAGCAGCTCCCAGGAGCAGGAGTACAAGCAAAGCCACCACCTGCCTATTAAACGCGGGATTAAACGATGCTGTTCCCCCCGCTTCCCGCTCTCCCTACCATCATCCCCTTGGGGAAGCCACCACCTTTACATGAGATTTTCCTCTTTATTTTCTAACTTCTTTTCTGCTCCATGCCCATAGATCCCAGGGGATTAGCAGCCAGGCTGGGCCTTCCAGCCTCCTTGAAGGCAGGTTGTTTCAGCCACCCCTCCCCATGGGAACCTGCCCCAGGACAACTTTGGTCAATGCCTCCGGTGCTTCCCAGCCAATTTGTACCACCTAATCCCCGCGGGTATCAACAGCCCCTTTCTCACACGTCCTCCTGCCTGCTGGAGCAGCCCAATCCTCTGCTCCCCGCGCTCCCCCATTGAGAAGCTCTCCGTCCACTGCTGGGGCCGCGACCGCACTTCAAACGCGCCAGCCCGACCCCGGCATTGTTTGCCAGGGAATTAAAAGTGCAAGGCCAGCCCCAGCGAGTGATTTAGGTACTGAGACCAGACTGAGCCCTGCGAGAGCACGGGCAATAAAACGCTTGGCTGCCCAGCAGCCTGGGCAATTTAGGGGTCTTCCCACGAGGAGGAGGCAGAGCCCAGAGGGACGGGGAGTGGGATCGGGGCTCCAGCACGTGCACATGGGGCAGGAGCATATCCTGGGGCTCACAGACCTGCCCCACCAGAGATATGGGCTGGCCACCCGTCTAAAGCAATGAAGGTCACTCAATCATTGCCATTACTGATCCTCACGGCCGTGTGGAAGCTGCTGGGTGGAAAGACTAGAGACCATGGGGTCCAGATACACAGCTGGATGCTGGCTCATCTGGAACATGGTCAGAGCTCAAATGGTATGGGACAGAGAGATGCTGGTCCAGGGACACAGTAGGAAGTGCTTGCCTGAAAGGCCTGCTTTGCTTTCAGGTTTTGCAGAGTTGGGGCAAAAAGTTCAGGACTCCGTTTTTGAAATGAGATCATCTATAGTGCTTGTCAGTAAACATCCCTGGGGTGGTTTGTGACGGGGTGTCTGGATGAAGCTTGGAGCAGATAACGGCTGTTAAATCCTTTCCTCAGTGCAAAGAGGCTGGGAGGAAGTCTTCCTTCATCAGACCCCAGCACATGGAATCAGGAACTGCCCTTCATTTCCCCACTCCTGCCCTGGCAAAAGGATGCAGCTCAACACACACTCAGCCCCTGCAGGGATTGTGCTCGAGGGACCATTTCTAACACCTTTCAGTCCTTCCTTTGCCACCATAAAAGCATATACACTATAGCACCAGCTCCTGATGGCCCCAGCTACGGTATTTCCAAATTCCCTTTCAGCCAATAAGCCCTTTCCCTGCATCCCATACTGCTGCCGTGCTCAGGACCATTCCTATAGCGGATTTTAGGCCTTATTATGTTATTATGTCATTTTGTTACCCTTCTTTGTTCAACAGGGAGGTTATTTCAGGCCAAACAGAGGCAACGCGGGTACTGAAGAGCGCATCTCCTGTGCCTGGCTGTCCCCATCCCTGCACCATGGCGGAGGAACAGAGTGTTTCAGTGCCTCCTCCTCTGTCACAATGTTTTTCAGCTCCACCAAGCAAAGTGTCCAATTAGAGCAGAGCCTCTTGCTTCCATCTTTGCCGACATTTAATTAACATGCTGCTGCTGGCAGCCGCTGACAAATTCCAGAAACATGTTGTAAAGGGTTTTTGTCTTTACCCAGCATGGAAAATGAGGGTGTCATATCCCAAGGGGATGTGAATAGCTACTTTTGACTCCCCCCCTCAGGTGTGAGAATTACAGCTAGACGCAGTGAAGAGACCTATCAGCCCTCCCACCTCCTTTTTTTAACTCCCCTTTTCCTTTCCTGCTCATCACATCGTAGCACCTTGGAAAACACACTGCTTTTAGGCCTGATTTCATTCCTGTTTCCTCCAACTCTGGCTGAATCCTGATGGTCCAGTTAAAAACCCTGGGCTGTGCTCTGCCTTGGGGCTCTTCCCATGAGGATAACACCAGTAAATAGAAGGGATGCTCTGATGAAGCAATGGCTGAAACCGAAGCAGAGGACAGGGTCGTGCCAGCCCGCACTGTGTGCACAAACAAGGCTCCCAAGGAGCTGATGGAGGCCTCAGTAGAGCAGGTCAAGAGAAGGTGATGGCGGAGGCATGTAAAGTGTAGCCAGACTCAAAGCTGGCCCTCACCCAGGCCTGTGCTTCCCACACGGGCTCAGGTACGGCCGTGGCAGGTCTGGCTGCTGCCATTTATGTTAACATAAGCCAAGTGCCCCTCTGCTGTGCTGTCCTCACAGAGCCATTGCCTGTGCATCCTCACTGGAGTGCCCCAGCACCTCCCCTTGACCACGAGCAGCCCAGATGCTGCCGGCACTTGGGTTACATCCCGCCCTGCACCACTACCAACATGAGGCTTGGAAAGAAGAACACATTTCCATTTTATTCACAAAGCTCGTTACAAAAGCAGAGAGAAGTGCAGAGCCGGGCATGCTGTCCTCACAGGAAGCACATGAACCATCGCCTGCCAGAGCAGGCCCCGGGTCCCTGTCGTGGGGGGCAGCCCCGCAGGCGGGAAGATGGCGGGCAGCCCCTCTTCGCCCTGAAGGGGCAGCGGCCGTGTCTCATGGGGCTCATGGCGAGGCGGCCTTATCGGGGTTGTGCATGTGGTACACGTCGCCTTCCTCGTCCTCCGGCACCTGCGGCGCGCCACAGCCCCCTCAGCGCCGCGGGGCGACAGCGCCATCTTGTGCCGCCCGCCCCCCGCCGCCGGCCCCACAGACCCCGCCGGGGCAGCGAGCCCCCGCCTCACCTCCCAGTAAATGTCGTCCTCGAAGCAGTTCTCGTCCGAGGCGTCGCCCCAGATGGGCAGCTTCAGGATGGCCCCTGGAAGCACGATGCGGTTGTGCGGTGCAGGCAGGGTGCTGTGGCTGCAGCCCACCCGTCCCGGCGGCACAGGGGGCAAACGCAGGAGCACCGAGCCCCATTTGATCCTTTTCCCGTAGTTCCCCTGGCTCCTCTGCTGTGGTCCCACTGCAGCGGTCACCTCCCCGTGCTCCCCTCCTGCTTACCCACAAGGGCACCCCCGGCAAAGGCCATCAGCAGAGACACCACGATGCCGGCCGCCTGAAACCCGCCTTGGACGCTGGGTGTGCGCGTCTGGTACGGGCCAGTGAAGTCAAACGCCTTGATGAGCCTGCAGGAAGGGCGAGAATTCCTCCTGGCAGGAGAGCTTTCCAGGCTCCGGCAGAGCCCTGTGGCCCTGCTCCATCAGGGACTCCCTAAGCCCCATCCCTCTTCTGCAATGCACCAGCGGAGTGTCACAACGACACAAACCACAGCTCACTTCCTTCTCTTCTGCCCTCTGGCAAAGTTTTACCCAGAAGGAGTCCAAATATAAACATTTCCTTTGTATTTCAGACCTTCAACTTCACCTGACCCCACAAAACAATGCAGGGATGGAGGGAGGAGCGCTTCCCCGCCCACCATGCTCCAGAATAATGACAAGCAGTAGGGTTATGGCTCGATTTTTGAGGCCACCACAAGTCAGCTGCAAGAGGTGAGTCTTTTACTCTTCAGTGCAAACCATGTGTTTGAGGGAGAAAGGGGTAAACATGGACCATTAACAAGGGCTGTTAATTGCTCCTCACTCCCAGACCTAGGAGCCCCAGGTAACATCTATTCTCAAGGAAGGTTTTCAAGCTGCCTTACCCTTCCTTTCCATACACATCCTCTGTGGCTGCGGCTGCAGTGATGGCCCCCACAATGCCTCCAATAAGGCCTGGCATGGCATGGAGGTTGTGGATGCCACATGTGTCCTGGATGTGCAACCTGGACTCCAAAAAGGGCTGAGGGGAAGGGAAGTACAGAGAGATGAGGGTCGTGAGCACAGCCCTGGAAAGGATTAATTCATTCCATGGAGGACTGGGATAAATAGAGAAAGAAGAGTGATACTGTGTCCCATTAAAGAGTTAGGGGCTTGTAGACATTGATGTGAGCCAAGCTCAAGATAAAATGACAACATATCCTCCAAACACTCTCCTGTTGGGAGACTGAACCTTCCTGAGCCCTTTGGGGCAGTAAGTGAAGTTAGAAGTGAATCTACATAAGAGATGGTGAAAAGCAGTAACCCTCAAAGGGAAGTGAACCCATTTCTGGCCTTCATAGCAGGCAGACCCCTAAAGCAGCACTCACCGTGAGGTAGACATACCCCACCGTGGACACAATCCCAGAGATGAAGCCAACAATGAGGGCACCGTATGGAGTCAGCATCATCTCCGCGCTGGTGCCCACGGCCACGCCACCCGCCAGCGTTGCATTCTGGATGTGGACCTGCAGAAGTAACAACCCTGTCTTGGCATCTCGGAGAGACTGCAATTGCTCAGGGATGGTGCAAATGGCAAAGTGGAAGAATCAGCACTGAAAACGTTCCCAGAGGAAACTTCAGGGCCTGTTTTCCTGCTCACTGGTGAAAAACAAGAGAAGAGGCAGCCTCTGTCTGCAGCACAGGCGCACAGACTCCCACTCCCTGTACCACACACGTTCTTTGCATCCACAAATCCGGGTGGGGAGTTGTGATCAGATGGAAATTGTCTCACCCATGTGTCACGCAAGCTCTGCTGTCACAGAGACATGTCACCCACACACATAACACGTACAAATCAGCCCCCCGATTGCTCACGAGCTGCTGCGCAGGCCCTGTTCAGTTTGCTGGAGAGTGCTGCTAAACATGGCTCTGCAACGTGCCCATCAGTAGCAAGTCCAGTCCCTGCTGCCACTTAGGTCCACCACATGCAGGCATCACCCTGCACCTCAGGCACTGCAGGACTCGCTTCCCACTTGCTTATTCAGTATAGCCTGAATACTGGTTTCACCATCACATCCTACACCCCAGCATCTGTTCAGCAAAGGACAAGTGCCAATCATTTCCTGGACCCTTGATCAACTTCATTATAAGTCCCCTGAGTTCCCAGCTTACCATGTCAAGCTTGCCTTTCTTCTGCAGCATGCTGGAGAAGGCCATTGTGGTGAGGACACAAGCAGCCAGTGAGCAGTACGTGTTAATGGCAGCCCGGTGCTGAGCGTCCCCATGCTCAGATACTGCTGAGTTAAAACTGGGCCAGTACATCCATAGATACAGGGTTCCTGATGGGATGGGGAAGAGGAGACAAAGAAGGGTAAAGAGAGAATATGGGAATTGAAAAAAACCTCTAAAGAAGATCTTTCTGCCCAGCGGGAAGTTAAATCTTGTAGACCTGCTGCCCAGAGGTGCACCCCTCATGATGGGACCATCTGGCAGAGAGGGGGAACCAAAATACACCCTTGTCTTCCCAGGTACCATCTCAGCCCAGCCACTGATGAAGGGAGCTGAGTAGCTTTGAGAGGTAGAAGACTGGGATATGGAGCGTCTCGGCCTCAGATCCTGGTTTCAGTTTGGTTTTCCCAGAGACACCTGAGGGACCACCCCTCTGCAGCCAAATGGTCCACATGTACCAGCACCCCTGAGGCAGGGGCTGACTCACCGATCATAGCGAAGAGGTCAGAGTGGTACACAGAGCCCTGCTTGTCCTTACTCTGTTCCAGGTTGGGTCTGTATAGGATGCATGTCACTGTGAGGCCAAAGTAAGCTCCGAAGGTGTGAATGGTCATGGAGCCACCTGCATCCTTAACCTGCAGCCATGGGAGAACAGAGGTTTGCTTCTGCAGTCACTGCTCATTCTGCAGCTGAGGTCTGTTTTGCATCATGCCCAGCTTGTCCTCCCACTCTTCCTTCCAGCCTGCACTTAGTCATGGGGAGAGGTGCACAGAAATGCCCTGGTCCTGCTATCTATCCTGCTTTCTTGGTCCTGTGCGTGACCCTGACATTCCTTTTAGCTTCCTCTTGGAAGGCAACAGGGCAGAAGGGAGTTTCTGATGTGTCCCAATGGCAAATGGATTGCAGCAATAGCCAGGGTGGCTTCTAGGTGCACGCAGTTCTGGCAACTTGTTTGCTCCTTAGCCATCTAAGCCCTCTCTCAGAGGACAGGAACCCTGCCTCTGTCAGCAGATATCTCACCCTCTTTGTCACTTAATTTCCTTCTACAACACCCATATTCCAGCAGGAGGAACAGGTGAGAGCGAAATCTCAGGCACAAAGAGAGTGACTGGTCCTTTGTGTTTAAGACTCTTAGTCTGCTGCTGCAGCAGAGAGACCCAGCGCCCTTGAATTGCCAGGCTTGTGTGTAAAGCCCTAGAAGATCTCCCTTCTCAGGGAGGGATGACCCCCCCCTTCGTAATCTGCCAACTTTTTCTGCTTGCATTTCAAATGCTTATGAGGCAGTGGCTTGGTGGAGCCATGGCAAAGGGAGACGATCTGGTGAGATAAAGAGAGGAAGGAGCAGAACCGACTTGGTTCTGCCTAAAGCCTTACATGAAGCAGGTTGAGGAGGATGTACTCATTCACTGCGAAGAGCGTGACTTGAAACAGAGTCATGATAAGGAGCTGTATGGGGCTGGTTTTGCCCAGGATGGCCCCAAAGGCAATGCACACAGAGCCCACACAGAAATCAGCATTGATCAGGCTGGAAAAGGGGAAGGCAAATGGTGGTTTAATAAGGAAATACTCTTGTGTAAATCATCCTCACCCACCCCAGCTCCAGAGATCCATCATTTAGGAAACAGCTGTGGATTTCCCATTGACCTTCCTCCCGTCCTTCCATACTGTCCAGAAAAGGTGCTTTCCCATATTATTTCAATAACATGGATCATATGTATTCCCAGCACTGGCGTGCATGGTGCCCATCTTGGGATTAAGGGGTGATGCTCCTCTCACATTTCCCTTTCAGCACCTTAATGGCAGGTACGTTTAGACTAAAAGGTAGAAAGCAAGTAGAGGTATGTGGAGGGAAGACATTTATAGAGACTTGATTGCGCATCATAGAGGGACAGATGCTGGCAGCTGCTTGCCTCCCATCCCAGCTTTTCCACTGGCCAGCACCCCAGAGCCCATCTCCTCCTTACTTCTCCACTCCAATGAGGATCTTCCCATTCTCAAAAGAGTGGAACCAGCCTTGCATCAGGAGAGCCCACTGGATCCCAAAGGCAGCAAGGAGGAAATTGAAACCCACGGCTCCGAATCCATAACGCTTGAGGAACATCATGAGGAAGCCAAAGCCCACAAAGATCATCACATGGACGTCCTGGAAAGCTGTACGGAGTGAAGGAACCATCAGCTCTGGGGGGACAGCAGGGCTGTGAGTGCCATTTGAAGTGGTGAAAGGAAACTACGCGTATCAGTGGCAACAGGGGGGAAATTCAAGAGAAAATGTGTGTTTGTCCCAAGTCCCCACATTTCTAAGTCTGAGAATGGCTCAGGTTTCATAAACTGGCTTCTAGTTCAAAGGCTTTGTTTTGAAAGTATGCATGCAAGAGAAGATCAGAGACTAATGGAGTGTACAGAGGAAAGCATTTTCAATTCAGCTTGGTTTTTCCCCTTTACAAAAACCTCAGAAAATGTATGCAAAAGGAGCAATGAAGTTTTATTAAAAACACATAGATGGTCATTTTGGGTAGGTCCATCTCACGCAGGGTCTGGGGGAATGGCTCAGAACAAGAACAGTACAAGAACAAGGGAAGTTCACAAACACATTTTTCAATGTCGCTGAAATCAGTGGCAAAATACCCTTGAGACCGGGATCCTCCTTGTTGGATTTGGAGTGCTTAAACCAGACAGACCCAGTTCTTGCCATAAATGCTCTGACCTACTAACTCGAGCCCCTCAGATGCCCTTCCCTGGGGGAAACCAAACCTGTGTGAGCCTCCTCAAAGACCTTCTCGGTGCAATAAACCTGCTTTATAAACCTGCTGTACTTTTAATGCTGCGCGTTTCTACCAGATAAGCATCGCTTTGCAATTAAGTGAGCTGAAACTCTGCAGAGGTACAACTGAACCATGCAATCCCTCACAGTGGAGGCCTATGAAAAAGGAGATTCAAAGCTGGGATCTCCTGCTGGGAAACTTCTACCTGCACATCCTCACTTTACAACAGGTAAACATAATATTAACAGAGCTACTCCAGCTCTGTGTTATGCAGTACACAAACCATTATAACCATTAAAACCAGTAATATTTGTGCTTCTCAGAGAAGGCATAAGCTCAGGACAAAGGTTGAGAACCTGCTATACCCCAAACCTGTGCTGAAATCCAGCAGCCCCAGATCCACTCCTGCAGGGTCAATGGTGTTGTACCTGCTCCTTCCACTAAGGGCTGGGTGAGGATTTGGGTGAGGTGCTGCTCTGCAGAAGCTATGGCTTTTGTCCTTTGGTGCTTTACAAGATCTTGCAACTTGTTTAAGGACAAGCATTTGGACAGGCTCCAGCAATGTAGTGTCACATTGCAGGGACAGGTTAATCTGCTCTTCAGAAATGCTCCCCATTCCCATGAAATCAGTCATGAAAAAAGGAAGGAGAGAAGACCTGGAGCTGACACTGTTCAGCACAGGTCACTTCAAACACACTTCTCTGAATGGCCAAAGAACTAGTCTTCCTAACTCTGGTTTCACCATGCAATCCTACAGACTCTCCCTCTGCAGCTGTGTTTATTCTTCCCACCTCTCTCCTCCAGTGCAATCAGCACACAGCCAGAATTATCTGCTGCCGTTTGCATTATATATTCCCACTTTCATCCTTAGAAGCAGAAATACATAGGTCAGGTCAGAGTCAAAGTTAGGGATTGTGTGCCCTCTGAAAACACAGAGGATGCCCACTGTGTGTTAGACCCTGTACAAACCCAGGAGGAAAAGCAAGTCTTTCTTCAGGCTGCACCCAGCCTAAAACCTTTTTCTAACCCTTGCAATTGTTTTCCCTGAAGAAGAATAACATCAGCATCACTCAGAGACAATGAGTCTTTAGGTGCTGCCATGCCCTAAAGGTTTTGTGACCCTGCTTCTGTGGGAGGACAATCAGCATCACTACCAAGAGGAAGTGTTTGGGCTTTGGGAATGCTACCTGTACCAAAGAATCTGGTTTCTTTTCCCTAGAGAGCAAATGAGTCACTCATTAGGGAATATCAATGTGCGATTCAAAATGAGAAGGAATTGTCACACTGACAGGACCTGGCAACAGGCACCACAGTCGTGCATATGCTCCCCTCTGCCTGCCTTCCCCATCATCTCTGGGCTTGGAGGACCTTGCCAGTTCATCACTCCTATCACGCTGCCACTGGGGACAGGTCTTATGGACAGCAGAGGTTGCAGGCACGTTACTGTAACTGGTCCTTGGGTGTTCCACCATCACACTCTCTCCTGAAGAGCACTGGATGGACACAGAGATCAAAATGCCAGGGCTTGGCCACCTTTCCATGTTTGTCCATCTTTGCAGAGAGAGAACATTTGTAATTAGATAATGGACAAAGACCAGTTGTGCTTCAGATCTGCAACAGAAACGTAATTTAAAGCTAAACTGAGCTAAGCAGTTGTTTTTGGGTTCATTTAATTGTGTGAATCCATGCAGCCATTTGAAGGGGAATATTTGGCACTGCCAAGCAGGGGTGGGATATGAGGACAGAAGAGATGTCATGTCCTTAGCTCCTACAAGCTCTTTCTTGGACCCCTGATGAGAACATCCCAGCGCATCAGTGACAAAAGCATCCCTTGGGCACTGATGCTGCCTCTTACCAACCCGCCTGAGGTTAGTCCTAAGGGCAGCCACAGCCATACACTAACCCGGAGGTCAGCTAAGCAGAGGTTCTCTGTAAGCAAATCCTGTTCTGAAGTTGCGAATCCTCAGCAGCTACAGGTTGCTATAGCTCCTTTGATTTAGCAGGTGTTTTTAATGGAAATGTTCTAAATAGATGCGTGACTCAGGCCGGTTGCTTCCTTGGAAACAATTGCCTACAGAAGCAGCCTGTTCTGAATGGCTCAAAGCAATGACCAGCCCTGGAGATCAAAGCTGGCCAAAGGCACTGCGTGAACCAGGAGGGCTTTAACCACCTGAATAATCCATGGGGCAATATGATGCAGCGACCCAAGAGCCCTGGGAGCCTGGCAGGTTAGGAAGACTCTGCCATGGAAATGCCAGTAGCTAAAAGGGTAATTTACAAGAGAGGGGGAGGATGTAGGAAGGGGAGGAAGATGTCACAGGATCTCAACAGCCGTTCCTCCGTATGCACAGAAAAGCTCGCTGTGATCCAGAGCTGAGGGAGGGGGCAGCAAGCCGAAACTTGCTGGGTGCTGGGAACACGTCAGCCCCATTCCTGGGAAAAAAGACGTCATGGAACCCTGCTGACACAGCCCCAAGAGGGGCCGCAAGGCTCTTCTCTTACTCTTTGGTGTATCCTAAACCAGCCTCAAGCAAGAGCCTGACTTTCCGGCAATTGCTGGAGACATTGCTTCTGGCAGGCACTGCCATGGGATGGGATGGGATGGGATGGGATGGGATGGGATGAGGACCAGTCAGCACCAGGACTAGGCTTCCCAAATACTCACACGGGTATCGGAAGTAGAAATCATTCTCTATGTCACTGGTTATGTTCTTCTTCTGCTTCTCCTCCTCCCAGTGTGCATCAGCTTCAGGGCCAAAGCGCACGAAGACCCCGAAGAGGACGATCATGGCCACCTCCCAGAGGAGGCACACAAGCGGCAGCCGCCAGCGCATGTACGTGTTCTTCGCCATGCCCTGGTGCCTCGGCCGCTCCATCCGCAGGGATCCTCGGGGGCTCTCGTGCCCTGCGCCTGGCCAAGGCCGGCGGCATATATAGGAGAAGGCGAGGTGGGGCCCAGGGAGGTGCCTGCGGCAGGATCACGTTTCAGAGCCCGGGAGAGCTCTCCTTCCTCCGCGGGAGGAGGGACAGGTCCCAGCGCCTTTACTCCACGCTGCTCAGAGCACCTCTGAGCCCTGCCTCCCCGGGGACCAGGAGATGTGGAGGGCAGCCGAGTGGGGAGTGGAGCCCTGGCGTTCTGCCCCCTGCTCTGCCCAGCCACACACCTCTTCCCTGCCCCTTGCGGGAGCACCCTGATCCTGAGCAACCTGCCTCCCTGCAGTGGGTGCTCCCCTCACCACCCGACAGAGCTCCGCGGGCACCCTTCCCCAGTGAGCACCGAGGGTGAAGGCAGGGTGCCCCTCGCTGCAGCTCTCTGCTGTCACCCCTGTCTTGCAGGGCACTGCAACAGCACCAAGAAACCCTTTGTCCCAGGATGAAACTGTTGGCTCCTTGCTTTGCAACATGCTTCCAGACAGCTGACTGCACCCTGCTAAACCATGGTGGAGATGAGCGGGAACAGGCTTGCCATGCCATGCAGGGTAACTCGCAGAGCCTCTTGGGCAACACCGTTGTCACCAGGGTCTGTTTCCTCTCATGAGCCTCTGTTCTGGGTGCGGAGATGGGGGGACGCAGCCCTGCTGCAGCAGGGGTCTGCCTGAGGCTGCCCACCCCATAACCAGAGCAGTTAGCTCTCTTTGACCAAGAGCAAATGGGGCTGAGCCCAGGGATCACGCTCCCTTGTGATGACCAGAAGATGAGGTGTGGGGCCACCCCACATCCCTGCCGAAGCAGCCTGAGTCACTGGGCTGGGTGCAAGTCCTACTGTTTGCTTTTGGGAAAGCAGTCTGTGGGGGAGTCTGAGGAGGAAGAGGAAGATACATGCTTCAAACCAAACGCCAAGATCCTGCATGCGTGCACAAACATGCAGTGACTCTGCCAAAGGCTCTGCCACGGATCTAGAAGGATTTAAGTGATGTGTGCCATGATTTCCTGAAGTGATTTACCCAGCGCATCCTCCCAGCAAGACAAGCTGAGACTGCATAAAACCAGGGCAGTGCTCTGAGGTAGTGCTGGAGATGAGGCTGGAAAGCTCAGTGCTGCAGCCTAAACAACCCTCCTCTGGTATGGGGCCTCCTTTAATTCATAAACATAAACACAATACTCCTTTTTTCCCCATGGTTTTGAACCATATGCTCTTTTCCCAAAGAGCTGGGCAAATCCTTCAAAGGGATCCCAGCTCCTTCCTCTGCCTGCAGATCTCGGAGATGCCTGTCAGTCAGTCGTCGAGAGATGAAAGACAGCAGCCCAGGCAAGCTGCCCAAATCTGCTGATGGCATCTAATTGTGTCCTGCAGGCTGAGCAAGCAGCACTGATTGGTGTGGTGATTAGGCAATAATTTGCGTTTATTGTTATTTTTTTTCCTTGTTTGCTTTCTTCTCCAAGTGACAGATGGCAGAAAAATGCTGTGGATGCTCTTGAAGAGACTGACGACCATACAAAATCATTCTCCAACCTCATCTGGGCCCCATGCTGGCTGTAGGATGGAAGCAGCATTGGGAATAGCTGGGGAGATGCAGCTCAGGAGCACTTCTGTATGGCAGAGAAGCCAGCTAGTGATCAGACACACACTATGGAGGGTCAGCAGTAAGACAGCAAGTGAACCTTGACAGCAAAAGAACACCAGACCATGGCAGAGCATCAGGGGAGCACTGGTCAGGGCTGCAGACCAGTACTGTGCTTCTCAGCAAGGGTCCAGACCAGCACCCATCTCTTCCTGCCCATGCTGGGGCTGAGGAAAAGAGAACCCCATCTGCCTAGCCCTTGCCGTGCATGAGCAGAGCTTCATGTGGCTGGGGTCACTTGGTGAGGACTCAAAAAGCAAGTGGATGTTGCTGTTGCCCTGAGGATGGGCACTCCCTTCAGCAATGCTGCTCGGAGCCCACACAGTATATTTTTGGGTCTCCCATTACATGTGATTTCTGCAGGACGGTTTCAGGTGTGTATGCACCAGGAAAGAAGGGATCTTCAGCTGGAAAGAAGCTGAAATCCCTAAACAATACCCGAGCCCTAATTGCTAGAAGCACTGTTGATAGTTGCATATTCTCTTGCCAGCTATGTGGTAGGACCAGTCTTCAGCCCTGCCCTAGAGCAGTTCTTAGACACCTTGAGAAAGGCAAGACAGAGGCACAGAGGCACATTTTATAACAGAAGACATGTTGGTAAGGTAGCGTAGCCCCCAGCAATTATACTTTGTGATTCTTCTTTAGCAGAAGGAACCAGACTGCAGAGCTTCCCTAATCCATGGTCTCATCGAAATGGCAGCGTCCCCAGAAAAGCAGCTTGTGAAATCCTTGCACAGCTCAGAGGCAGCAGCTCTGTCCCCAGCCCCTCTCCCCTGTGTCTGGAGGCTGAGGACAAAGGCTAATGGCTTTTCCCCTGGCCCGATAGTCTCACCTTGCTGCACTGCCTTGCGCTGCCCCTTCTTATCAACCGCAGATCAGCACTTCACCACTGCAGTCCTGGCATGCTCCATTGCCTGCCCATGCTATGACAGCCCATTAAAGGACCAGCTTCTCTCCAGGCTCTTTGCAGGGCCAGGCTAACACTGGAAAGACTGACAGGGCCATGCCAGCTCGAGTGCCTGCAGCGATGCTGGTGCAGCGCTTCCTACACTGGGTTAGATGAAGTCTTTTGCATCTGTCCTACAAGGTTCCTAACTGCCTGGTAGGATGCATGGGGCAGATTTCCGGATGGCCGAGTCACATATATCAAGCCTGCTCCACCAAATTTAGACCGTCATGGCCAGCACCCATAAGAGGGGCAAGGTTTCCCCAAAAACTTGTTGGGGAATAGGGGCAGGTACGTTTGTCCTTCTGCTCTGGAGATGTGGGGCTAGATCTTGGCAGGGTTGTACAGGACTGGTCCCAGCTGGGTCTCTCCCAGTTTCTCACTTTTATGAGCACTAAACGATTTGGGAGATGTAAAAAACAAAATCTAAAAGCACACAGAAATCCCTCCCTCCTGTCTGGAGGCCTCGGGGCAGCTTCACCCTGGAGAGGAGAGAATGGGGGCTCCTTGGGTCACTGTGAACTGTCCCAACAGTGCCTGCCTTCTTACCCTCACCTTTCCATTCTTTATCTCCTGGCAGCTCCAAGGATTCACTGGAATGAGGAGCACCAGGTAAAACCAGGCAATCCCAAGGAACAGACATGCCCACATGCAGGGGGCAGTGATCCTCGCTCCTGGCTGGATCTGCCCCAGAGCTCACACTGTCTTGCCTAGTTCACTGGGGAGCAGAAGCCACCAGCATCGAAGGTGACTCACTGCTTGTGCAGGTCCTTGAGGAGTACCCCAAAAGTGAAGCATCCGAGTTAATCCAAACCCAAACCTTTTTTGGCTTCCTCAGCAGAATGGCAAACAAACTTCCTCCAGGGCAGGACAGAGTGGTGGGATGGGGGGAGATCACAAATTCATTTAGGTCTGAGTTTTCTCAGGCCTTTCTTTAGCCTTCACCATTAAATACAAGTCAAAATAAAGGAAGACTTCTTTTAAGTTTAACAAAAATGAATCCCATCTGGATCAAAGTGCCAACCAAACGTGAGCCCCATTTACAAATGATGTTTCTTGTGCCCTCTCCTTCCTCCCAAGAAGCTGCATTTATCAGCAAGTAAATGATTGTCCAGAAAGAAGCCAAGGGCTGTGTGTGAGAGAGAAGTCATTGTCCTTGGGGAGCAGGCAGGAGGGCGAGCAGAGGCGTGAGCAGCTCCAGCTGTCACACAAGGAAACATGCAGGTCGCTGGGGCTCAGCCACCATCTCTGATGGCCTTCCCAAGAGATGGATGGCCTTGGAGAGCAAGAAAGGAGCAGGGGGTTGGGCAGCCAGCGGCAATTCCCATGTCAGGATCTGCCAGGCTTTGCTGGGGAACTCCCCCTTGCCCCCAGTTTGTTTGTGGTCGCTGTTGGACTGTGATAAGGCAGGTCCTGGTCACACTCTGCTAAGTGTCCTCAGCTTGTTGCTGGGACGGGCGCCAGTGGCTGGGCAATGCAAGCAGGAGCATGCTGGGGTGCTGCTCTTTGGAGCTCTGACAGAGGAGTGATGCACTGACAGTGTCTTATAGGGCCTAGAGGAGGAGGAGCCCCCATCCCTCAGGCTGCCCACCACCCTTCCATTGAGGCAGCCGTGGAGCCCTTCGCTTGCTCTCAGTGTGCAGCCGAGTGGGTCAGCTCCTGGCTCCAGCTCATTACACCTGCCCGGTTCAGCAGCACAGCGAATGGTGCTTTGCAGCCCGCTGGTCTTTGTTGCTTTATAAATACAAGCGCTGCTGGTGACACTGGTTTGTGCTGGGGCATTCAGGCTCTGCAGAGAAGGGTGCTGTGGACATCTGGGCAGCTCTGGTCTGCGGGATGTCCTCCTCCTCCTCCTTGTTCCCAGTGTGATGCACACACACATGGATCACCCCGTGACTGCTGCCATCTGTGGGGTAAGTGGTGTGCCAGGGAACAGGTTTTAGGGGAAGAGGGTCAATGACAACCCAGGGACTTCATTCTTACCCCCCAGACATGAGCTCATGTCCATCCACACCCCCTTGCCTTTGCACCCATAGTGGGTAGATTGGGTTGGACTGAGCTGTATTAGGCTGGACCGGGCTGGGAGGATATGGGCTGGTCAGGGCTGGGCTGGAGCAGCTCATCCCAGCCCAGTTTATCCCAGTCCAGCTCAGCTCAGCTCAGGCCTGGCCTGGGCTATGCTCGGCAGGACTTGACTGGGCTAAACTGGGCTCAGCTGTGCTGAGCGGGGCTGGACTGGACTGAGCTGGGCTGTCCTGCACTGGGCTGTGCTGTGCTACCCTGGACTGGACTGAGCTGAGCTGGGCTGTCCTGCACTGGGCTGTGCTGAGCTGGGCTGGACTGAGCTGAGCTGAGCTGAGCTGAGCTGGGCTGGGCTGGGCTGGGCTGGGCTGTGCTACCCTGGGCTGGACTGAGCTGCCCTGCACTGGGCTGGACTGTGCTACCCTGGCCTGGCCTGGGCTAAACTGGGCTGGAATAGAGCCCAGCTCAGAGCTTTCACGGCGCCAACATCATCCTGACGTCATTACCTTTAAGGCCAATGAGGAGAGAGTAAGGCAGTGACGTAACCGCCAGGCGCGCCCCGCCGCCTTTAAAATTTAAACCTGCTCGCTCCGCTCACTGGCCCCGCCCTCTCGTGTCGTCACGGGCCCCTCCACCAATAGAAATGCCGCGCTCTCCCTCTACCTGTCTACGCACGCCGCGGCAGCCAATCAGCGGAGAGCACTGCTTGAAAAGCCTCGGCGGCCGCCAGCGCGCGCAGTGCATTGCGCAGGCGCGTCACATCCCCGCTGCAGCCGCTGCCCAATAGGGAGCGGGCAAGGGCGCCGGCGGTTGTGCCGAGCTGTGGTAGCCGCGCCGCGACGGGGCGGGAGCCGCGCCGAACCGGGCCGAGCCCGGCTGGGCCGGCAGCGCCATGTCTTGCTCGCACAGCGTGGTGTTCCTGCTGGACACGGCCAGCCCGGGCCGGCGGGCGCGGCTGCAGCGCGGCGCGCTGCGCCTCCTCACGCAGCTGTGCTGCCGCTTCGGCCTCCCGCGCCTCCGCTGGGCATTCAGGTTCTTCGACTCACTTGGCGGGCGCGGCGGGGCCTCGCGGGGTGGCGGCTTCCGCCCGCCCGATCCCCGCGCATGGGCCCGCTTCGAGGAGGAGCTGGCGGAGCGGTTCGGGGCGCGGGGACTCGGCGCCGTCCTGCCCGGCCCCGCGTCCCGCGCCGCGCTCACCCATCACGGCCTCAAGGAGACGCTCCTCGACTTCCAGTGGGACCGCCCCGAGATCGCGTCCCCCACCAAGCCGCTGCGCGGGAGCCGCCGGATGGGGCCGGCCGGCGCGGAGCCCCCCGAGAGCTGCGCTCCCCCCGAGGGCTTTGTGAACGCCGTCTTCCTCTTTTCCCCCTGCCCGCGCTCGCGGAGGGACCTACGGCGGTTCGTGTCCGGGAGCGACGCCGCAGCCTCCCCTGCGGACCCGCCCGCGGTGCAGGAGCTGGCGGAGAAGCTGCTACCCAAGAGCGTGCAGGAGCTGATCGCGGAGCAGAGGATCGCGCTGTTCTGGGTGGACACCGCTGAGTGCGCGCAGGTAACGCGCTGCACCGCACAGCTCCGGCCAGGAGCACCGGTGGGGTCTCTCCTGCGCTGCCTCCCTGATAAGAAAGCAGCATAGTTTGATGCACAGGATCGCGTCCAGCAGGAGACTGCAAACTGATGGTGCTCACTCTCGGAGTTGGGATACAGCTGCAGCTGACTGTGAAGTGTTCACTGGGGGATGTTTTGGGCTTTGAGTTAGGTGTGAGCTGCAGCTCTTCAGAATTGCAGATAAGCAGTCTGAGAGACTGGGCTTAAAGCTGAGCCCTGTTTAAAGTGCTGGCAGCTCTTAATCTAGTGGGAATGGTATTTTCGCCATTGTATTCCTATGGAGGCCGATAAAGCCTATAAACCCAGTTGGGAAGCACTGGGTTTAGATGCTGTGTAGACATTTTACATGCCAGTTGTTTTCAGTGCATCAGTCTTGATTTGTTCATGTCAATGTTCTGTGTCTGCCAACGCTAACTGGAAATGTGTCTGTTCCTTGATTTCAGGTGATGGAATCCCCAGATCACATAGGGTACTGGACAATGTTGGAACTGATCTGTCAGACTGGAGGAACCATTTTGCCAGCTGATACCTTGGTGCATTTTTTGAGTCCCCACAACTTTGACTCCAGTTCCCCAGTGCCACAGACTGTCCCTTGGACCACGCTGCTGCCCTTGGATGCGACTTTGAACTGCTTGTTCTTGAAGCCCTCTGTGTTCCAAGCAGTTTTCCCCCAGCAAGAAGGAACACTGTTTCTCAGTATGCCTGGTAATAAAAAAAGCCGAGATAAGTGGCATAGTAGTAACTGTGATGTGCCAGGGCCTGGACCAGCTTTCTTTGGGAACAGGAGGTGTAGAAGTAACTTGAGATATATAAAGGCCTGAGTTTAAAGCAAAAGTCCTGCATGGGTTCTGGTTCCTTTGATATGAGAGCTATTAGCACGTATTTCTGATTCATAGAATCATAGAACAGTTAGGGTTGGAAAGGACCTTGAGATCATCGAGTTCCAACCCCCCTGCCATGGGCAGGGACACCTCCCACTAAACCATGCCATCCAAGACTATGTCCAACCCCACCTTGAATGCCGCCAGGGATGAAGCATCCACAGCCTCCCTGGGCAACCCATTCCAGGGCCCCACCACCCTCACAGTAAAGAATTTCTTCCTCATATCCAATCTAAACTTCCCCTGTTTAAGTTTAGACCCATTACCCCTTGTCCTCTCACCACAGTCCCTAATGAAGAGTCCCTCCCCAGCATCCCTATAGGCCCCCTTCAGGTATTGGAAGGCTGCTATGAGGTCTCCACGCAGCCTTCTCTTCTCCAGGCTGAACAGGCTCTTCCATTTTCCATGCTTCCATAAGCCTGAATGTATGAAGAACTACTTGCTGGTCCCACCTCATATGGGTGTATATATGCTTTTATGCATGCTTTGCCTCAGCTTCAATTTACCTAAACTTAGAATACAAATAAAAAGCCCCATCAAAAGACAGATTAGCTTCAAAGCAGCATGCAATGTGCTTTAGCTCTTTTAGTGGTCCCTTGGTGCTCTCAGCTTCTTGAGATCCTGGGGGAGGAGGTCAGTTCTGCAGGCACTTACTGGAGAGCTATTCCCTGTTTAGCCATGAAACTTGGGATTTTATTGCATTGTAGTTTTCTTTCCCTCAATGAAAACCTTTTTTTCACTTGTTTTTGGGTTTTTGCTTGATCTTATCCTTTGCTTGTCTTATCCAGGAGGAAAGAAGCAAGAAAGGTGTCCTGTGATCCTGGAACCCCTTGCCATGAGCCAACAGCAACTGCATTGTCCAGTCAGTATCTTTCTGAAAGGCAGCTTGTCAGGTTGGAGCTTGGCACAGGCTGGGCACTTCCTCACAGAGAGCTGGATACTGCAGAGCTCACAGGCTGAGCAGGCAGAGTGCAACAGGCCACTGTTCCAGCAGCTGTTAAGGACTTTAGTGACTGAAGAACTGCACATGGTAACTCTTTTCCTTTGCTTTAAACTAACACCGATTCTGAAGTGATTTGTAACAAAAGGGGTGACAGTGTATTGTGTTATGACACCGCACATTGCTCATTCAGAGCTAAATTGAGAACGTTCTTTAGGAGCTCGTGTAAGTCTGTAGCCTGCTTGTAAAGTATCTGTACCCACAAGTCTCTGTATTTCTAGGTAATGTAAACGTTTCCTCTCTCTTTTAATATAGGTTGCTGAGGTATTGCTGTCTACGAGTTGGTGCTCCTGCACTGCTGTTTTATCACCCCTGTCTGAGAGCACTGCAGTTCTGACTGTACTTGGTACTGAGAAGACTGCTGAAGCCCAGCGGTGCACCCTTGAAGGAGATGTAGTGGAGAACTCTCCCCAAGACCATGATTTTCACCTCCCAGATATTGTAAATAGTGTGTTGAGTAAAATTGACACAGTGGCGGAAGATTCTCTGGCCAGTATGGGTAAGTGTCAAGAAATGCAAAACTTAGCATCTTCTGATCATCTCTAGATCAGTTTTGGAGTGGAAGCATCGAAAGTTAATTATTTGCTTTGTGAGGAGTCTCACCTTTTTGGGGCTTGTTTATTTTGCCTTATCCTCTGTGGCTCACACCTTCTGATATGCAGAAATCTGCAGTAATGTATCTTTCTGTTTTATTTCCATTAGCTTGTAGATAAAGTGCAGCTACACTGTGCCTGGGGGTGCGTTGTTTGAGGTTCCTAAAATGAGTCACAAGCAATCCCTGGCCAGTAGAGCCTTTGGGAGTGGCTTCAGGGTGGTTGCTTCTAGCTCAACTGTTTTGTGTTAGAGTAGATCTTCTTATGAGTCTCCACACTTCATGTATTGGCCATTAAATTGCCCTTCCAGGACTAAAGGTTTGGAAACCTCTGCTTTAGGGTCTCTGTAAAGGCAAGGGCCTTCTGCCACTTCATTTAGCTGTTTCTAATAATTTTCTATGTGTGTGCATGTGTCTGCTTACAGAAGAAGCAACTCCTGTGCCAGAGTGGGTCCAAAGGGAGCTGTCCCATACAGGGGGCTGGCATCCTTCAGTGCTTGAAGCATGGTATCCTATGTCGAATGCTTGCGGAGGAAGCTCAGATCTGATGGAGTCATTCAGGTATGTTTCTGAAACATGTCTCTGAGTAAGAGGCATTGAGGATTTCTGCTTCCTGATAAGTAGTATGGTTGTAGTGTTGCTCAGAATTCTGGAATTAAATGCTCCTCTTAGTACTTTTATTTCTGTACTCAGTTTACTGTGTGCTTTTGCTTCATTATATCTTGATATAGAATCATAGAATCATAGAATCGTAGAATAGTAAGGGTTGGAAAGGACCTCAAGATCATCAAGTTCCAACCCCCCTGCCATGGGCAGGGACACCTCCCACGAAACCATGCCATCCAAGGCTATGTCCAACCCCACCTTGAACGCCACCAGGGATGAAGCATTCACAACTTCCCTGGGCAATATATGGACAAAAGGATCTGGGAACAGGATATTTGGGTAGCACTTTGAGTGGATTAAGATTTTGACAGTTTCAGGGGGGACACAGGCAACTTAAAATGATCTAAGATACTTGGGGAAATGTCAGGCTTCAGCTCTTCTTATGCTATAGGATTCACTGCAAGGTACTGAAGATAGTGGTTGTGTTAACTCAGTTGGTATCTAGTAGGAATGAATAATCCTGCTCTCTTCAGAGAGCTGGCTGAATGGAACATTAACAAATGCCTAATGCAAGATATCTTAGCATAAAGGTGCTCATTTACTTCTGTGGCATGGGTCAGTGGCATATCCAGGGTACTTCAGGCAACTCTTGTCATGCTTGTTTCCAACTTTGTGCGACCCTTTTCAGGGGGTGGTGTGGGTTTTTTTGTATCTGAAGAGTTTTGGAGAGCAGGCATTGGTAGTGTACTAGTATGTGTTACTGGTACTCGGAAGAATGTGATTCCCGTCCACTGGGAACAAGGAATAAGCTTCCCACCACCTTCTTTTTTTGATAACTGTGTTGGATGGGTCTTTATATAGGCTCCTGCAGGTTCCCTGTGCCAGCAGGAAGGATGATGTGGACCAGCCTGAAGTGGAACTCTTAGGAAGTCTATCTGAGCTGTACCAGAGAAAATCCAGTGAAACATCTGCTGCAGCTGGACCAGGAAATAGCAGAAAGAGACGTATGTATGCTTTGGGCTTACATGTGCCAGTTGTCAATTAAGGATCATAAAAGGCTTCTCAGCAGGCCTTTTTAATACGTGAACCCTGGTGAGCTGTATTTTCCTGAGCACTGGCATGCTTTAGATTTTCTTTTTTAATTTGGAGATGGCATAATTTACATATTAATATTAGGATTGTCCTTTAAGAACGACCCAAATGCTCTGATTCAGGGCTGCTCAGTGACTGACAAAGCTGTTCCAGAGCAGCATGCAGAGCTCTGCAGTTTCACTAGTTGTTGAAATAGGGACTGCTCCAACTACTAGTAAATATTGCAGCCTCTCAACTTTGTTCTAATGTGGAGAAACAAAACTCTTTCTTCCAGAAGAGAGTTCAATTGTTGTGTTTCAGTACACTAACCACAGTTGATTATACTCGAAGTTGATGTATTCCCAAGTCTTGCTCTGTTGGCTGTTTCTGTCATGTAAGATTGCTTTCCTGTAGGTATAACTTGTATAGGTAAAAGTTCTTATGCAGAACAAGTTTTCACCTTTATTTTACTTAGAGAAGTAGCTGCCTGTACATTTATATAATGGAGAAGTACAAACCCTCTGTTTTCCACTAGAAGATTACTAATCTCACTTGACAGTAACACTGAATTCTATATTGTGCTCTCCCTTGGGTGGAGTTCCTGGTCCACTGTGTGTGACAGTAGCACTCCCTTTCTGTGGTGTTGCAGGTGGGGTTCCCCGAACTCCAGTCAGGCAGAAGATGAAGTCCATGTCCAGATCCCTACAGATGCTCAATGTAGCAAGACTGAATGTAAAAGCTCAGAAGCTTCAACCTGATGGTGAGCCACCAACAGTGAACGAGAAGGTTCCATGGAAGCTTTCCGCAAAAAGATTGAATGAAAAGGTGGAAGAAAAGGAAAAGGCGCTTAAAATACCAATAGGTGTGTATTGAATTATCAGTCTTCATATTTGTAGGAGGTCATATGGGATTTGTATGGAAGGGAGAGAGAAGGATAATGGAGTATTAGGTGCTAGAGAGCAGATCAATGTTTGGGTTTCTGCATCTTCAGCTTGGCACAGAGTGGTTATTTTTGTCTCCCCTTCTCTCAGTTAGTTTCTGTAAGTGTTTAACATCCTCGTGTTCCAGCTACTGCTGGGGTTACTTTCTTGCCTTGTCTCCATCTGAAAAGAGCAATAAAGAACGATCTTTTTTGCTTTTTCTTGTTGACCAAAAGTAGTAGAGGGAAGCACCCATGAAGATGTAACTCGAAATGTTCTGTTTAATCATCATGCAGAAATAAAGGACATCTCTTGACTGCTGCAGTAGCCCAAAAGCTTGCTGATCTACTTCGAGCTAAGCTTGCCATTTGTCAAGGGTCTCAACCTGGGATTGTTTCTGTTGGTGTTCTGTGGTCTGGATGCATCTTTGCCTTTGAAAACCTTTGGTGGCCTCCTCTGTTCTCTTTAGCTGGAATGAGTATTTCATCAGTAAGGTAAATGGTGGTGAACAAGATTTGAGTTAACTTTGACCATTTCCCATGCAGACTTCAAAACTGAGGAGGAACTGCAGTCCCATTTAATTACAAGCTACCAGAAGGCTGTTGCTGAGGGAGTTCTTTCATCTGTGTGTGCCCAGAATATGATCATGGCCATTAAAAGGTTCTTGAAAATACAGGATGCCAAAGAGAAAGAGGTAGGTGTCCTGGGTTCAGGAGGTGGCTGGGCTTAAACCATGACAGTAGGTAAATGCATATGGGTTGTTACTGATCTAGGAATTAAAGTTCTTACTATTTCAGGCTACTTTTCTTTCATGTTAACCTGAAGTTTATATACACAGTTGCATGTAGTCAAAACCACTGCTAACTACTTCTACCTGGGCCAACTCAATAGTGAAAATACTGTAGGTAGCTGTAAAGAACGCAGGAAAATCCAGTTCAGTTACTGGCTTACCCCTTTGCTAAAGATTTCAACAGATGTCTTTCCTTGACCTCATTCTGAATTCTGATTCCCAACAATCTTTAACACTATTTATAGACTTAAAGTAACTCACTGAAAAATTAGTGAACTTGTGAGTAATTGTAAAAAATACTATGAAAACCAAATCCGTAGGCCTGAAGCTGCAAGCAGGTGACCTCTGATTTCAAGTTAGAAGTTGTTCCATGTGTCATGTCATTGTGACTTTGCTGCTGAAGGAGAAGGAATTCCTTTCCTTGAAGGAGAAAGAAAAACTGAAGGTACTCCCAAAAACCAGAGAACTGACTTAAAGTTTTTGCTGTAATTATGTATATCTGCAGGTGGCCTGTGTGGAAAGAGTCAGAAACCATCTCCTGAAGACCAGCAAAGTGCTCAGACAACAGCATGGCTCACAGAAGGAGACCAAAGTCAGAGAGTATGAGATGCTCTATTTATTTCAACTGCTGGGATACTGTGGCATTGGTTAGCAATTTTTAATGGTGGCTTTTTTTTTGTGCAAGTGGAAAAGTATTTAGATGGGGTAAATGTTCCAAGGAGAACCCCTGGTCACAGTAAAAATACCTCCTTAAATTCAGATGCACATGTGCTGTGTGCTAACTGTTGCAACCTATATCTGAAATAAGGCATCTCCCCTGCCACCAAAATGAAATGCTAACCAAATTATGCTGTCAAAAGGAGCCATTTCCCTTCCCGCTGCTTTCTTGAGCACAACTTTTGCAGTAAATATGCTGTTTCCACCAGAAAAAAGGGAGTGTATGATATCTTTTTTCTTAGGTGCCGACTTCAGGTATTTTTACGCCTCGAGTTATGTCTTCAGTGCTCTTCACTGCAAAGCAACACTGATGAAATGGAGCAGCTGTTAGAAGAGGCAAGTAAATTACAGACCAGGTTGTGTTTCTGGATGGCACTAGATATACAGACCTGGAACCTGTAGTTTTTAACTTGATTTTACTGTAACACTTGCTCAAAAAATTTGGTATTGCAACTGTCACAACTTAATCCATTTTCCCACTTAACTTTCTCTTCCAGATGACAGATATGCTGCGCATTTTGTGTCTCACTGAAGACTCGGGGTATCTTACAAAGTTTCTAGAGGAAATATTAGAGTTGTAAGTTCTTCAACATGGCTTAAGTGTTACTGGGGACCGGTTTTTGTTGGATATGTTCTTTGAGTAACCAGCAGCCTGCAGCTTTGATTTACTGCATCTTGTAGTTGTCAAAAGTTCAAACATGTTCTGTTTGTTGTATTTGATTAAAGAAAAAGTATCTGATAAGTAAATTAATGAAAAAAACCCGGTTGCTTTTTCAGTTTGTTTTAATTGACATTTAAGAACAAAGATTTAGTTCTAACCTTAGGATTGAAACACTGAAAGTTTTGTGGGGGGATGTATTTGATATGTGTTCTTTGGTGCTCTAGGTATATGAATTCAATGCCGAAGACCCTTGGAGATATTTACTATGGTCTTGGTACTCAAATACCCCCAAAGCTGGCATCTGTTCTGCCTTCAGACTTCTTCAGTGATGACTCCATGACTCTGGATAGCAAATCTCCAGGCCTTCCATTGTCTTTATCATCTGCCTTAACACCCACTACTGTTTGCCTGCCAACTGAGGGTGATCAGCTGGAGGAGCTACGCACCAGATCTGCCAAAAAGAGAAGGTAATTCCAAATAGGAAGCAGCTTGTTGCAGCCTGGGCTGTGGCTGAGGAGTTATCTAAACTGCAGCTCAGATATCTCTGTTTCTGTTGCTGGATAAATAGTTGGGGCAAGCTGCTGATAGCTCTGCATTAAGGGCTCCTATTTTTCATTTTAACTGGCTATGGTTGACTATATGAAAGTGTAATATTGATTCTGTATGTGCAGTAGAGTTTGTGAGCATCTTCCATGAGAGGATGTTCTACTGTGCAGTAGGTGACCCTTATATTGTTTAAACTCCTATTTACTGTAGATCTCGATGTTGGGGACCCTAAGTACAGTTTTGCAAATAGTGAAATGAGTTTTAATACCAACCTTAAGTTTAGGTATAGCTCTTCAAATTGCAAATCATCTTTCAGTGTTGTAACATAAGTGAGGTATAATCTGCAGTCTGAATTTAGGTGAAGACTTCCTATCTCTAGGGTCAAACCTAAGTTGTTATTAGGTTGATAACCATTCTTCTGATCTTATTTTAACTTAAGCTTTATATACTCTCTAAAGGAAAAATGTGTTAGCCAGACACAGGAGCATGACCGAAGCACCACAGAACTTGCGTCAAATTGAGATTCCCAAGACAGCCAAGATTCTCATCCGAAAGGTAAAAACCCTTCCAAAGGATTGTGTGTGGGTTGCTTCTGTCAGGGATGCAGCATCATTGTGAAGTGACACTTGAGTGCAAACCCGCTTGCTCTGCATCCATTTAGCCAGTTGTCCTGTATCAGCTGTACAGAGATCAAATTGTTTTAAAGGAGGAATTATTGGGGTTCAGAGCTTACAGCTAATATTCATAATAATTAAACATAACGTTACACTTCTGGTGAGGCTAATGTATACTTCTTATTTCAGGAGAGCTTGCGTTCTTACCTTGCCTCTGAGAAGCCCCAGCAGATGCCTTCATTGCAGAAAGAAGCTGTGCAAGGTATGTTGACTTCTAGCTTTGCCATGGAAAGGTGCGTCTTCAGCACATGTTCTCCCTGTAAATTTTAGTGAGCCATGATGGAATTATGCTGAAGTATGCTGGAAATATGGACAAAGTTTTGCTCAATTCTGCAAAAACTTTGAGGAAGAATAATGGCTGTATTCTGTGTGCGCTCTCTATCGTGTATCCTGAAAGGAGAACCTTTCCATTTCTCCTTGAATCTTGCAATTATTTCGGTCTTCTCTGTCCTGTAAAGAAAATGAGGTCAAGAGTGAGCTCCTGCATCTGGAAACAGGATATCTCTATCTGGAAAGTGCTTAAAATTAAATTGCACGTGTTCTCTGAACCAACATGTGCTTCAGTTGGGGTTTTGTAGCTCACTTAATGTTGCTCCATATGGGACACTGACTGGCTGCTTTTCCTGCTATAGCATCTGCTTATTGCTGGAATAATGCAACTTTGTAAGACAAGTTCAGGATGGATTCAGAGGAATATGTGTTGCAGTAGCAGAAAAACAATTTTCAATGCTTTTTGGCCTCTGAGAACTTGTTTTTCTGTTCCCATCTCTAGCGGCCTGACAAAATTACCCTCTTCTTCCTTTCTTTCCCTGTTTTTACCCTTTTAATCTGATAATTTCTTGCTTTGTCTTGTGTCACAGAGGTTACAAAGGTAAGAAGGAACCTCTTCAATGAAGAGATGCTTTCACCATCAAAAAGGTCTATGAAAAAGATGCCTAGAAGCCAGTCAGTATCTGCTGTGGAAGGCTTAAGATACAAATGCAGTGATGAAGGCACTAAAGGTAGGACATGACTGGCACATGTAGGATTGCTGTGGAAGAGCTTTTCCTAAAATCCCTAGTTTTGCATCCTCAGTTCTATGAAACAATTATGATATGTTTTTAATGATGGAGAAAATATTCTAGATCATTGCTGTGATGGTTGGAAGGTGAATGGGATGGTTTTGAAACCAAAACCTATTTTTTTTTGCACTGAGTTTCCCGTGTCTCAGAACCGATGTCAAAATGCTTGGTTAAAAAAGGATCTGTAAATGAAAGGTGAAGAATGAGAATTATCTCAGTAGGTTAATTATGTCTGACACAAAGTCCTGATGATAATACTGAGTGGGAAGGAAGTGTAGACAGTGGACTGTGAAATAATAGCTTATGAGTATTGGGGGATTGATGCACAAGGACCCTATATTGGCTGTCATTCTTAAACGGAAACCTAGACAAAGCTATCTACTTATTCGTCCTAACTGCTTTATAACTGGGTGATGTTACAGCTCTTGCTTGATTTTTAGATCATCGCAAGCTATTGACCAAAAGGGTTGCAGAAACACCACTACATAAGCAGGTCTCCAGGAGGCTACTACAGAAGCAGATCAAAGGCCGGTGAGTAAGCTCCTCCTGAATTTCTTCAAGTATTGGATGTATAAATAATGGCTGCGAGCACAGGGACCAGGTATCTTCTTTGTGATCTAAAGTGTCTCCTTCATTTAAGGTAGTAGGAGAACCAGTGGAGCCTAAGTTCTATTGTCTGAGTGGGGAGAAATACTGCTTGACTCATTATGTAAGTCACAGTGCTATAATACCTGCAGCTAACTTCTGTTTAGTCTCAGTTGCTGTTTCAAGGGCTTCTGAGGAAAAGGCCTGTGCTGTGTTTTATGGACTCTGGGCTGAAATTCAGCCTTTGCTTCCATTTGGTTCTGTTCCCTGTACAGCTATTGAGTTACCCATACTCAATCCCGTGTAAACAGGAGGCAAAGTGTTTACTAATTGCTCAGAGTAGTCCACAAAGCAATACATCAGCGTAGAATAGAATGTACTGCTTTTCAGCCTGTGTGAAGATCTGGTTTTGTAAGTGTGAACAATATGGCAAGTCCAAAACGTTTGCTGTTTCTCAAGGTCTTCTGATCCAGGTTGTGACACTGGTGTCGTAGAAGAATCTCCAGAGAAGGCCATAAATGGTAAACACTGTTTTCTTTTTTTTAATATAGGTGGCTTTGCTGTGTTGTAGTGTGTCAGTGAAAGGGATAGTAACTCTTTTAAAGGAAAATACATGAAGGACTTTGAGGGCAAACAAGATTCTGAGCTGCTGTACTTACTGTCAAACCAGCACATGCAGGGTTTTTCTTGATATGTCTTCAATGTGGTGTGCTGTGACCCTAACTATGCTCTGATTTCTACTGTAATAGCCACTTGGCTCTCTGGAGTGACTGTTATGTTGGCTACTGCTGTTTCTTGTCCCCAGAAAGGAAGAAAACAGCATGGCTGAGCAAGCAAAAAGATGAAATCACTAGTGAAAAGAAACATGAGAATTAACTAGTTGTTTAACCTGGATGTAACTTGCATTGAACATGGCTTTTCTAGCACTGCTTTCCATATAATTGCTAGAGAGGAATGAGAGTCCTCATGACTTAAAGGAGGAAGCATTATGATGTGAAAGATTTCTATGCATTAATATTCCAGATCTCCAGGAAAGATAAATCTTTCTTTGCAATGCTTGCCAGCAAATGTGGTATTTGAAATGCATTTCTTTGAAATGCTTGCCCTGCATGTGATACTTAGCTGTGTGGAAGTTTCTTCGTGGTGTGTTCAGTTACCAACTGTTCCTGAAGATGTCCTCATTGTTGAGGGAAACGGAAGTCTCCATCTCCAATCTCCTTACCTTTGCAGAAGCAGGTTTGAGAAGAAGCCCACGCATCAAGCAGCTGTCTTTGAATAGGACCTACTCTGGGGTTTTCTATTCCACTACACAGCCCAGCTCACAAAATTCACAGCTTGTCCATCAAGGGCAAAAAGAGGAGAGCTCTACACTGCAGGATGTAGAAGGTACTGAATGGGATTTGAGCAGGCTGGTGTTGCTGATCTGAAAAGCTGGCATGGGTAGCTCTGATTTTGATTTGATGTGGCTCTACAAGAGATTGCAAGAAGTTGAGATTTATCATGTAATATCTTCTGTAGACAGAAATTAATCCCTAGTAATTTTTTCAATTGGAAATCTGAATTTGGAGGATGGTGAGGCAGCTATTCCTATGGGGAATACACTGCAAACTTAAGAAACCAGTCAGGCCCATCTAACAAAACACTGCCGATTGTCAGTCTGCATTCCTCAGATGCAGTAAAATCCCTGTAAAATGTGGGACAGAAATCCTAAGCTTTCTTTCAGTCTACTCTGTGGTAGCATAAAGCAGTGACTGATGGGATCTTCTTTGCTGGCTTTCTCAGTAGGATTATCAGCTATAAGTGGTGACGTTTTGTTCTTTGTATTGTACTTACTAGAATCCTTAATCACGAGCCAGAACTTTAAGGTACGAGCTATAAACACTGTTAAGAAGCTGAACTGTTTTGACTAATTTTTTTCCTGTTAGAGCACTTTTTTCTACAGGTGGACGTTAGTTTTGTACTGGGAAATAACAATAATTCTGGAGGAGCTTTAACATCTGGCTAGAAAAGAACATGCCAGGGCTATAGGCTTTGTACATCACTTGTCCATGCATCTGAGGTGATTGTGACAATTGTTTGTGGCAGGTTACTTGGTGTTAGTTGAATTGTACTGTTCTACTTTCTAGGCATGAAGCAGCATTCACAGAGTGCCCCGGTCCAGACCCCCAAGAGGTTTTTCTTTGGTGCTGTCATTGACACGTATAGTCCTGGAGCAAATCCTTCACCTGGAAGGAGAAGAACAAGAAAAAATTCTTTACACTCAGAGGAGCTGACTGCTTGTCAGGTAGAAATACTTACCTCTCTTTCGAGCCCTTTTCTCTATTCAGGTTTGGTGAGATCTACGTAGCTTCAATTTAGTGTTTGTTAAGTCTAAATGTTTTTTGTTTTAAATCTTGAAGTAAATATCAGGAGGGGTAGATAATACTGCTGGAATAGAGCAAGCCTGATTCTTCATTTATTTATTTATTGTCCCCTGCAGACTCCTAGAAAAACACCTCATAAACCTACCCAGAAGTCAGTAAATTCTGCCAGTAAGCTGCCAAGGAGGTCACCTCGCATCCTTCACAGGACACCACAGAGGATGGAGAAGACTCCTGGCAAAAGCCCAGCTGCAAAGAAGACTGCAGTTAAGTGTTTGGGAAAGTACTTTTCTCATCCTGCACAAAGTGTCAAGTCACCATCTGCGTTAGCTGAAAGCAAGAGCATTCACTTACTGCAAGGAACTTCTGAGGACTGTTCTTCAGCAGAAAGACTTTCCCCTCCTTGCAAAGAGGCTGGCTTACACATGCCAGAACATGAAGGATTCACAGGGCCCAGTGCCTCACTGTTACCTCTGACAGATTCAAAGCTAGGTGCTTCTTCCCCCTCTGCCATGCAGGAAAGATGTTCTACAGAACTACAAACTCCAAGACGTTCCTTGAGGTACCTCTCAAAATTAGCATCTCCAGTTGGTACTCGGAGGCAAATCCTCCCGAAAGAAATACAGGTGCAGTCAGATCCATTATCTCGAGCAACTAAAAGTTCTCCCAGAAAACCTGAAGATCCAGGTTCAGAATTATGTACCAGCCCACCAAGTACAGAGATAGCACAGCTTGCTGTGAAGTTAGAGCCTCCCTTCAGTTCTCTCAGTGAAAGCTCCATGAACAGTGTGATAATACGCTCTCCCTCCCATGTGGAGCCTAGGGAGTCTGACTGGGAACTCTGTGCATCCAAACTGTATTCTCAAAGATCTCCAGGTATTGCTGGCACTCCACTGAGGTCTCCGCTTCACACATCCAAGCAGGCCAAAAGTGAACTGAATCCTGGAGGAGAGAATCTCACAGTTGCATGTGCAACACCTGAAAATAAGGACAATCATCATAACATTGGTGGTAACTCTTCTGTAGAAAGCCTTCAGCTCTGTCGGTTCCAAGCTACTCAAAGTACCCCTGTATCAGAGACAAATAAACAGATGGAGGTAGTGTCTCAAAAGTTTTCTCCAAGAGAGGACTCTGAAAACTTGGAGAAGAATCTGTCTCCAAAGCCTTCTGCTGGAGAGCAGGTCCATGCACAGAATGCTGAGAGAGAGTGTGAGCAATGGTTTAAGGAGGGGAACTCCAGTGCAAACACTTGTGAGTCCTTCCCAAGTGGTTCTCAAACAGTTAGCGAGGACTTGGAACCAAAAACCTTGAGAGAACAATACACGGGGCTGAAGGCTCAAAGACTTAAGAGGCACTCCAGGTCTGCCCTGAATGCTTCACCTCCTACGCCAAAGTCTCCTGCCTATTCTTTGCGCTGCACTGCAGACCGGAGGCAGCGGGAAGCTGCAGCACGGATGGGAAATCCTCAACTTCCAGCCAAGTTCTCCCCTCCTAAAAGTCATTGCAAGCTGCCTTCTGCTAGCCCGCCAACCTACGAAGTTGAACTTGAAATGCAAGCTTCAGGCCTGCCCAAACTTCGCATCAAGAAAATCAGCTCTTGCTCATCATTGGAAGTTCAACCTGAAGCAACTGCCAGCAAACCCAAGGTGGGAGAAAGCCCCTTTGGTGAACTGGCTGGGACCTGGTGTAGCAAGCACCCGGGAAAGCTAGCAGCTGCTTGTGTTTCACCATCCTGCTTCCGCTCTTTCCACAGTACACCTGGGAAAGGTGCAGGACAGACCTACATATGCCAGTCATACACCCCAACAAGCTGTGCCTCTAACACCTCCCCATCCCCCTTGGAAGCAGGGGTTCCCTGGACACCTTCCCCAAAGCAGAAGGGGAAGACTACCCCTGATGCTATCAATGACTGGCCTCGGAGAAAGAGAGCAGCAGGCAGCACTGCTAATGTTAGCTGTGCTCAAAGCGAGAGGAATGCTGATGAGTGGAAAGTGATGTCAGCAGGCAGAGAGGTGAAGATCCTGGAGCACTGCAGCAGCAAAGGAGCAAATACTCTTGAGGAATTTGAGGTGGAAGGCGTTTGCAGGCTGCAGGATCTGGCATCTCCTGGTGACTCTGAACCTAAGGCTGATGAGGACTCTGCCAACGGAACTTTTGGCCTGAAAACGCGGAAGCGGGTCTTAATGTATCTGTCGCCGGAGAAGGAGGAGAATCATGGTGCCAAGAGAACTTGCGCTGATAGGTGCAGTGTGGATCTCACCGGCTTCCCCTCAGATGATGGCAACAGAAGCAAATCGAGGATGGACTCTCTGCTTCCTGAGAAACCAGGAGCATGTGCGCTTGTGACTCTTGAGCAGTGCAGTTGCACAGGGGATGATGATGTCTTCCTTTTGTCAGGTAATTCAGTGGCATGAAGTGACCCTCTGTTGAAATTGACATGGTTAAAAATGGGGGGTAGACAAAAACAAGAGCACAGTTATTTTCTGTCTGACAACCTGAAGGAGAAGGTAGTAGAGGGGCAGAGTGGCTTGTAAATGCCATGGAAGTTAATAATGTGGAGAGGCAGACTGGATGTGATGGAGTATTAATGATGGGAGACAGACCAGAGAAATAAGGAGCAGGAGGCTGGAGGGGTGAAAAGGAAACTGAGAACTTGGGAAGGAGGATCCCAATTACATTCAACTGGCAATTTATGTGGGTTTGTGTTGATGCTGCTAGCATCCAGCACTGAAACTGTCTGTCTTAAGCTTAAAGCTTGTTTGCTTCAGTATAGACTGGAGCCTTGGTGCATGAGTCCTGTGGATGTTGGTGTTTATTGGTGCTTTCTGTCTGCACATGGTGGTAGGCCCGTTGGAAGTGGGTATCAGAAAGGATTGCCTTGCTAGCAGCTGTGTATTGGTATTTAAGCTTAAGGTACCTCCTTGCTTTTGCTGTGGGTACAGATGGTGCAGCTGACCATGGTGAAACAGGCTGTCTCTAAGCAAGGCCCTGTGAATTTCAAATACTTAACCTAGTTTTGTTCTAAACCTAAATGTTATAAGGGACTACAGCAGATGTTGTTCTGTAGTCACTGCATGCCCTGAAGCTTCAGTCTTTGTTTCCCTTTTCAAGGAAAGGTTTGTATAGAGGCAGTTTTAGTCATTCAGCAGATATCACTGAGAAAAATGGGCAAATGTTAAAGCAACATTAGTCCATATTCAGGACAGGAAATGAGTGGCATTTAGCCTCAAGCTAGTCCTGTAGGAGCTAATTCCAGGCTGCTCTTTACTTTTCTTCGTGCAGAAACCCACTCTGCCAGCCTAGATTTTCTTTCAGATAAACTGAGTGTCACTTGTAGTGATGGAAGTTTTGAGGTAGAACTAAGGCTGTGCATGAGACTGATCTGACAATACCCTTGTCACTTTGCTGCAGCATCTCACTGTGCTTCTCCAGGCTCAACCCCGCCAGTGAAGGGTGTGCTCTCTGCTAGAAGCCTTCTAGCACTGACCCAGTCTCCACTGCTGTGCCAGGGACAGACACCGCCACCTCGGAGGAAGTGTGTTCAAGGTAACCCCTGTGCCATGAGGAAAGGCGGTGCTCTGCCTGCAGTTAAATCATAGAATCATAGAATAGTTAGGGTTGGAAAGGACCTCAAGATCATCGAGTTCCAACCCCCCTGCCATGGGCAGGGACACCTCCCACTAAACCATGTCACCCAAGGCTATGTCCAGCCCCACCTTGAACACCGCCAGGGATGAAGCATTCACAGCTTCCCTGGGCAACCAATTCCAGGGCCTCACCACCCTTACAGTAAAGAATTTCTTCCTCATATCCAATCTAAACTTCCCCTGTTTAAGTTTGAACTCGTTACCCCTTGTCCTCTCACTACAGTCCCTAATGAAGAGTCCCTCCCCAGCATCCCTATAGGCCCCCTTCAGGTATTGGAAGGCTGCTATGAGGTCTCCACACAGCCTTCTCTTCTCCAGGCTGAACAGCCCCAATTTTCTCAGCCTATCTTCATATGACAGTGTCATTTCAGTGTCTCCATCTTGCATGCTTCCAAGAAACTTGGCATGAACTGGGAAGTTTGGGAAGGAGATAGCAGTGAAGAAAGAGTAGCTTAGTAAGAAGTGCAGCTTACCGTTCTTTGTATCCACTTGGTATGTCTTGGAGTCACCAGTAAACTTGGGCAAAGTGCAACTTTAATTTCTTCTTCCTATTTTGTAGAAGAATCTGATGCCTTCCAAATTGCTGCCAACCAGGAGCTGTCTCCATTCCGCATCTCAGCTTCCAGGAAGCGTCCCCTTATCAGGACTTACTCACGGAAAAAGCTGCTCAGCTGAAGTTTGGAGCCAGAACAGTATGGGAAACTTTGCGTTATCCCTGCTGTACAACGTGCTTTGTAACAAGGACCTTGTATTTGGAGCTGTCTTGTGTTGGTAGGGGACTAGACGGAAGCATATGGTATATGACAGTGGAAGTAAGGACCACTCCAGAAGTGTGGTGTGCTTGAATTAGTTTTTACCTCAATTACAGCATCTCTCTATCCAGTCAAAGCCTAGCTAGGGTTTTTTGGCATTTCTGTGTGTCGTAGCTGTTTTGCAGTGAAGGTTCAATTCTGGCAAAGAGGGAGAACTGTCACTTTTCTACAACTTCCTTGTGAAATAAACTGATGTGAATTTGCATTGTGTCACTTAATCAGAAATCGATCTTTAGCCCAAGTGATGGGTGAGGGACTGGGGCTGCAGGAAGGATGTTGGTGGTTGAGTGGGTACAAAACAAGCTGTGTGCTTCTGCTCTCTATCTTGTCCTGACACTGGAGAGCTTAGTGGGAAAAATAACAAGCAGATGAACTGCATTAATGAGTAAATTACTCAGAAATACTTGACAAATGCCAAAAGAGTAGAGAGGAGCGGAAAGGTAACAGCTGGGAACAGGGAAGAGGAGGAGGAGTTTGCATTTTCCCTCTTTGTAGATCATACACGGTTTGGTGTATTAGCTCCTGGCCACAGCTGGGTAAGCTGGTGCTGATGGAGTTAACTGCATTGTCCTTTTCTGCATATTGCAGTAGGCCAGAGTTGGATGGAATAACAGATGACACGTCAAAGACTGTTCTCTACCCAACTCTGTCACTGATTAAATAGTGACTCAATTGCCTGTGACATGTGCTTGCATTCTAACCCCATGAAGACAGCAGGAGCTGTGACTGTGCTCAAGATGCAGCCTAAAAGGGGCTGAAATTTTGCATTGCTTTGGAACAGCTGACTTATTTTTTTCCCCTTGGGATAGTGACCTGTTTGTACATGGCAGGATACAGGGGAAGTCACCCCACTCTGTCTAGTGGATGCACAGGAAGCAGAGAGCTATGAAGATAATGTGAGGTCACCCTAAAACCAGGCATGGCAATGCAGAAGTTTGTGACATGACTTTGAGGGGCTTGGGTGGTATTGACTGGAATTTGTTTCCTGGAAATACTATTTCTGCAGGAAAACTAACTGCTGAGAGGGGAGGAATGGTGTGATTACCAGTGATGGTTTTGCTTGTGGGAGAGGTGTGCCTGCTTCAAGGATGAGAATGGATACACAAGCATGGAGCTCTAAGATTACTACTTACAGGTAGGATGGATTCTTCTTTTACCTACTGGAGACCTTTGTTTTCAACGACAGGCAATAAAGTCTCGCAACCACACACAAAGCCTCAGTAATGTCCACCCTCAAAGCAAGATCAAGCATGTAGGAGGAAGATCAGAAGGTGGGTTCTGCTTCAGATGTTGGCTTTGAACTTGGTGCATGCTACTCCTCAAATAGTGGTTGTGGTTTGGGCTGAAGGAAGGAGCTGGCTGTTTTGGGATAAGGTAGCCAAGCCGCTGTCTTCTGCCTTAAAGTGGGGACCTTGGCTTTCTTGCTCTGCAAGGGTTAAACTCAGGTCCGCCTTCCTGAGGTAGATGGTGTCTCTTAAATTCCAAGATTGCATTTAATCTCCCTTACATCCAGACAGGAAACACTGCTTAAAGTAGCTTATAGGCTGCAACATTAAGATACAACCAAAGGCACTTTCATCCTGGATACTTCAGACAATGCTGCTGCCTGGAGATGCTTTTGCTGCAGCAACACGATGTCGAGCGCTGACCAGCTCTGGCTGTGAGCACTTACAAAGCTGATATTTAAGAAAACACTCTAACAGCAAGCTAGTTCCCTTAAATTAAAATCCTTTCCTATATACCTGGCGTAAGTGACCAGTTAGGACCATTAAGGACCCTCTGACAAGTGGCTGCTTCGTAACACTGCTTTATTAGAAAAGTAACAGTAGAAATGTAAAAAAACCCAAATTTACTACAAAAATCTATGTACAAGTTCTGCAGGAGTGCACAGTATCTCCTCCGAGGCTGCAGAGGGTTCCAAGCTGTAAACATGTTTTAGTGTTAGAGGCCAGGGTGGAAGGTGTCCATCTCCCACTTCCCAGTGTTTAAGCTGCTGAGGGTGCAGGAGAGGTGTCCAGGCAGTGCTGTCTTGAATGGGCAGCAATGTAGGCTGATGGGCCCACACCTTATATGCTTCCCTCCTGATAACAAGTCACATCTTCTCTTTCTCAGGCCTCTGAAATGCAACAGGTCTGTAGCCAGAGTGGCTTGAGGGGCAGGAAGCTCACGTCAGCCACATCCCCTCCTCCCTGCCCCGTGCCAGGTAAGCGTTATGGCTGTACCTAGAGTGGGTTTCTCCTCACATCGATCATGGCTGGGTGGTGAGGCGCTGCCGTCAGGCTGGCTCTGCGCAGCTCCCGCCGGGGCTTGGAGGCAGGAGGGAGGCTGCGGGGCGGGTGCACCTCGTGGGGCTGCCCTGCTCTCGGCAAGTGCTCCACATCCCTCTGCCGAAGGTCCCCAGGGCCGTCGCTGGGCAGGGAGGAACGTCTCCATGTCGATGGCAAAGGCGCGTGCACCAGGTCTCTGCTCTCATCCCTGACCCGATGGCTTTCTTCAGTGATAGCCAGAGGCATGGGCTGTTCCCCGAGGCTGGATTCCTCACAGGTCCCGAGTGCAGGGGTGGCTCTGTCCCCAGCCCCATGAGTGCTTCTCTCCATCCCTGCTGGGAGATAGTAAGGGTACACTGAGATGAGTATCTGCATTGCTACTCTTCTCATCGAAGTACCTCCAGAGTGCTTGCTCAAGGCCAGCAATGACCTGCACTGCTCCTGACTCTGCTACAAGCTCTTGCTGCCAGGGGAAGGAATTTAAATGCCATTTAAACTCCCTTCCTTCTAACTTGGTAGAAACAGCAAAGCCCCAGGCTGGCTTTCCTCTCACCTTTGGTCTGTCCAGGATGGACAATCATGCTATTCAGCCTCTGGTTCAGCTCCTGGTTTGCCCACATATAACGGCTCAGCTCTTTCTCCAGCATCTGGATCCTTGCCTCATACTGCAGCTTGCTGCTGGCCAGCCCCTCATCCATGTGCTCTACAAGGGAAAAACAAGGTCATTTCGAGCCCTGTGAAAGACAGAAGCAGCACCACTGCTGTGTCAGGAGCTGGGTGGTTACCACGGCTCTGCTGGAGCAGTAACTGCATGTTCTGCTCGTGCTCCTTCTGCTGCAGGGTGAGCTGCCGGTCCATCTCCAGGCGCTGCCGCTCCACTGCCGCCTCCAGCCAGTATACAAGCTGCTGCTGCTCCTCTAGCTGCATCTCCAGCTCCGAGAAGGCAATGTGCTGCCTGTGCTGGTCCTCTCGCAGTGTCACCACCTGGGCAGGGCCAACAGCAAGGAACACCTCAGCTCCTTTAGAGCCTGGGAAGGCTTCCTGCCCCACCGAGCCTCATCCCGTTGGTTGCTTGGTATAGGAATGAAGGTTAGTAGTTCTGGGATGTCACAGCTGCCCCGTGGAGGGAAGAAAAATATGTGGCCACAATGACATGGCAGAGCCACTGCAGAGATCCATGAATCTTAAGACTAGTTAAGCCCGTCTCCCAGGCTCTGGGCCATGTGGGGATCACAGTGCTACAGCTTTGTGGCCTGACTTTACAGGCAAAAGAGGGCAGTTGTGTCCTACCTTGTCAAAGTACTTGCAGAGCAGAGCTCGGGTCTCGGAGGAGGAAAGATAGCTGAGCTTGGCCATGAGGTTCATCTCACACTGGGACAGCAGGCTGGCTGAGGCCCGCAGGACTCGCTGCCTGCATGTGATGGACTCATTTTTATATTCAATGGCTGCATCCAGAGCCTCAATTGCCTCGTCCAACTGGAACAAGATCCGTTCTTCCTGCCAGGGCAGAGCTGCAGTTACTAGGGAGCAAAGGG
Source organism: Amazona ochrocephala (assembly GCA_039720435.1). Taxonomy (NCBI): domain Eukaryota; kingdom Metazoa; phylum Chordata; class Aves; order Psittaciformes; family Psittacidae; genus Amazona; species Amazona ochrocephala. The sequence continues at coordinate 38,037,997 of CM077883.1, read as the reverse complement.
TTTGCTCTGTCTCACAGAATCATAGAATAATTAGGGTTGGAAAGGACCTTAAGATCATCTACTTCCAACCCCTAACCTCACCATGCCCTAACCTTGTCATCTCAACATGCTGGCAAGAAGTTGGGACATGCACAGTTTGGAGATGTGGGGGAGCATCTGCTAAGGACCCCATGCTCAGGTCTTTCCTTCTCTCACTACCTCATGCTCCTGCATGACAGCCCAAGGAGACTTACCTCTGGGGACAGCAGGGTGCCGTGGCGTAGCTTGTTGTCGAGCTCCAACCTCTGTTTGAGCAGCTGGTCCTTCTCCTGGCGGAGGTTGTTGATCTCCTGTCGGATCTGCTGCTGGTTGTGGGCACTGCCATGGCGCAGCTGCCCGTTCTTCTCTGTCAGCTCCTTTTCCAGGTGCTCCAGGCGGCTGGACACACGCACTATGTCATCTGTCAGGGCCTGCAGCAGAAGATGCTCAAGGAATTTGCTCTGTAGGCAAGTCAGGCACTCGGCCCCTTTCTACTCCCTCCATAGTCGAGTGACCCCACACGCCCACACAAGCCAAAGGCTACCAAACCAACTAGCTCAGAAACCTCTTCCGTAGAGGTGTATTTCCTCCCCACTCATCCACCACCTCATCCTGATCTGCAGCCCTTTGCCAGACCTGGAGTGACACCCAGGCCTTCCAGCCTCCCAGCTCTGCTGGAAATCAAGGGGTGAGGTGTCACACTCTTGTCCTACCTGGCTGGAGCGCAGTCGTTTGCTCTCCAGGCCGTTCTTCTCCTGCAGCAGGGCTTCCTTTTTGGCCACAATAGCTTCCCGCTTCCTCAGCTCATCTTCCAGCTCATCCAGGGCCCGGCGCTGCTTGAGAACTTTATCCATCTCCATGTCCAGCCACTTCTTCTGTTCCTCAATTTTCTGATGGAGGGAAAGACAAAGGGCATGTGTGTGCATGCAGACAGTAGTAGTAACGCCCAGGACTCCTAGACTATAGAGCAGTGGAGCTGAGATCAGAGTGAGAGCCTCTGTTCCATCTCTGCTATCCCTGTAGCCCAGACTTCATTGGTTTTACCCTTCCAGCTCCTCCAAGAGGCAGAGCTAAGCTAAGTCCCCCAGGAGTCATTGGGGCTGCATCTCCTACCACCCTTCTGCTAACAGACAAGACTTCACACCTTCTTTACCAATGCTGAGATTTAGAAGAGGTCCTGGTGGCAAGACAAGTCCTCTGCTACAAGACACAAGCGACATTATGCACTGTCCTCCTCAAGGGCAGGATGGGCTATGTCTCATCTCAAGCTGAGCTTCCTGCTTCCAGATCTCCCATCAGTCTGCAGTGTGCCACAGTCCCTTTTGCACAGGAAGAAGGCTGGGTCACTGTGTCTGTACCTGCTGCTGCTCCAGGCTGATCACGGAGCCATTGCTGCCGCTCCGCCGCTTCCTCTGGAAAGCTGCGATTTCCTCTGTCTTGATGCGCAGGATCTTCTGGTGCTGCTCGTGCTTCAGTTCCAGCTCCTATGTGGGGAAGAGCAGCCGTGAGCATCGAAGGGGCAGAACCTGTTTGCCCTACAGGCTGAGGGACAGGTTATTCTCTGCTAGCTCTTTTGATACTCCTAAGGTCCTGTGCTCTCCAAGACAACCACAGACCCCATCAGAGCTACCCCAGCCTGCCTAGCAGCCTGCAGAGCCCATCCATCGCCATCCTCACAAATACTGGAGCGGCAGAGCTGCTCCTGCCCGTTCCTACCTTGACTTGGTGCTGCCGCTTATTCACCTCCGTCTCCAGGCGTCGCTTCTGCTCACTCTCCTCCCGCAGCCGGCGCTGCAGCTGCCCCTGCTGCCGCCGCATCAGCTCAATGTTCCTCTCCAGCTCCTGCACTCGCTTCTCGCTCTGGGCCGACAGCGACACCAACCTCTCCGTCGCCTGCTTCTTCTTGCCGAGAACCTGGTGGAGGCAGAAGCTGCCCTTGGGGTGTGTTGTTTCCCCCGTGCCCTTTGCAGGGATGCCCCCAGCACTGCCCCTGCCCCGGGTCGACAGATCCCTTCCCACTCACCCGTGCCTTGCTCTGTGCGGCCGCCACTCGTGTGCGGTACTCCTGCAGCTTGTGCTTCTCCCCAGGGTCCCAGGGCTCTTTGTCTTCCAGCTCCTGGAGCTGCTTCTGGCTGTCACTCAGCTCTGCCCTCACTTGCTCTGCTTCCTGCTCCAGCTCCCCAATCTTCTGGCAGTACTGCCTGTTCAGAGCCTGGGCATCCTTGCCTGCAACACATCCCCTCTGCTGTGACCTCTGGGCTCCTTCCCTTGCAGCCAGCATCCTGCTGAGGGATGGACCTTTCCTCTCTTTCCCTATTGGCCTACTGAGATGAATGCTCCCTTTCCCTTACCTGCTCCAGAGAAGGATGGAGAAACAGGGCTCTGCTGCCTACAGGTGAAGGAACTGAGCACAAGCAATGTAGGATGGGAACAGGAACCAAGCATCATGACTAGGAGGAGATTTCATGGGTATGCATTCCCACCAGCACCTCTCACCTGTCTTAACGAGCTCTGTGATCAGCTCCTCCTTCATGCGGATGTTGATGGCCAGCTCTCGGATCTTTTGCTGCGCTTGCACCAGCCTCCATTCGGAGTCCTTCCCTGGCAGCCGCCTCCTACAGACCTCTGCAACACAGAGTCCTGGGTAAGGAGTGTCCTGTTTTAGCAGCCAGGTGACAGAAGGACAAATCCCATCTCTGACCTGTAGCCAAGACTTGGCACAGCATCACCAAAGTCATCCACAGCTTCCACCAAAGCATGCAACTCTTGCCAGACCCCAGTAGTTCAAGCTTCTCCTTAACAAAAGCAGCTAGACTGTCATCTGCTACATTCATGTCCTCTGGGCTCACATGAACAGCACCCAACAAAGCACCCCCAGCCCGAGGAAGACTGTCCAACCTTTCACTTGCCTTTTGACAGCTCCAGCTGCTCCTCCTGAATGGAATGAGCACTGTCTCCACTGGGCTCCTTGCTCAGCTTGCAGATCTCTTCCTTGCTCCATCTTTGGATCCCATTTCTAAAAGGAGAACAGAATTTATGAGCTAGGTCTGAGCACTGCTGGAGCTGTTCCCAGTAAGGACTCTTCATGAGCCACAGGCTTCAGAAGGAGACAGGAACAGTAGTGGCTGTTGGGAAAGACGGTAATTGGCTCCCCAGCAAACAGGCAGCTGTCAGCAGCAAAATCACTGACCCACGAGGCAGCATTTAGCATTTGGTTCTACATCCTGCACGAGAACTGTGCTGCAGATGTGGGACAGGCAGGTCTCAGGACTGCCAGGGCACTGCACAGTGCTGGGACAACCTCAACTCACCGGCGCTGCAACAGGGACCGTTTCTGTTCCCACTCCTCCTCCTCTCCTGAGGACAGCTCTGATGGTTTCTCTGGGTCCTGGACGAGCTCTCCCCTCAGCACCACATCTTTGAGCTCTGGATTGCCAGCCGGGCACTGTGTGTGGTTGGGGTGCCAGCCCACAGGGTCCTCCTCCTGGAAGGGGGGTTTGATGTCGAGCAGCTGGGGCAGAGAGAGGAAACATGGTGTGTGAGAGTCGGTGTTAGAAAATGCAGCTCTCAGCTGGGCGTTGATGCTACACACAAAGAAAAGCAATACAATGGAGTAAGCATATTGTCAGGAGAGCTGGTGTGCTGCTAGACCCTGCCTTCTGTTGCTCAGGCACTGAGCAAATCTGGGACCCACACATAAAATCAAAGTAAAAGCCTCAGTTTTGAAGCTGGGCTCTTTTTTGCCAGTTGTGAAGCTCTGGGCTATGTCTCTGATAAGATTCACGTTCAACAGTGGGGGGGAACGGCAGTTCCTACAGTGGAGGACATGCAAGTGAAAAGGCAGCAGTTCCTTAACAGCACAGACTTGTGCCCTCACCTTCCTGCCATGGGCTTTTCCATTCTGCTTAGCAGGAAGGACCCCTGAGGGAAGCTTGTTGAGGCCATGGGATGGGGCAGCATCCAGTGGGGCTGTGTGAGGTCTCTGGCCAGCAGTCACCAGGTGAAGGTTTTCCAGCAGCCCTGGCACGCACAGGTTTGGCATTGCCATCTCCAAGCGTATGTGCAACTCTGAGATCTTATCCTGCTGCTCCTGCAGCTTGTCGCTCTAGGAAGCAATGAGAAGATCTCAGTTACATACATGTGGATCCCACTGCAAAGAAACCCAAAAGCTGGGCTGTGCTCTCTTGAGGAGGAAGGGGAAGAGTGGGGCACATCCCTGCAAAGAGCAGAGCCAAGGAATACCTGCAGCTTGTACTGCTCCATGGCATCCTCCAGGGCAGCCAGGAAATCACGGTTCTCCTCCTCCAGGCGCTCCACTTGCCTCTGCAGTTTGGCCACCTGCTCGTCTTTGATGGACTCACATCCCTTCTCTGTGTTCACCTGCTCCCCATGAAATATGAGAGGCAGCGTCAGCATCCACCTTTGTCCTTCCCTTCCCATGCTGTAGTCTACAAGGCCACAGCAGCTCTGCAGACCCAGATTCTTCCTGTGCGATAGATCTCTCAGCCACAGCTGAATCCAAGTTCTCCCTGCCTGCTGTGAGGACATCTTTCTGCCTCTCTACGGCCTCTTGGCCAGGTTGCTTCTCTCCTCTTGACTTTTCTACCATGCTGTGCTGAGGCTGTTGCCTTCAGTGGCTATCACATCATAAAACCACAGAATGGTCTGGGGTGGAAGGGACTTCAAAGCTCATCTAGTTCCACAGGCAGGGACACATTCCACTAGACCAGGTACAACCCAACCTCAGAGCTACAACGCCCCAACCATTACCTGGGCTTTTGCCACCTTTGAGCCTTGTGCCTCCGGGCTCTGATCTTCCGCAGAGGTGCTCTCGATGCCGCTATCCAGCCCAGCTGAGGTCAGCTCGCTCCTCTCGCCCTCCACCGTGCACAGCCACTCCTTGACCCGCAGGATCTGCTCCACGGTGAGGTTACTGTCCTCCTGCAGCTCCATCAACAGCCGGTACGCGGCATCGGTGCAGGTGCGGTAATGGGCGCACTCGGCCAGCAGCCGAGCCGTGGGGTCTGGTGCGCATCGCTTGGCGGTGGATGAGCGGTTGATGATCCGGGTCTCGGAGCGGTGCCGCTGCTCCAGCGCCTTCTGCAAGCTCTTTATCTGCCGGTGCAGCTCCTCCACGTGCTCCGTTTCCTTGCGGCAGTTCACCACGGCCTTGTTCTGGATGTTTTGAGCCCGGCTGGCGTAATTCAGTGTGTTGAGGCTCTCGTCGAAGTCGGAGGAGGATGGGCTGACACAGGCTATCATCACGGTCTGGGCATTCCCCCCCAGGGAGTCTTTCAGGATCCTAGAGAAGGGCACAGTGATTAATACAGCTGAAATACACAATAATGCAGGAACCAGGTTTCTAACCCTTTTCAGAGGCTGAGCCCAAGGAAAACGATGTTCTTGCTCTGTGTCCGGTTTGGCACCAGTGAAGTGAGCAGAATCACAGTTCCTAATGATAATAATAACTCGCACCATGGCAAGTTTTCATCTGAATAATTCCTGAGGTTGGGCGCTCCCTGAGCAGTCAGTCTGAGAGCCCTGGTGTGAGAGCAGAAGGGAAAACTGCAAGCTCCTCTCAGCTAGCCTGGGGACTCTGCACCAAACCTGGCAAGCTGGGCGTAAGAAAAGCAGGGAGAAATATCACCTCCTTCCTGCTGGCCAACCCGTGGCACGTGGGGGTCCTGCTCCCGCCTGTACCTGGTGATTTTGGAGTCCCTGTAGGGGATGTGGCTGCTCTTTCTCCGTGGGTCTCCCAAGGCACTGATGACGTTGCCCAGGGCCAGGAGGCCGCTGTTGATCTGGATGCTCTCCTTCAGTCTCTCTCCTGTGTTTCCCGTCTTCACAATGCGCTCTGAGCCTGCCAGGTCCACAAAGTGAAACTTGGAAACCAGGACCTGTCCTGAGGCAGGGACGGAGGGCGGGTGGCGGTGCAGGGGGATGCGGCCAGCCCCGCGCCGCTGCTCCATGGTCACTGTGAAGATGGTGTGCGAGCGGCTCGACTGCTTGTTAATGTGGGTAGCTCCTGTGTGCTTGGCTGTGTTCCCCATCTCCAGCAGGCTCAGCACCTCGTCCAGCCCTTCCACTTCTGACTCCTTCACTCCGCAGAGCACTGCAACAGCAAATGGAGCTGTGGCTCGGAGGGACAGGCTGCCTGAGGATACAGCTCCTCTACACAGCCCCATGTCACCCCAGACCAGCTTTCCCCACCAAACAGGACTAAGCGCAGCAGTCTGCTGCAGGAGAGGAATGGAGGGAGAAGACTTGGCTCTGCCTTTACAGGTAAGACAACCCAACCCTGGCCTTGGCCATGAAAAGTGAGGCCATGCAAAGCTACACATACCAGTGTTCCCCTTGTCATCCTCCCGGATCTGGATGTCTTTGCTGGCTGTATCCACCTGCAGCAAGTCCCGAAACTCTTCCCTGTACACTTCCAGGTAGGACACTCGGACTGTGTAGTCGATGAGGTCATTCTCATCGATGAGCCTGAAGGTCTCAGCCATGGCTCGTGGGATGATGCCCTGTTCATCTTCATTGATGGAAGCTGGCACAGAGATGCATATGGTCATGGGGAGCCCATGGCGGTCAGGGACAGAGCCACGGGCAGGAGCCTGCCTACAGCATCTGTTGTTTGGAAAGGAGCAGCCTCACAACTGTCCCACAGCCTGGATTAAACATCCCTCTGAGTGTTTCTAAGCCACAGGACCTTGGGGCAAATCCTATTGCACTGCTGCACTGGATTCCAGCAGTGCTGCTTGTTTCCAGCCCTGCCTCAAGAAGGAAAAGGCCCATTAGTGTTTCAGCAGGTAGCAAACACCATGCCTGCAGCTACAGCATGCTGTCCTTAGAAGCCAGCGTGACTCCGCAACCCTTCCCAGCTTGGAGAAGTTTGGGATATTTTGTGCTTGCAGCCTACTTGTGCTTGCAGCGCTCTCTGAATGTTAAACGGTTTTGGTTTTGTCTCTAACAGCCATGTAATAAAACAGCACTCCCCAAATCTGGTGCATTGATAGCCCCAACTGGGAAGCTGGAGGTTAGACTGGAAGTATGGAAACAATTTAGTGTTTACAAACTATGCAGTTAACTAAAGCTGGCTGAAAGATTTACAGCACATTCTCTGCAAGGTATCATAATGCCATTCAACTTCTAGGAAGCAAAGGTTTCCTCTTCCCCCAGCCCCTTCCCATGAACAACCTACAGCATTAACTCCTGCAAACCTCCCTCTCCTTACAGCTTATTTTGGGACAAAGCTGATGGATTCAACCCAGCTGAAGGTAGCGGTGCCCAGGGAAGCTCACCACCGCCTCCAGACCAGACATGGTCCTCTCACATGTCCTGCAGTGGTGGAGGAGAAAACCTACACGCTGTGATCCCAAAGGCGGCGTTGTCCATGGGACAGGTGGTTATAGCAGTGTGGGAAGGCTGTTGGGGTGGGCAGGACGGGGATGGGCTTAGAGGGCTGGCAGGGCCAAGAGGAAGTGCAGGGTGGAAGGACTGGTTGGGATGGTGATGCTGGAAGTGATGGTGGGGAGAGCCAAGCTGATGAGATGGATGGGGGTGGCGGGGATGTGAGGATGGCGGGTTGGGAGGGATGGCTGGGATGGAGGGAGGCGGTCCTTGGGACGGAGGAGCTGCCGGTGGGACGCGGTGCCGCGGTGCGGGCAGGGTACCGCCGGCCGTGCCATTACTCACCGACGCTGGCCTCCCCGATGGTGTAGGTCTTGCCGGAGCCGGTCTGCCCGTAGGCGAAGACGGTGGCGTTGAAGCCGCGGAAGAAGGCGCGCAGCAGCGGCTGGACGCAGGCGCGGTACACGGCCGCCTGCCCCGCGGCCTCGGGCAGCACGGCGGCGAAGCGGAAGCGGCGGCGGCCCAGCGCCACCTCGCCGGTGCCCGCGTCCCCGCGCAGGCAGGGCCGGTGCCCCCGCAGCGCCTCGCGGGGCAGCAGCGGCCGCACGCGCACCGCCACCCGCACCGCCGCCCGCTCCGCCGCCATGGCCCGCGCAGCGCGGGGCGGGGGACGCGGGGGCCCGGCGCGCAGCGATGGCGTCAGGCGGCGGCGCGAGGGGGAGCGGCCAGCGCGGGAGCGCGGTGCGGGGCGGGCACGGGAGGGGTGCGGAGGTCGGGGTAAGGAGCGGGGAGAGCCCGAGGTGCTCCCTCACTTGTGCTCCATCGCGCACAGGGGACTCCATCACTCGTGAGATGCTCCATTGCTCACGGAGACTCCATCACTCGTGAGATGCTCCATTGCTCATGGAGACTCCATCAGTCGTGAGATGCTCCATCAGTCGTGAGATGCTCCATTGCTCACGGAGACTCCATCACTCGTGAGGTGCTCCATTGCTCGCAGACTCCATCACTCGTGAGATGCTCCATTGCTCACAGAGACTCCATCACTCGTGAGGTGCTCCATCACTTGTGAGATGCTCCATTGCTCACAGAGACTCCATCACTTGTGAGCTGCGCCATCACGCATGAGATGCTCCATTGCTCACAGAGACTCCATCACTCATGAAGTGCTCCATCGCTCACAGAGACTCCATCACTCATGAAGTGCTCCATCGCTCGTGAGATGCTCCATTGCTCATGGAGACTCCATCACTCGTGAGATGCTCCATCACTTGTGAGATGCTCCATTGCTCATGGAGACTCCATCACTCGTGAGATGCTCCATTGCTCATGGAGACTCCATCACTTGTGAGGTGCTCCATTGCTCGCAGACTCCATCACTCGTGAGATGCTCCATTGCTTACAGAGACTCCATCACTCGTGAGGTGCTCCATCACTTGTGAGATGCTCCATTGCTCACAGAGACTCCATCACTTGTGAGCTGCGCCATCACACGTGAGATGCTCCATTGCTCACAGAGACTCCATCACTCATGAAGTGCTCCATCACGTGTGAGATGCTCCATTGCTCACAAGAGGCTCCATCACTCGGGAGCTGCTCCATCACTCGTGAGATGCTCCATTGCTCACAGACTCCATCACTCGTGAGGTGCTCCATCACTCGTGAGATGCTCCATCAATCGTGAGATGCTCTATCGCTTGTCAGACTACACTCCATCACTCATGAGATGCTCCGTCACTCGTCAGAAAACACTTCACCACTCCTGAGTTGCTCCGTCACTTGTCAGACTACACTCCACCACTCATGAGATGCTCCATCACTTGTGAGGCAACATTCAACTCACAAGATGCTCCACCACTCCTTACAGCCATTCCCATGTGGGATCACCTTGGGGAAGGGACAATGGGATGTCCCTGCCAAGGGACGGTGTGCTGGATGCTCAGGCGTGGGCAGCCTCCTGGGATGCAGTTTGCGGAGCAGCTGGTGCAGACAGACGGTGCTTCCCATGCGCCTGCTGTGCCGGGGGCTGGCAGGACACTGACGCTCGTTTGGGATGATCTGAGCAATAGCGAACTTTTCCATCCGGCCGCCCGCAGCTCCCGCTGCACCGCCCCTGCGGCGGCGGGGGGGGGGATGGCCCTCGCTGGTCCCCTGGGTGCTGTGGGAAGCGCTGGCTCCCCGGCTGCACACAGAGGAGTCGCACACCGTGCTGGGATTGCTGGCGAGGCACGGCCATGGGGCTGCGGCTCCCGCTGCGCCGGAGCACCAGCTTCACCCCCGACCATCCTGCCCTCATGGAGATGCCCGGCCCCACTGCCCTGAAGATGGAAGCAAACGTCCTCATCATGGGAGCAGATAATGTGGGGAAATCAGGTAAGAAGTGTCCGTGAGCTGGGAGCAGGGGGTCCAGGCAGGGAGACCCCCAAAAGAGGCTGAAAACTGCAGCAGCATTTGGAGAGCAAGCTGCGGAGAGAAGCCCTGTGGAGCAGTCTGGGGAGATGGGGCTGAGTACAGTTGTGTTTTGGGTACAGCCGTGATTCGAGGGGGGAAACTGAGCACAGCCTTGTAGGGTGAGCGATGGGGAAAGTGTTTTCCACTGAGCTGCAGTCTGCTGATGTTCTGGTTTGTGCTGTGCAGCTCATAGACCTGCTGGTGACTGGGGGAAAGCCAGGGTTGTTCCTGTTAGTGGGAGTTTGCAGGGGAATGGTGCGTGACTGCTCTGGATTTGAAAAGGAAAGTCCTTCAGGTTTAGGTCATCCTGATGGTTGTTATCCTTCCCTCTGCAGCTCTGACTGTGCGTTTCCTTACCCGGCGCTTTATTGGGGAGTACGGAGACATGGGTGAGTGCCAGAGCATGGCCAGGCTGTTTCCCATTAGAGATGGGGATCAGGATCTGCCCTTGGGATTTCATTGCTTTCCATCCCCTCCTGCCTTTCTCCATTGCCTTTGCCTGCTCCCTGGGAGTTCTCAATGGTTGTCTTTGTTCAGTGACCCATCTCCTTGCTCCACAGCTGCTTCTCTGGGGTGCAGAAGGTCCTGGCTGGCAGCTGGTGGCACCAGTGTGCCTGGGCTGAGTGCTGGAGGCAGCCTGATGCGGAGGCCACCGTGCTCCATGGGGTAGTTGCTGCACAAAAAGAGCCCCGGGACATGTCCTTGTGGAGCACGGTCTCCCAGGGTGGACGTGACAGGCTTGTTCCCAGGAGAAGACCTGGATTGAGCGAGCATCTCCTGGGTCTGTGAAAATGACTGGTTTTTCTTTGGCAGAATTCCTCTACAGCCACAACCTGACCATGGATGGCCGAGAGATTCTCTTCCACATCTGGGACGTCCCCAATTCCCAGGTGAGAGGACTCTGCTCCCGTCACCCGTTTTCATCCCAGGGGCAAAAAAACCTCTACTGAAAGTTACCATTGAGGAACCACAGGCTGGGAGCTACAGCTGGGCAAAGCTGCTGTGTCCGATGGTTTGTAGACGACTCCAGAGCACAGGTCTGCAGTGTTGCTGGCAGGGTAACAATCATCACCACAGCCCATGGTCCTCTGGCTGAGGACTTTAGAGCTGATGCACTAATATTACCAGCCCAGGCTGAGCACAGGAACAATGTGGAAGTGCTGCTCTGATATTCCCCATGGTGTTATCACCTCCAGCCTGCAGTGCTTCGCAGCTGGATAAACCCCCCTTCCTTTCCTCTTTCCCCAGGAGCAGGCAGAGGAGGGCTCCTCAGAGGAGAAGCGAATCCAGTGGGCGGACAGCTTTGTCCTGGTCTACAGCATCTGCGACCGTGCCAGCTTCAACATCCTGCCCCTCAAAATCCAGTTCATCAAAGCGGCCAAGGAGGGGCAGAGCCAAGAGAAGGTGCCCATCGTCATTGTGGGCAACAAGCGGGACCTGCACCACCAGCGGGTGGTGTCCAGCGAGGAGGGCCGGCTCCTGGCCCTCTCTTTGGACTGTGGTTTCTATGAGGTCTCTGCAGCTGAGGCTTATCACGGGGCTCTCATGGTCTTCCATGGACTGGCTGAGCGCATCCCTGACACCAAACTGGCACTGAAGAAGGGTACAGGGATCCGTGGCATCGTCAAGACCATGTCGTCTGTGTTTGCCCGTAAGCGAACAGACTCCCTCTGAGCTACAGCATGGATGTTGCTTCTCTCTGTGCTGGACCAAGCCTCCTCCCTGGGTGCCTGTGGAGATGGTCTGTGTGTTTGCATAAGTATGATGGGTTCCTTGCTGTCCTCCTAATGCCAGGGTCTGGGTGACCTGCCATACACAGCAGTGCAGCTGAGAACTGTAGTGCCTTAGTGTGGGCTCTGTGATGGGGCAGTCTCTATCCTTTGCTGTACCAGCTGTTTAGGCACCTCCTGCTTTCTCCTTCCATCCTCCAACACTGGAAACCAAGAGGTGATTTTGACACAACTCCAGGCAGCAGCGTTCCCAGCTCCTTCAGCAGAAGCTGTCAGTGAGCAGGGAGCTCACGCTGCTTCTGCCGGGCTGCCCGGCTCCTGATCCTCCCACTCCTACCCTGGGATCCTTATTCCTGTTTAATGTCCGTCAGGGTCCTCTCTGGTACCCCTGGAGCACCCATGAGCTGGCAAGGTGGGGGGTTCTCCATCAGGGAGCCACTGGCAGTTCCCACGTGTGCATCACCACATTGGGATGTCCCCATCACTGGCTGACCCCAGAGGACCCCAGTGGGACCCCATCCCACCTGCCTTGCTTTAGAACCATCCTGCTCATGGTCCTCTCTCCCACAGCCTTTCAGTGCTCGCAGCCATTTCCCCTGTGCGAGCACCGTACGAGCTATGCATGGGAAAAACCATGCGTGTGGCTTGTTCCCAGGACTGGGATCGCACCGTGCGCCTTCCCAAGCTGCTCCATCTGTAAGTCTGCCTGTCCCTGGGGAGGAAGGGAGGTGGGGAAAGGGGTCGCTGGGCACATCACCGAACCCTGCTGCTGCTGGGAGGCTTTTCCCTGCCTCTCCCCAAGCCCCTTCCCCTGGGAAAGCAGCGTGTCGGCGCAGGGTCTGTGTGTGCAGTACAGACACTGGTGTCTCTGCTGTGAGATGCAATAAATTGGTTTTGGCAGGAAGCCCCCGGCTCCTTGGAGCTGTGAATTTGTACTTGGAGCATGGGAAGAGACACGTACTGTGCTGGGCATGAGCACCCACCATCGCTGCTGCTGTGAGGATGAGTTTCCCTTGGCCCTGGGTTGGGTGCCTCACCCCACTCTGCTCCCTCGTTTTGGTGGCTCACGCTGTTAAAGCAGCCAAGCATTCGGGGCAAGCGGCAGGTCGGGAAGGTTTATTACTGCAGCGGATACAATGACGTGTTGTGGGAAGCCAGGCGGTCCTGCGGGAGAGAGGGGTTCCATTTGTTCTCACTGTTCTTCCTGACCCCACCATCAGCTGGGGGTGGGTGCACAGGGCTTTTCGACTCATGAGCCTTGCTGGTCGCTGGGGACCTTCATCTCCTCCATGGAGGAGCGGTCTGTGGCCAAGGGATGAGCCGTGCAAAGGGGGATGGAGGAAGGAAGGATGGGAGCCAGGCTTGTATGGTGATGTTTGGTGGCTTTGCTGTTCTTGCTCTGTTTCGGTTTCAACATGTAGACCATCTCAAGTCCACACCATCTGCTTAACCCGGACCAGGGTAGAGCAGTGCCAGACCTGACTGGTCCCTTTTTTATGGTCTTACCGCTCTTTCTGCATCTCCTTCACCTTTCTGATCCCCCTTCCTTCTCCTTCCACCATCAGGGCTTTTGGCTGCCTTTATTCCCCCACCCTGGCCCCAGTACACTCCATGGCACATCTACCACTTTGAGCTCCTATCCCAATACAGGGGTGTGTGCAGGCTGCTGGCAGGGGCTGGCAAAGCGTGCTGGGGAGGAGGGTCTATTAGCACAGGGCTGGAATGCGCTCATCCTCCCCATGGCTCAGTCCTTCTTGGAGACAGGACTGTAGAGGCTGGTGTAGTAGGCCCGGCTGTACATGGGCTCGGGGCTGAAGCGGTAGGAGCCCTCGCTCACGCGCCTGCTGTAGGGGGAGAAGGCGGATTTCCGCGGGAGGGGACACTCGGGCTCGAAGGCAGGGCTGCGGTAGAAGTTGTGCCGCAGGAACAGGGGGTCCTCCAGCCCCAGGAAGGAGAGGGGGTGATGGCCGCGGTACAGCCGCCAGTCACCCCTCAGCTGGGCTTTCTCCTCAGCCGGGGGGGTGGCAGGTTTGGCCTCCTCCTCCTCCTCCTTCTGCTCCTCTGTGCTGGGTTTGCTGCTCCCGGCTGCATCCTCTTCCTTTGCTGACTGCCTGCGGAGCTGAGAGATGGGGTGAGCACACGGCCAGGCTGTGCCTGCCAGCCCTGCTCTGCCTGTGCTACACAGCCCCCCGGAACCCAGGAGCCTCAGGACAAGCCAGTTTGCCCCCAGAGGTGTCTGCAGTGGAGGGGAGCAGGCAGCTGCGGTGGAGAGATGGTCCCAAGGGGAGCAGCAGGGTGGAGGAATCAGAAGGGTTTGGGTTGGAAAGGACCATCCAGTTCCAACCCCCTGCCATGGGCAGGAACACCTCACACTAGACCGTGTTCCCACAGGCTCTGTCCAACCTGATCTTGAGCACTGCCAGGGATGGAGCAGGAAAGGAAAGGGGACACAGTCTCAGCCTGAACTTCCCAGGAATTTGTGGTCGTACCCTGGCTTGGGCATGAACCGTGTGAAGGTGCCACCATTGGCCAATCTCCTGGCTCTAAGGGAGACTCACAGTCACGGCTTGGGGGATGCTCAGGAGGAGGGTGGGACTGAGATGCCCTGGCAGCAACCCTGTCTCCATGCTCTGGTGCCTCCTGGAGCTCTGGGGTGCTCATGGGAGGAGGTTGGACAAGATTGAGTTTGCTGGAGATGGATGGTTCAAACTCACCGGCACGTAGCTGTACAGGGTGCCCAGCAGATGCTTGGGGGCACTGACGAGGGTTCCCCCAAGAGCATCCACCGTCTCCATGGCCTTGGACAGCCTGCGGGGGGTGAAGAGGATCAACCCCTCTGCTGCATCCCAGGCCACCGCCGGGACCTTCTTCACGCTGGAGATGCCGGAGGCGCAGGCGGTTTGCAGGTTGTGAGCCACGCTGCCCACCAGCCCGGGCTCATCCCCTGCCTGCGGGAGGAACCGGCTCAGACACCGGCCTCTCCAGGCAGGGCAGGGGCGTCCCTCTGCTCCCATCCCCTCTGCAGCAGGGTCACTCCATGTCTCCCCCAGTCCCCGGCCCCCAGGGACCCTCTGCCTTGGGCTGTGCTTCCGCTGCAGGCAGAGGCGAAGGTCAGTGACCCCAATCTGCTGCTTCCCGTCCCCATGTCCCAGTGGAGCTGCTGCTGGGGACCGTTCCCAGCCCTGCTGGCTCACACCATCCCTTGCTGTAGGGATAATGGAGGAGGAGTCTCAGGGGCGCAGGAGGATGCTCGGTGCTGACACCCTACAGCAGCAAAGGAGTCTTGAATGTACAAGCCAGGATGCCCTTAGCCTTGGGGATTCAGGGAAGGGGAAGCTGCTGGGGCTGTCCCAACTTCCCTTCACCTCCTCCAAGCTGCAGTTCAGCAGGGATGAGAGCCTTGTCCCAAGGGTATGGTGGGAACATCCCCCTTGCTGGCATGGTCCACGGGCTGGAGGATGCTTTGAGGCACCCCTACCTCACTGCTCCCCCTTTCACCATACCTCCTTGCTGTGGTGGTTGTCTTTCTTCCCTGCCTTCTCCTGCTTCTGCTCTGGCACCTTGCTTTGCCGCTGGCTCAGCCGGCCGGTTGTGGTGCTGTGCCCATCACTATGGACCTGTGGTGCCTCAGGTACGCTTGGCTTGGCCAAGTTGCCCTGGAAGAGGAGCAAAACTTCACTGCTCAGAGGGAGTGGTAGGTCCCATCCTGCTTATCCTGAGAGTTTCAGGGGGGCCTGGGGTGCTCAGGGAGCAGGAGGGTCATTGATGCACATGGGAAGGAATCCTGAGGGCAACTGGGAGCGCTGGGATATTGGCACAGGCCAGGGAAGGGGATCCCATGGCAGCACTGGGTGTGAGAGGAGAGGCACCTCCTTCTCTCTGGGTCTTTGCAGGGCTTTCTGCTTTAGGAAGGAAGTTATGGCAAGGCCATAAATCAACAATGTACATTGGGAGCTGGCTAAAAATAACTTGTCCTGCTAACACAGCACAGTGTGTGTGAATGCACCGCGGGAACCGCCGGCCCTGGCTCATCCTGCTGAAACAGCAGCATCCACCACCCTGCTCTAGGATGTGCCCCAAGGAGCCTGAAATGCCCCATCTGCAACCAGAATCAGCCCAAAGAGGGTACGGGGAGCAGGAACCCGGCACTCACCACGATGGGGATCCACATGGCCAGCTCCTGCCCTTTGGCTTTGGCACGCTGGAGGCCATGGGTGGTTTGCTGGTAAGCACGGTGAGAGGCAGTGCTAACCAAGGCGCCGACCCGGCCCAGGGTGCTGGGAGCGCTGGGCTGCTGCTGGGACACCTTTGCTTCTGACCCACGTGGATCTTTGGGCTTCTGATCTAAAGGCAGAAGAGCACTGGATGGGGTTACATCCTGGTGGAACAACACTCCTAAGCAACCCTATGACAAAACCCAAGGACTTCCTCCTGCCACATGGGCCCAGCCCTTGACAGACACCCTCAGGGCAGGGTTAGAGCATCAGGACTACCTGCTTCTTCATCCTCCTCCGGCAGCAGGTACTCCATCAACTTCTCCAGCCCTCCCAGGGCCGTGTCGACCCCGGCGGCTGCCATCTGGCTCACCGAGTTCCTCCTCGTGTACTTGGCTGTTGTCTCCACCGTGCTCTTGGTGGCCTCGTAGCCCTCTGCTGCCAGCTCCATGATCTTATCCATGGAGTTGCCAATGGTGCTCTTGGCGCTTTGGAGCGGGGTGGAGATGGTGCCTTTCAGTTCAGATGCGAGCTGAGGGTGGAGAGATGGACAACAGCCCTGCTGGGGTGTGCTTGGGGTGGCATGGGACAGCCGGAAGGACCACAGGGACCTCAGCCATGGCCATGCCAGTGGAGAGCCCAGAGAGGGGCATAACAGCTCCCTCCAGTCGGGGCTGGAGGTAGCTGGCAGGAATGGCACATAAGATGCTGTTGACATATATTTGGGAGTACCCCAACTGGTTGGAGCATCCCCTGTGCTGCAGGATCTCTTGTTTGGAGGTGCTGCCTTGTTTCCCCCTCCATTGCCATACAGAAACAAGCCTAGAGGAGATATGCTGTGGGCTTAGTAGAGGGGCTGGTGGGTCCCAGGCTGTCCTATGCCCTACCTTGTCAACAGGGTAGTGGAGGGCAGGGATCTTCTCCTCCAGGTGGTCCAAGCCCCGGCACGCCAGGTTGTTCGCCACAGCAACTGCCTTGGGCGAAAGCATGGGCTGTGTTGGTGAGGAGAGCCCCGGGGCTGTGCCAGGCACATGCCAGTGCCAGCACAGTCCCACCACGGTGGGTGCACCCCTGCTGTGTCCCCGCTGTGCTCACACTGGGGCTCCAGCCTGCGCACCACCGGCTCCACGCTCCACATGGCCAAGGCGCTGGCGCCCTGCACGCCTCGCTCATAGACCTCACACACGGAGGCCATGAGCGGATGCGCCTCCTTGGTGGTGGTGTAGGTCCGCTGAAGGCTTTCACAGGTTGAGCTCACCACCGGCAGCTGCAGCACCCTCTGCAGCACGTTCTCCTGTTGGTGGTAGATGGGCCCGGGTTACCAACAGCCCTTTCCTGGGGAGCACCCCATTATCCACATACCGGGGGCATTGGTGTGGTGCAGTGACCACAGAGGATGCTGGAGGAGGAGGAGGGCATTTCTCGAACCACACTGCGGGTCTCAGCACAGCCATGGACAAGCAGGCTGGCTGCTGCTGCTGAAGGAGCAGGGATGCCGCAGGCAGTGTCCCTGCATCTCGCGCTCCCTCTGGCTTTCTGCGGCTTCTTCCATCTGACCCATCCCTTGCTCCTGTCCTTGGACCAGCAAAGACCAGTGCCTATGGGGTACCTCTGTCCTGTCTGCCTCATCACCACTGTGACAAGTAAGGTAAATGGACCTCAAAAAGGAGAAGGGGAGAGGAACAGGTCTATCCCTGAGGGCATGTGTGTTCATAGGGTCTTCATAGGAGCCACTGATGTGAGAAGTGGGCACCAGAGCTCTCCGAGGAAGCCAGACATTGCATCCTGCTAGCACGGGTGATGGGGGATGCCATGTGTGCTGCCAGTGCCAGGACATGGCTGGAGGTAGGTGCCTCTTAGCTGGATGAGCAGGATAAACCTGCATCTCCAACCCTCTGCTCCTGCTCTCACCTGGTGCCCACTTGGTGAGATGAAACAACAGAAAGAGATGCTGCAGCCCCAAGGGAGGACCGAACTGGACACTGGCTCATGCAGCAACCAGGAGGCAAGAGCGCTCTTAGTTGCACAGGATAGTGCAGGAAGCTCAGCTGGCTTTGCTGGAGGCTTGGGGTCCACAGTGGGGATGCAGATGAGGGACAGGCACTGCTGTCAGGCAGCACCAATGGTTAACTTCCTTGATTCTGAACCATTTAATTTCAAGCAAGGGAAATGTTTTATCCTTTCCCTTTGCTGATGCTCTATGTTACTGCAGGTAAAGGTCTATATAAAGAGGTGGACACATGGGACAGCATGAGACGTGACTCATATTCATCTGGCCAAGCTGGTACGTGCTACCCAGCACCCCTTGCCCTCCCCTCTCTTCCTGCACCCACCTTGGCACTTCCGTTCTGCAGGGTCTGGTTCTTCTTGGCTGTCATCATGGCTCATCCACCTGCAAAGCAAAGCCGGGAGCCTCAGACGCTGCTGTGAGGGAAGGACGAGGCTTGGGCTTCCCCCAATCGCTCCTTCTCCCCCCCCCCCCCAGCATGGCAGGGCCGGGAGCTGGTCTGAGGCATCTCCCACGGGTGCAATGGATGCAGCATTGCCTAATGCTTGACTTGTTACCAGTTCAGCTGCAAAAGCAATGTTTCCACACAGCCCTCCACTGCTCGTGTGTCTTAACACCCAAAAGATGCAAAGTATTCGTTGAGAGGCATCTAGTGTGGAGCAGCTACAGGCAGGATAAATGTCACTGCTGTAAAGCAAGCGCAGAGCAACCGGAATGCTAACAGATGTGCATGGAGGCTGGGAGATGCAGGCTGGGAAGGGGCAAGGCAGCAGGACGGGAGCCGAGAGAGGAGCTGCAGGTAGGGATGTGGTGATGTGACTGTACATCCTCCTCTTGTACATCTGCAGCTCTGCCACTCGCAATGCCAGTGCTTATCCCTGTGCAGCCCCAGCTCCATCCAGTGGGCAAAATCACTGCAGAACACCCATCTCCAATGCTCCCGGTGGGTGCCAGCACAAAGCACAGCTCCAGCTCCCAGCCATGGATTCCTTTTCCTTAGCAGCAGAAGAGATTCAGGAGGTGCAGGGATAGCAGCTGACCCCCCCATCCCACTGAAGCTGTCCTGGTGAGACACGCTACTCACCGAGGGGCAGCCCGTCCCCAGCAGAGCAGGAGCAGAGGGTGCTGGCTGCACCGTCCCTTCACCCCGGTCCTCTGAGAGCAATGCACTGTGCCCCGGCCACTACCACCACCAGGCCCCACCTCCCGGTTGCGTGGGCTTTGGGAGCTGCAGCGTTGCAGTGGAAAGTGGCCAAAGAGCTCCATGAAATCACTGTAATTCGGAACGAATGATGGCAGAAAATCCCCTTTGTTGTCTTCCCTGCAGCACTGGGGCCCCGCTGGGATGCACCAGGGTTTAATGCGGCTCCGTCAAGAGGAGATGAGAGGAAGCTGCCCTTGGACCTCACCACCTCAAAAGCAACAGATGAGCAGCCAGGGAGAAGGTGAAGAGTCAGGCAGGGTTTCCACAGAGATTAAACCCTTCCTGTGTTCCTGTAGCCCGTTATGCCCTGTGGTGGACCAGGATCCTACCCTGTTGGGAAATGCACGCAGACCAAGAACATAGTTTCTCCAAAGGAGAGTTTACGAAGCACAAGGAGCAGAAGGTGGACACTGGGGACACATCCTGTGTAAACCAGTCTGGTTTGGGCAAGTCCAAGGAAGGGAATTCATTGAGGTTTTTGGTGAGGAGGCTTTTAGCGGGGTGCTAGGTCAGACACTGCATTAGGAAAACTCCAGGTGCTTGGAGTAGACAGAAATGGAGGAAAAAATCAGGTTGGAAGTTGAGGTCACCTCATCCAGCTCTTGTTCAAAGCTAGACCAGGATGCTCAAGGTCTTGTCCAGTCTTGAAGTCTCCATGGATAAGATCCCCATCTCTCAGGGGCCCAGTTCCTGTGCTAATCATACTCATTTTTCCTTATATCCAGATGGAATTTCCTCTGTTGCAGTTTGTGCCTGCCATCTCTTATCCTGGCCCTGTGCACTTCCAAGCAGGACTTGGGCTCCACTCTGTGCTCCATGCCCCTAATGCCTTACCCTCACAGTGATCCTCTCCTGGAGTCAAGATCTCCCCTGTGCTGATGGAGCCAAAACAGGAGATGGACCCCAAGTGGGCCCTCACAAGTGCTTCAAAGAGAGGAATAACTGCTCCCCCTGACCTGCTGCAATGCTCCCACTGCTGCTGCTCCCTGCCAAGGGGATCAGTGCAGATGATCCAAGGCTGACACAAGGCTGCTCTGTGTCCTGGACCAGCCACCATGAGGCAGGGAGACCCTCGGCATGCTGCTCAGCATCAGGGAGGCCCAGGCAGCAGAGCCAAGTCTTGAACACCCCCTGTGCAGGACATGGAGGCATGCACCCAACACAGCTCCATGGCTCCCTTGTAAATGAAGGTGGGACATCTCCAAAACACCCCCTTTCCTCCCAAAGAGCCTCAAGTTTGCCTCCAGCCCAGGGCTCTGCAAAGCTGGGCACAGAGGTGAGTGGATGTCCTGGGCTGCCTCCAGCTCAGCAGTCACTGCTCTCCAGACAGCGGGACAAAGGGCAGCAAACGTTTGCCCTCTTGGCACTGAGACCTTTTCCATCCCTGCTGGCCTTGCTCACAGTGCAGGGGGCATGCCAACCTTCCCTCTGCCTTGGCTGGAGCCGGGATCCACACAGCCTTTGCCCTACTAACGCCTTTGCCCATCTCCTCCCCTTCCTCCAGGGCAAAGGCTTTGCCAGCCCCAGCTCTGCAGTGCAAAGGTACCACCACCTCCACCTCGAAACACGTTGTGTTTCTGCAGGCAATAGTGAAAGCTCACCACATCAGTTGGGTGCAGGGAGGCTGTTTTATACCCTGATCTCTGCAGTCTGCTCCATACCCACTTATATGCTATGGCCAGATCCCCACAGACCTGCAAGGTGTCTTTACACTTTGGTCTGGAGGGGTAACTAATTCATTTCCATGCCCTATGGCAGGATTGGCACCCCCTAAACCACTGCTGGCAGATGTCTGTCCAGTTTCTTCTTAAGGACTGCCTTCCTGGGCAATCCATTCAGTCTTTTATTGCAGTTTCAGTTCAAAAAGAAGTGTGACTTAATTCTCCCTTGCTGCAATATGAATGCATTGCCTCCTGGATGGATTTAAAGACCAGTTTATTGCCTTCTTGACACCCTTTTAGACACTTGAAGCCTTCTCACATCCTCCCAACAGTCACCTTTCCTCTACAGAACCGGTTCATTTGGTCCCTCCCTGGAGAGTTTTCAGACCTCTGATCATTCTTGCCACTCATCTGGGAACCCCAAATGGCTCACTCATGTCTTGAGATACCACACTAAGCATGGTATTAACATTAGGAAGGCCTTGTCTGTAAGTAGATTACTTTGCACATCTCACAAAGGCCACTCTCCTGTCAACTGTTTCCATTACACAATGTGTAAGAGATCAGTAATTCAGAAGGAAGTGCTTGTTAAAACACTGCTGAATGCCATGCTTTGTGCATTGTTCAGGAACTGACATTTTGGAGCTTCCAAGTTTGCAAGACTCTTGCTGCAGGGAATAAGAGCTAACAGTACACTTCGTTTTAATGTTATCCTGGCTCCATCCCTCACACCTCATCTGGAGATGTCACCCTTCACTCCCTACCCTGAACAGGCATTTGGTGTTAAACAGCTACAGATCCACCCAACAGAAAGCTATTTATAACATACTAAAACGCAGGTGCAGCCGTTCCTTTCGCTGTAGCTGGGCACAAGGCTCCAGCTCTCACTGCTCACTCAAGGGCAACTGACGGCACTTTGTTTCAGGGCATTTCACATATGCAGTTTTACCTGGTACTCATGTAGTTACTGCTTCATGTTTCTGCAACTGAAATGAGGATTGTAAATTAGTCTGAAGAATCTGGCTACCACCTTGCTGTGGCAAAAAGAAAGCTCTATAACCCAAGTAAAACTATAGGCAGTATCATCCCCCATAAAATTCAGAGATGGGAGGGAGGATTCCTCCTTCATCACTTTAAACCACCATATAAGTTACACACACAGACACGGTGTCAGGCTCATCTCAGTTTATTGCTTCTGTTCAAACAGCTGTCCTTATTCCAACTGCTGTATTAGATACAAAAATAAGGCACTTAAAAGGATTTTCTCCACGATTGTGATTCTATGGCTTCAGTCACATTATGTTAAGGTACATCAAATTGCTACCCTCCAGCTAGGGAGCAGAAGGCAACTATTAGTGCTTAACATCCAGTAAAGAGAGTTACTCCTGCATGTTCCAACCCACATCATGAAGAATGGGACAGGTAAGGCTGAGAGAGGCTGAAAACTCCCTGCCCCACCTCCCACATTAAGTCTGTACTTGCCAGTGCAAGCCAGCCCCTACAGGAGAAACATCAAAGCCTGGCTCAGGGCTTTGCACAGTGCCTGGCACAGGGGAAGAAACACCCTTCTCCCTTCGCAGGGCACAGGTAGGTGTAGCTGCCTTGGGGCCGATTCAGTACCAATTTCCCTTTACCGACAGGTAAAGTACAAGAGAAAAAGAGAAACGAGTTCACAAACCAGTGAAAGAAGTGGTTTGTATCAGAGCTCCCTGAGAGGAATTCAAAATACATTATTATTTTGCAAGAAGATGTAATTCTGTAGACAAAAGGTGGCCAAACCTCTGCTTCCGGATCATCAAAACTCCTCTTTCTTCCTCACAGGGGTTGCTACTCACTGGGATAACGATCAAATCTGACCAAGGGAGGGATGGGCTCCACACTGCTGGGAGCTGAAAGGCAAAAGGAGCAAAGAAGCAAAAAATATTCCATTGTTATAAAGGAGAGGAAGCCCTTGGAGACAACATATCCCATACACAATGCTCCAGTACAATCTGAACTGCCAGCACGCTCTACTTTTAATGGTATTCATTTCCATACTAAAAGGAAGAGCTGCTGCAGGCCACATCTGGTCTTCAGGCACGCCCAACCTGCCCAGCAACCTCCATTTTTAAAACACTTCACTGGCAGACTAACACTTCAGATTCAAACTGGAAGTAATTCCATGTCTGACCACAATGACTTAACTGGGCTCTGCCCTACTGTGCCTACTCACTTCCAGAGCTTCTGCTTTTTAATAGAGGAGACCAGCACCTTTCGATTTCTGTTTTCAGACAGCATAAGAAATAAGACAGTACGCTGGTCCAGGTTAGAGTAGCCTCTGTGCACATCTCCTGACAGGTTAAACAAGGAGTCCTCGTACCAGAAAGCAGCAGAACACACAGACCTAACTGATGAAGAATATTGATCATTTTATCTCCTAGATAATGTGCAGATTTTCCTCATATGGTGTCAGAACTGGTTATCTGCAAAGTCAGGAGCAACAAACACTTCATGCCACATTAGACAGCTGGACACAGCATTTCTCTTTTAACCCAGATGACACTGTCAGGCAACCATTCCCAGCGAGGGAAGTAATGAATAATAATGCAGTTGCAGGGCAAACATAAGGCATTTCAAATGGTAGAACCCATTCAACCAGGGGGGCAACACACAAGAAACCTTGTGGTCATGAGAGACGAGGGGAGGGAGGGCCAGACAGGAAAATCTAACCCATGAATGCCCAAATCCAGTTATAAGCTTCAACTCTCACAGGGGATTTTGGTATTATCACAACCAACTCCACTCCCTTCCCTCTGGGAGCTTACACAACTAGAAACACTCCCTTGCAGGTTTCCTGACTCAACAAGCTCTAAGCCAGGCTCAACTCAACCGCATGTTCCAAAGCTCCTCATTATACTGGGACTTTTCACACAAAATTAAAACAGCAAAACAAGCTCCTTATCACAATATGATTAATGTAAAATTGTCGCACTTGCAATCACAGGGGTTTGGGAGTTAAGGTGCGTGTATTAGGATATTTAGTGCTTGTGAGTGGTTTCAGATTCACAGCTTTGGAAACCCAGTTTCTGACAAATCACAGCATCGTCAGCACTCAGACAAGCTTCTCTCATGAGTCCTTCACCAGAACTCACAACCACGGGCTGCTGGAGAAGTCAGAACGGGTGGCCAATGGTCCTTGGCTCACATCACTAAAGGAAAATAACACAGTGCTGATTTCTTGGGACACTGGCACTCACTAGACTACAGATCCAGTGTCATCAGTGCATGTGACAGAGATCATACCACTCTTGAGTTACAATCACACTGCATTCAAACCACTACCTACAGACAGCAGGATCCATCAACCCGAATGCATCAGAACACCCGCACTTGAGTTCAGGCCATTTTAACAACAGCTCCTATCTTGCTTGAGCCCACTACAGAAAATCTGACTGTAGGGACCTTTGATCAGGGAATTCCAGCTTTCCAGTGTAAACACAATTAGTTATGAGTCATATACCTATTGCAGTTGTCTAAGCAGCTATTTCACAACCCTGTATTAAAATATAGGAACATCAATATTTCCTTATCTAGCAGCCATGTTCCAAGTCCCGTTTATGCCTTCTCCCATCTCCATTTACTCCATCAGGGAGTGTGTCATGGCACCAAACTCATCTGCAAAGACACAGGGAAGGATAAAGGGTAGAAATCACTTATTCAGAGGACAAAATTAATCTTGAGGTTACTGTGAGACACGTCCATTTTGAAAGTGCCATATGGAGGATATAAACCTATCAGAGGACCAAAGGTGTTGGCTTGCTGCATACTGTGCAGCTCCTTTTATGTCACTGTTTCAACTTCAGATGTGGGCTTGCTAACGTGAGGATCCCCACCAGGGAGGAGAGGACACCACAAAACCCAATCACTCCTGGGTTGGTCTTGTAGATCCCTAGCGTATCCAAAGGACCTGAGAGATCACAGAGATTCTTCACCAAGTCCAGCAGCAAAGGAGGATTTTTCTTCAATATCTGAAATAGCAGGAGGAGAAACCCACGCACACCATCGCTTTTCACACCGTTAAGTTTCTGATTGTGTTTGTCCCAGCATGAGTTCTCCTTTATCTTTTCTTCCTGTATAGCTTGTTCCAGCCTCCAGGAGATCTCATACCAGTCCCTACCTAGATTCATCAAGAGCGAAATGTAGTAGCACTTGGTAGCCCAATTCCGCCACTTTGGCTTATCAATATCAGGTTGGAGCCCGATGCTGTTCAACCACAGCACCGCATCGCAGACAAAGTAGAGGGCTCGGGTCAGGTTGGAGGCTGTAAGGCAGAAGCGAGGAACCACATCTGGCAGCTGTGTAGTTCTTCTGGCTGCTACCAAGGCATGTACCATGTTTCCCAGTCTGAGCACTGCAAGAAACCCCACAAAGATTAGCATGGCATGGTCTTTACTGCAGAGACACAGCCCTGCACAGGACTGGCATGTCACTGTCCATGTGTACTTCTAAATAACTTAGTGGCCTTTGGGCATTTGTATCCTTAAGCATTTTCTTCTCACAGTGTGAACAGCTACTATCAGCAAGAAAAGGGGTGTACACATCCCAGTTCTGTCCTGCACCAGCCTAGGACTTACAAGTTCTATTACTAGCCAGGACTTGCAGCCTTCTCCTACTGCTCCATTCTCAGAGCCTGGGTGCCCTCTGGACCAGTATGACCCACAGCTCTGCACCAGCCAGCGTCAACAAATAGGACACAAACAGAGCCTCCAATTTCAGCTGTTTCACTGGGTCTCACCTAACTTTGTGGACAGATGTTACTGCACTAACCCTGCTGCAACCATGAGGTACAACATTACTGAGCTTCTGTTGAAAGCTGTTGATTCACATGCTCAGCACACTAAGACCCAAATCCCTCCTCAGCCATCAGCTTGTCAGAGTCCTGCACAAACAGGAACAGTGTATCCCATTTTAAGCTGTAACATATGACAAGCTTGATTTCATCCACTGCACAGTTTGGGGCTTGCCCTGTGAATGTTAATGCAATATCATGCAAAATGCTTTTCATAACCTCCTACAGTGTCCCAGTGACAGATATTGGCAGCACCCAAGCTTAGTGGAACGGCAAGAGTCCTGAATTCAGGACTGCCATTTATTAGCTATTTCTTTAGCAGAAGCAAAAGAATTGAGGCTATGCTGATAAACCAGCTGGCCTCTCTGCTAGAAATTGCCATACACTGGAGCTAAGTGGAATAACAAAACACATCCATGGTAACACATTAAACTAGAATATTTGCCTCAGATATTGAAGTTGTTCCAAGATCAAGCAATTGGTAAGTAGGTGCAAGGTCAACTGGAAAGCAAGCAATGCAACCACAGCAACAGGCTAACATAATGGATGCAACCGTGACACAGAATAAAGTGATGTAAACAGTGAGACTATGAGAAAAGTATGGAAGTGTGTATGATTTAGTAGAGAAAAATGGCTAAAGGCAATTACTATTGAAGTACGATATAAAGGGCATATTAAAGGGCAGACCTTCAGAGATGATTTTATTGGGATGATGATCCTTAACCTCAGGCTGTCTCAAACCATTAGCTAGAAGGACTTATGAGACTGCAGCAAGCCAGCCTTGCATTGTAACTGTGGTCTGTTCTTGGACAGAGGTGACAACTTGATCTCTGCAGCTGACTTAACTTCTTTCTCTAGTTCTCCCAGCGGTAATTCAGACTGCCTGTCGGGAGAACAGCCTGAGAGAGTAGGACGTACCTATTTGGCCCTATCTAGCCTGGCAAGCTGAGGCTGGGATAAGGTCCATTGACCACTTTGTGAACGTACTAAAGAGGTTTTGTGGCCTAAGGTAAGTTAACTACAGAAAAAGCAAGGCCAGGAGCTGTTCTGCTGGAAGGAGCAAGCGAAGAACAACTTATCCCCCTAGACACCAGGTACTTACTTTTGCGGCCAGAGCTCATGCTAGATTCCAACTGCTTGAGTTTCATTACCAGCTTCTCTTTATCAGCCTTACGCTCTATTAAATAGCTAAGCAACATGCATGTGTACTGAGTGGCTCTGGAAGGGAAAAAACGAGGAGAACGGTACAGAGGTGAAACACGGACAATTCACACGCACGGCAGCAGCAGGGCAGCTTCAGGAGACCCGAGCTTCAGGACACCCCTCTCGCACCTCGGCAGCGCCAGGGCGAGATCCAGCCCGGGGCAGGGGCACAACAAAGATCAGCGGGCCCAGGCAGCTCTCCTGCCCGAGGCAGGGAGCCCTAAAGCGGGTGAGGGCCCTACTGAGGGCCCCGTCACCCGCAGCGCCACTGATGACTCTGCTCCCCATGGCGCCGCTGGGCCCTCGGGGGTGCCCGAGAAGCCGCCCCGAGGCCGCACTCACCGGAAGAGCTGGTCGCGGCCCTGGCTGCGGTTGGCGAACTCCACGAAGCCCTCCATGACGGCACCGGCAGAGGGGCGGCAGCCGCGGGAGGCGTGCGGGGACCGCGGCCGCTCCGCCCTGGCCCCGCCCCGCCGGAGGAACCTTCCGCTGCGGGGCGCGTTCCCGGCCGGGCCACGCGGCGCCGCCCCGTTGCCACGGCAACCGCCAACGGCGGGGCAGGTGTCCCCGATAAAGGGTCCCCCCCCGGGCCGCGGCTGCCCGGTAAACGTTGCCGGCGGCTGCGGCGGCTCTGCTCCGGCCCTGCCGCTGTGGTCCCGGCTCCGCTCCGAGGTTAGGCCGCTGTGTGAGGGCGCGGCGGTGGAGCCCGGCCCTGCCGCACAGTGGGAGCTTCAGGAAGCGCCCGAAGTGAAGTTCGTAACTTCAGTGTAATCACCTGCGCTCCGAATTAAGTGTTGGGGTTTGATCCGGGCCAAGTGAATCATTTAATGAGGAACAAACTTATAGTTTTTAATGCTTTAGTGTAATTCTAATACAAACCTGTGCCAAAGCTTTAATATGCTCTTTTGCCACAGTCGATGTGGCTGATATTCCCAGAGCATGACAAAGCCCCTGGGTCACAGGGGTGATACAGCCAGTTGAAAGAAGGGTTATATATATCTCTATATATCTATATATAGAACAGGTTTATCTATACTGAAATGATCTCCTTTCCCTCTTAGAAATCATTAATCATCTTTTCCCCCCCATTACCTCATGAAAGCAGATACTGCCCGAATCTTCGTTCTTCTGCATCCGCTGTGCTTCCTGCATCTCTGGTGTGGTTTGCATCTGGAAGGGCACCACCATGGCTGTGTATATCCGGAAGCATCCCCTGGAGATTCCTCTGCCATCTGAGAAGGACTGGCTAAAGGATGACGAGGAAGACTTCTTCCTGCAGGATCCCGAGCGAGAGCGCGATGCACTGCCTCAGCCCGTCAGGATGGTCACCAAACTGGTGATGCTGGTTTTTGATGATGCGATGGAAATCATTGAAAGAAGGGAAAGTCTCCGAGAAGCCGAAAAACTAAAGGTCAAGCCCACAGAATGCTTTGCTACAGCTGAATTCCAGGTACAGAGCCCCTCGCAGCAAAGATGGCATTAATCACTGTAGCAATTTTTCTAGAGCATACCCATTCAGTTGATTTCACATTCTTCTGTTCATCACCTTCCTCAGAATCCAGCACCAGCTCACTGATTCACTTCAAAAGATTGCGACTTCTGAGCTTGCCTGACAGGTTCTGCTTCCTGCCCACCTATCACACCTCTCTGAAAACAGAGCAGCAGACATTAAACTTAATTCACCTTCTGCTTCTCAGGCTTGCTCCACCCTTGTTGGCTGGGGAGAAGGTAATTAGTCAGTAGCAGATAAATGGGCAAACTCAGCTCTGTGTTATGGTGAACACCCTAATGGAAGCACTGTGAGCAGAAGGGCAACGCTGCCTTCCCCATCGTTATGTGAAGGTATTCCAGGAGGATATGATGCTGTCTGCTGGAGTTCTGTGGTTGCACAGAGGAGTTCAGCATCCCATCCCAGCCCTGCATTAGCAGTGGCAGGGCTGAGTGTCCCCGAGTTCTTGGCATTTAAAGCCCCTTCTGTTTATTGCAAGGGGAAATGTGGGAGCAAACTCATTGCCAACATAGGACAATCTCTGGGGCAGAGATGAGAGCCCTTCTCTGCTCTTCTGATGGAAGTTCTGGCAAAAATTTCCCCCTTGTAGAATAAATCAGCATTTTCTCTTGGTGAAAGATTAGGAATATTGATGTGTTGTCCACTGAGGAAGCAGTCAGGTACGCTTCTCTTTTCCCTTTCTTGGTAGGTAACAGGAACAGCCACTTGCCTTGCAGTGTCTGGGAAATACATCTTTGTTGGCTTGTCTGTGGGCCTGGCTGTCTTCAAGGTGTCTGACTATACGAAGGTCTGTGCTTGGGATGCAGTCAAGACAGAGATCTGTGCTATCCATGCCTTGGATTTGGGAAATGAGAGCCACATCTTGTTTGCTGTGGATGAAATGGGTGAGTGTGATGTGGATTTCCTTGACCTAGCTGGGGATAGTTGTGCTCTGGAGCTGGCAGCTGCATTATGGAGGAGTGCTGAATCAGGAGGAACATTGAAGGGCTGACAGGTTTCCTGGAAAGCCCTGAAAAGAGAATGTTAGATAACAGGTTGTAGGGTGGCAGAGTGGCCCTAGGGCCTTGTGATTAGTAGAGGGTGTGGGTTTGGTGTCCTGTGTGGAGCAGCAGAGGCACTTCCAGAGCTGAAGGTGGTACACAGTAAATTTTAGGAACATTTTGGACAGGAAGAACCATTGCTTAATATGGTCTCCTACAGCTGTAATTGCACAGCCCTGTGGTTAGTTTGTTGATTCATCTGAAGCCTGTAGATTCTGGTGGAGATACTTTTCAAATTGGCTTAGCCATCTCTACGTACAGTCACAAAGTTTAGTGCTGGAAGCAGTGAGATATTCTTCCTTCAGTCCAGGAAAAAATGTACTCCTGTTCACTGTCCTGCACATGTTATCACAGCCACCTCAAAGAACATGGCTACCATCTGTTCACTTTTCTCCTCCTCCTAATGCTACTTCTGTATTTCTATTCCAGGGCTTGCCTATCTCTTCTGCTTTCACAAGGAATGCTTCCTACTCATTAAAATCCTAAATGAAGTGGTAAGTGCTGAGATAATTCCGTAGACACTGAGCACAGGCTGGTAAGTAATCAATCATGAAGAGGACTAATTGCCCTCAGTAATTTCTGTCATGGGCAGCAGCAGCTGCCCAATATTTATTCCTGTTCTTCAACAATCTGTCTGGCCTTCACCCCACTGAGGACTGTGTAAGGCCATGGAGCTCTCTGAATCAGTGACTTTGCTTTGATGCCAGCCTATTTTTCCTTGGCAGGAGGATATCAGCAAGAGAAGTACTTGTGTGGAGCTGGTGCTGTCCCCACAAGGTGATTATGCAGGAGTCCTGCTGCAAGGCAAGTGCACATGGTGTGATGGATGAAGGCTGTACTGTTGTAGCAGAGGGGCCAGCAGCAGTGCTTCTAAAATGCTCCAAGTGTTCTAGATTCACAGGGGTTCTGTTCCTAACCCTCCCAATCCCTCTTCCAGCTTAGAGAGCTGCTCCTGCCGCTCCCTGTCCTCTCCAAATGTCCTGGTGTGAATCAAGACTAATCCCAAAAGTGAGGTCCCTGGAACTGGTCAATGTAGTTCCCAGCTCCCAGAAGGTTCAGGGAAAGCAGGTTTCCCTCTCCTCTCCAGAAGTACCAGACGCAGTTCCTCCTCTGGTTTACTATGGCTCACTTTTACACTGGAAATACGTAGACCTGTAAAATTTTCTCTGCAGACATAAGCCAAACAGCACAGAGACAGTGACTGAAAACACTACAACAAACTCCCTGCTTCAACATTCCTCTGTTTGTTGGCAGCTGCTTTTGACAACCCGTTTGCTGCCAGCAGGTTTTCTGGACCCAGGTTTGGTGGAATCCGCCTGAATGTATGCTGAGAATGAGATAGGTAGCATCTACAGAGAACCAGTGTGTGATCACATCCCACTTTCTACTTTACCTCAGAGGGTGCAGTTCAAATTATTTGACTGAGTCACTCCATGGAATATTTTTGGTGAATGTGGGACCTTGAGGACTTGAGCTGGAGGCTGAGATGTGAATCTCAGCCAAGCATGTCAAGCCAGAAGTGAGGGGAGAGCTGGGCTCTATGGAGCTCACAGGGATTTTATATTTCCAAAAATATCCACATCTTCTTTTAAGGATAGAAGAAAACAGGGGCTGCTTGCTTGAAAGACCTTTTTCTCTCATTTCCAATTGCTCAACATGGTTTCCCAATGCAGACAGCACAAAAGCTTGGCTGGAGATCTACCGATTGCCTAAGGATTCCTGGCTGAAGGAGATGGAGGAGAGCCCAGGAGCTGCATTAGGGCTGACTAGTGGGGAGAGGAGGTCAAGCCAGGCATCTGCGGTACAAACAAGTTCCATCTCCTACTGTGCTGTTTTTTCTCATAGCCTTTTGCCTATAGGTCTCTCCCCAGGCCTTTCTCCTGCAGACAGTGACAAGATCTGGGCAGAACAAGTCTGTTGGCCCGGGGGGATAGAGTATGTGTCTTTACAGCCGCCCGTCCCACATTTCATAAAGCCTTTGTATTATTGGGACATGTTTACTCTCCCAAGTTAGGCTTCCCAACAAGGTTCCATTGGTCCCAAGGGCTAGTGCTCCCGCTGCCCCTCCCTGAAACTGGCAGCTCCTTCCCAGCAGTATTGCCCCATCTGAGGAGGCCATATGTGAAGGTATTCACACAGGGCTTTTCCCTTATGTTACTGGGGAAAGGTGAGGAAGAGTGGAAATTGGGCCTGATACCTCCACTTTGGAGTCTGGTCCGGAACCAGGGCTTGTGTTTTAGACTAACAACAAGAGGACCCTTGTGGGATCATGGATGCACCTGCCTGAGCAGGGCAGGGGCTCTGCCTGGTTGTACTAACTACTGTCATCTCTGGTTCTTTGGCAGAAAAGTCTGGAGCTGCGTAAAGGTGGTTCTGCATGGATGGTAACTGACCTCAGCAAACGTCCTGAGCTGTTACGGGGAATTTAAAATGCTCAGTCAGTGCTCAACCCTCTCCGGCACCACTTTCACCCTGCTGGATTTCACCTCTCAACACAGTCACCTTCTGCCCAGCACCTCCAGCTATAACCCTCTGTGACACCTGCCTTGTAACTCTTCCCTCTTCCTTCAGCAAAGACTTTCCTGGCCATTTAAGAGTTAGCTGCTTCTCAGCCATGTCTTCAAGACAAGCATCCCATTAACTTAGCCAAGCCAAAAGCAAGCACCCAGGCTTTCCCTCTGCTCATTCCATGCAAACTACCCAAGTTCCTGTCCTTCCCAGACATGGTTGATTATTTAGGGTTAACCCTAACCCTTTTCTGTTTAGCTAAGTGACAGTATATGTGGGGTGGGGTGGTGGTGGGGACACGTTGGTGCTGGTCCCCTTTTAGGACTTTCTGTTCCCAGCCAAGCACATATGTGACTTCCTCCACTCCCTCTGGAGTAAAATCTGCTTCTTGTATTCTGCAGCACTCTGCAACCTTTAGTCCTGCTTCTTTTTTTTCCCCTTCTGTGTTTTTCTGAGCCTTGCTGTGCCCATAGGAAGCCTGTGCTGCAACAAGAGTAATTTAGAGAGATTAGGAAGATCAGAAGGGGAGATTATTTAGGACACAAAGAGAGGAGGTGTTCAGGCAGGGCATCTTTTGTAATGTTGTTGGGAAAGCAGTGACCTCCCTCAAGCTTCTGGCCTGAAGAATGAGCATAAACCCAGTATCTCCTAGGGAGTGTCAGCGAACCTTTGCATACACTTTCTTTAGGAAGTATTTGATTCCATGAACAGGTGAAAACTTAGCAGTGTAGGGCACAGCACCATTCTCAAGGCTGACATTTTCTGTTGCAGGAGTCTGCTGTGGCTGCAAATAAAGTTGATATAAAGTTGAGTCTCCCAGTGCTGCTGCTGATAGTGAAGCCACCCAAACCCATTACAGGTAAGGACTGATTCTGTACTTGCAACCTGCAGTCTCTTTCAGGTGGCAAAGGAATTGTGGCCCTTATGGCTGCAGGACAGGTCAGAAGGTTTCAGTAATGTGCTCCCTGGTCCCTTCCTGACCTGTTTCTGTACTTACATGTGTTCCTGTAGCAGGAGTTGTTTCTTGCCTGACCATTTCATGTGTCAGCTTTGTAGCACAAAATAATTCAGTGTGTTTCGAAGTGGGTGTCATATACCCTTGTCTTCATTGTCACTGGAGGGGGAGGAGGTTGTTTCCTAGTTCCTAGCACCCCAGTTCATCTCTCAGAGTCCTGGATTTATAGGTAAATGCTGAGGATGAGGAGGGAGCAGACCTTATGCTGGGACACTGTCAGGGAGAGTGCCACAGAAATGTAAGGTGAGCTGTGTCCTCATATGCCTTGCTCTAGTCTCTGCCTTCAAATACTGGAAGAACCTGAATGTGCACAAGTCCATGGGACCTGGTGAAATCCATCCGCGGGTCCTGAAGGAGCTGGCAAATGAAGTTGCTAAGCCACTGTCCATCATACTTGAAAAATCATGGCAGTCAGGTGAAGTTCCCGACGACTGGAAAAAGGGAAATATAACCTCAATTTTCAAGAAGGGGAAATGGATGACCCAGGGAATTACAGACCAGTCAGTCTCACCTCTGTGCCTGGCAAAAATCTTGGAGCGGATTCTCCTGGAAGGCATGCTGAGGCACATGAAAACCAACAAGGTGCTTGGGGACAGCCAGCATGGCTTCACTAAGGGGAAATCCTGCCTGACCAATATGGGGGCCTTCTTTGGTGGGGCTATGGAACTGATGGACAGGGGTAGAGCAGTTGATGTCATCTGTCTGGACTTGTGCGAAGTGTTCGACACTGTCCCACACGTCATCCTTGTCTCTAAATTGGAGAGACATCAATTTGATAGGTGGACCACTCAGTGGATAAAGAACTGGCTGGATGGCCGCACGCAAAGAGTTGTGCTCAATGGCTTGTTGTCAAGCTGGAGACCAGTAACGAGTGGTGTCCCCCAGGGATCGGCGTTGGGACCGGTCTTGTTCAATATCTTTGTTGGTGACATGGACAGTGGGATTGAGTGCGCCCTCAGCAAATTTGCCGATGACACCAAGCTGTGTGGTTCGGTTGATACGTTGGAGGGAAGGAATGCCATCCAGAGGGACCCTGACACGCTTGTGAGGTGGGCTGATGCCAACCTGATGAAGTTTAACCGTGCCAAGTGCAAGGTCCTCCACCTGGGTCGGAGCAATCCCAGGTACAGCTACAGGTTGGGCAGGGAAGAGATTCAGAGCAGCCCTGCAGAGAAGGACTTGGGGGTGTTGGTAGATGGGAAAATGAACGTGAGCCGGCAGTGTGCGCTCACAGCCCATAAAGCCAACTGTATCCTGGGCTGCATCAAAAGGAACATGACCAGCTCAAGGGAGGTGATCCTGCCCCTCTACTATGCTCTCATGAGGACCTCACTTGGAGTATTGTGTGCAGTTCTGGTGTCCTCAACATAAAAAGGACATGGAACTTCTGGAGCAAGTCCAGAGGAGGGCCACGAGGATGATCAGGGGACTGGAGCACCTCCCATATGAAGATAGGATGAGAAAGTTGGGGCTGTTCAGCCTGGAGAAGAGAAGGCTGCGTGGAGACCTCATAACAGCCTTCCAGTATCTGAAAGGGGCCTCTAGGGATGCTGGGGAGGGACTCTTCATTAGGGACTGTAGTGATAGGACAAGGGGTAATGGGTTCAAACTTAAACAGGGGAAGTTTAGACTGGACATAAGGAAGAAATTCTTTCCTGTGAGGGTGGTGAGGCATTGGAATGGGTTGCCCAGGGAAGTTGTGAATGCTTCATCGCTGGCGGTGTTCAAGGCCGGGTTGGACATAGCCTTGGGTGACATGGTTTAGTGGGAGGTGTCCCTGCCTGTGGAAGGGAACTGTGACTGGATGATCTTAAGGTTCTTTCCAACCCTAACTATTCTATGATTCTATGATTCTAAGATGAGCTAGTGATATGGAAAGTCCCACCAGAGATGCAGTGTGTCCCTCTTCAAGATAATGCCAACCTGAAGGAGGGATGGTCAGAGTGCCTCTGAGCACTCTCTGGTGTCTGCTTCTCCAGGCCTGTGCATTTCCCCTTGTGTTCCCAATGCAGGCAGTAGTTTTAAAAACCCTTTGGATGCCTTGAAGAAAGTGGATGATGACAGCG
Source organism: Amazona ochrocephala (assembly GCA_039720435.1). Classification (NCBI taxonomy): domain Eukaryota; kingdom Metazoa; phylum Chordata; class Aves; order Psittaciformes; family Psittacidae; genus Amazona; species Amazona ochrocephala. The sequence continues at coordinate 38,003,194 of CM077883.1, read as the reverse complement.
TGCTTGGCTTGGGGTACAATCACCTAATCAAAGATTCCCAGTGGGAGCAGCAGGAAGCAATCTTCTGCAGCATGTATCGGGAGTACCTGGAGGTTGAGGATGAGAGTGAGAGCAGAGAGGAGATGCCCAGGTCAGTGGGAGCACCAACCAGGATTTCAGTCCATGAGACAACAACACAGGTCACTTTTCAAGTGTAGATGGAAGTCTGTGTATTAGCTTTGTCTTCTTGGAACTAGATGGTCTTAAGATCCTTTCCAACCCTAACCATTCTATGATTCTTCATCTCAAGGCTTCAGGGCAGGGGCTAGAGCCATTCCAGGTCTTGTTGCAGTGCTGCCTACTTAGCAAAGCCTTTATTATAGATATATTTCTTCCTTTCTTTTTTTCAGACATGCTACTTTTCACTTTCTCCTGCCAAGCCAGATCCTACTGGTTCAACCTGGAATGAAAGTACAGCCAGGTAATCCATAGGTTCACAGCTTTTTGCCCATTTGAAGCATGTCTTTGCATGACTTTGAGCTCCAGTTATTGCTCAGTGGCTCTGGCTTAGGTTCACTGTAACAATTCCACCTCCAAAGACGTAAGCCTGAATAAAAGTTTTGTTCTGGCTTAGTTTCTGTGTGAACAGAGTTTCTGTCCCATCAGAGAAACTGTGAGAGCTCAGTGGGAGCTTCTTATACTGTTTTGGTGTCCTGGATTGTTCCTTTGTCTCCAGTCTCTTTCTGTCTTTTGTCATCCCCTTCTCTGTACCAGATGTTCCAGCTGGCATCAGTGTGCACTGGGATGGAAGCCACAATCTCTGCTTCTACTTACTTAACCATCCACTTAAGGAGAAAGTTGGTAAAAACATCTTGCTTGCTTTAACAAAGCACTCAGTGGGGAGTGGGAGTAGTCAGTGGACAGTGCCTGTCATTCAGCCAGATTGCCATGGTTCAGGGAAATGAGGAATGGCGAGGAGAGCTGCCTCATATCGTGTGGGTTAGGCTGGTGTTTGGATGTGGGGCTCCATGTTGTGCAGGCTGGCAGTATTTTTAGTGAAGCCACACTGCCAGGAGACCACAGAATGGTGCATGTTTTATTGGGAAACTGGATGCTAATACCATTAGAGAGATTGCTCTGCACCTTCTTACAGTTGGCTCTCTTCATGTCCTTTTGTTTAGACTCTGATCTGAATCCTGATGTTGTGTGGCCATGTGCAGCTCCAATTGTGTGCTCAGCTGTCAGTTCCTGCTCCAGGTACCTGGCACTGGCATGTGAAGATGCAGCAATAACTATCTGGGATAAGCAGCTAGGTGAGCTTATCCTTTGGAACTGTGTATTGGGTTCACTGTGGGTAATCTGCTCTTTTCCCTAGGAGTTTAAGGCTCTGGCTTGGTGGGAGCAAGGGACTGGCAGTGAGTTTGCGAGCAAATCTGAAAGTGGTTTGGACTCCTTTGTTCACTGGGTGCTTGTCCAGAAGCTACCAACTCAGCATCACTGCCCTGGCCTTTGCAGAGACATTCCTATCCACAGTAAGGGGCTGTGAACTGCTGCAGCAAGGACTGAGCTGTCTTGCCCTTGAGGCTGTGAGACAGTGACAGTCACTGCTTTGCCACTGCACCCACAGGTCATCTTTGAGGTGCTGACATCGCAGTCCAGGCTGCCATCACTGCCAGTGTTATTCTGCCGTGACGCAGGGATTCTTCTGGCAGAAGAATTTTCTTCCATCAGGATTTCCTGGTGGCTGCTGTCCCTGAGCAGGCCATACCTGTGTTTAAGCTTTCCTTGAATAAATTGTCAGTTCCTTTTTCTTCCTAAACTGCTGTCCCTTTTTTTCCCCTTGCTTCCCCAGGATACCCCCTGTCTGTGACTACTATTCTAGAGGAACGCCTCATCCGTAGTATCCACTTCCTACGGAGTTCTGCAGTTGCCAGTGATGAGACACCATGTCCTGGTACAGATCCTGCCTGTCCCATCGTGCAGCTTCTAGTGCTATGTACAGACAGTGCTCTCTACTTGGTGAGAGCACCCAGGTCTGAGAAGTCCAGCATCACGCTCCTGGCAAACAGGTGAGGTTGATTCTGGCAGAGCTCACTCCAGCCAAAGAAACCATGTGGAGTAGTGGTCAGGTCCAGCAGGGAGCCCCACATTTCTATGAACAGAGAACTTCCTGCTGCTTTTACCCAGATAGCTCTGCTGTGCTGCTGTCAGCAGCAAGTGTGGTTTTGCTAGGAATCAGTTCCAGTGCTAAAACCTGATGGTTGTGGCAGAATTAGGGGTTTTCTGGTTTCTTCTATGCACCAGAACACAAGTGATTTTAGCATTGCTCCGGGGCTGATGTTCAGCTAGCTGGGTCTCTGCCAGCTACTCAGGGGGAATTTTTGCTTCTCTTTTGTGCCCTTGCCAGAAGTCAGAATAAGCATTTCTTGCCATCTTTCTGTCAATTTTATGTTCTCTTATCCCCTTGGTTTGAGAAGAAAGGTCAACTTGGTGGGAGGTGCTGCTCTAAAGGCTATGGTTTCTTGCCTCCATGGCAGGCAGGGGATTTCTATCTCCAGCATAATTCCTAGACAGGGTTGCACAGGAAAGGGCCTCAGGGTTCCGCCTGGAAGGAGACAGGCTTTGTCTCCAAAGAGAAGGGGCTTGGCTGGAACTTAAGGCCAGCCAGTGTGCCGCAAACTGCCCTTGTCGTTATCACAGCCTCTTAGTGCATGTCAAGTACATGGATAGCGGCAAAAGTCTGAATCTGTTTTACAGGCCTCAAGATCCAAATCTTGCTGTCAGTGCGGTGGTGCCTGTCCTGGCATTCCCCAGTGCAGTGAGTATTACTGCCACCTCTCTTAAGAACTGGGTGGGAACACAAGTCCATCTGCCCTGGGATCCTGTTTTCAGTAATGTCTGTAACTGGGTGCCAGGAAGATGAAGAACAGAGCAATCAGATATGGTGCTGCCCTCACATCCTTTCCCAACTATTTTTAGCATAGGGACTTCCTGCAGCAGTTACAGGTCTGTATGTAACTGGTCACTCTCAAAGAATTTCTCTTCCGTGATTGCACTTAGCATCCACTTGCACCAGTGTCTTCTAATTGACCACTGAGGTGAGAGGCACATGAGACAGGTCCAACTGCAAAGAAGAGAGGGGTCAGCTGTGAAGCTTCAGGCGTCAGGGTCAGATATGAGAAGGCATCATAGTGAGGAAGTTACAAGCAGAAGTCCAGCCAGACCTTTCAAATGGCCTCAAAAAGCTTTCAGGCATGCCGAGAAAAGGACTAAAAGCTGCTCACAGAGCCAGCCATGCAGGAGGCTGGATCTAGTTCATTTCTAACCTGCTCTGCTGCCCTTTTCCAATCCCAGCCTGCAGCAATTCCAGTCCAAGTTCCCTGCGCAGCCTCTTTTTTTGATCTGCTGTGGCCTGGTGACAACTGACAGGGCAAGCAAAAAAACCCAGCTTCATAGTTGAGGATATGAAGTCCTGAATGTCATTCCTTATTCTTTCCAGGAAATGCTTTTCACCTGTTTTACATCTAAGTGTCAACTTGCTGTTTCAGGTGCTGGTCTTCTCCTGGGATGGCAAAGTGTCCCTGATGAACACTGACACATCACAGATTGTTTTCTGCTTCATTATTCCACCTTCTCATTCTGTAGCATCCCCCTGGCAGCCAGTGTTCACAGTGGATAGTGTGAATTGGTGCTTGCTGCTTCGAGGTGGGTAGCCCCCTGGAGTGGTCTTATATACATGGTCACTGGATGCATTCAGCTGTGTACTTAATCCTTGATAATTCTTCTTACTGGATGACTCCTGATGCAGTAGCTCACTGTTCTCATATCTGTCTAGGGGATAAGCAGCAGCAGGCAGATGCATTGGCCAGTTGCAGCACCATCTTCCTTTTTGACTTCAACTCCTACCCACTGAAGAAGGCTTTCCCACAGGAACCAGATTTGCCCCTCAAATCGTCGCAGAACCTGACATGGTTTGAGAGATGTAACATTTTCTTACGCGATAGGTAAGGTTCTCCTTCTGCTTGACAGGCAACTGCACTTGCATTATTGTAGGCCGTGGTGTTGCTCAGGTCCATGCAAGATCTAACCCTGGAGCTTCTGGGTTCTTCTGTGCGCTGTGTCAGATTTATGTCTGGGTAAGGTTGATGTTCAGGGAACGCTGTCAGGGAATATGATCCTCATTTAAGTGTCTGTATCTTCTTTTTGACCCCATAGCCAGGTAGAGCTGGGAACTCTTTGTATCTTGCTCCTCCCCTCCATTCATAGCTTCATTTGATGTTTAAGTAGATTTGTGTTGGAGGTTTCCTGATTTGGGAAGGTCCCCCGCACCCTCAGCCGAGGTTGTGGTTTAGCTGCTGCGTTGAGTCCATGCCGTCACTAGATGGCAATGTGACATCTCGTATTGAGTGACTTTTCCTTGAATTCTTTTGCGAACGTGGAGTCGCATCCATGTCAATGATATTCTTCTGTTTGTTCTTTTCACTATGCCTTAATTCTCCAGCTTGAAATGGAACAGGCGGGTGCAGGTATGACCTTACAGCAGATATTACCTGGTAGTCTTCCCTCATTCCTTGTCTCTGGGGTGAATCCTGTGGTGCTGTCTGGCTAGTTAAGTGCAGAAAAGTTTTATTCTATGCTACCAGCCACCAGTTCTGTCCCTTCTTCTCATAAAGCTGCAGAGGAGACTCTTGTCTGCCTTATACCAGAAAAACTGGGGAGACATCACAGCCAGGGATATGTTGCTGCCTGGATACTGAGAGCTGAAGCCAGAGCAGAGCAAATACATCTGCAGTGAGACCTGTGTCTACAGAAGCTAAGAGGCAAAGAGGAATGTGGAGGTTGATGCTGTCAAGAGCAGCAAACTTGAGTGCTGTGTGGCATGAGGGAATCACTGAGGGTTTTTGGATACAAAAAGTCTGAGCTGCTTAAGTTGTAGTGAGCCGCAGGGACCCTCAGGGGAGCCAGCTAAGATTGTCTGAGCACCAGGACAGTGACAGGCACTGTTTTAACCAGCCTCTTCTTCCCTCATTAGGCAGCAGAGCCTGCTGGGACTGAGGGAGCAGTTGCCTGAATTCTGGAGCCGACTGCAGGCACAAGCAGCTGCAATGGACGAGGAGAGACAGGAAAAGAAGGGACAGAAGAAGCCGTCGTGAGCCTTTCATCCTGAGAGCAAGGCTCTACACTGTCACAGTCCTGAAACCCCACAATCCAGTACTGATAGTTTGACAACAACTCTATTCAAATCTATCCTGTTGTTTTTCAGCCTGGGGCCATTTGTCATCCCAAATAGCTGCTTACCTGCCACTGCTCAGCTACAAAGATCTGCACCCTGCCTCTTTCCTTATGTAACCTTCAGTCTAAGTCCCTCTTCAGCAGACACAGACACTACTGATGGAAGAGTCTAGAAGTAGGAAAGGCCTCTCATTGAAATGGCAGGCCCAACCCCTGTGTGGCTCAGCTAAGTATTTGGACTAGATATCCTCCCAGAAGCATGGAGCATCACAGATATATGGTGTGTTACAATGTTCCTCTTTAATAAAGCTTTTTCACCAGTAGAAGTCTCTCGCTCTTCATGGGGCTGGTATTTTGTCACTGATGCTCTTTCCTGCTGTTGCCAGGACTCACCAATGTGTGTCATCTTCTGCTCTGACCCAGATGGGTAGCAACATCCTTGTGCTTAGCAAGCGACCTGCTCTTTGCAAACCAGGCAACAAATCAGCCTTGAAAGTGTCATCCCCCAGAGCACAGCAGCACCGAGCAGCAGGGACACACTCTGCAGGGTGAGCTAGGCTGGTCTGCAATTTAGGTGTTTCTTTTGACTTCAAAGCAGGCAGTTTTGGGATAAGACTGCTAAGAAATTGCAGCCTGGAAGAGTGCAGACGAGCTCTCTGGGTTAAGGTCGAGCTAGAACTAGTGTCTGAGCTAAGGACCAAAGCTGAGGTGTCCATAGAAGTCAGGGCTTTGCTAAGCCAAAGACAGGCTAGGAGCATGGCCAGGTCAAAGGCCATAAAAAGCTGAACTATCCCTCCTACAGGCAACACAAGGCAAAGAACTATCAGGGACAATGCAAGGCCAAGTATCCATGTGTTTCTTTCTTACTCCAGAAGTATATTAAGTTAGTAACTTGCCCTGTATACCTGATAGATTGGGGAAAAAAGTATGCAGGTTCCTTGGTCAGTCTTTCAGTATTTTCAGGTCTGTAGTCCTGTGGGAAACTGTCAGCATCGAAACATTAACTGCAGAGTCTGACTGCTCAGCTGGGAGCTCTCAGCCTGCCTGCATCTTGTACTGGGTATCTTCCAAGTACCCATTCTCAAGCTGACCAGATGTATGATTTCTTGAGCATAAAACCCAGGAGGAAGCCTCCATCCTTTTACAGCTGATCTTGCTTCCAGGATGACTGCCTAATCCACAAGGAATCTGACAAATCTGCCAGCAACCCCTCCAATCCGTGTGCATGGGTGAGCTGTGCGTTCTGCAAGTCTCATTCTAGTGATGCCCCCAAAGGTCTGGTAAAGCTTCAACCAGGGATTCAGCAGGTTCAGCTCTGTAGACACTCTAGTGTCAAGGTCCCGTTTATTTTTATCATAGCAAGTTGTCTTGTTTTGGATTGGGTTTTGATGAGAGGCCTCAGCTCATCCTCTGGACATGAAGTCACCCAGTGTGTGGTGGAGGTAGGAAAGGGGAGAAGCATCCCACTTGTTTCAGTCCCAGATGCCTGGTTTTGCTCTGGAGAATGAAAAACTATCTGAATTAAACCTTCCTATTTGCTACCTTTGTGAAAGGCTTTGAGGGCCATAGTAAAGGCTTTTGTGCTGTCATTTTCCATCTGCCACAGATTATAGCTTCGCAGCTCATCTGATTGTTACGGATATTGATACTGGGTTGTGTGAGCACTTGCCATCTGCTTCAGTGCAAAGTCAAGTGGGTTGGCTCAAACCACCCTCAATGCTGTTTAAACTGAGCCACCTGGTTCAGCACTGAAGTGAACAAGGAACAATCCTTGATCCTTTCCTCTGTTCTCACTGTGGTGGGAGTAACTATTATTGTGTTTCTGTGGTTCTTTAAGAAACAATGGGCCTTCTGCTACAACTGGGCACAGGGGATTATTCAAGGCAGGAATTCCTATTCCTACATTGCTGCAGAGAGCAAGCACAACTAATCTGTGGCCCCTCAAACAGCACTGGGTCTAATTCTTGCTATTCGTGCAAATGTAAAGGGCTTGGGGATCTGTGCCCTTAATCCTACCCCATCTGCTTTCCATCCAGAAGAGGAGCAGTGCTTGCCTAGCATGAGAAGAGGCAGGACAAGATCTGCTAATCAGTTCGACGTACTGTGCATCCACCAGTTTGTATGCATTGATCCAAGATGTGCTTGTTTGTTTGCAGTTTGAATTTGCTCTAGAACTCTAATCATGTGCTTGGCCAAGATAACCAGGAGCTGGCAGGCTCCACAGAGAAAGGAAAACAACAAGCAGCTGCAGGAGGCTGATGAAGAGCCTTTGTTTTTGCTCATGACTTCAGCCGGGGACCATTTGTTTCCTGCTTCTTTGAAGGGATACAGACAAATTGCTATGATCAGTGTGTTGACACGTGTGTTGGTGATGGAGCTGTGTGCTGAGCTCCACAGCATGTTCTGGAGAGGACCAGAGGCACCTGGCTGCTTATTCCGAAGAAGATGCCCTTGCCAGCGCTTCTATTCCCAGTCACTTCATGAGCCCTTGGCAGCTGTAAGTCTGAGCCAATTTGAGCTATTCTGCTGCTGGAAACTACAGAAAGGCCTTGAGAGGTATCATATAAATCACCATCAAAAGATGAAACTGTTAAGAGTTTTGGCTGGGCCAACTCCTAGCTCAGCGCCAAGCTCATTGAACTCCGAGGTCCTACCTGGGTGTATATAATAGGAGCAGTTTGGCTCTGTATTTTAAGAGTAAAATAAACCTTAAAGCTCAGTTTGTGGATTGGAACTTGTGAGAGCTGGAGGAGAAAAGCTCAGATCCACAGAGAGGCGCTCGAGCCGCATCCTTCCAGCGGAGCAAGGTCAGGCCAAGCAGAGATGGTTTCTGTGGGAGAGGAGGCTGTGCTTTAATCTCACTAAATTATCTGCTGTTCTCTGCAAGAAGCCAAATGTCATCTTCTTTGCATACTTGTGCTGTGGAAACAGAGGAAATCAGAGGCTGATCTGATAAGATTCCCCCGCTCCTGAGAGCCAACAAAAGGGTAAGCCACATCTGTGCTGCTGGAAGGAGTGCGGTCCTTCGGAAGAGCTGAAGCGTTGTGTGCTCCAGGACCTTACTGCTTACACCCGTGTTGCCAGCTTTAATGCAACAACCCACATATCCTTCAGTACCTCACCACATGCAACCTGAAGCCACCCTAAGGAGGAATCTGCAAGGATCTCTGTGTCCTATCTGGGACAAATAACGTCCCTGCAAGACACTGTGGGACATGCAGCGGTGCCTGGGGCAGGGCAGTCCCAGCAAGTGTTTGCTCTTGAAGTAGGGGCTGCACAAGGTCAAGCTCTCTCTCCTCCTCTACAGATTTGTATCTAGATATAGGTGAACCAGGTACCGCATCCCATTCCTAATTGCTCAAATAGCAATCATTGTCCAAACTACTGCCACTTCATTACCTCTAATTCCAGTTGCCTGGACCAGGATACAGTTTCTCGTCTTCCTTTGAGACCAGGCCATAGCTGTCAAGCTGTGCTGCTCAGCCAAGCTATGCAGATTAAGTCTTTTAATCTTCCCTAATGCGTTGTGCCAGTCATCTCAGTCTGGTTTATTTTGGTGTTTCTGCAAATGCCTTCCAGTTTATCTCCATTTCTGTTCCAGTTTGTTGTTGTGCAGTGTTTATGGTACTGCTCTCTCTAGGACCTAGTACAATTCAAGGCATGGGGAGCCATTTTGCTGGCCTTTATACCTGATTTTGCAAGAGCAGAACCACTGGCTGGGATAAGACATGAGCTGTGTTTTCGAGGCCAAAATACAGGAGGAAGTTGGCTGAGCCTAGCTGAGGGTTCTGGAGAGATAAGAGATTTGCATGATGACTAGGGTGATGCTGTGTTTTGGCTATCGCCCTGTGGATTTACAGGCACTTTATACAGCTGAAGACAGACAACTGCTTGTGCTACTGATAACTCACACCCTACATAAGCCAAGTGCTGGGGCACAGCAGACTCATGGTCATGCAGTAGGGGAGGATGTGTCATCACAAGAGCCATGTCTTCACATGGCACACCTCTGTGCAGTGCCATGTGTTGGCTTGGCCCCAGGAAAGCCTGTGCTCTAAGATGAAGGGAAGGTGATTGACTCATGTCACTGCAGGGTTGCTGATTAGGAAGGAGGGAGATGTACAGTATCTGCATGCATATTGGCCTCTGCTGCCAAGTTTGCAACACTTAAACTGTGCCAAGCTTGTTTTGTTCGAGACTTCGTGTTAGCCCAAACACTGCTCTTCTGTGTCAGGGTTTGTTGCAGGGGGAAGAGGGACCAAGTTTGTGTTGTGAGGGGTGTGCACAGGACATGGAGATCTGCAGGGGATGAAAACCAAATCCTGCACTGAGTGATGAGGAAGAAACACTCATTAGACAAGGAAGAGAAACCTGCCAGGTTACAATCCTGACCTAATAACCAGTTATAGGATAATACAGCACAGTAATGCAGGGTAAACACTAGGTAGAGGATGTCTGAATTAATTCCTTTTCGAAACACAGTGATCATTTGAAAACATCCGGTATCCTAATTTTAAGCTGTCCATCACAGATGCCAGCACAACCTGTGGTAAATTGTCCCAGTTGTTAAACTACTTGTGCTGTTGGGATTTGCACCCTGTTTCTAATCCAGATAAGTCACATTCCAGCTTCTAGTCACTGGATCTTGCTGCATCTCTGGGAGATGGGAAAGCCCACCAGCAAAAGGTGAGGTTTGTGTGGAGGGAGCTATAAGCCATGTGCGTGTACAAAGCAGACGTAGGGAGACTGAACTTGGATCCTTGCTCTCCATGGGTGTTACAGCGTATTCCTACTGTGGTGGAAGAAAATGAGAAAAGCATTTCACCCAATTCCTGGGGCAGCGTAACAGGATAGGAGAGACAAACCAGGAAAAGGATTTGCCATTGCCCAAATGGGAACTGAATGCTCAATTCCATTACTAGTAGCTTTTGCCCTTTATGGATCTTGTCCATGACAGAATCGTGGCAGAGATTGCGGCAGTGATGGTGGATGAGACAGGACTAAACAGATCTGCCAGGTTGTACTTCCCTACTGCTTCAATAGCTCCTACCCTTTGCAGTGCCACTTTGCAGTGAGTAGGCAGTGGATACTACAGTTTTGCCATCTCTGTGTTAATCCTGGTGCTGTCTCTGTGGAAGTTCATATTTTAGCAATTAATTTCCTTAAAATTATTCCTGCTAAAAGCATTCCCAGAAGGTCCCTTGGCACTGGTAAATGTTTGCAAAAGCTGGGTTGATCAGCATTGCAGACAAGCACCCTTCCTGCAGATTAAATTGGAGCCAGCACTGCTGAGTGGAGTAACAAGGGGTAAAGCAGGTATGAATAACAGAAGGAGGAAGCCCTGAGTTATTTGGCTTTCCTATGATCACTTTAATCAGCTGTTTTCAGTAGCAAGTTGTATTTTTCTTCAGTGCACATCACTAGTGTTGTAAATCATCATTCCTCAGGGATCTGAGAGGCTGAGGTTATTTACTTGTTGGAACTAGAGTGAACAGATAGAGACTTACACATTTCCTTCACAAAATGAATCTGAATCAAAGGCCTTCCTCTGTATGTTCTTCACCTCTTGAGGGAAAACTTGAAATCCAGATCTGGATTTTACGCTTCTCTGCATGACCACACTGACCCTAATCTTCCAGATTGGGGAAAACAATACAGAGCCTGTCATTTAGGCTATGTATTCTGCTTGTGCACTTCCATTTGTGTCAGTCTTAACAACTGTTTCTCTTTCTGAACGCGTTAGGGAAGTCTCATTATAGCATAATGATTCTGTTGGAAGACATGCATCTTGTTGCCTCATTCCAGAGCTTCCGGAGGAAAAATGCTAGAAGTCTGCAGTGTGATTATCATTGTGGTGACAGTTGTTTTCCCGTTTAATTTTGATGTTGCTTTCATTCTTTGGGAACAGAGCAATGGCCAGAGCTCCTCCCCCTCTTCCAAAGATGCCATCCTGCAGCTAGGAAATATTTAGCAAGGCACTGGGGCAACAGAAGAGACCCATAAAAGGCACATAATGAAATACAATGGGTTGTCAGTGACAAGATCAACCAGTTAATGCTTTCAGCTGTTGCAGTGCAAAAAAGATGTATTCCCTTCCCTAAAGGTAGACCAAGAATGGTTATGAATTCCTAAAGCCTCTTTAGAGAATTTAAATGCATCTTCCAGCTCTAAGCTGTGGACTCACTTAGCATTCCAGCAATAATATTTTCCCAAGGATGAACTGTTCCTGAAGAGAATGGCCACTGAAGTGCATTTCATATGCGAGGGATTTCAACTTAGCAGGAGCTTATAGTTCTATAAGTAAGGAATGTATCATCTGTTGGAAAGCAAAATGTTTCCCCAAGTTTAGAAAAAGCTTGTGAAGTCATTTTCAGCTTTTGAGTACAAACCCTGTATTTTTCCATTTGTCTTTGTTATCTAATGGGAGGCAGAGGGTGAAGAAGGAATAAGGGCCCTAAGGAAGAATCATAGAATCATAGAATCATAGAATAGTAAGAGTTGGAAAGGACCTCAAGATCATCGAGTTCCAACCCCCCTGCCATGGGCAGGGACACCTCCCACTAAACCATGCCATCCAAGGCTACGTCCAACCCCACCTTGAATGCCGCCAGGGATGAAGCATCCACAACCTCCCTGGGCAACCCATTCCAGGGCCTCACCACCCTCACAGTAAAGAACTTCTTCCTCATATCCAATCTAAACTCCCCCTGTTTAAGTTTAAACCCATTACCCCTTGTCCTCTCACCACAGTCCCTAATGAAGAGTCCCTCCCCAGCATCCCTAGAGGCCCCCTTCAGGTATTGGAAGGCTGCTATGAGGTCTCCATGCAGCCTTCTCTTCTCCAGGCTAAACAGCCCCAATTTTCTCAGCCTATCTTCATACGAGAGGTGCTCCAGTCCCCTGATCATCCTCGTGGCCCTCCTCTGCACTTGTTCTAACACTTCCATGTCCTTTTTATGTTGAGGACACCAGAACTGCACACAATACTCCAAGTGAGGTCCTCACGAGAGCAGAGTAAAGGGGCAGGAGCACCTCCCTCGACCTGCTGGTCACACTCCTTTTGATGCAGCCCAGGATACGGTTGGCTTTCTGGGCTGCAAGCGCACACTGCCGGCTCATGTTCATTTTTTCATCAACCCACACCCCCAAGTCCTTCTCCACAGGGCTGCTCTCAATCTCCTCCCCGCCCAACCTGTAGCTGTGCCTGGCATTGCTCCGACCCAGGTGGAGGACTTTGCATTTAGCATGGTTAAACTTCATCAGGTTGGCATCAGCCCACCTCACAAGCGTGTCAAGGTCCCTCTGGATGGCATTCCTTCCCTCCAACTTATCAACCGAACCACACAGCTTGGTGTCATCGGCAAACTTGCTGAGGGCGCACTCAATCCCACTGTCCATGTCACCCACAAAGATGTTGAACAAGACCGGTCCCAACACCGATCCCTGGGGGACACCACTCGTTACTGGTCTCCAGCTGGACACTGAGTCACTGAGCACTACTCTTTGCGTGCGGCCATCCAGCCAGTTCTTTATCCACCGAGTGGTCCACCTATCAAATTGATGTCTCTCCAACTTAGAGAGAAGGATGTCATGTGTGACAGTGTCAAAGGCTTTACACAAGTCCAGGTAGGTTTTATTGTTTATTTTTCTCAAAGGGGAAATATTGTTAGATTTTGTTTCATTAGTTTAAAAAGCCGCAACCTTTTTCTCTGAAGTGGTGGTTTGAGCAAAGACTTGTTTCAATGACTTCCATGCACGTGCTCAGTGCTTCGGGAAGCATAGAGGTGTGGTTTGCAAGAGAAAGGAGTGATCTTGGATGGCTTTGCTTCGTGATACCCAACTGGAGCTCCTTCAGATGGTCTGTTTTCATCATCCCCAAAAGGCCTCCTTTGTATCAAATCGGAGCCTCTCGAGGTTTTTCAGATACCTTGAAAATGCACTGGAGATTTGGCTGTCATTCATGTGAAGGAGCAACTAAATTTTCCATTACCCATTAAATTGCTCTGGGGTAATGCTGCAAGGGCCATTTGACTTGGGCAGTTTCCATGTCCACCCTTGGAACAAACTTACCTGGATCAAATCCACTCCTCATGTGGCTTCCTTAAATGTGTTGACTGGATTTACACCAGGTAAAAATCTTTTCTGCTTTAATCAACAGGAGGGAACAGGAGGTGTTACATTGCATCCACACCACAGATTTATAAGTAAGCAGAGGGTGGGTATTACTGATGTACTCTCTGTATGTCCCTTAGGCATTGCATCAGGGGTACGTCTGCAGAGCCACTGGACTTCACTGCTTCAGAGAAAGGATTTACTAATCTGCAGTGGCTCTCTGCATCTCCAGACCAAACAGAGCCTCGTGGCTTCCAACTAAAGCCCTTCTGCAGCAGTGTGGCCATCTCAGATCTGAAATGCAGCAAAGCAGCGGTTATATTTGTCAGCCTACTCGAACATTAAGCTCTGGGTAAACTGTGAGCTGAGCCTCGTGTTTGCTGCAGCCCCTTGGACAGAGCCAAGGGCCTGGAATGGGAAAAAGCTGAGCAGGGCTGAAACTGAGGACACATCTGCAATTGCTGTGCCTGCAGCTCTGTGCCAGTGACAATTGGCTCATGTGAATGAGATCCTCCAGAAAAGACAATGCAGCCTTTGCCCAGGCAGGGGCAGGAACCTGGAAACTGCCTTCCCCCTGGCAGCACCTTGCTGAGAGTAAGGGGAGTTTGAATTCAACCTGCTGGAGGCTCTGGGAAGGATGCTGAAGAGGGCAGGGAGATATGGGATACCTCTTTTTCAGGAGCAAATGCCTTTAATGCAATCATTTCAGACCCCTTCTTGGCTTCAGTGCCCTCCCCATGACAGTGAAGCTGATTTTTTGTGCTAACATCCTCATCTCCGGTGAACAATATTGCTGCTATATTTAATATGAGAGAGGGTTATTGCAGTGCTACCTAGAATGAGCCATAACCATTATAGGTTGCTCTGTATCTCAAAGCTAATTTTAATTAAAGCTGCCAATAACCTTTGAGGTCTTTGACTTCTGGAGTTTAGGCAAAGGAACGAGATGCTCAGGCGGTTTCGTTTGATTGTACAACTCATTATTAGAAGGGTGGGATCAGGTTCACTGGAAGCTGAGCCCAGCTGGTTCCATGCTAGTTGTGAGGGTCCATCAGAGCCTTCCCAACACACGTGTATATTTGGGAGTAGGTTATCATTTCAATAAGGCCATGGGAGTTATCTTGCCTCACTTGACCCAAATTGATCTTATTATGAGCCAAAACTGTGGCGCTTCATCTTGCCTGGGGTGCTTTGTGATCAAACACCCCACCAGCCAGAAATGGGTCCTTAGCAATTGCTTGGTCTGAAGTAAATGCAGAGAGTTTTCCTGCTTCCTCCCAGGCTTCCGCAAACCTGGACATCACATCTGCTGCTCCACCAACACATGTGACAGAATATGAGGGCACATCTCCCTTTACCTGCAGGAAGCAGAAAAAAGCCTCACAAGCATGATATTAAAAGACTGAAATGAACATGCAATTAGAGATCAGAGGAGCTTATCTCACAGGAAAGTGCTAATTAGTCCAATCAGAGATTTCTCTGTCTCTTTACCTGTGCATATCAGAGTTCAAGCTTTTGATAGTCACAGTAAACTTGGAAAATCCATTTATATCCAGCACCTAATGGCTGGTATAAGCTACGTAATTGATCTTCTTTACTTAGACTGTTGCCTATGACCTACATGCAGTCAATATACACAGACAGCAGAGGTGAGCTTGGGGCTGTTGCTGACACTGAAGGCAATTTGCAGCCAGATACACTCATTGGTTTGAAGTGATGCCCCTTTTTACCACGCCCCTCCTCCACTTTCTGCCCCTACGTGGGGCAGATTTCTAGCAGGGAGCAGGGAAAAGGACTGAGATTTCATGCACGTTAATGCAGCTTTGTGAGGAGGGGACCACTTCAACCCCAGATTCAAAGGGACATAATGAAGAATTAAGTGACCTTTTCCTCCCATTTCCTCTGCCTGTGCTTTGTCTCCTGAATATCACCTGGTGCATGGCAAGTTTTCTTCCCTGATGTTAGTCAATGGGCATTTCCCCACCTCAAGTACTGATGGGTTTCCACTATTCACTATCACCTTCCATGTGCCAGTACACTTACTACCATAATTACTGCCTCCAGGAGAAAAGTCATCCCAGATTTATCCTTGTAGGAGATTTACACACAGATTCACAGCTTGTTCCTCTCCTCAGAGTGTAGAGACAATCCTACACCATTACATGGTTTGAATAATCTGGAATCCCACCAATTCATCCTTCCCATTGCTGCCATGATAAGATTAGAGGCCTTTGTGAGAAACTGTGTGTACTTTGGCTTTATTTTGGTATCTAATCAGTTCACATTGAATCAGAATTAGCACTGTAATATGAGGAAATAGACAGCATATTTGTCTGGGAAAACAAAGGCAGGCAATGATGCTATGTGTCAGTGATAGTCCTTCTTAACTATGCAGTGAAACCATTTTTTCTCAGCCTGAAACTTCAGTCTTGATTAACCAATTCTTTCATTTTCTTCTCCTTGTTCAGCCTTAAAAGTTATTTACAAGGTACTTGTAGAAGAGGGTGATTCAGGCTGCTCTAATGCTTGGTTTGTTTTTGTCTCAGCAAATTGCCTGCTGACCTGCAAGCAGTGACCAAATCAGACTGAAATTAGAAAGGTGGTGGAATATGCCCCAGTTGCTCCTCAATCAATACCAGTCGAAATTACTGCAAACCTGGAGCCATGGTGCATGTAATACATCATTTTGTAACCCCATAAATTGCTTTTAGCCTGTCTCTTCTGATTTCCTTTTAATGGCCTTTCAGCTAAGATCAAGTGTAGCATCAGTTTCATATCAGCTGTGTACCCTACCCGGGACCATCTCACACTGGCACTGGGATGAGCTCAGCCAAATTGCTGTAGCTCCGCGATGCTGGTCATTTGGAAGTTGCTCTGAGATGTCTCCCCTTTGCCACTCACATTCAGAGAGGCAGTACTGTGAAGTCCTGCCCAGAGACTTATCCTGTTTTAAGGAAGGAAGGGAGGTGGAGAGAGGATATTTGAGTTTGGATTTAACCCCTGGGTTACACAGCTCCAAGGCACTGTCCCTTCCTATGGTTTCTTTCAGCCAAACAGAGCAGTTTCAGTCCCCAGAAGCCATGGTCCTGCAGACCTCTTGCCATGGCTTCCAGAGACCACAGCTGGGGAGTTGATGCTCTAGGTAGTGCATTTCCTGAATCATCTCTTTGCTTGCTGGGAGCTGTGTGAGGCTCGAAGAGCAGGTGTTGAGCCTACCCTCCTCCTGAGATGGCCCTGTGGCTTGTGCTGAGATGGAAGATGCTCACCATCTGCTAATGTTGCTGGCCTGGCCATGCTGCTCTCCTCCCAGCATGTATGTGCCTGTATCACAAAACACACCGCAAGAGAGACCCCGACCTGCCTTTACACCAGCCGCTGCAGCTGAACTGGAAACATGATGGGCACTGAAAGAGCAGCTTGATCCCCTCCACTGGTCCTTTCTAAAGGCTGTGTCCATGGAGTTATTTTCAAACAGCTTTTAAGAGAGGAGTCAAGCCCAACCCAGCCAGAAGCAGGACCAACACTGCATCCCTTCAAACAGGACTTTTGCTTTTTGATGCCTTTCCTCGTCCTCAATCTCATTTTGTGCGGCTGTTTGCTTCTGGTTCCAGGAGACACCTTCTCATTTCCCATGAGATGTGCAACAGGGAGATGTTTACCCTGGGTGCAGCCCCTTCACCTGCGCCTTTCCAGCACTTCCCACTTAGGATGCCAACTCGTCTGTAAAGTATGTTCTTCCCTGGCCTTAATTTCAAGGGAGGTGTTGGGGGCATAAAGAATAACATGCCCTTCCTGTTAAGCAAATCCCACTATCTCAGACCTTCCTGGGCATGAGTAGCTGGGGAAAGAAGTCAACTGGAGATCGGCTACACTGCTTGCTCCGAACATCAGTTGAAAATGAGAACTTTTCCTCTCATTTCAGTGACATTTATCCCAGTTTTAAGCAGAGGGGTGGGTAAAAGGGAACAAAATCCCCCATTTTTATTGTGAATTTTCTTTCCTGCTTGTGCATGTAAAGCCAGTCATAGAGCTGGATGGGGCTTCTCATCTGTATCCAGCAGCAGATGTTTCTTGGGGATCACTTTGGAGATGCCAACAATCTCCCTCCTTTTTACCACTGCTGAGGAAAAGGAAATTTAACCATTCCACTGTTACAGCAAATGCCACAAGAAACCAAAGTGTGCTCAACAGCAGACAAGAACTCAATTCATGGTGAAAGATAAGAGGATGAAGGACTCATATGGGAAAGGACCCACTCACCCACCCACCCTCACTGCAATGCCTATGTGCTCCCACTTGCTTCTGTTCCACTATTCCCTGGCGACTGGCCTAAAGAGCTGTTAGGAAATCTTGGAAGAACTATGGAATTAGCTGTAATTAAAGGACAGCCTTGGTCCGTGTTGGTGCCATGTGCAAGTGAAGCGATTCCCTGGGCTAGGAAGAGACATAATGAACCGAATTACCCATAAGATGCTTACAGTTTGTTGACTCGATCTGTGCAACTTGCAGCACCCAGAAATGATAATGTAGGCTGCGTTGCAGAGAGCTCAAAACACTTTCAGATGTTCAGAGAGATGGTCAGAGATCAGATTTTCCTATCAGAAGTATCAAACACCTCCTCCTTCCACCAAAACACAGCCTTTTAAAGAACATCTTAAGAGGAAAGCTGTGCCTCCTGTTGGGGGGCAGAAATGCAAATATCGTATTTCAAGCTGGCGTTTTAAGATGAAAACTTCCCTTTTGTCTTGTTTCCAGTTTTCCCAAGGGAATGCCAGCATTTTCCCACTGGAACTGCTGGCTTCCTTTCAAATGATGTTTAGTTCAGAAGAAAAAGAATTTTTCTCTTGGGAGAGTTACAGGGTCAATATCGAAAGCAATAAAACGCTTCTGAGACTCTGGAAGGAAATGCTGTGTTTGCCCCTGTGTGCCAATGCCGCCTGTACTGCATAAGCCTCTTGTATCCCTTTACATAAAAGAAGGATGCAAAGGGAAGCAGGTGCGTTGGAGGAAGACACGTGCAAGCGGTGATGGAGCAACCCATGAGTAACTGGCCTTTATTTTCCTAGGACCTTACAATCAGATGGCAACTTAGGGACACAAAGGAAGCCAGGGTGGGATTTCCCAGCTCTGACTCCTAAGGGAAGAGAGCAATGTAAATGCTTTGAGTCTACTTTGCTGTTCTGCTGCCTTTCATCAGGAGTTGACAGAAGTTTCAAGGTGACATGGAGGTGTCACTGCTGTGGCCTTTTCCTCTTGGTGGGCTTCAGGCGGATTAACAGAAGCCACCACACTTTACAAGTGATGCAGTCCTGCCTGTGCAACCAGGATGTTGATAGCAGCTTTGGATGCAGGTACCACTTATCACAGTTACTCTCCATAGGGAGTCTTAAAGCTCCTCAGATCTTCTGTAACTGAATAAAATCAACATCCAGCTGCAAACTTAATTCCTTTTCTCTCTGACTATCAGGAGCAGCATGCCATTGGCTATAAGCCCCAATGCCTTTTACCCCAATGCCTTTATTTGAGACCGCAGTATTTAAAACTTTCTGTTAATAACAGTAAAAAGCCCTCTTAATTAATAGAGGTTGTAAGTGACGCTTGCACACAGAGCAGTTTGACAAGAGAAATTACTTCTGTAGAAACACGGTAATGAACTTGTGTGCAGATCACAATCCTGATAGCCGTAAAGCACTGCCTCTGGTTTCAATCTGCAGGTTTGACCTTTCACCAAAAATGAATTTTAATAGGCAGTTGACTTAAATAATTGGTGTGTGTTCAAATCAATGCTGGAATGCGATGTCTTGGTGGTTAAGGTAATGGAGGTGTATGAAAGGCTTTTTAAAAGATTTTCAGATTCAGATCAGGAGGATGAAGTTTGGGGAGATCGGAGCTCAGTTCTGTGGCTGCATTACCACTAGAGCACCCCGTATGACCATTGCTTCGGCAAAAGGACCTTTTTACCTCATCGTACCTCTCCCATTCCTCTTGCAGTAGTCCCTCCTTCTGCTCTTGTACAAAGGTTATGGAGATGAGGAGGATGTTGCGCTCTCTGGATTGCTATGGGGAGGAAAATCTGGGTGCACATCCACCCCAGTGTAAGTTAGAGCCACCTCGGGATGCTGTAGCACATCTCAGCCCCTGTGCCTGCACTGAGCTGGCCACACACAGGGGCTTCAAGGCTCCCGCAAGTAATGCCTGTGTGATCTCTGTGAGCTCACATTTGCACATGCAGAGTAAACCCATGTGTTTGCAGAGCACGATTTCTGCAGTGGCCCACAAGAAGGTTCCCTTTGCTTGTAAAGCACAGCTGTCACTCTGGCTTTCATTTATCACGCATGGCTAAGAATAGGGGATGCCTCATAGCATCCCAGCATCAAGCACTGACAGGTCTGTAGTGTAGGAGACTGCTGAGGGCCTGGTCTCTCTTCTGAAACAAATGAATGTAATGTCTGCACATTAAGAACAGACTGAACAGCAGAGGGCAAGGCAGCACACCATGGTCTGAGACCCCACTCTGACAGGCTGAGGCTGCCACCCAGCCCTGCTGGCCACCAGAGCTGGGTGTCATTGGCAGCATGGGCAGATACGTCCACTCTGGTACTGAAGTGCAGAGCGAGATGCAGATGCTTATATTCATCACATGTATTGATTTTTGTGCTTTGCTGCTGAATCTCCCCCCTCACACTTTTACATTTCTACCATATACAAAAGTTTGATGCTTTGCTCAGAAAGAAAGTAAAACCCCATAAAACACCAAAAGTGTTTCAACTTGGACGCTCTATCAGCTCTTTTCTCTGGGCTGGCCTCTCCGTATGCGTTCTCCATGAAGAACACAAATGATTTGTCATGAAGTCACACATTTCCTCCCTGGGTAATCCAGGGGACTGGGGGAAGAGCTCTCAGGTGGAGCAGATAGGCTTTGTTTTGGTGCCTTGAATCCAGGCCACCTGATAATCATTAAGCACCATGAGTTTATAAAAGGCTCCTCCCCAGCTCAGGTAGATTGTGGTGAGTGAGGAGCTCATGTTGGAGGTTTCCAGGATGAAGAGCCTTTCCAGAGGAGGAGAGGGCTGTGGGAAGAGGAGCAGCTTGGGACCAGGGGTGGTAGGTCAGGGTGGTGACTGCTCTGATTTTGCTTCTGCTTGAAATAGCTGCTTCCCTTTGGGGCTCAATCTCTAGTTGTGGGGTGCCAAGGAGCAGGAGAGGGCTTGTGCTTTGGCAAAGTCTGATTAAACATGAGGAGGTTCTCTGGTCTTTCAGGGAATGTACCTGGGGAGAAAGGGCTGTGCTTGAACTCCTGCAGTTGAAGCAGCTTTCAGTAGAGCTGCTTCATGGATGCCAGGGAGGTCAAATGTTGACCTGTGTTTGTAATGACCACCCAGAAGGGATTTACAAGTAGGAAGTGCAGCACTGGCTCTGTTGGTAGGTGGCAATGTGGTGTGTGTCCTGGTGTGCTTGCTTTCTGGTATGTGTTTATATTGGTAGAGGAGGCTGAGCTGCAGTGCTGGTTCATGTGCTTGACTTGGGGCAGGGGGGCTGGAAAGGGAAGGGCTGTGTGCTCTGGCTGTAATATTTATAACAACCTTTTCCTTCTTTGTGTTTTGCCTGTCCGATGCTTTTTGGCTGCAGAGAGATCACTTTTGAGGAATGTATAATTGCATGTTTCAGCTGAGCAGGAAAGCTTATGTGAAACAGCAAACCCCAACATCTAGGGGCTTCTGCTGCTAGCTAAGACTGCGATAAAGCCACCAGGTACTCTCAGAGCAGGTCAGATGAAGTGCCTTGTGATGCTTTGTGTTTGCCTGGTGAGGCTGGCTGTGCCTGGGGTGGGGTGGCCCAGGGGAGGACCAGAGTGTCTCTGGGGACACTGGGTTCTGCAGTGTGTGATGCTGATGTGTACAAGGGCACCACAGAAAACCCCATGTCTCCTGGGAGGAGCTGAGCCTGCCATGGTGGGCACTGCCTGCCGGGATGCATCTTGCTCCTAGCAGACCAGCTTCATTCAAACAGAGTTTTGCTGCATCTTCTGAAGCTAAATTTAAGAGACTATTTGCAATGAGTTGCCCCTATTTTTAGCCCAGAACAGTTCCTCGTCTGCTCTTGTTGTGCAGCTGCATGTGCAGCTGTACTGGGGTGATACAGGGAGCAGCATGGGGCCTGGTGTCACTGTAGCTGTGCCCAGTTCACGCCGGGGTTTCTGAGCTCTCCTTGGGCTTGAAGTGGGGGATGCCTTTAAGACTCTTTATTGAATAAGTCAGCAGGAACTGAAGGGCTGCAGAGAAACATGGTTTGCACATGGGATTTTTTTAGGAAGTTGTAAATCCTGTGGAATAGAAAACATTTTTCCTGTATTTGCTCTCAAAATGGAATGGCTGCCAGCTCAAATAATTTTGTGATGCTTCTGTAAATAAGGTTCACAGGTATGACTGATACAACAATCTATCATCATGCCAAGCGGCTGCTTCACTCTGTGACTGCAATTTGATCCTGATGCGGAATAACTTCTTTAATATATAGGGGAAATAACCATAGCTTGTTTTCCCAGATTATTCCTTCTCTGGAAAGGTAAAGAAACGAAATCTTTCCATCAAGCCATGTTTCTGCTTCATTAATGTGTGCTGCAGACCCTTTGGTGGAGTTGCAGTTCCCATGCATGACAAAGTTGAGCGTGGCAGTGGATGGCAGATGGGCCTGACACAGATAGGAAAGCATAGGGGGAAAAATTCACCCTTTTGTCTCTGAGTTACTGGCCATGCTCAGCGGTGCCTCTGCCATAATGCTGCTGAGATAATCTATCTTCTACAGCCTGGAATCTGGTAGGATTTGAGACTGACAGCGTGGAAAATAGAAACTGTCTTGGCATTGAGTGGGCTGGCAGGGAAGCCTCTTCCTGGGGGTGGGATTGACAGGGCAGTAAACCCAATTACCATGGACCCTGGCCTTGGTTTGCCAGGGCTGTGCTTATGCAGACAACATTTCTGATTGCAGTGGCTCTGCTTGTGCTCAGGTGAGTGGTTCCCATATGTGGAGGGTTGCAGCTTTCAGGGCTGTTGCAATATTGCTGTATGGAAGTCACTTCGAAGTAATGCTTCTTGCTGCTATGCGTTACGCACTTGAGCTGTATTCCAGTGCTGAAGCGACGCCTGGAGGAGCAGTGCCTTCTGGAAGCATCATTCCACTCCTCTATCTTCTGGAAAGTTCATTGCTGCCTTGACAAAATCCAGTTTTTATTAAAAATGATTAATGTCTATGCATTTAATCAAGGAGTATTCACACAGCGATAGCTTTACTATAATAGCTGGATTTTAAACAGCTTGTGTCCTGATGCGTGAGGTGCGTTATGTTATTTGACAGCAGTGACATTTATATTTGTAATTACTAAATGGTGGCAATCCATCGGAAAGCCTGCCCCACTTGAGGGAACAAAATGGATGGAAATGCACAGCTCCGAAAAAGCACAAAGTGCCACAATACATCAGCGCATCTGGAGATTAAAAAAGCCAGGGATGACATTTTCCTACCAAACAAAAGCACATCCATGTTGCCAAATAAATTGCTGACTTTTCATTATTTCTTTTGTATTAATGAAATGTTTTTGTCCTGCTTACTGCCTGACACGGTTACCTCTTCATTTCAGAGTGCAGGAGCATCTCGAAAGCAGATGATGTCATGTGCAGGAGTCGTGGGCCTCCCTGGGTTTGATTACAGAATGCTGAGAAATTGGGCAAGTCAAGCTGGAATTGAGAACCCAAATCTGATATAAATCTTGATAAATTGGTAGGGGAAAAATGCTTGGAGCTGCTGTTTTTAAAGTGCTGAGAGGTAGGATCAACTTATCAGCTGGCACAAGCTATTTTGAAAGCGGCATTAGGCTATTAACACTTAGCAGATATGATCCCTCCTCCTGCAAGAGGGATCTTTATCAGTGCATCTTTGATTGGATCATAGGGGAAGGAGATGTTCTTAGGCCTGCTGCTCAGTGGTACTTATCCCCTAGTTAACAAGAGCTGTTGGAGGAGATTGCTACCTGGGTTGTGCACATGTAGTAAGAACAGGGAGATCTAAATGAAATCCGTAACTTGGGTGATTTGTGTCACCCACTAGGATGCCTGGTGACACTGGACTGCTGTTAATCCCTGTCACCAATTTCCTCTCATCTTCATGGATTATTAGAGCCTTTTCAGTCCAGTTTGGGTTTCAGTCCTGGCTGCACAACAGTCCATAGTATTAAAACAGACCTTGCTAGACCTGCGCAAGATGCAGAAACCTCCTGCAAGGACTGCTCCTCTGGAAGATTTAACCCTTTTTATTTCCATCTAGCCCTCCACCACCCCCTGAGTTGGGTGCCCAGCATCTGGCTTAGGTGCAAGAAGCATGGACAGGACCTGGGGACCAGGCAAACCTAGCGGCTTGTGGGAGAGGCTTTTCCATAGTAGCTGGATTATTAAGGCAAGACAAAGTTCTAGAGCTATCCCAGGTCATTGCAGGGTCTGACAAGGTGCTCTTCAGAGCAGCGGGCAGCACACAGACAACACACATCCTCTGCTGTCCTACGGTGCTAGAGCCAGGCCTTTAGCAACTGGCATAGGTGCTGCTCAGGACTTGGATACATCCATCTGTTGCGGGTGTGTGATTCTGCTGGAAAGAGTCTGTAAATGCAGATTAAAGTTAGCTTGGTGCACAAGGGAGCTTGGTTTGCCTAGCTGTGATGGTGTACACCCATCTTGATGGTGTCTAGACATGAGCAGAGTCTTGTTTTATTGCAAAGCTCCAGTTGCTGTAAATAACAATCTTGTGACTTCAAGTTCGTGTTGCACCTGGATTTTTTCCGATAGTCATAATAGATATTTTCTCTTTCCGTGTGTATTGGATATATCTCCTTTTCAGGTGGTAATTTATGCTGATTGCAGCTCATCAGTCTTGCATCTTGCCTGCACAGGGTTTCTTATGCCTTCTAATTTACTGAAGGAAGTGTGTATTGACAGTTCTCAATGAATTCCACAGTACAGGAGATGCATGTGGTGCTGAATCCTTGCAGAACAGTGAGTCCCAGAGAGTCTTTGACAATGCCTAATGGTTTTATACTCACGTAAATGCTTCATTATAATAATCCAGCAGTGGCAAAAGTAGCAAAAGCCTTATGATAGTCCTCTTATTCAAAATAAAAGCACTATCAAAAATAAGTGATCTATCTATCATCTTGCCATGGGTTCTTCGGTTGATAGCAAAATCTGTCCTTTAGATAACACTGAAGTCCTCTTCATCAGTGGTTTTCTAATCAAACTTTGCTTTCAGGAATGATCTATAAACTCTATCAGTGTTTATGTAAAAAGAGGTTGGTGATTCAAGAAGAAATGAAATATTTAGGTAAGACTAATCCTGAAAGCATAGCTGCTTTAGCTGTAATCATTCATCTTATGACGTGGGTGTATTTGGCGACAAACTTTTCCTTTGGAAAAATCTAGTTCCATTACAGTTTAAAATACTAAAGGGAAGAGAAAAAGAACAATTTTTGGATAGAAACAATGTGGCAATAGAAGTTAATGGCATTTAAAACAAAAGTAAAATGCCACATGTCTGGCGTGGGAACAAAAATAAAGCTATGTTTTGAAGGTGGTCCCTGACCATATGTGCATACTTAGTGCAGCTCTGCAGTTGCTGTTCAAGATGTCATCTACCTGGACTTGTGTAAAGCCTTTGACACTGTCTCCCATGACATCCTTCTCTCTAAGTTGGAGAGACATCAATTTGATAGGTGGACCACTCGGTGGATAAAGAACTGGCTGGATGGCCGCACGCAAAGAGTAGTGCTCAGTGGCTCAGTGTCCAGCTGGAGACCAGTAACGAGTGGTGTCCCCCAGGGATCGGTGTTGGGACTGGTCTTGTTCAACATCTTTGTGGGTGACATGGACAGTGGGATTGAGTGCGCCCTCAGCAAGTTTGCTGATGACACCAAGCTGTGTGGTTCGGTTGATACATTGGAGGGAAGGAATGCCATCCAGAGGGACCTTGACACGCTTGTGAGGTGGGCTGATGCCAACCTAATGAAGTTTAACCATGCTAAATGCAAAGTCCTCCACCTGGGTCGGAGCAATGCCAGGCACAGCTACAGATTGGGCGGGGAGGAGATTGAGAGCAGCCCTGCAGAGAAGGACTTGGGGGTGTGGGTTGATGAAAAAATGAACATGAGCCAGCAGTGTGCGCTTGCAGCCCAGAAGGCCAACCGTATTCTGGGCTGCATCAAAAGGAGCGTGACCAGCAGGTAGAGGGAGGTGCTCCTGCCCCTTTACTCTGCTCTCATGAGACCTCACTTGAAGTATTGGGTGCAGTTCTGGTGTCCTCAACATAAAAAGGACATGGAACTGTTAGAACAAGTGCAGAGGAGGGCCACGAGGATGATCAGGGGACTGGAGCACCTCCCGTATGAAGATAGGCTGAGAAAACTGGGGCTGTTCAGCCTGGAGAAGAGAAGGCTGCGTGGAGACCTCATAGCAGCCTTCCAATACCTGAAGGGGGCCTCTAGGGATGCTGGGGAGGGACTCTTCATTAGGGACTGTGGTGAGAGGACAAGGGGTAATGGGTTTAAACTTAAACAGGGGAGGTTTAGATTGGATCTGAGGAAGAAATTCTTTACTGTGAGGGTGGTGGGGCCCTGGAATGGGTTGCCCAGGGAGGTTGTGAATGCTTCATCCCTGGCGGCGTTCAAGGTGGGGTTGGACATAGCCTTGGATGGCATGGTTTAGTGGGAGGTGTCCCTGCCCATGGCGGGGGGGGTTGGAACTCGATGATCTTGAGGTCCTTTCCAACCCTTACTATTCTATGATTCTATGTCCCTGTAGAGCAGCAAGACAGTGCAGTCACATTGCCTTTCTCAGTCTGGGGGAGATGCTCTGATGGTCCTTTTTATCCTGGGATAGATTAAAAGTTTTAAGGCAAGAACTGCCTATAGGGCATCTTTACAGCAAAGAAAGTACTGATATCTCTAAGGTGCCCTTTGGAACCTCGTGGGTCCCCTCCATCCCATGGCGCTAAATCCCTGTGTTTCTGTGTCATTCTGGGCTAAGGCCACTGCGGAGCTCTACTGCTCTAGCAAGCATCAGCATGTGCCTTGCTCTGCCCATGATGCAGAGTCTTGAAACTGGCAGGTTTTGCTTGTCTATAGTATTTCCACACCTAAAGCCTGATCGCTGTTGTGGCAACCTTGAACTTTTGTGCTTTATCATCTTCCAGATGAAATGACTCAGTCTGGCACAAGGCTGGTGAGGTACTGAGCTGATTACAAATGTGTAGCTTGTATCAATAAGGGAAATTAAATAATTCCTCAAAACCATGCAACGTGTCAGTTCTGCCACAGTTCAGTCAGCTCTTCACTTTCTTATTGGCTTTTTATAGTTGAAATTTCCTGAAAGTGCACTGTGGAAATCATGTTTGGGGTGACTGATTGTGCACAGGCTGAGCTTGAGGTTTGAGTGGGGTGAGTGACTGGAAGGGTTCAATAGTCCTTCAAGTGCAAGGTCCTGTGAATTCTGCTGGGAAATAGATGTAGAGTAGAAAGGTTTTAGTGAGCAACTTAATGTGTGAAATTAAAATCTACCCAGGTCTCAGGCACACAGATCCTTGAGAACACATTGAATTCCTATCTTGTGACAATCAGAACAGGGTTTCAAAGGAGTACAGGGACATGAGGCTAACAGCACACTGAGCTCGGGTAGCTGTACAATAAATCTGTGGCCTGGACGATGCACAAAATATGTGTCATATCCTGACAGGTTTGGGGATTAAAGTACAGCAGGTCTTCCAGGTTATGAGAGCTCCAGCAGGAGCTGTCCTATCTCCTGGGGTCGGATGTCCTGCTGGCATTTGTTTGGTACCTAGCCCTGCCCTTTCATAGGCAATCTGAGACTGGACTGAACAGGCTGGGTAAATGCTGTGGATTAAACACCTTACAATGCACCTGACCTCTGCTCCTTGGCCAAACCCTTTTGTGATACAGGATGGCAATGGATTGGAGATAAATTAGAGGCCTGAGGGTTTTATTAGACTAAATATGAATGATAAAATTGCATTAACATTCCTCCAGTTGTATAATTTAACGTAATATTCTATCAGTTTTATCCTGGCCCTCTAAATTTTTAATTTTTCAATATGTTAAAGCTGCTTCTCCCCTTTTTCTTAAAAGCTTGCAATTGCTTCATGGAAATAGTGAGAAGGTGACTGAAAAATACCAATGGCTTTGCAGATGTTACTGGGGCTTTTGGAATCCACACAAATTGCTGTGTTAGGGTCAGGGGAAAAAGGGAGGTAGCTGAAAGTCTGTCTTGGCTCAAAGAAGAATCCCAGTCCTGTTCAGGGAACTTGCAGGCAGGTGCTGCTGCTGGAATGTGCTTGGGCAGCATCCCAGGGGAAAGAAGGTCATCAGTTAAAAAATAAGGTGGTGTTGAAACAAGCAAATGAAGTCCAGGCCAGGCTGCTACTGGCAGTGCCACTGTGCCATCCTCTCTGCAAGACAAGATGGCATTTAATGAGGGATGCCTGCTTCTCCTTCTTCTCCTGTAGGGAAACTTTTCCAGACTTACTCTCATCTAATGCTTAGACACTTAGCTAACAACTGAGTTTGTGCTGGGAATTAAATACGAAATTCCTCTTGTGCTAATACTGGTCTTTGTCTTACACATTGTTGGTGGAGGCAGGGGTCGCTCCAGCTCTCAGTGTAAAAATTGGCAGGGTCGGATGCTAGTAACCTCTTTGATCTATTAAAACTGTAATTGTATGCCTGGTCTTTCATTTTTCAAACCAAAATGAGCTATTTTTAGTCTCTTTTTGTGAGATTAACACAACACGGCTTTTTGTACCTGTTCCGGTCTGAATTAGAGTTTTACTGAATTGGGATGCCTGGGCTCATCCTGTTTTTAAGATCCCCTACTGCTACCTGAGCAATGACACTAATCTCCAGCTTCTCCTGAGCACACCTTCTGTAATAATCACAGAAACTCATTAGCCTCTCTTGTGGCCCAGCCATATCATCGGCTTATTCTATCAACAAATACACAAAGGTTGTCATCTTCCCAGGGGCTATCTCTTACACTCAAATAGAAACTACTTTTTCCTGTGGGTTATATTTTATTGCTGTCCCTGTTCCAGTAATTTCCTTGAAATGAACATATGGTGGTTTCAGGATCTTTGCAGGCACCTGGCAGACTTGCAGCCGTCAGTACAGTGTGTCTGAGAAGCATCTCTTGCAACTGAGAGGGTGAAGGATATCAGTCTGAATATGTTGATATTGTCCAGAAAATCTGATGCCTTGATAACAAATCAAAGCAGCCGTGTTAGGGTTAGTGTCTGGCTGCTCTGAATGGCAAGATGTTGAATAATTACTGTATAGATCCTGGGAAGATGCCTCCATGAGGATGCTTATTCTCTCCCCGTGTGGGTATTTCTACAGACCTTGCAGGTGTTGGGTGGGAAGGTTGGTGTGGGCTTCCTGGCCTTTTTCTTTACCTGATTTAGGAAATTGCTGTTTACCTGACATGGGAATTTGAGTACACGAAGTTGGATCTGGGTTTAACTGCTGTTAACTGCCCTTCACTACTTGGAGATTGTGCTGTTGTCTCTTTTGAGATGTAAAATCAGAAGGTTTTTCTGTCTCTTGTCAGAAAGGCTTTGAGGAGGCATTGTCATGACCGTAGGGAGCTGTGTGGAGCTGCTTGGGTTTGCATGGTCCAGTCTGCCCCTCTGCATTTCAAGCTGTCACAGTTTGAAGCTGTTTAATAACTGACAGCTCTGCAAAATCGAATGCAAAGCATATACGTTGTGCAGTCATTCTTAGTAGTGCCAAGTGACGCTTACTGGGTGAGGTTGCTTCAATCATCCAAAATTGGCCACTTGTAGCAAGCTACGGGTTGAATTTCTTCTTGTAGTAGATGAAGTAACACACAGGGCATTGTCTCCAACCATCAGGTCAATTCCTGTGAAAGAAAATCTGATCAAACCCTTAATTTCTCTTCAATTGATTAGATAGCACAGGCATGTTGAGAAGACACTTACAAAGACCACTTCAGCCTTAATAAATCCCAGAGAAAAAGCAACAGTGCTTAATTTTCCAGTTGGCTACATAGAATTTGTTAAAGCTATAGTCTATGAAAATTGGCTCACCCTAGAGAGCTTCCACTCAATCACATACCTTAACAAAGGGCCTCAGTAAAGCAGCAGATAAGCACTGAAGACATGAATGGCTGAGTGTGGTACATGGTTTAAAAATGACTTATTAGAAGAATTTAGTGCCCTTGTGAGTGATACAGCTGCTTTAGAGTGCTTGGCAGTCTCCAGGAAGGAGACCTTGGAATCGGCAGCAGGAAATACTAATTGATTCAGCCAGGATGGGTATGTTTTGCATCACAAATTACTTAGGGCTTATTCAGGGTCTTAAGAGAAATTTCTTACTTTATTTTTCTGTATTGGTATCTAGCCATTCAAAAAGGCAGTGGACCTGTGCAAAGTGCATGGTGCTTGTCAATGTGAGGACCCACAGATGTCTAAATCTATTCACATCCTCCAAAGAGTCAATCCATGCAAAATGAAGCTGCTCGGGGCACAGTACAAGGCACAGCTGTTTTTGTGGGCTCTCATTTGTGAATAAAGACCTTTTCCACTGACTTCAGTGAATGGTCTCGTTCCTTCCTGGAACCTTACTAGCAGTGTGAATGTACGAGTTCCTTGCAGTTTTCTTTTGTGGATGTCTTGCTATAAATCTGTTTATATTGCTGTTGATTAACCTGATGCCCATATAGAGGAGACTATTACCCCACAAGGGTATTGCGGAAGGAAAGTGGGATGCTTTATGTATGGGGATGATGCATTCACCTTCCAGCTGCTGTTTGTGATTCCAGTGCAGAAAATAAACTTCAGTGCTATTCAGCTTGAAAAACATACTGGATTTTTCTTGAATTCCTACTGAATATAGAAATTTAGGCTATTCTTAAAGGATTTTTCCCCTTACAAGGCCAAGTCTGATTGTCTGATCTCACTGATTTCAAAGAGCACTCAATCCTAGTTTGTAACTACAAACTTTCTACTTTAGGAATTAGAAGTAGTAATTATAATCTAAATGGGCTATTTCTGGCTGAGGTCAGTGGACTTCAGACACTGTGTAACTGCTGAAAGGAGCATCTTTTAATTGGCTGTAGCTGAGCTTTGATCCTCTTTGAGACTTGGGGGAAATGGGAGTTCAGTAAAGAGAATTGTTGAGGGCAAATATTCTTCTGCTCCCCATATTTGTTACAATTCCTGTTGCTCCTGGTGAAAGCAGGCGAATGAAGGCTGTTTTCTGTGAGGGGTGGGGTGGGTCCATCAGAACATGTTAGGAAACAGAAGGTGTGGTTTCCTTTCCAGTCCACTTCTCATGGCTTGAAAATGAATCCAAGTGGGAAAGTTAAGGGAAACAGTCCCCCTTGATCTCATATTTTGGTTTATATCACTAGGAGTGCAGGCAAACACCTATGAAAATCACTGAAATCGCTGTCTTGATGTACACTGTAGCATAGTCTTAATTTTGTCTTCTATAGGGGTGTGTGAACAAATGATGTGATATGAGCTGTGGCCAGATCCTGGATTTTCGTTCTTTCCCACCTTGAGCAATATGCTGTCAAGGGCAAATTGGAAGCAGTGGAGAGTTTTGCCTCTGCCGCTAATATCACAATAATGAAAACTTCAAATCTTTGCTTAACTCCAGGACAATTGGACTTTTTTCATGAAGATCAAGTATGTTTCTAGCTCTTGTAGATGGAAACCTTGAGCTAAGTGTAGCCTAAAGCATTTAAACAGACGGCAGATGAAAGTAATGCAGTGGTTGGAGCTCTTTTAATAATGACTCTTAGGGCTTAATTCATGACTTTGAAGCTCGTGGGGTGGGAAGTCTGAGGACTCCTGGGGTCTAAGGCACATCAATAACAGTAATAGCCTCTCTATGGATTGATGAGCTTAACTGAGAAATGAAGGAAACCAGCTGCGTTCAGTAATGATGGCAGATACATCACAACTCTTGAGCAATGCCCTGTCTGCATGTACCTGGGATGCTTTTACCTAGCAAACCTGGACCTGAGCAGCTCAGTAGGGAATACTGATGTTTTGTATGTAGGCTGCAATTTGCAGTCGAGTTGGAGACTTCTACATCTCCAGCATGTGCATATCCTTAAGGAAGCAAGGATCAAAGATGTTGTCAAGGCCCATCACAGTGCCCCCACTTGTATTGTGGTCCTGGTTGGTGCTCTTGACATCTCTGTGTTGGAGCCATCACATAGGGTTAAACAATCTTTTGCATATTGAAGAGCTCTGCTGGAGATGCACAGAAGTCAAATCTCTGGGCCTAGATGACTAATGGTAGGGGTTGGAGCTGCGAATCTGTGACTTTTGTTGTTAGAGTAGCAAGGCAATATATCCTGGCTGTCAGGACAGTGTAATTCAGGCACTGCTGCTATTGCTAGACAGGAAAGCTGTTCCTTTCCAGTGAGCAGCTCTGTGAGATTTCTACTCCCTCCTCATCTGAATGGAGTTAAAAACACAGTCCACCCTGTTTAGCAGGCAAGTCAGCTCTCCTGCAGCCTGATAAATACTCCAGGCTTGATAGTCTTGCTTCCTCCACAGGAGTGCTAGTAGCCATTTGCCAGCTGTTTGCCCTGACCTACAGTCATCGGTGTCTGTCAACACCCTTTTTCAGAGGGGGCAATGTGAGCTCTAGCAGCAATAAAGTAATTGTCAGCATCGCCTCAAGATCTATTGGTCAAACTGAGTGAGGGGAGAGCCAGCATGGGAGACTGCCTTATGCTCCCAGTCTCAACTGCAAGAGGTGTTTAAACAAAGACTTTCAAATCAGATAAAGCAGTCATAGGCTGGGCTGCCTGGAAACAGCTTATATGAGAGCATCTATTTGCACTGATGTTGATTGGATATAAAATATAGGAGAGAAACAGAGCTGTTAAGTGGGCTTTTATGTGCCTTGTGTGTAGGAGCAGGACAACTGTGGTTGCTCTGGCTAAACTAAACTTCAGCTCAGTTTCCCAGGTGAGATCTATTTGAAGGCTTTGCTGTTTGCTGGATGAAGTAATGATGTGGCTGGAGGGCTCTGGCTGGTGCTGCTGTGCCTGGGCTGAGGCTCTGTGAGGAACTGGGGAGAACCTGAGGCCTTCGAAGCAGCAGTAGCCCTGTTAGCTGATGTCCCTTTGGAAGGTCCTCTGCCTCCTTGACTTCAGCCGCAGGGCCTGTTGAACTCCCAGCTAACAGGATTGGATGGATGTCTTGTGCAGCTCCTACCTGCACTGCCTAATGTCCCTGGGCAGTCCTGGTCCCCTGGAGAACAGGGGAGCTGGCCCCTGTGTGCAGCCAAAGTGCCAGTCTGGAACTCCGGGAGGTAGCATCTATACTTTGTCCAGACAAAACATCTGATTGGGAAAGACCTATCCAGGGGAAAAGCTTGAGCTGTGCCGAGTGTATAGGGGGTTTGTATAGCCCATAAATAGTCTGCAGCAAATAGCAGTGGCTATGAAACAAACCTGCATTATTATTATCAGCACAACACTTGTGCTGTCACTGGAATCCTCAAACAGAAGCTTTGCCAAACCAGTGGGATTTTTTATTGTTGCAGCCTACAAAGTTTCCTGGAAAAAACCCCAACCCCCACACTGAGGAGTTCATAAACACCGATCCCAAAGCTCCCTTCCAAGGGGATGATTTGCTGGGCAGGAATTCAAGTTCTCTTGTTTGTCTGAGGCAGCTTGTTCTCAAGTGTTACACCTATCTCTATCCTGCTGTGAGGCAGCACCTGCGTTGCCATTGGGGTCTGGGACATGAGGTGCCACCAAGACTGGGATGGCAATACATGGCTTTGGCCAGCTCTGCAAAGCAGCTGGTGCCCTCAGTGCTCTTGCTGCCTGGCACAGTTCGCTGTTTGTTCAGCATCTCCCGCAAGGAGGCAGCTCCGGTTCTCCCTTTGTCTTTGCCAATGGCTTTGATACAGGAAAGTGCCTTTCTCCACCTTTTTGCAATGCTACGTAGTGTGAAGATGACACTAGAAGCCCAGTGTGTTTCTGGATCTCAGTGCCTCTCTGAACTCTTAGTTCTGCCTTGCACTGTCCCCACTAGCGCATCAGATAGGAGCTGGCCAGCGCAAAGCCAATGTTTTCTTTCCGAGTATGGAGCTGGTGGCACAGGATGGTGTGACATGGCAAGAGGCAGAGCATTTCCTAGCTTTATAAGGCAAGGGATGCTCTTAATGCGGTCCCCTTTGCTCTTAAATAGTTTTAGTGGCCCAAAAGTAGGTACAATGCGAATATCATTGTCCTAGCGCTTGTGGGCCATGTTTGCAGGAGATACGAGGAAGGCTCATCTTCAGGAAGAGTGCAGCACTGTACAAAGCTGGTGTGATAAGCTGGAGCTGCTGCGTGGAGAGGCATCTCCCAGCTGCTGCAAAGCTAAGACAGAGGTTTGTGACTGCAGGTTCCTGCTGTGAGTGCCTTGGCTGAGCTCCTGGTTTTCCCTGGTCTCTCCAGATGAGTTTATAGGAAAACCTCCTTGCTCACTTCCCCTTCCCAGCTGCTTCCAAGCTGCTCTGTTGAGATCCCGATATGCAAAACAAACTGGTATTGAACCTGAAGAGCTAATTTCCACTCCAGTGCTGCCACTTGAGGTCATTGGTGTCTTGTGTTAGACCCTTAATGAACTTAAGTTAAATTACCTCTATCTAAGCCAGGTAGGTGTCTGCTGGTAATTACATGGTCTGCATCTCCAGCACACTTACTTTCCTTACTCATTTTCTCAGTGTGCTTTCAGCCTTTTGCTCTGTGTTCCTGGGGACCCTGGGTAAGACCAGCAGTCTCTGTAAACCAGAGCAGTTTGGCTGGAGCTGTCTGCTGTGCTGGGTCTTAGGCTGGCTTTCCCTCCCTTGTCCCTAGCCTGTGGTCCTAATTTGTGTTACCCTATTGTAATGGCAGACCTGTCCACTTTGGAGTGCCTTGTCTGCCTTTTAACCCTTCCTGCTCCCTATCACCTAATAGCTCACTGGATGCTCTTGCACTAAATATTCATCCTGGCCATGTGGACAAGGCAGTCCTGCACCCTTATTTACCAGCTGCCAGCTGCTGTCACTCAGATCACTGCACTGGTACAGTACAAAATGGGAAAGAACTGAGAGGCCAGTCAGCATAGCTGTCCCCAAAGACCTGACCCATCTGCTCCCATCTCAAGTTGATGTCAAGCACCTTGGCTAACCCAGAGATGTGAACCTCCATCCTTGTGATCCATTAACCTCAGCATGAAGAGACATTACAATGCAGGAGATGGAATGCTGCTCAGCAGTGCCACTGGGCATTAACAGTGTCTCATCTTCTGAGCTACAAGAGCTTGTTCAACAGCCGTGAGTAATTTCTGTGTTTAAGCATGCTTTGTAACTCATTTTTCTGCTTATCTCTTAGAGAGCTCTCAAGGTTACAGACTTACCTCAACTCTTGCACTCTGAACTGCAGAGGAAGCATCTTTGATTTCCCGCTTTCCCTGATGTCTCCTGTCCCCCTTACTTTCACTGGCAGATAGCAGCATTGGCTGAATGTAGGCTGGTAGGGTCAAATTAAACACCTGATGGAGAAGTCTGTTTTCATATAGCAGCTGACTGCACGCACCTCAATGGCCTGGTGTGCTCTGTACAGCATGAAGGTGCCTCATCTTGCAGCTCTTACTCGTGCCTTCAAGGATAAGCAAGTTCAAGCTGAGAATACCACACTGGTTCTGCTGCTACTCCAAGCACTGAGCTCTGAGCAACCTTATACGACAGTGATAATGACAGGCCATGATGGGCACAGAGGTCCCACCTCGAGGCTGGCATCTGGGGAAGCACACTGTGCACTATGGACTTGGTGCAGATAGAAGCCATTGTGTGTGTGCAGGGACCTGGACTGTGGCAGGAGTGCTCAGTGGATCTCAAAAACACTTGCCCTTTGTCAACTATATATCAATAATCCAATAACATACCCCCCCAACCAGCATGCAGAGCAAGTGAATTCAGGCTCAAAGTGCCTCATTTCATGTGGCAATACAGCAAACTCAAGCTGAACAGCTATTGCCATTTAATTCTTGGCTGATGAATGGGCTAGCAGTTTCCTTGAGAGCAAATGCAGGTTTATTTTCTTTGGGTTATGCTCATTTTTCCTCCTGTTGTATTGTTTCTAAACCCATAGCCTACAGCAGTAGGTTAAGAAAACAACTCTACTTGGTAAGATGTTCAAAGCCTCTGGAAAACACACCACATGGAGCTGGTAAGTTGATGCCTGTATTCTGCAGAGTAATCTACACCTACTGCTTTGGGAGTGCTCTTGGCACTGGCTGTTTGTGTTAATTGGGCATCACTGCTGGAGCCCTAGAATGCCTCAAAGACCTAATCCAGCCTCACTGCTTCCTTGTCTCCCCAGCTTACAGCAGAAACCTGTAACAGTGATGTTTTACATGTGTTGTATTTCTGTCACATTATAGAGCCTTTAATGCTGCATGCTAAATCACTGGCACTGAATAAGGTTCTGTCCTTGGGGTGATGAAGTGGGTGTATTCCACCTCTCCCCCCAGGCAAAGACACAGCTGAAGTATTGGTGAGGAGTCCTGGAGATGTGGGGGTTTATAGGGCTTCCTAAAGCTGCTGCTCCTGCTTGGGACCACTTTTCCTGCTGTTAGAGACTCTTTCCTCCATCAGGTAAGAACAGATGAGCCAAAGTGGCCATTAATCTGCATCTTGCTGGTGCTTCTCTGCCTTTTGCTGAGACTCAGTGGCACTGGCTAGGATAATATTGCTCCATTTTAAGATCTGATCTAGCTAATGGCATGCAACCCTGATTCCTCTTTGTCTAGCTTTGACTTGGGGAAATAATGCCAGGGCAAAGCTTCACAGTAGCTGACAGACTGCCATTGCCATTTGCTGTATGCTGCTACTGACTCCCAAAGGGGTCTGTGCAAAGATGTTTCTTAACAGTTGAGCATCAGGACGTTTTCAAGTGCCTGCATAAATCAGGGCACAGGCTTTGGCCAAACACCATCCAGCTGTGAAGTACAACCCAACCAGTGATCGTGTGGGATGCATACACTGAAGGCAGATTTAGCAAAAGGACCTTGACTTGGCCAGTTTGTGGCTATGCAGTGAGCCCTGACCCACTGTGAAGCAGGGAGGTGAATGTGGATGTGTGTGTGCTCCACAGCAATACCTGTTTTGTGTGGGACAGGACAGCAGCAAGAGGGCCCCTTTAGGTGCCCCACAAGGGAAGATGAACCCTGGACCTCTGCATACATAACTTATTTACCATCATTTAAGAGCTGTTTGGAATAGTAAAGCTGCTCAAGGAATCTTTGCTAATGTTGGCATTAATCTGAAGGGAACACTAGATTGCATCTCCCAACAGTAGATTTCAATTTTAAGAGATCCTGTATTTCAACCTATCAGCAGTGTTCAGAAAACCAAATTGATTCCAGTGAAACTTACTGAATAAGCATTAACTGGTTTAAGTTCACTGAATGTGATACAGGTTATTTTCAAGAAAGCCTTAATCGAAAAAGGAACTGGAGACTTTTAAGTGCTTACTGCCAGTCCTGGGCAGTTATTTTCTGTAGCCAGAGTTAAAAAGGATTAGGTTAAATTTCTTCCACTGAAATAGGATCAACACGTAGAAGATGAAAAGCCTTTGGAATATCCTTGCCTAAGATTTTGAAGAAGCTTCTCATCTGATAAGACAGATCTTGGAGATATTCCTGGAGTGTGATAGCCTCATCCAAACCCTTTGATGTCAGGAGGGCTGGGGTGGGTCGGGAGAACACCCATAAAGTACTACCATGACCTGCCCCACTTGTCTGAAGCATTTGCTTGAGCACTGAAATCCACACCTGATCAAGGAAGAATTCTGTTGTCCTGTCTTGTACAGGACCTCCCTGCCAACACTGACAAGACCTTGTGCCACCCTGCGAGTAATGCTAAACTGAGGAGGCATTTTAACTGCTCTTGGGCTGAGCCTGGGGGATCAGTTGGACTTGAAGGCACCCAGTGATGACTTCTTTCAACTTAATCTCCAAGTCTTCAGGAATGATTTCCAAATGAACTTCTCAAATCCATTAAAACCCTTCTTGAAAATTCTCTTCCCAATTTAAAGAGCTGTGAAGCATCTTAAGGACAACCATCTTCTAAATATTACAGTGGTTTAAATCCTCCCCCGCTCATTCCTTGTATTTTCTGCAAAGCAATTACCAGCCTTTGCTAATTTTATCAGTGCTATTAAATGCTCATAGTCTTAAGTAGTTCTTACATTCACCTGACTAGTGAATACTCTCTATTTAAACCCTCTCACAGCTTTGAACTCTGGTCCTGCTGCACACTCAAAACATGTCTGTGCTTCTTTGATTGTGGATTTAGCAGCAAGGATGATTTGCTGGTACCCATGTAGGACTATCAGCTGAGCTATTTCGTAGTGCCACAGAGACCCAGCCCTCAGGGGTGGTGTCATGGGCTTTCCTCAGGACTCAGCATAGCTCTGGTGCTTGGGGCAAGGCAGTCACAGTGAGTGTAGCTGTCGGTGAGGGAACAGCACATCTCCTGGGTGGGAGAAGCATGGACCATGCCAGCTGAAGCTGTCTGTTCTCCGTGGGAAGCAGTGTTAACAGAAATTGAAGTTTACAAAGCCCAGCTACCCGACTATTCAAGTGTATGTTTTCCTCTCCCCTCTTCTGCCTCTTGTGGGTTGGTGCAGATCCTGCTCTGCTTGGGCTCCAGGGGAACCAGATGGCCGCTACTGTCTGTAATAACTCTAGGAGCAGTAACAGGAGCAACTGCTGCTTAGCAATTGTTAACTATGCTCTTTATGGAATTTTGTTATAGATGTACAATTAAGCTCTGCGTAGTACGTTACAGCTAATGTGTTTATTAAGAAATCTAGTGAACCAAAACAAACATATCTATACCTGATCTGACAAACTTTTCCACTAAAGTTAATTAAAGAAGTTTCCTCCTGACTTAAGTACCTTCTTGCCTTGCACCTTAAAACTAGCTAATCGGATTGTTAACCATTCTCAACAGAGAGCAATTTTGACTGCAGGGGTTTCTCAAACACATAGGGACATGGCAGGCACCATGCAGGTTAAGCAGGGCTGAGCCTGGTGCAGGGCAGCAGGACAGGGGATGTTTTGATGTATGGACCAGGCAGCAAGGGGAAGGCTGGTTCTCTGAAGTCAGGAGCCGAGATGCCCAAAGAAATCCCTGGGGGGGATCTTGGCTTGTGTGAGCCCAGCACTGTGGACTACTGCCTTTTGTCTTCATCTAGAAGGAATTTTGCAGCCTCTGCAATACCATTCAGTTTAGCAGGCATGCTGCTCTTTGACAGTAATGTCTCTTTCAGGTGGATGTTGTTGCAGGTCGGTTATACTGTGAGAACTGTTGTGTTGAGGTGGAGCTATTTTCATAGTGTTCCGCAAATCCTGTAAACTTTAAGTCTTCATATGTCTAGAGAAGAAGGTTTTCAATATCTGTATTAAGGTAAAAGCAGCAGTGAGGAAGGCTTCCAGGCAAATATGTTCTTTCTTATCTCGCTTTTTCTTCTATCACGGTTCTAATAAAATATAATGCTGCTTCCTAGAAGCCTTGTGTCTTGCTCATAGACCAGAGAATATAGGTTTCTTTAAAGCCTCAGAAGGGCAGATGTTCCCAAAAAGGTGGTAAGTAGAAGCAGCATTGGTCATCAGCACCTGAGCTGCCCTGGCTTCCCCAGTGCTGATCAGCTCAGCAGGAGGACAGGCACAGGGGAAGCAATGGCTGTGTCAAAGTGGGGATAAACCAAAACCTAGAGAGGGATAACAGCCTCGTGCAGAATTTTCAGTGCTGCTGTTGTGATGGTTGCGGTGGGTTTGGGGTGACTGAGCCCTAGAAGGTGCCAGGGCTGTGTTACTCTGCAGCTCAGCAGCACAGATATCTTCTCTCTGTGCAGTGCTGCAGCCTGTCCTCCCCCTGCATGGTGGGGACAGGAGCCTGCAGGCAGCAAATCACTTGGTGACAGGCAGGTTATGAAAAAAAGTAGAGTTTTAATTGAAGGTGTTTTGTTAATGATCCTATGAGTTTTGCTGAGGCTTATGGCTGTGTGCTCTGCACAGGACTGTGATGGTCCAGCTGCACCGGACTCTCGAGAAGGCATCTGGAGGATTGGAGCAGCTGAGCAAGCTGCCCTTGTGTCAAAACAAAGTGCTCTCTTAATCTCTTTAAGGCTTTTGATGGAAGCTGTTGCGGTTTTTCAATGGAAATGTTTCAAGGTATCACTTTATAGGGGTGATCAGAAATAAACAGACTGCTTGCCAAGCTGATGTATTGCCTTTTCCCACAATTATTGAATTAGGATGTGATGCTCACATTAGCTTTTGGAGAGAATAGTAGAAGAAATAGTAGAAAAGTAAAAGAAATAATAAGATATAGGTTTATGAATTGTATTATGTTTTTGCGTGTTTTTGAGATCTTTTATTTGACTTTCTGCAAATAGAACTGAATTGTCTTCTATAAATTTCTGCCCATCTCCATGTATAGCCAATCTTTCCCAGAGAGCTGCTAAGGCAGCGAGTTAAACATTTGCAAGCAATCTTTGTTTTCTAATGAGCACTGAAGAGGTACTGTCAGCTCTGTCATTTTGTTCAGCTTAATACTGCAATCTCTTCACAAGCTATCGTTGTGTCTGCTGCCTGCTAAGTAAGAATGATATCTTTTTAATAGTGATAAAACTGTTTACTTCTGTTTGAATGTCCTCTGAGATTAAAAACTTTACTCAATTACCTTCTGAATGGTACCTCAGCGTGGCCTGATGATACGCAGGTAGTAATGTGAACTGATTTGATTTTTCTCCAACTGAGATACTCATCACAGGAGGTGAAGAACCAAAATATTCTTCAGCAGTA
Organism: Amazona ochrocephala; assembly: GCA_039720435.1. NCBI lineage: Eukaryota > Metazoa > Chordata > Aves > Psittaciformes > Psittacidae > Amazona > Amazona ochrocephala. The sequence continues at coordinate 37,962,928 of CM077883.1, read as the reverse complement.
AATTCATATTCTTCCACCTCTCATAATAGATCAAATGCTTGTGGTATTCATGTATTATATGCTTGTTAAGAATCTAATTGTGAATGTTCTTGTAAAGTTTTCTATTGCCCTTTGTGAGGAGTAGCTGTTTATTCAGTATTTCAGTAATGAAAAGTGAGCTCTGGCTCATCAGCATCGATTGCCATTCCACAATGTCTGAACCTCTGGTTTCGGGGAGGGCAGAGCCGTGAGTCAGTGAGTAGCTGAGCCTCTTTAAAGCAGTTAAACCATAAATTACATCAGGACTGGACCTTCTGTCTCCTGTTGGAAAGCCAGCTTCTGATTTTAAGTGCTGTTGCTCTTTGAAGGTGCTTTCCAGGCTATCAAACACCTTCCCACCCTGCTCCCAACCCTTTTCTTGCTTTCTTCAGCATACCTAGAAGCTGCAAGACACACTGCAGAAAGTGCAATTAAACCAAGTTATCTTTAGCATCCTTGAGTGAGTGATGCTCTGGAAAGCCTGGTTTGACCATACTCCTCACATCTTGTCTGTATTGCTCCTGTCTGATCTGTGCAGCAGTGTATGGAGATATTAAAGAACAAAGGCACATGTTTCGCAAGGGTAGGAGACCCAGCTAAGGCTGCTTGATGAGGGACTTGTCTCTTCTGTAATCTCTCTTGTTGCTTGCATGCTGCTGGCTGTTCCCGCAAATAGCTGCTGAACCTGAGATTTGGATGCTTTTGATTAGAGCATGCTGGGATGGAGACAGGATGTGCCTGCCTGATGTTTCCAAAATAGGAAACCTTCTCAGAACTGCCACATTATGGCCTTGAGATGGGAAAATTATACATTGGCTTTCCTGGGAGTTTTGATGTTGTTTGTCCTCTGCAGCACTGAAGTAACTTCCATTTAATAACCTGACTTGGGGTGCATTTGGGGGGAAGCTTGTCCAATGTAATGCAGCCCGATTTGAATTTTATAGCAATTTAGTACCACTTGGTGTGTGCAGCCTTTCCTGATTTTTATTTCTTCAGCAGGATGAAAGTGTCTGTATGGCTATTAAAGCATTGCCCACTTTGCTAATATAGGGAAAATGGTGCCTTCTGCACATTGGCTTGTGATTGTAGAGCTGGAGAGCTGCTGTGCCTGAGGAAAACTCAGGATAGGAGCTTGCCAGGCAAGGAAGAAGGTACCTTTGTGGAAAGGTCTGCCAGGTAGAAATGCAGTGATCTATGGCCCAGACCAATGCCATTCCTGTTTGATATTGGACTTGACTGGCATAGCCCAGGGGTGCTGTATTGGGCTTTTCCACAGTAGACTGGTGTTTGGCTGGTGCCAGCATGGTATAAACGAATAGCCATAAATGAACAGTAACTTCCCCTGTGTGATGTCAGGAGAATGGTTCAAGTCCTTTCCTTTGCCAGTGATTGCTTTTTCTGAACTACACTCACAGCAGATTTCAAGGGGTTCCTCCTGTTATGGAGAACTGCCTTAAATGCTGCGAAGCATCACTAAAGGGAGTCCAGCTGTGGTGCGGGCTGATGTTGTGCCATATGCTTGGTGTCCCCCTTTGCTGCCCCAGCAGTATCCATAGCTCAGAGGTGGGGACAGAGTAACTGGATCTCCTTGTTGTGAATGTGAAGCAAACTTCGCATCTCTGCATTTGCAGTGATGTGGCTGAGCTTGCAGGCAGGAGGCGGAGGATGGACTGAAACCGTGCGACAACCCAAAGCTGTTCTGCAGCTGCGGAGAGAACTGCATGTTGGGGTGCATCAGAAACTGGGTATTTTAGGACATAAAACTAAAACTGTCCTTGTCTACTTCAAAGGACAATAAATTGTCATGCTCCCTGGAAAAACCTCATTCTGCATGTAGGTTTCTCAAGAACCTGAGATGTGAGAATTGGATTTCATCAACCACAGAAATCCAGCAGTGGTTTTAATTTTTTAAGGTTAGTCTAAGATAAAAGATGGGAGGGCAAGAACATAACATGGAGGAAATGCTTTGTTGGCCATCAGTCTGTGCCAGGTGGGATGCACTTCTCAGCTAGCTAATGCTGGGCTGGGGGCTGTGTGTCACCAGGGAGGACTTGCTGTCTCTTTTCAGCCAAACAAAAGCTGAGGGGATTTTGGGTTGGTGATTTTTCGTTTATTTATTCATTTAACAGGATCACTGACCTCGAGGTGGTGGCTTTATGGCAATGCGCATGTCTGAGGGATGGCTGGCATCCACTTTCCAAAATGAGAGTGATAAGCTGGGCATACATCTGTAATGGACATCTCACTGCTTTCTTCTGTAGCACTATGCAAAAGGTTTGGGTAACTTCTAGCAGAAATCCCTGACTTGGTATATTTTAGGACTGAATTTCTCTTTGTCATGGCTGCCTCTTGTTTGGCGTCTTGCATTTACTCTGAGATGGACTCAAGTTCTCCCTTTCTGACTGATGAGCTTTCATGTTGGAACACAAATGTTCATTAGTGCTGAAATGCGCGACTGAATTTAGAGATTTTGCTTTTCAATTCTGCTTCATTTATGCAATCCTAGAGGTCACCGTGGCCTTGTTAGAGCTGGTCTGTCCCACCCAGTTTGCCATCAGTTTGCAGTTGTCCTGCCTGAGCCAATGCTGGTACTGCAAGTGCCCGAGAAAGCTGTTCTCAAGCTCAGCCTAGGAGAGCCAAGACTCCTCTGGGACTAATAACCCTGCTGTGTGTATCCTGGTCACCTCCTGGGTGAATTACCTGCTACTAATTCTTATGGCACCTCCTCTTTTCTAGTTCCAGCTAGCGATTTCCTGTGCTCTTTTATTAGCAAGTTCCTTACAGATGTCCAAATAGATTAGACCTACCCCATTTTCACCATTGAAAACCCAGTTATCTCTTTAAAGAAAGGCATTGGATTCAGTCTGGCATGAACTTCCTTTTGTAAACCTGTGCTACGTTTTATACCACTTTTCATTAACCACTGTAACTTTTAATTATTGTTCCCTTCATAACTTATTCAGGAAATCTTGCACGCTATTGCAGTCAGATTAATGGGCTTCTCTTAAACAGTTTTACGTTTGCTGTTCCCTAGCACATGCTGCCATTTACTCCTTGATAGATTTATTTTTTTAATTATCATTATCCTCAGGAATTACCCAGTCCCTCTAACTTGAGCACGTTAAGCTCTGAGTTTTACTTCCACTTCAGATGGGGTAATTTCAATTTCTATTAACCCATTCATATTAGCAATCCTATTTGTGTTCCAGAGCTCGAAATCCACCTTGCTGAGTGCAAATTGAAGTTGTTTGCTTGGTTTTGGGACCATATCAAGTTACACTTTTTTTTTATTCCCTTCCTACTATGCAAGAGCATGGTTGATGCTGCATTGAAGACAACTTGGCCTGAGATGGAAGCCCACAGAGGCTGTGTGGAAAAGAGTACAAGAGAAGCAGGGCATGCAGTGACTCTTCCCTGGTGTAATACTCCAGTCTTTACTGATTTGCTTTGAGCCTGCCTGCTGCTACAATAAGCTCTGTGCCTTTTCTGCTCTCTGCTTTGTACACACAACAGCATCTCAATGCTTGCTCTGGTTTGTTTGGTCAGTAGTGTTTGTATTACCCTAGGGATGGCTTTAGATTCTGCGGAAGTCCTCTGGATCCTGAAGGCTCTTGATCAGCATCTTTGTTTTATCACACATTCCCTGGTTGTTTTTCCCTTGACAACCTGAACTTTGGTTAACTCTGTCACCACCCTGAGCATGCTGCTTGTAACATATCTGGGATTTTTCTTCACTTCCCCTCCTTATGCTCGCGGACCTTATCCCTGCTTTGAGTGGAGAAAAGCAGTGCTCCATGAATCCACCTGCCCCTTGGAAAATGATGGGTTTGGTGCATCAGTTTCCCAGGTCTGCCGTGGCACTGGTATCACTTTACATCTTACACTTGCTTTCTCGCTTATATTTTGATGTCCTGCCTTATTAGCCCATGCAGGGCACATCAAACCTCTGCAAGCAGCACTCTCCACCCACTTATGCTGATTAGACCAAATGGAAAAGTGACACTGTATAGTATAATGCATTCCTTCTGATGAATAGTTTTCAAGAGCTTCCTTAGGTTCCCCCTACCACGCACAGAGTGTGCTTTCACACTCCTTTATACAAACCATTACTTAAATGATAAAGCAGGAGATGCTGGATGGGAGTGATAAGTTCAGGATAGTAACAGGACAGAAGTGTCCCTGAGGCAGGCTGGTAAATGGGATATGCTCAGGGAAGGGGACCTGTTTCTGAAATGGGGAGGAGGGAAAGATGGCTGTAATTGGGGAAAAGAAAGGGAAAACAGTGTTCCTGCCAGGACTTTCTGTAAGTTGCTGTCAGGGCAAGTAAAGTTGTTCAGAAAAACCCAGAACCCACTGGAGTATTGAGGGCAGGACATTCTGTGATTAACCACAGTTTGCCAGTCCCCACGCTTGGCCAGAGAACAAGTTTATGCTTAAAGATGTACTGGCGCTGTGCCTCAGAGCTGAGTAAGAAACGCCTTGGGGTTTCACCAGGGAGAAGAAAGGAAGAAAAAAGCCATCTTTCCTGATCTGATATTCAGTGCAGCTTGCTCTGTGTTTAACACTGCCTTAACAAGCTCCGGGAGACACCGTTCCCTCCACACTGCTGTTATTTGCTTTATAGTTATTTATTTCTATTTATGCGATCTAAACCGCTCCTGCCTTGGGCACAAGTACAAGACATCTTAGAAAGGGCGAAGGATAATCTAAACTGCCTGGGTGTTTCTGAGCAGTGAATGGTGTTGAGGTGACAGCAGAGGTATGCTGGCTCAGGCCAGCCACAAGGAGCAGGATGAATCCAGAGGGGCTAGAGATCATATCCTGTGTTTGCCCTTTTCTGAGGACCAGGGGAAACCTGGCCCTAATGGGAACAAATAGGTTCATGATGTCTCCTTACAAATAATAGTTGATGTTACTGGATATGTTAGAATTGTTTAGGTTAAGGGACAGCATTGAGTTTCATGCTAATATTGAATAGAAGGGGAAAGAAAACTGCAGTAGGTAGAAAATCATGCTAGTGGTCTCCAGAAGAAGTATCTGTGCTCAGTCACAGCAATATGTGTCGGGGCAGCGGGAGGGTTGAAGAGACAAAATAACTAGCACTAGGGGTCCTTCTGTGCTCAACAGGGTAATAGTACATTATGATTGCAGAACACTGGCTTGAAACTGCTTATAGTTGTTAAAAACAGTTTGCCTGTGCATGGAGGGTTTTCCTGTTATAGCTGGGGGGGTGCGTTATGATAAAAGGAGACTTTTTTATTAAAAAATAGCCCTAGTCTAACACAGAATTCTTACTTTTTTTGTACAGAAAAAAGGCACTGCTTGCTGGACCTGCTGAATTGAGGATGCAGGGGAAGCTGAGCACGAGGTGGGTGGCTGTACAAATTGCCTTGATGAGATTGTTTGGTTTTGGGCAGAATAACATTGAAACAAGTCCCTAAGCAAAATATTACTTAAAAGCACACAAACAAAACCTGCAGAGGGTTGCAAACTGAATGCTACTCTGATGTTAGCACCAGGCTGGAATAACCATGGGCTGTGATGCTTCCTGAGCGCTCCCCTCTGGATCTACCTGCTTGGAAACACTGCTATCTTTTTACTGCTGTAAGTGGAAGGGTAACTCATCAGTGTGTCTTTCTTTCTTTCTATTTTCTTAAACATCACTAACCCTGTGAATTAAAAAGGATCCATGAGTAATCAGGCTTTTCTTTTACCTTTAAGTGAGTAAGTGATGGTGACAGCTGAAAAATGCACTTTTTCTCTATCTGAGTCTATGGACCTTGAAGGTCCCTGAGTGCAGGACAAAAAGTTTTGAGATACAGATTTTCTTGGATTCCTCACAGAATGTGTTTCTCTGGCTGTTCAGTTGTCTGTCTAAACAGGTTATAAATCTAGTTCTGTGGACGCAAGGCAATTTTTAATGGGAAGTTTTTGTTAAAACTAATTGAATGTCTGCCTCCCTCATAGCCACAAATGGACAGAAGATTAACTACAAAATAATAGTCGACTTGGAACTTGAACAAGGTGTTTTGGAAGACATAATAAGTAGCATTCAGCTTCTGCTTTATCAGTTACTGGGTTTTCTGGCTGTTAGAGGATATTACTGGCAACTGAGGCTTCTTTGGTCACTTGCAAATGGCCTGCAGATCACACTTCACATTGACAAGCATTCAAGAAATGGAAACTAATGAAGACCACCATCTCCAAGAGTGATGCTTAATTCCCTTAATCAAGTCTTCATCATCTGTAGTTTTGCAGATGAGTCTTGACTTCACGCATTGTGGTTCTGTCAAAAATCACAGTTTGGGAGATGCTGGAAGACACTTGACAGATCTGGATCAGACACCTTTATTTCACTCTGTTTTGATGCAGACAATGCCTAATTAGGTTTTGAGAGTGATTGCTGACCTGTAGATAATGTCTTCCTGCAAGAGATGGTCACAGATAGTTCTGCCTCGTTAGGCCCTTACAATGGACAGCAAAAAGCTCTTGTGTTTCACTGCGCTTTCTTGGCTGTTCCTGCTGTTTGCTTCTGCATCTGTTACTTGTCTCTTGTGTTCTTGAGTTGGAACTTGGTGTTGAGCCATCTTCAAAGCAAGCTGAGCTGCAAATGGGTAGGCTTTTCTGGCAGATGTATGGACTTAGTGCTGGCTCTGTCTTCACCTCTATGCTCTCATGCTTCTCGTCCCATTTGCTCCTGGGAAGGGGTTGCTGACTGATCCCTGAGCCCTGCCTCTGAACTGATCTGCATTTGCTTGTTTAACTCCTGACTAGAACCATACTTGTCCCTTCTGCTTTTAGACATCTGCAGAAGATGCTGTTCCTCTAGTGCCTGGCATCTGGGGGTTATAGTTTATGGCGGGATCTGGAATACTGATAGTGTTAACTTCATACCAACATGCAATGGAAGATTAGGCTCCTCATTCAGCAGTGCCAGGACACCCAGTTGACAGGAAACCTGCTCCTGGGCTGACACAGTTGTGCAGGCAGGCTTGTTTTACAAAAGAGGGTCAGTCTGTTGTCTTCCACAGTGAGAAGGATAAATAACTGTAAAAAACATCCTCCTTGGCTGTGAGAAGAGCTGATGGCTGGGGAGCAGGAATCCCCCAAAGCATTCCCCTGAAGGACAGTGTTTTGCAGCTGAACCTGGGGTTGGAAAGGCTGTGAATTAACTGCTTCTTGGTGGCTTGTGGGTGATAAAAGTTTCACTCCCCCAGGCACAGGTTTTGATTAAAACCTATTCCCTCTGACTCAGCTTCAGTTTTTGTCTGCTAGCTGCTAACCTCCCTGCATGCCCTTGATCAAGAGCCAGCAAACCGTCTTCTGCTGAGCTTCAGGTGATGTTTGCGCACTTGGGACACTATCTTTCCTCCTAGTTACTGCCTGTTTTGGGATGGCATTCATTGGCTGTCCTTTCTCAGGAGATGCTTATGTTCCCATCTGGTGTCACAGCAGAAAGGGATGGATGAGAAGACAATGATTTTGCTGTTGGGGATCCAGTGCCCAGGCGTAGAGCCAGTGGAGATCCTTCTCTGTCAGAAGCTGGGATTTGACGGCTTTTTTAACTTTCAGTACTGCCCTATGGTCTTGGAAGCAGGGAAAAAGCTGCTTTGATTTCACTCCTGCCTCCTTCGCTGTCTGCTCACCCTGTCACAGTGCTGGGGATAGAGAAGACTTGGCCATGCCAGTCAGTTCCTGTGACCCAAACAGGATGCCTGTCCTCATGCTGCCCAACAAGGGAAGGGGAACTCAAGCCCTTGGAAAGCTCTTGGGCTCTCATGTGTAGTGGTAATGCCTTGGGATGACAGCTGAGTTTCTCAGTCAGTGTTTCTGTTCACCTTTTTTTTGGTTTTAATTGTTCAACATGTTTGTTTCATATTTTCTGTCTTTTTATTCTGTCCTGGTTTCAGCTGTGAAAGTCTTTCAAGTGATTTTTGGCAAGGAATCCATGAGTGCTAATGCTTGACATTCTCCCATGTTTAATATTTTGATGTAGCTTTTTTATTTCTGTGTTCATAGAATCATGGAATGGTTTCTTTTTCTGTTTCAGTACCTCCACCTTCGTTAAAGAAAGAAACCTTCAAAACCAAAGAACATTTCTTGTCTATAATGGCGAGATTAAATGAACATGAGCTCTGTGATTAATGTACCTTTATAAAGTGTATCATTGTAGAAGGGGAGAAAAATTACTTATACTTCTTTTCTAGAGAGCATGCAGGGAGCTGGAGACTGTGCCCAGTGTTTTTGGGAAAAGGATGAGGATGCTCTTAATGCAGAAGGTTATTACAGAAAAACCACTTAAAGAGCCTGGGCTTGTGCAGGGCAGAGGCTGTTCACTCTCATTTGACAGCACTGTCATCCTTCAGACTGAAATTGTGGTTACAAGCCAGGATGGTTGGGATGTAACTCCTGTTGCCTCACCACTGACATTGTCTGGTCCCACTGTGCTGGTGGATGGGGACCCAATGGCAGTGATGTCTGTAGTCATTTTGGTACAGAAGCAAGGCAGTGAATTCATGGGGAGATTTTTGCATCCCTTTGGTACCTCTGTGTCCCCTGGAAGCACCAAGAGGGTGACAAGACTTGGGGACAAGAGGAGTGCCTCCTTTTTATTTAATTGAGCTGTCCCAAGTACTTAGGTTGGCACTTGCCCTCTGAAGGGCTGAGCTCTGTAAGCAAGCAAAAACAAACCAGAAAGTGGCACTTTGACAGTAATAGAAAACAATAATGTGGTGTCAGAGTAGATCCAAACCCTATGAAAACAAAGGTTCAACCAAGATCAATGTCCCTGACATTCAGCTGCTTTTAGCGTAGAAATCACGTAAGCTATTCACTTAGGAGAAAACAAGGTTATAACTGTTAGCTGAGAAAATAATTAGGCAATCTCCACTTCTTTTTTCCATTTATTAAACAAAGGCAAATTCAATTTTCTGGCTGTGCAGTCTCTCTTCCATTGTTTGTGCCTGACTGAGGGCATGGGATCGAATCTCTCCACTTTGCAGAGTTTCCATGCATGTGGCAAGCAGAAGCAAGCCTCAGCAGGGGATGGGGCATCGAGGTCCTGCTTGTGGGTCCCTGGGCAGGGCTGCCCTTGGTGCAGAAGACCTCATGGGCAGGGAGGATGATGCTCACTTTGACTTGCTTTATCTCTAGGTTCCACTGTTATTTGTTTGTAGAGGATATGTCAGGCTGCTAGGGCCATTGGGGACTGGACCTCCTCTTGTAGCAAAGACACTTTGGAGGGGGGACAGGAAGTGTAATTTCTTTGTTTCTCTGCTATGTAAATACCTCTCACTATGTGTTTGGAACGTGCTTGCACTGCAGAGGTGAGCTGGGTATGAATTATACATGTGAGGTCCAAAAACCAGTGCAATTTGCTGAGCTCTGGCTGCAGACCGTGACTGGATGGATTTCCTCTTCCTCCTCACCTCCCACCATAAAATCTCTGCTGTTATGACACTTCAAGGGACTTTTAAATAAAGCATGGCATGGATATATTTTACATCACACCATTCACTTGCTATCCTGAGGGATGGTGTAGCTTTTGTACTCATTTCCTTGGCATTGTCTGTGATGGATGTAACTGCCTTCACCTTAGTGAGGTCTCTGAATCTAGCAAGTCTTGACATCTAATGCAATTTGAATAATCAACAGAAGCAGATAATGAGATGCCAATGTAGAGAGGAAAATTCCCAGATCTTAATGTCCCAGGGCAGAGCATGGTGTACCAACGGTTTTGTAACCTGCTAAATTAATAATGGAACCAACTAAGCCACACATATAAAGTCTCTTCCAATGTGCCTAGAAATTAACCTTTAAAAGCCAGTAGATTTTGGCTGTCAAAGCCTCTGGCTTGAGGCTGATGGGTTTTCTGTAAGATTTGAGGTTTGGGTGCATTAGGTGAGATGGAGCTGGATGAAGCTTTGGGTTGGTTTGTCTAGGAAGACTCAAGGTTTCAGAGTGTTTCTTGATGGGGTTTTGTTGTTGGGCTATTTTGCTCAGCACTGAGTAGTGTGGATTAGGCTGCATCGCTGATAAATGCCTTATCTGTGTCTGTAAGCATTCAGTGAGGCATGTGCTAATACATGGCAAGAGGCACATCTCTGCTTTAATAAAATCCCTTTGTTTTGCCTAACAGCACTTCAGATAACTCTAAGTTGAAGTTTACCGAGTTATGCAGATCCTCAGTTTTTTTTATCCTTTTTTTTCTTCTCCCAGAAGAACCAAACTTCCAGAAGAGCAGTAAAATTGCTGCAGTCCCTTTGGCCTTCCTCTTTCTGAGCTCAGAGAAAGCACAGGCGTTTGGTGGAAAGCCAGGCCGAGTTGCTTTACCAAAAATCCCAGCAGTTCCCTTGTTGTCTTTATCCTACTGTGAGTGTCCAACACTGAACAGGATTTGTGTTTGCTGTTTGCTGTCATGGAGCCAAATCCAACTTGGTCTGAGCCTTTCTCAGGGATTTCCAGATGTTTGAAATCCTGGTGCGAGCCCACATGTCGCTTGTAGAAGTGGCTGTAGATGCAGGATGGAAGAAAACTTGTTCCTTAGAGAATTGTCTGAGAGCAAGTGAAGGGACTGATTTCATTATGCTTATGTGGCTTTCCTTAGTCCAGTTGAGTTTTTAATGCGTTTAAATTAATGCATGGCATTGTTAACAAGACTAACTTTGCTGACCTGTGTGATAACCACTTATACTGTTTCCAGTTGTTTTTCAGTATTTTCTTTTGCTGTGCTCTTCTATTGGCAACTAATCTTTTCATACTCCATGTAAACACATCCTTCTCCAAAATAACATGTGCCTGAAATGCCTCCATAGAGAAACATTTAAGAACAAACTTGCTCCAGTGACTTATTGCGAGCCCAGAGGAGTTCCCCAATGCTGCTTCTATACGGCATCTTTTCTTTTGCTTTAGCATCTGTTTTCTGGTTTTCTACCCACGAAAGACAGCCTTTGTGAGACAGTCCCACATGGGAGCTCTCATTTGATTAACCCTTCCACTACCACGGGCACCTTGTGCACACCGTGAGGGATGCATGTTTTTTAAGCTCTGCCTTCTGGTGCACCAGCTCCCCTCACTCACCTTTTCCTACCTGCTCACTACCTGTATCACCTCTTTGCCTGGTTTATGTCTGGAGTTGTCCATCGCATCCAGTGGATCTGGGTTGCTTTGGGCAGCTGAAGACTTGGAACCAGGCCACCTGCAAGATGTAAAACACTGGCTGTGCATAAAGGGCTTGGAAAATTTGCTGTCTCTGGATCTGTGACCTCCTGGTATGTGCTCCCGAAAGATGGGGAATGGGGATGTTTTGCAAAAGTCTGTGTGACAGGACTAGATGCTGTGACTATCCCTGCCAGAAGGGCTTAGGAAATTAAGGAGCTCAAAGACCACTAAGAATTGTCCATGGCTGTGTTGAAATGAGGTGGAAGGCTCATAACTGCTATTAAACATCACCCTGTAATTACCTGTTCAGGAGCCTAGGGTTTGTTGGAGAGATAATTAAGCATTTTGGCTTTGTTAATGAGTCTGCCAGCACCATTCCCACACACTGCAGGGTCCCCCTGGGAAAAATGGTGATTTCTTGGAAGCTGGGTGCCCCTGTGCCCAATGCTGTGTCCTGCTGGCCTGAGGAGAGCAGTCAATTGAGGAGAACATGAAACCCCATCCCATGGGATCAGGGATGCTCCTGACTGCAGTAAATGTGGGTCTGGGAAAGAGAGCTGTGCTGCTGCTGCTCCTGTTAGCTAAAAATCAGGGAGATTGCAGTGAAGACAAGTTTAATCACATCAAGAAAAGCGGTAATAACCTACTTTTGGGCAGGCTCTGGGCTCATTTTCGGTCTTTTCTGGAGTCATTACCTTATGAGAGAGAGGATGGGTGAGAGAAAAACAGATGTCCCAGATACAGCCGGCATTTCTGATCACTTGACTGCTAAAATCATCTTGCTTTATAAAAATTGATTCCTCTTCTTTTACAAAGAGCAACACAGAGTGACTTTTTGCTTCCACAGTTCCTCTCTGAAGCAACACTGCTATATAAATCAAGCTGTGGTTCAGGGGCTTTATTGTTTTTTTAATATTTAATTTAAGCCATCACTTTGGACTGACATGAACTCATTTTGAAAGGGCATCATTATCTTTTTCTTTAAGAAACTGATGTTTTTGCTTTTAATAGAACCTTTATATCATGCTTGGAAGAGGAAGAAGCTACAATATCACCCCAAACAATATTGTACTCACAAAACCTTGTTTTCTCCGCTATGCACTCAAATTAAGATAAGACCCTTTATGTTTTTCTTCTCTGAAAGCACTGGCACATTAGGAAAAATTACAGTCCACAGGAATAAAAGCAAGTTTTGGGTGTTTGAGGCTGCCTTTGCTGTCATTTCACCTTAGTCTTGGTGACCATTGCACCATTTGGGGTTTCTGGGTTGATGCTTGGAAAAGGGTGCAGCAGGTATGAATATGCTGAAGTCGTGGGACCCCATGTACCCCATGTCATGCAGCATCCTTAAATGGCTACATTTGCAACCCCTCAATGACTGCAAGTGATGCTCAGCTGCATGAGCTATGTCATATTTCAGAGAGAAACTTCCCAGAGCAGAAGAGCCTTTAAGCAAATACTATCTTTTTCTGAATGTTTTCTGACTATAGAAGCGTGTTAAGATCCAGCAATGGGTATTAAAATGAATGTGTTTCTCTTCCAGGAGTTTGTTCAATGTGCAAATAAAATCAGCCCTCATGCACAGAGAATCTGGAAGGTTTCAATTTAAAATTCATTGGGTTTTCTGAAGAGGCATATGTAGGCATATGTTGGGGTGTTTTTCCTAAGTGTAGAAATGTATTAAGAAAGATCCTCATCTGCATAAACTATCAAAGTAAATGCCAATTATGGATTCATAGACTAGCAAAAAAATGTTACTCTTGATTTATCCTTGTGATAGGATTTATAAAGAACAGTGATAGTGTCTGCTAAAAAGAACGACTCCATCTGGTATAAATAAAAACAATAAACTTAAGGGCAAAAGTGATATCAGCCAGCAATATGATCTGAACAGTAAGGAGCGAAGCGGTAGTTGATGTCCAGAGGAGACGACTGCATTTCCTATTCACATTTGAGGGATGTATGAGCTCATTTGGGTCTGCAAGAGAGGTCTCATATGTGACTCTAAGCAAGAGTAATGAGAATTATGGTGCTATTGCCCTACTCGTTGAAATATCGGTATGCATTTGTCTGCTTCTGAATTTGACTCATTCATTGCTAGATGTTTTGGCACTTACCAGTGTGATATGCAAGTGTAAAATGCATATGTCTCAGGAGCCCTCCATCTAATTTCACTGCAGATTGCACCATAATGTAAAATCAAAGTCCCACATTAGCTGCATGTCATCAGATCAGCTCTGTTGTGATAATGTAAAAACACTTGAGAAAATGATGTATTTGCCCTGAGAAAAAAAGACTGGTTGGTGAAGATGCTAAAATACATTGCTTGGCGGAGAAAGACCAACCAGAGCGTGAATGTGCTGCACTGAAAGCTTCAGTGTGACAAAATGACTTCCTGGGCTGCTGTGGCTCCCTGCAGAGAGGGAGGTCATGGCAGTGGATTGAGAAAGGCACTACAGAATGGGTGAAAACCATTCCCGGGGCTGGTGTTGATCTCCTCTCTGACCTTGACAGTAATGACATTCAGGCCTCCTGCTAGGAAGGCTAGAGCAGGATAACTCAGCTGAGAAGGGATGATCAAAGTACTGAAGAGTCGTGGCATTGACTCTCTATGCCTTAGTTTCCCACATATTGTTAGTATCATGGTGCATTGACTATGATTAGGCATGGTATTTTGTGAGTTTCATAATGCTGTAAGTATGGATAATGATTTTTTTCTGTGATTTGAAAGTCTGTTCTCCCACTATCATGAGGACTGAGTCAATAATTATGGTCACTGATCTCCGTTAATGTTAAACACCCCATAATTCTGAGCTCTCCTTTCTATGAACTCTTCCTGCTAAGCCTTGCTGCCTGTGGATACCCACCTCTGTCAGCAGTGGCACAGGGCAGCAAGAATCAGGTTGGTCCTGCAGTGATGGAGGGGACCCAGTGTCTGTGGATGTCACTAGGTCTCTTGGTAACCTCCATAGAGCAGGGTGTAGAGGAGGAGGTGGCCCTGCTGGTCCATGGGGGTTTCTCTGGGGGTCCCAGAAATAGGCAGCACTGGGCCACATGTCCCCTCTGTGGTCCCATAGCAAGGCTGTGGGCAGTGTAACTGAGTTGGCCTGACCATTCACTGACCTAGCGTGGGCTCTGCTAAGCCCTGCTGAGCTCTGCAGAATATGCCTGGTAGTGTCAGCTTTGTTACTGTGGTTCTTGTCCTCTTGGCCACCTTCTGGCACCCCTTTTATGTGGCATCTGGACTTCAGTCTCTCTCAGAGCTGAAACAAGGGACAAATGCATTGCACACAATGAAAAGCAGTCTGAAGGTTTGTTTTTAAGCAGACCAGCTGCTGGCTGTGCATGGGAGGTGCTGTGTTTTCTTTGCCATTGGCCTTGCAGTTCCATCAGCCTGAACAACAGACAGACACTGGGAGACTGATCTGGCTAGAAATCAGCTGTATTTGTCTGCAGCACATGTGGGTTTGATTGTATCCATGCCACTTCTCTGCACGGCCATGTGGATGCCAGCGTACAGGGCAGGATGCTCCATGGTCTTCTGATCACTGGCCCATGGCAAGGAAACCACAGCCTTGGTGAAAACCTCACCACTTAAACTATGAAACTGTTGGAAACTTTGCAGATGGTGTGAATTGAATGGGGGCTTGGAGGATCTCCATAACATCACAGATGCCAGTTAGTGGTCTTGTGTCTGCTTGGTCTGAGAGCTTAGACGTGGGAGGATGGCTTGAGAGCAGAGTGCTGTCATCCCACCCAAACTTGTCATGCAAACCTGCTCAGTAACTGAGCAAGGTCAGGGGTAAAAAGTTTATTCTCCCTGTGTGGCTATTCTAAAAATTCACTTTTCTGAAGATCCTTTTTTTTTTTCTTAGCCTAAATATATTCTTCATCAATTTACATTTATTTGTTCTTGTGCCAATATTCTTCCTCAGCTTTAATAGCTCTTCTCTCTCCCTTGTGTTTACCCCCTTGATGTATTTATAGAAAATAATCACAGCCCCTCTCAGGCTTCATTTTGCAAGGCTAAATGAAGCAGCTTGTACAGTTTCCTCTTACAACTCTGGCTCTTCTCAGTCACTTCTTGCTCTGAATCAGACATTGCTGAGCATGGGGGACCTCATGGGGCAAGGCATTCCCAACAATGTGGTGCTCATCCTTCCCAGTGATTCTCATCCTGATCTGTGTCCTGTGAAATGTGACAAGACCCCTCCACAATACTGTGCGCAGAGCTACTCATCATGTTACCTTTGCTTTTTCATGGCCACAAAATGTCAAACACTCCTAAGTGTTCTGAGCTAGTCTAAGGCTTCTCTTTCTCCCTTGCTCCCAGCTGGTAAGCTCCAGGTGCTCACAGATATTCTTGATGGTCCTTAAGTCCAGAATCCTAAATGTCTTTGTGTTAGACTCATCCCTCTGCCTCTCTTTCTGTGCAATATTCAGGTTTTCTCTACGAATGCTTCTCAGCTTTCTCTCTAATGCTACTGAAGGCTTTAGCGCTCTTCCAGGGGTAATTAATGAAAATAATAACCAAAATGTGTCCCAGTCCTGGAAGAATTCCTTCAGTAACCTGCACTCAGCCTGCTCACCATCCTTTGGAAGCAGTATGTCAGCACCTCTCCTACAGGGTATTTGGGGAACTAGCTAATAGTTGTTATTATGCTAATTTCCAATGAACTTGATTTTCTGTGTCAGTTGTTAGCTGAAGTCCAGCTAGGTTATATGTGCGGCTTTGAAAAATGAGGATTCTTATCAGAGAAAGATAATGGCACTGCTGGTTGTGATTTATCTCAGTGCGTGTTCTCCTGATGCTATTTGCTTCCAGAGCCCTTTCCTTCAATGTGTATTAAAAAGCCTGGCTTGCTTGTGAAATCAGACTAAAGAGCCTGTACTTGTCCAGGTTGCTTGTTTATACTTCAAATAAGAACTGGAATATCATATTTTCTCATTCTATCTGATTGTACAGATTTATTAAATAAATCCTTGCCTCGTAGCTGTCTCATATCTAGGTTTCCAAACCTGTGAGGGGAGGGCACTGGTTCTTTCTTTGATGAAATTTATGGAAAAAAGGCCAACAAATGAATCCCAGTCACTACGTCTTTAATAACAAATGCAGACAAATAAAACACCCTCGAGGGCTCTCATTTTTCAAGCTCATATGGGCAGCATGGCTTCAGGCTGCAGCACTGTCTCTCAATGCATTTAACCACACTACCACTGCAAAAACTAGTAGTTCAGATATTATACAAAGCATTTGGCAAAGAACAGCCACAGAAAAGTTTGCAGTGAGCTCTGTAATCACTAAGAGGCTTGCCATCAAGGTGGAATATCCTGTATAGACACTCCAAGTTTTATCATTCTCCAAAAACTCCAAGCTAACATTGTATTAACTGAATAAGTATGATAGATGGCTGCGTTATAATTGAATTAGTTGGGAAGCACTGACCTTTTTGATGTATAATGTCTCTGAATGTGAACAACAAATACAAACTGATGCTTTTATGAGTTTGCTGGGTGAGTTTAGCCATCAATTGACTTGTGATAAATAAGACGTTGTACGCTCCAGTCAATGGAAAACATGTTTTCAGCTCCTGTGCTTGTATTCTGTGCTCTGTGAAATCAGCTTTGCAGGCACGTGTTCCTTAGTTGTGCTTTTTATATTGTGAGCGGAACCCTAATGGGAATTCAAGTCCTCAGAGGACCTTATACTTGCTGGATAATGATAAGCCCAGCAGCTAGTGCTTGGTGTTAATTGTTTGCTCCCTTACTGTGTGGCCAGATTAGCTGACAATGACCTGATGAGATTTCTGCTGTTTCTGCAGCACCTCTCCTTGTCAAAATAGTTGTAGATCAATAGCTGTTACCTCCACAAGCCATACTGAAAGTGAAGTTAGATGGGAAATGCAATTAGAAGAGAGGAAGCTATTTGCAAACAATTCATGCTGTTTGTTCTTGTGTTTTTATACCTCAGTCCTTTCAGCTCCAGAGCAGACAATGGAATTTTGTAGTTTATCTTTTATTGCTTGGGTTTGGCAGAAAAATCACTATTGCTCTAACCTGGGACATTTCATTAGTGTTTATCTGACCATGATAGATAAAGTATTTCTACTTGCCACTGCAGCCAAAAATAAATGATCTCCAGATGGGGACAGGGTGCTCAGGGACCTGGTGGATGTCTGATCTGCCTCTTCAAATCCAGCCTAGGTCAGGAAAGCTTGTCCAGGTCTGTTTACTATTTGTGAAATGAGCTGATGGGTCACAGCCTATGGATTGACACCTCCAAAATGGCATGTATTCAGGGCAGGAAGATAGCCCACTACCCTTTGTGCCCATTTACAAGTTTGGCCAATTCCTTTTGGCTTTGTTTTTCTCCACCTTGCTCCCCCTTTCATGCACAGTTTGCAGGTGCTTTCTTGCACGTAGAATCACCAAATCCTTCTCCAGATCTGAGATTCACCCACAGTCTAAGCGCCAGCAGCTACAGCAGCTTCTCATAGTCACTATTGATTTAGGTAAAAGCATGAATGTTGCATTCTTCCAGTTTGTGTGTGTGTGTGTGTGTGTCTTGCCTCAGGCTCTTTCTTTTCCTCTGTGGGATCAATTACCTCCATACCCTTCAATGCAGAGTCTGGCACGCTGTGCTGGAGCACAGATGCGAGGGACACTGCCATAACAGTTTGGACCAAAAGAATCCCTCCAATGCAAGGCCTTGTCACTAGGGAGGCCAGCAACAGACATTTTAGGAGCACTGCAGAACTGAACTATTATGGCTTAATTTTCATCTAAGGAAAAAACCCAATGTAGTGGCTCCAAAACAAAGTCAGAGTAAGCCATGAAAGAGCAAGCCCAAACTAACCAGTTACAAGCAAAAATTAAACTTCTCATCACCTTTTTTGGTCATTTCTTCCCCCCTTTCTATCTTTGGATGCTTCTGATGATTATCATCCAAGTCTAGACAGTGTTGTTGTCTATAAGACAATTTGGGGACAAGCTCTGGCTGGGCTATAAGCAAATGTTTGGTGATGGCAACGGGAGAAACCACCTCAAAAGCTGCATGTGCTGCTGTGCTGTGCCTTCCCTGGGATGCTGCTCCTTGGACTTCCCTCTGTATCTCCTGGTGAGACTTTCCTGCATCCTCCTGGATTTGATGTGCACGGGTAGGTCAGATACAATACAACTCATGGATGTCCTCTATTACAAAGCAGAAGAGCGATGCCTTTCCCCTGTGCTGAGCAAATTGTGTTAAAATTGACATGCAAAATGTGGTTCTACATGTTCCCCATTGATAAAGCAATTATGGAAGAGCTGGGCTGCAATGTGCAAATAGTCCCTCAGACAACAGAGGGAAAGAGTAGAGACTAGAAGCAACTTGGCCAGGGAGCAAACCTTGCAAACCTAATTAAATTCAATAGAGAGATAAAAAGAAGAGAGATTCTTTTTCTCTGCAACCTGTCCATAGTCAATGGGAGAAAAGGTTAAATGCTAGAAAGGTTTCAATCTATTTGTTGTGGTTAAAGAGCCTCATACAAGATGTGTCGCAAACAGTTCAGTGTCTCCGTAATGCAATTTAAGTCATTGGGATCAACAAACAGTTGATCCCAAACAGTTCACTGCCTCCATAATGCAATTTAAGTTGTTGGGATTCATATGGGTCATCTGTCCTTCATCTGCTATTTTTTCCAGCATGGGGAAACACGAGTTTCTGGCTAATAATGACATCTTGCTATGATGCATCTTATTATCATGCACTACCTCATACGAATAATCCGGTGACCTGTAACAGGGCTGTGACACAGGGGTAAGAAATACAAAACAATGGGAATACTGAAGCCACTGTTCCCTTATTCTCTAACAGCAGTCGGATGGTGTCGCAACACCTGCTCCAGCCTTTCCAGCTAGTGGAGGAATCCCAGGATGCTGAGATTGATAGGCTTTTTGCTGACAATTTCAAATGGAGTGAATTAACCCCAGCCAAGCCCAAAGACAAAACCTGATGTGTGCTGATGCTTGGGCTGCAGCCAGTGAATCTTGCACCACATCAAGGTACAAAGTGGCCTGAAGAAGACAGCTAGAAATGCCTTATCCACAGCGATGTTCTGACCTACTCTCCACTCTCAGAGCACAAAACCATACATAGCTTCAAAGGATTTTAAGGCAGACAAATGCAGCTCAGAGGAAAGGATAAAATGAGCAGCGAATAACTTACAGACTGGGGACAAAACATGTAAAAGAGCTCCTTTAGTGCTTCCAACAATCACCCCACACAAGCCTGGTACGTGTGAGGTCAGGAGAAGGTCTCCTCCCAGGGAAGCTGACCTTGGTTCCTGCACAGCAGCTGCCTTCCCTTTTGGTGCTCCACTTTGTATCGGCTCAGCCAGAACACATTGCTTAATCCATGGAAGTGTTGGGGCATCTGGTTGATACATTCTACTTATTCCCACAGTGAGAATCTAGGAAATGGATATAAATAACAGCAGGGCCCATGAAGCCCAAGGTTAAGTGGAAGTGCATTTCCGCTTACCATCAGACATGAACAAGATGGACCTGGGACTCATCCCACAATGAGATGCTGTTTTCTGGAGCAAAACTGTCAGAGGAGATGAAAAGCTATAGCTTGGAACAAGCAAAAAAGCAATATTGACAGAGCAAGAGGCAAAAAGGTGTGACTTTTGATTAGCTAGAAAAAGAGGCAAAATTAAACCTCCCCATCACAGTGACGGTTGCTTTCCTTAGACACACCTGGCAGAAACGAGAACTTCTTCTTTCACCCAGCAGTGATTTGCTAAAAGACTCTTCCTTGCTTTTTCCAGACATCAATGCTGAAATCAGGGTGAATAGCTCTATCCTGTAGGACAGTGCCAGGTATTTCTCTCCAAGGCATGCCATGTTGATATTGTGGGGGATGCAGACCTGAACGGATGCTGATTGTGGGCAGGGGCTTCAGATGTTGGTTCTCCCCTGCTCAGTGTCCAGAGGTGTTCAAAGACATGGGGATATTTTGCAGTAAATATGTTTCACTTCTAAACCCAAGAGGGGATCAGGCACCAGACAAACCACGGAAGGCAATGACAGCATCTTCCTTCCCTGAGGTTTTCAGTGGAGTCTGCAGGCTTTTCTGGAAGATACTTTTTAATCAAATGCTAACTGCTGAGCTAAACACAGCAGTTATTGAGTGAAATGCTATGGGCTGTGTTATTCCATAGACTGATGAGCTAATAGACTCTGCTGGTCTTAAAATCTGGATGGACGTTTTAAGAGGATTCTATAAAAAGGCCGTCCCAATAAATAATTACTTAGGGAGGTAAAAGCAAAGGCATTTGTGAGTTCCTTAGTGACCATAGGGAACTTGAAGACTGTTCAACGTACCAGTGAGTGCAATCTGACATCCATCAATATGACTGGAAAGTCTCCTCTGGCTTCAGTGGGTGTTTGATCAGGTCATGGTTGTGGAACTGGTGCGAGGGAGAAGGACAGCATCATTGGAGCATCACTGGGGGTGAAGTATCTTCCTCAGGTTTTAACTCTCATGGGAAGGTTATTCTGATTTTCCTTTAGTAAACCTTGATGGACAAGACTTGGGGATGAGCCAGTAGCAAACAGAGAGACAGATTGCACAGTGAACTCACCTGAATGTGCAAGAAACCAGCACAGCTTGGAAATACCTTCTCCTCTCTGGAACTCAGTATGGAAGGTAGCGCCTTCCCAAGAGCTCTCATGGAACAAATGTCTCCAGCCGTGACCAGAGATCCTACACAGGCTGTGGTTGAGGAAATCTTGCAAAGCAGACAGGTCACGCTTGCTGCTGCCTTCACCCATCAGAGCAAGTGCCTCAACAGGCGGAGCACTGGCTGAGCACAGATATTCCATCTGAGTCCATCTGTGCAGCCTTCCAGCATTCTGCAAGATGCCCACTCCCTCCTAGGTGCTGTAATCAAAAAGCAGCCCCTCATTACTCTTTTCTTCCCCACTTTTGACGTAACATTAGTTATACCTATGTTTTTGAGCATGTTTGCTTCAGAAAAAGAGCTACTACCTGGGAAGTGGCTGAGTCTTGCCCATTTTGCTCATGGTTAGTGATGCACTCAAAAAGACCTGAACTGAAAAGCCCAAGTGAAGGCTCATTTATAAAAGATACTGGTGGCAAATATAAATAAACAAGTTGCTCTGGGTCTGCTTCAGTTGGTTAAACAAACTTCACTATGAAGTTTCTTATTGCAGATGGATTAGCCTGTGATCACTTCAATCATCAGTGGTCTTGTACATGGTCTTTAAAGCTTATTTTACAAATGCTTGAACATTGCAGTATGCGCGTTTATTACTCACAGGCATTTGTGCCAGCAAAAACCAGTTGTTCCCACTCCCACTGGAAAGAAATTTAACATAGCAGAGGGAAACTCGTTAAAAAATCCAGACCAATATTCCCAAAAATATTTTATCTTATCCATCCCCCTCACGGTTAGCTCTGTCTTTGTTTGTAAATATACTGGGGGGAAAAAATCTCTTTGCCTGGGATTGCTGTCAAGCGTACTGCTTTGAAGAATTTGGCGTATTCTCCACTCAGCACATCTGGTATGGGTGGATGTTATTCAACAGGCTGAATTTTTTTGGTTGTTGTTATATTTCAAGTGTTCCTCTGCCAAAATCCATTTTGCTGAACAAGAAGTTTGCCCATTATCAATCACTCACTGATAACCACTGCCAACTCAGAGATGCATCTTTCCAGGCATAGCCTGCATGCAAGCTGGCCGCAGAAGCCAACTTCAGCAATATTGGTGCCCTACTGAGAATTCAGAGGAAGTGCAAATGTGGAGTACCTGATAAAAATAGCAATCTGTATGCTGCAAAGTGCCATTTAATGACTCAGAAAGTTTTGGTATGTCTTTAAGAGAGAATCCAGTGTTTCACCCAGACTGTGGCAGGAAGGAGAAGAAAGCAGTGCCCAGCATTGTCCAGCCATTCCCCCTGAGCTTGCCCTGCACTCCCAAATCCCAGTTAAATACTTCAGGGAGCACAACAGGCTCAGAGTCTCGTCTCACTGAGTGTAGCTACTTGTACTCTTAGCATAGGGCTGCGTTTTGGGCTTTAGATTCTTCTCTTTCTATTAAAAGCAAGCCCTGAACGGACTAAGGACTTGCTGTTGGCACACTGGCAAATGTACACCAGTCTCTGTAGTACAAGCTACGTTGGTGAAGAATTGTTTTTTCTGCATTTTAATACCATCTGACTGCTGCTTGCTCTTTAAAAGATGTGTGCTGGAGAAGACAATAGGTATGGTCATGTCCCAGTTAAAATGGACTTGGTTTTCTTGCAGCTCTCAGTAAAAGAAGCTCATTAGGAAATGATTTGGGGGTTCCTGAGAGCAGCTAAACTACCAAGTTGGTTGAGGGTTTTGAGTATGTTTAGCTCCTGTTTTTCTAATAGCACAAATTTGCCCATAGGTTGCAATAACAGAGGTAAAGAAAAGCCTGCTAAAGACCTCTTAGTCCTTTAAAATGAGCTCTTGGGCCAGTCCCTTTATGTCAATGCGATAAAGAGTTTGGTTTAAATTAATCACTGTTAAGTATTTGCAAGGCAAAGCCTGTAACAGCTGTGTGGTGCTACAGCACATTGCATGAGATAAGGCAAAGAGAGTGCCCTGAGCCCAGGCTTGCTGCACTTTATGCCAGTTTGCTGGATACACACTGCTCTGGAGGGGTTGCAGCTGAAGGAAAACACCCCGCAAGAGAGTGTGGACAACGTGTGAGTGGAAAAAAACGGCCTCCCCATGGGAGTTATAACATGGACAGGAAGCCAAAGTTTCAGAGAAATAGCTGCTGAGTGTTGCAGTGAGGAAAGATTTCCTTTCTTAGACCTCACTCGCCCTCAAAATGAGCTCCTCCTTCAGCATCCATCAGCTTCGGTGTAACAGGCCCTGTGGGGTTATCCTGTGCACCAACAAACAGCGCTGAGGCTGCTATGAGAGAGAATAAGACAGTGGGAATGTGTTTATTTTTGTGTAGCTGATATTAGCATCACATATGAATGAGGAATGTGCTCTGGCCCTGGGAAGCAAATTGGGCTAAAATATCCTTATATTAGGGCTATGCTACATAGGCTATACACTCTGTTCCCTATGCAGCATAGTTTCTTCAGCGCTGTGTTGCCAGACAAACCAGGAAAGGCTAGTGTGCAGTCCTGGACACCTGTGGCTCAAGGAGGCATCTCCTACACCCAGTGGGTCACCTGGATAATTTGGAAGAAGCTGCTGGAGGGGAGGACAGGGAAGATGGGAGGCCTGGGGGGAAGGCGGAGACTATGGGGGAGCCAGACAAGGTAAATGTGCCAGCTGCTGAAGGAAAGATGAGATGAAAGGGAAGAGTGGAGAACAAAGCAGAGACATCAAGGAAAGGTGGGGAGGGGAAATGGGAGAGGATGGTGCTAAAATTAGATGGGGAACCGGGACAGAGAGAGCTCATCTGGTGCTCTCCCCTCAGACGAAATTCCCACTGAAGTTGCTATGAAACCTGGCTTGTGGAGGAGGGGGAACAACTGGAGTCTGGATGGGAAAGCAAGAGGAGAGGAAATCACTGCAGACCTGCGCAGCCCAAGCTGCTCAGATTGGTTTCCCTGGCCCCAAGGCACCACATACATACACCCCCCCCACCCCTTACCTTCAGCCAGGGACACACCACCCAGTATCTTTTTGTAGAATCAACGTCTTGTGTTTATGAATCTGCACCGCGTTCAACCGTTTCAAACCAATTTGCGCAGGGTGAGCCCTAGTTACATGCTCCTCACAGCCCACAACGAGCTAATGAAACCCTTGCCACCAATTAAGTGCAATTTCTGAGTGCTGAGGGAGAAGCGAGGAAGGCAAAAGACAGTCACCAGCCTTTTGTTGCAGCTGCAGCCTGGCTATGGGGCATGACTTTCCCCTTGGGGCTGAGGGAATAATGCTGCGCACAAAGTATGCTGCATGCAATGCAGGAACAAAAGATGTGTTGAAGAACAGCCCTTCCACTGAAGCCTTGAGCTTTTTAGTCGCTGCATATTCTCACCAGGCTTTTACAGGAGGCAGTTGCATACCACAGCTACAACTTGGGCCAGCAAGCACACACCAGGACTGTGTGCCAAGGGAGCACTGGCTGATACACAACCATTCCAGCTGCATTCATCCCTTTTCCTCCCACGAGGAGTTCAGGATTATGTGGCTGGGGGCTTCCTGTCAATCAGGGGGTTGTTGATCAGACATCATCTTTCATAATGGGGAATGCGTTGTCGATCTCATCATTATTATGCTCCTTCTTTTCTAGCTGGATCAGCTTTTGCTATGGGAGCCAGCTCTGGAAACCTATCAGAACCTGGGTGAAACCAAGTAAGATCACCCAGACCTGGACTAGTGATGAGAGGTGTCTCCTACTTATTCTCCGGTGTTTGCAATTCTGAAAGGTACAGAGAGCTTTTCTGCCCACTTTGATGTGGTGAAGGCTCTATAGGAAGGGCCATTGGGTTGAAAGCATCCAGCCTTGCAATTTGCAAGTAAATGGCTACTTACAGCCGTAAAACAGTCTGACAAAAGCATGGAAAATGGGGCCCAAGGACACGGCCTCTTTCAATGCTGTAAAGTAGTGGCAACAAGAGTAGTATGAATATGTTTTCCTTCTATTTGCAAAGATGTGTGTTTATCTTCTTCATTTGTATTAACTGCTATGTGCATTGTGTCTTTACAGATAATGTACATATACTGAATCACATACAATATTCTTCAAAGTCAGTGGCAGGACTTGCACACCAGTGGGTTTCAGACAAACCCCCCTCCTCACCCCTTGTTTCTCCCAGGAAAGCAGAGAGGTCTGTTCCCAAGGTTGTCAGAGTACAACACATAGTTTTATGCCAGTTCGTCCAGTGTTCTGATGGCCGTGATGTGTTTGTGCATGTAACCGTTTGAATTAGTTCGTCTGGGAAAGAAAAGCTGATGGTCTACTTCCCAAACAATCCTAATGAGAGGAACAGTCAAGCCTCTGACATCTTACTGCTTTATTCACCCAGCAACACCTCTATTAAAAACTCCCATTGATATCTCCTGGGTGGCGTGGCAAGCCGACCGTCAGCGAGGGAAGAAGCAATGCTCTGACACCAGGTAAGCTCTTGCCTGCTTTGGTGCTGCACACCCGAGGTGGGGACTGGCATCCCGCAGCACCAGGACCCGTCCCTGCAAGGATCACAGACCCCTTTTTGGGGAGGTAGGATGTGTCTGACCTCACGGGAGGTCAGGTAAATGGTCAGCACAAGTCTGTGCGTCAGTGGCCTTTGCACCCCAGGGCGGTGGGAGCTCAGGGGTGCAGTGTCCCCAAGCGCTGGGCATCCCCCTCCCCTGCACACCTTTGTGCCAGTCACCCTCTGCCCGTATTTGGGATGCAGGGATGGGGGGAATAGCGGCGCTGACAGCGCGGGGGGAGCCAGGAGCTGCCGTCTCCCATCCAAACGGCGCCGCGGGGGCTCCGGGGCTCGGTGCTGCCGGGACGCCGAGCCGCAACCCCCCAGCTTAGGGGCTGCGACAGCGGCCGGTGCTTGCACTAATGACAAAGATAATAACAGTGCTAACGTGAAGAGCCGGAGCGCGGGTTCCGGCTCACCGCCGCTGCGGGCCCCGCTGCCGCAGCGCTTGGGGCCGGCCGGGGCAGCCCCCCCGGCGGCTGCGGGCCCGGGGGCGGTGCAGGGAGGCTCGGCCTGAGCAGCCCACTCCCTCCTCCTTTCCGTCTCTCCCTCCTCCCATGCCAACCTGCTGCCGCCTTTGTCAGCGCAGCCCGGCGCTATGGCATCCTGCTGGGGCTCCAGGCTCTGGCTCTTCATCCTCCTCCTCCTCTCTGGGCAGAGGCTGCTGCAGAGGCAGAGCCAGCCGTGACGGCCGCACTTCCCAGGCAAGAGGCAGGCGGAATCCCCAGGTGAGCCCCAGGTACGGGGAGGGGGACACGGGGGTGCGCTGGCGGAAAGGGGGGCTGAAGACAAGCGCCCTCTAATCCCCAGCCCCAGGGGTGCAATGGGGGCTTCAGCGTCGGCTCCCTCCACCGGGTCGGGGATAGGGGGGGAGTAAGCTCAGATAAGACCCCTCCCAGCCCCTGCGGACCCCGCCGGGCGCCCCGCGGTCCGAGTTCTTTGTCCGGCTCCCCGGGAAAGGGAGGACTCCAAAATCCTGGAACTCCACCTGTGACTTTGGCAGCTCCACTTCAGTCCCGCACAGCTGGATCTGTCCCCTGGCAGCTGGAGTGGGGGAATGGGTGACCCCCGGTCTGCGCCCCCAAACCCCAAGCAGAGTGCCTGGAGGGATGGGGAGCACCAACGATGGGGACGGGGGATGCCGGACCCACTGTGGGAGGAAACCAGTCAGTGCAGAGTCAGGTCCGGGGTGGCAGTGAGGTGGTTGTAGGTTTGCCCATAGATGGAATAAATTGCTCACATTTAACTCCATTAGACCTTTTCGTGTCTATCGGTTGGTGTTTGCAATGGTGTCTCCTTGTTCAGAAATTTTTTTTGAAGAAACGTGACTTAGATGTGCTCTGATAGCGTATTGAGGGGATGTATTTGTGTGTGTTTGCATGGGCCGGTACTTGGCAAAGAATAACCAAGAGCATATGATGCAGTAATAATTCAAGTGATTTATTGCACAGGTTTAGAATGATTGTTTGCACTTTTCCAGATCATATAGATCCTGGATTGCATAACTGAACAATGCAAATAATCAGCCTAATGTTGTTGTGCAAGAAAAATCGATGGCAATCCTTGTTTGACTTGAGCCCTGACACATCCGTGAGGGTGCGCTGCCTTTATCCACAAGTTTCCCGTTAATTTATGCATTAGGAGCCTTTAAAAACTGCTGAATTCTGTAGTGAGGGGAGGCTGAAGTGTTGTGCAGAGTGGTTTTACAGCAGCTCTGCCGTTAAGGGGCTGGGTTTGTAAAGCGTGGTTTTCCAAGCCTTCTTCCCACAAGATACGAGCCAGAAAATAGCAACTTCCTCCCGTGCTCGTCCCCACTGAGCCCCCTGGTGATCCGCGGATGAGGTTAGCGGTGGGATGCTCGGAGCGTGTTGTTCCTGAGCAGAACAGCAGCGAGCTGCGGACGAGAGCGGGTGCACAAGCCCTGTGAGCAGCCAGGCTGCAGGCGTTCACCCCCTTCGGCTCTGGAGGGGTAAATAAGAACCACATCAGCGAGGCGGAGAGCCAGCATCCATCTCCTACCTGCCTTGGACAGCGGAGCCCACCGTGCTCCGCACAGACGAGGGAACGGTCCGGAGGAGGTGGCTGGTGTCGGACTGTTCGGAGGAGTGTCTCGTCACTGAAAGGTGGAGAGAAGTGATTGCCATTGTGTGGGCGAGGCTCCAAAGTGCGCTCTTTAGTTTTCTTTCTAAGGAGCAGGAGAAGGCAGGGGAGGAGGAGGAATAAGGTGTGCGGAAATAGGCAGTGTTTCCCCAAATGCCGGCTCCCGTGTGTGTGTGTGCATGGTGGAAGCCAGACAGGGTTTGAGGTGCTTGTTTGTTCATCGCAGGTTTCTTAATGTTCTGACAGAGAAATGGATCTGTGAGCATGGGGAAAAGCAAAAACTGCTTCCATCCCGATGGGTTACGTGTTTCGTGAGAAGCGTGCGTTGCCTGCTTTGTTTTATAGTATCTGCCTTTGGGGAGACAGGCTGAAAGATTTATGAGCTCAAGCTAATAGTAAAACAGCATATCACAGGCTCTATACTAGTGTTCTCCTGCACTGAAGTAGCTGGCTCTTTCTGGGGGAATTTATGTGAGGATCGCTTGCACTGCCTGGCGTCGCCGTAATGCTATTATAGGGTGGCCCGTTAGTCACTGTGGGGGGAAGCAAAGCAAGGATGCTGTTTCCCTCTCGGCTGGCAAATCAAAGGGAGAGGGGAAATGATGGCTCCAGCAGCCATGGCTGTGTATTAACTGCACCTGCTGTGGATATTGGGAAATGGGGAGAGCAAATGTCAGAGACACAAAAGAACAGGGAAGGAAATGAAGGAGGAACTAACAGAGGGAGATAATGTAGTCTCTCTGCCAGTGGCCACCGTTCAGGCTTGTGAAAAGCACCTTGGCACCCCACAGCTGCTTATGGAAGTCGAGTGCTGGGACTTCCTCTTGAATCCTGTGCTGGGATTTAATTGCTCTGATGTGTACTGCCCTGAGATCATGCAGTGAGGCAGGGTCTGAAGGTTCCATGGGGGAAAGCAGCCAGGGCAACTGAGAACCACTACTAATACGAATTCATGCGTGGTGAATTTATAGGATAATCAGGAGGTGAGGGGACCCCCTGCCCTGGCGTTGATTTGGGAGGTGGTGAGGAGAGAAATCGCATTCTGCTTTTCCTGTGGGGAACCAAGTTGCATGAAAGAGTGCACAGGTTCCCCTGGTCTGGAGAGCCACAGGGGAGAGGTCTTATGGATGCTTGATTCCTAAAGACACCAGAAAATAGAACAGTAGATTCCCTTTGTGCACCAGGAAGCACCACTAGGGACGAAGGTTGTAATTGTAATATTCTTGTTCTTCTCTAGAGGCTGAGATAATGGTAAAATGAGAGCCCAGTTCATTGCTCTTGGTGCAGGGCAAGAAGACATTGATTTGTGGTAAGCCTGGAGCTTATCTGTGTGCAAGGAGAGTCAGACCCCATTGACTAGCCATGCAATACGATGCTGCATGAGTCCATGCTGGGATATAATTGTGCTGTTAGAGCAGCAAATGTCAAATCTTAGGGAGCTGAGTCAAAGCAACCCTCCCAGTGTTAGTATAACAAAATCATTAAAGATGAAATGTTAAGTGGCTCCTTTGGTCAGGGACTGTCTTGCTGAAGATAAATAAGCTATATCCTGTCCTTGTGTCTGTTTAGCTCCATGTCTGTGGAGACCTACGTCAGTTTGGGGGTGGTTTGGAGGGTGCATGTGGATGCTGGTAGTGAAGGTAAGGCACGAGGATGTCAGTGGAATTGAGGCCATCTGAGGAGGCTCCATGCTGCTACTCTTGCTGTGGGTCATTTCATTTGATTTGCTGCTTTTGACTGATTCATGACACTGTACCCTCTTTAAAAGGCCTTCCTGTACTCTTTTTTTTATGGAGCTTTGCGTTTATGTGCCACGTCCAGGTCTATTCTGGTCCTGCTCTGAGAGATAATGAATGAACGTTGCTATAACAGCTGAGATGGTGCTCGGCCAAGTGTTTGGCACCTGGGATGTGGCATCTCCCGGTGTGACTTGCCAAGAGTCACCTGTCTCTGTCGCAGGCTGTTAGGAGGCTTGACGAGAGACAGAGGAGCTTAACACGCCACTAAAAACCTTGGCACTGGGTTTTTCATTCCTGACCTAGAAAACAAGAATTCAAGGCCCTTATATCTTATTCTTATAGGGCAATACATCTTATTCTTCACAGCCTGAATCTTTTGTGTGCTCCACTAGCAACATTTCTGATGTTCTGGCATTAGGGAACACACATTTTCATGCCCAGGCTGAAGCCCAAAGGTACCTTTTGCACCTAACTTGCGCTCACACCCGAAAGCTGTTAGTGAACAGCCAAGTGGAAATTACTCCAGTTTCTAGCTAGCTATTCCTCAAGACCCACATCTGATTTTGCAACCTGCCTTTTCCAATCCCACCTCTCATAGCTGAGCCTCAGTTGAGAGAATTGCCCCAGTTCCCACTTCAGCAAGCTCAGCTATCTCCTGGTCACCCTTGCCTTAATCTCCCTGTCACCTCCCTGTCCTTTCACTGTTTTACAGCTGGCCATCACCTCCCAGGCTTGATTCTGGGAGTACAGGATCCTAGACAGATCTAGAGCAGGTTGAACAGACCTCCTGTGCTTGGGATCCGTGCTTCAGTGCAGCTGCTTTACTGCTCAGATATGGATTGGAGTCCCTAAGCCAAGGCTCCTTGATGGTGCTAAATAACAGCAATGTGAGATTTGGAGGTGTTCAGGGCTTCCATCTAGGTTTTACTAGATTCATAGGGTTTAGAAACATGATTTGAAGTTAAAACCTCTGATGGGAGGGATATGCTAAGAATGGGTTGGTACAAAACAAATAAAACTCGAGAAACTGTACTAGGATATCCTTACTGGGATGAGAGAGCAAAGACAGAAAGGTAGGGAGCAAAACAGGTTTACAGTTTTAAGAAATATATTATTGTGAGGTGTTCTCTGATGTATTTTAGCAGGAGTGTGAGTGGGGAGAAAGGAGGGCACTGGCAGGCTGGTGCAGTGTACAGTGTGTGAAAATGCATATCCAGGTGAGGGTTTTGCAAGAAGCTGTGAAGTTACAAATGGGAGGAGACAGTTGGTGTTATTGGTATTGAGCCTGGAGGTGACAAAAAGACCGATTTCCACTCTTGCCCCAAATGGCAGCTTTATAACATGCAGAAAACTGACTTGGAATGCCAGCCCCTGGCAGCTGGGAAAGTCTCTGAGCCCCACATGCGAAGTTTACTCTGGGAGTGCTTGGTGGCTCTGGTGGCAGGTAGTTTGGTTTAGTTCTAGCTTGGGAGCTTCATTGTTTAATGGTGACATACCAGAGAAATATAAAGCAGGCTGCTAAAAAGGCTGTGCCTCTGAGCACAGACTGCTGATAAAGAGAAAAGGGATACAAACATCCTTCTCCAGCTTTTAGCATTACTTTCTGGAGCTGAGCTCTGAGCAATTTAACATATTTGCTCTTTGTCAGTGTGCAGGAGAGTTGTGCTGCTATGCATAATACAGGAGCTTTAAAAGCAAACACGCGTGCAGCGGAGGTGTTGGAAAATCCCTGTAGCCATTGGTTTCTGAGAGCTGTGTTTACAATCACAGAAACACCTTCACGTTGCTGCTGCTCAAGTTCTGATTGTCAAACAGTAGAAAGATGCTACTTGAACAGCCAAGTCTGTATGGAGACTTGTTTCATATTCACATGGGCAATCTGGTGGTTTTCTTTTTTCCCTCTGGAAGACGCTACTGTGACTTTTGCCACAAAACCTATTTATGCTGTCTCTGACACCGGGCGATCACCAGTGTACAGTGTCATAGCAAGATGAAAGGCTGCAAGAATGGGAGCCCTGTCTTTCTGGAGTGGTACTCAGGGGTACTGAGGTTTTTGGCTGGGCGGTGACTTGAAATGAGTGATAAGAAACCTTGCAAGCCTGACTTACATGCTTTGCCATTTGGGTGGATGGAGATACTAGTCCCAGGGATCATCTAAGGATGGGAGGGAATGGGGAAAGATACCATACCTTTTTGGGGAAAAGAAAATATTCTTGTCATTCCCATCTATAGGAATAACAAAGTGACCAAACGTAGGGAATTGGCAGACTGCATCATTGTGTGCTGTGCCTCCCCTAGTAGCCAACAGCACAGACACTGACAAGGATATTCATAGTAGGCAGATGAAAAATAATCTGCCTCCCATTGATGTCCTTTCCTAATCCATAATAGTTAGAGGTTGGTTTGAAGTCTGAAAGGGCAGGGGTTTATATCCTTCCCAAGATGTTTGCTAGCGTTAGCAGTGCTTGTTCTGGCTATTCTTGTTATCCACATAGATGTGCAGCCTTTGCTCTCCACCTCTGCCCTATCATTTCAGGCTGGTGAATGAAGCTGCATTCCCTGGGTTTCTCTGGGAGCACATCGCTGAAGAGGATGTTCTCTGTCCTTGATATTGCTCAGTCTTCAAATCCACCCTCATTGGCAGGCAGCCCTCTAGCATCTGCTGGATTGGTTTCAAGGTTCAGTGGGATTCTTTGTGTTTAACTCTTTCTTCTCTTATCTAAATTTTGCACTTTTCAGCTGAAATGGGGCTCACACTGATTAATTTTCCTGGGACCAGGCAGCTTTTCCATTCCTCGGTCATAAACTTAGGAAAAGGTATTGCTGGAGAAAATCCCATAGTATCCAGAGTAGAGGTGAAAATAATGTTTTGAAATCAGCAAGATGCTAATTATGTGTTCAGGTAACTTCTAAAACCACATCAGAAGTTTACTGTCAGTAAATCTTCCTAAGAGCCGTTTGCAGACAGATATGAAAACAGCTGGGGTTGTCATGGTGTGGTAGATCATCTCTGCTTAGGCTAGGGCTAGAATTGTTGCCAAACAATTTGATGTGTCTGTTCTTTCAACCTCTCTTAAGTTGGTAAGAAATTCTGTGAAAGCCCCACAGCAAGCAGGCTGGGATTGTATGTATTATGTATCTGCCACTAGTTCACCCCCTCCAAAGCTTCTGCTGTTTTTTCACTTCCTTGTTTTAGAAGACACTGACAAAAATGAGCCTCCTTGGATGAAATCCTGATTCCATGTAAGTGTTGAATTCATCAGTGCTAGGATTACAACCTGGAGTTCGGAAACATGAGGATGGGTTATACAAGCAAACCTTCAACTACATGGCTAGAGAGTCAAGTCCCATCTGGGGCTGAATTACAAGGTCCTGAATCTTATCTGTGAGTGACTTACAATCTTTTTTGTTTGCTGTTGTGTGTTGCTGTAGAAGTGGAACGCAGTTTCCAGGCTTAACAGCAAAATACACTTAAACCATGGAGTCCAACCAAGAATCCTCACTCTTCCTCGTGAAGATCTTGGAGGAGCTGGACACGAAGCAGAATACTGTTTCTTACCAGGACCTCTGCAAGTCCCTGTGTGCAAGGTTTGATTTATCCCAGTTGGCCAAGCTCAGAAGTGTGCTATTTTACACTGCTTGCCTCGATCCTAATTTCCCAGCAACTTTGTTCAAAGACAAAATGAGATGCACTGTAAACAATCAGCAATCAAAGAAAATCATGGTTGCAGCAGATATAGTAACAATATTCAACCTCATACAAATGAATGGGGGAGTGGCCAAGGAGAAGCTTCCAGTTGCAAGGCAGAAAGTGAAGAAGAAAGAGTCCTTTGAGTCCTGTAGATCTGACACAGAAATCTGCAATGTGGCAGACTGCGTGCCCAACTGTGAACTGAATGACCAGGAGTTCAACCGGGGTTTTCCAGTCAGAAGGTCCTCAAAATGCAGAAAGATGGACTGCAAAGACTGTCAACAGTTTGTCCCCTCATCAGAACCCAACTTCTTGCTTGGCGTTAATAAGGACATGAAGGGCCGGGCTGCCTCTCTGGACAGGCTGCAAGCATTGGCATCCTATTCCATCGCCACATCTCCACCGTGTGAGATGCAGAGTACGTACTTCCCCATGAACATTGAAAATGAATCAGACCAGGACTCCTTGCCTATACATCCAGGCATAAAAGAAACTTTCATTTCAAATGATGAGCCGTTTGTGATGCAGTCATGTGTCCAGAAAAGAAACATATTCAAAGAAGATTTTCATAATCTGATTACAATATCTCCCAACTTAATACCGCCCAGCAAAAAGCCAGAAGATGGACACAGAGAGCCTAAGAACAGGAAAGAAAGCTCTAAGCAGACTTTCTTCAACCACAGCTTTGAAATGCCATACAGCAGCCAGTACTTGAATCCAGTTTATTCTCCTATACCAGACAAAAGACGAGTGAAGCATGAAAGCTTAGATGATCTTCAAGCTTCAACATATTTTGGCCCAACTACTATTCTCGGGCCTCAGGACACCAAAAAGTGGACTGGAAAGCCAGCCAAGCAAACCGCTTGGCCAGCTAAAAGCTGGAGTTTAAATACTGAGGAGGTACCTGACTTTGAACGATCATTTTTTAATAGGAAGCAATCTGAAGAGAAGCTGCGATACCAGAGTTCAAACAACCCATCTCCAAACTTTCCTTTGGCTGACAGGCATCAGTCCTACCTAAATGCAAAGGAACCGCAACCAATTGTGCAGGCAAACTATGCTGTGAAACCAAATGGGCATAAACCCAAGGAAATCCCTTCTATTCTAGATGTGGAGAAACACGAGCCAGTCAAAAAGTTTAAGGATAAAAGCATTAACTGTACTTCTGTTCAGATCTTAAGCATTGACAGGACCACAAGTGTTGGGACACAGACAGAGCAGCAAGTTCTGGACCACAAGAAGTGCAAGGATTTGTGTGCAGCAGGCCAAGCCAAGTATGGAGAACGGCACTCTCTGAAGCACTCAGATGATGACTCTGAAATCGTGAGCGATGATATCAGTGACATTTTCCGGTTTTTGGATGACATGAGTATCAGCGGGTCCACGGGAGTGATGCAGTCTTCATGCTACAACAGCACTGGTTCCTTGTCCCAGGTGCACAAGTCAGACTGTGAGAGCTCACCTGAGCACAATTTGACTAAGATCTCCAACGGGAGTGCCTGTAACAAGTTGGATAAAGTGGCCCGGGCAGAAGTCAGTAACACAGATGATGAACTGAAAACGAGTGTCTGCAAACTAGTGTTGAGGATTGGTGAAATAGAGAAGAAACTGGAATCTCTCTCAGGCGTCCGAGAAGAAATCTCCCAAGTCCTGGGAAAACTAAGCAAGTTGGATCAAAAAATCCAGCAGCCGGAGAAGGTCAGTGTACAAATAGATCTCAATTCTTTGACAAGTGAGGCCGCTTCGGATGAGAGTAACTCCCCGCAGATATTTCAGTGCCACAACACTTCTCATGGAGGCAAACTGGAGAATAATCCAGAATGGTGCTGCTCAGATGCCAGTGGAAGTAATAGCGAGAGTCTTCGAGTAAAAGCCTTAAAAAAAAGCTTATTTACTAGGAGGTCATCCAGGTCATTAACAGAGGAAAACAGCGCAACGGAATCCAAAATAGCAAGTATTTCAAATTCCCCCCGAGACTGGAGGGCTATTACTTACACCAACCAAGTTGGCATTACAGAAGAGGAGAGGAAAGAGAGAGATGGAGGAGAAAATAAGGACTGGCACAGGAAATCTAAAGAGGTAATTTAAACTTTAACTCACATAATAAGCACTTAAAAATCATTTAGTTATGAATGTCTTCCATAGTCATCACAAGCCTTAGGTTTGACAATATTTTGCCCTGCCATATTATGCCTGTCGTTATTGTTATCTTAATTGAGCGATTTTGTACCTATATGTTCTTGCTTGGCAGCTGCAATATGGTCAAGTTGTTTTTTAAAAGCTTTTCTCTTTTGGGAAGGGAAGGGGAATAATATGGTTGACATCTTTGGAAGATGATGGTATTCTTCCTCATCAGTGGCAATATAAGGAGGCTGGATAATCAATCTGGTGAAAAGGGTGTGGGGAAAATTGAAATTCTCTAGTGATTATTTTAGAAAGGATGTTTTGCAATTGCATTGTGATGGCTTTTATCAGAGAAGTATGTGCGTATTTAAAAGCCAACAAAATAGATTCATGGATTCAAATCCCACAAGAAATGAATCCCTGTATGTGTACCATGAGATCCTAACTGTAGCTACATTGTGACTTTCACGGTCATTTAAGCAAGTCTTAAGCCTCTCATTGTGGAAAAGCATCATAGCTGTGGTCTTGTTTTGATTAGTCAGAAAAACTGCCCATTGCTCCCAGCAGCTGCGCACTGCTGTCTTTGCGCTGGGGTCTGGCTGCTGCTCAGTTGATACTGTGCCTGGTGTGGGTGGTTGTTTCTATTCTGTGGACACTGGAGAGCGCTGGGGGTCCTTCAGCTGCCTCGTTGATCAGGACCATGTGATAGGCATGTTGTGCCTCCTTACAATGGGGAATGAAGGCAGAGAAGGGTTGAAAAGGAGAGGAAGAGGCTTGATGGAAATAAGTGCAGTTGGGTGAACAGGAAAGCATAAGCCATTGATTATGAGTAGGCTGAAGAAGGGGAAGAAGGTTACCCTAAAAAAATGTATAGAAAATGCCCAAACTTGGCTTTTCTGTACATTGATCTGCTCAGAATGAAGTGCTGACTTTAAAAGTCCCTTCCTTGCTCCTGCAGTTGACCATGGCTGAAACTGAACTGGTACCATGGATGGTGTGGTATCAAGGGGGTACTGTCTGAGGGCTTCACTCAAGACTTCTTCATATTAAGATATAATCTTCCAACAGGAATCTAGAATCTGCATGGGTCTGAGTTTTCCAGATCAGCTGAGCTTCTCTGGGTGTCAGGACCGTTTCAGAATAGTTTTGTAATCTGTAAACAGTACAAAACCTGAATTTTCTTTGTTGCATCAGCTTGGTGTTCATGTTACGGTGAAAGTGGGTTTGTGTCTGTAAAATGTGTCTTTGGTTGTGAGACAAAGCTGGGCAAATGGATTAAGGCCATTCAAAACCTTTGTCCTAGCCAATACTTTGTCTTATGGTGTTCTGAAAGGAATACCTCTGTGCTTTGTGTTTAACCCCCTCATAGTCCTGTTTCTTCTCTCAAATTCTTTTGAACCCTACTGCAGGCAGACAGGCAATACGAAATCCCACAGCCACATAGACTCTCTAAACAACCAAAAGATGCTTTCTTGATTGAACAAGTCTTTAGTCCTCATCCCTACCCTGCGTCACTCAAATCACATATGAAAAGCAACCCGCTCTACACAGACATGAGGTTGACAGAGCTGGCTGAAGTGAAACGTGCACAGCCGTCATGGACCATAGAGGAATACACAAGGAATTCGGGGGATAAAGGCAAGATTGCAGCATTGGATCTACAAGTGAGTCCTGTTTGTTTAATTTGAATGGCCTGATTGTGAATGAATGTTGCCAGAATACGCATTTAAGAAGGGATTTGGATAGCTCAGGAAGGAGCTATGCAGTATTGGGCCTCTAATCTTGCTCATCCCTACCCATCCTGGCCAGGGACAAAGAAGAATATGGATGTTTTATTGCCGAATGGTGATTCTTGACAGGTTGATGCTCCCAGCTTATTCTGCAATGGAGAAGTATCTGCTAAGCCATCAGGGTGTTAGCTCTAGAGTTGAGGGATAAAAGGGTGGAGAGATGAATCGGTCCCTAACTGCAGTAAAGCAGAGTGGTGCAGGAGCTGGCATTGCTGCTTTTTCTTCTATCCTTGTTCTGTCTGAATTATTCACAGAAAATTCAAGTGTTAGAGATTTTTCCATTTTGCTAGCAACATGAGACATAAAATACTTGTAGAAGATGTTCAACACCATGACTGTTTTTGAAACACATCACCGTTGCAGCTTTGAAGTGGCTGCTGGAAACCAGAGTCATGTAAAGAGTAGATCAGCTAATGGTGTGTCTTGTTTGCATTTTAGTTTAGCTTGGAAGTGTGCAACAAACAGAGCAGAGCAAGTTACTGGGAGACAAATTCAAATGCTGGATTTAAATTTTCCCAAACTGTGGTGTATTTGAAATCAAAATCCTGATATATAATGGAATGCCCAGACCCAGGACTGACTGTTCATGATGGATATCCTGTCTAGCCTGATAAACACAAGACATCTTTTAGGAAGGAAGATATCTGAGCACAGGTTTAAAGAGAAAGTATGAAGAATGATGTTTAGAATGTGTAAAGACCAAACAAAAGTTGCAGTATTTGGTTATGAAACCCAAAATGCATCACATAATGAAATCCACACTGACGCACAGATCACTATGGATGAGTTATACACATTTATTCAGCTGGTAAGAACCAGCCAGGGGACTGCTGCTGACCGCAGGCATTTTGGGCTCTTTGTATGTATGTGCATGCCTCAGAGTAGAGCAAGCTGCCTCAGCTAGAGACAGGCTTGGCAGCAGTTGGGACACACTGACCTGCAGCTCAGGGCTCTCTGATCAGCAGCCTGTGCGGTGGAGCTGTACTCAGGCAGCGAGTCTGCTTGTCTCCAAAGCTTCTCTGCCAGGGAACGTGGTGTGTGCCAGCCTGGGACTTGCTGTTCCACAGCAGCTCTCGATGGCTCAGTGCTGAGGGACCTAACCCAGCTCCAGCTTGCCAGATTAAGCCCTAGGAGAGAATCAGGGTACTGTGAGAAGACTTGGTTAGCCCAAGTCTTCATGACCCATGCCATGTCTCAGGACTCCGTGTTGGCTGGTTTGGAGTTAAAATGATCATCCACATGGTACTGTAGTGCAATGTGTGTTTGTGCACAACAAATTCACCTCCTGGCTTGACTCACACAAACTTCCCCATCCTCACCAGCCCTTGCTCCTTGCTGTGGCTAAACAGTACTAAGAGAGAAACCAAGCACCTTTGTAGGTCTTCAAAGCTTTAGAGGGTATGCTAAATTCCGATTCCTGGCATTGCAGACTGTATGCTGGAGTAGGAATAGGCTGAAAGAAGTTCCTCTGCAAAGCATCCCTTACCTGCTGTGTGGTGGCAACAAGGGAGGTGATATTTGGGAGCAAAGCTCCCCTGGGAGAAGTGTTCTCCGTCTGCTCCTCATAGGGCCATTACGTTTTCTGTAAGTGGCTCTGCACGACTGTGAACAAACCAGAGAAATCGGCTTATTGCCATCATTTATCTTTAGGATCAAGGTTATAAAACTTTACTGGTTTGATTCTCTCCCTCCAAAAGGACTGTCAGAATTGCATTTACTCTGCAAAGCCCATGTCTAGACTTCGTAATAGAGCTTACTGACAAACTTAAAAAATAGACACAGACTGATGAGTGGGTTGTTTTTTTTTTCCCAGTGATTAGGTTTATTAGAACTGAAAGTAAATACATTATGCTTTAATGAACATTCCTACGTCTGGCAATGAAATGGGAAAGGAAGCTGATTAACAGTAATGGGCCTTTTTAATAATGCATCTTCCTTCTGAAGTAGTTAAAAGGTCAATACCAAGTCAGAGAAGCCCAAACCTGTAGTTATCCATGAAGCATAACATGGGTATCTTTGGGGGTTTTCCACCTCTGTTTATTTAAAGTTTCTCCTGGAACTTGACAAGTCTGCTGGGTTTTCCTTCAGGAAAAGAAATGGCAAAACGGGTCAGGCAAGTTTGTCCCATGTGTGGGGTCTGTGTGAGATCTCATTGCCTTGCTCCGTGTATGATGATCCACTGGGATGAAACATTGTCAGGCTATTTTCTGATGCATTTAGAGATGAAGTTGCTGATTTTTTTTCAGAAGGCTGGAATAGGTGATTTGGAGCCCAAGTGGTGCAATCTCAGACTCCTCTGATAGTCTCCGTTTTAGCATACTAGCGCTACCATAGAGATCTCCATTAAATGGTCATAAAACTGCTGCTCGATTTTAACTGTCTTATTTCTGGGGTAGCTACAAAATCACTTCTTGTAGTAGTCCTGCACAAAAAGCAAATGCTGCTATCAGGCAAAGCGAGGTTTCTACCAGTAGCTCGTAGCCACAAAATCTGAATTAGCCAATTAAAAGCTTACCCAAATCCCTCTCAAGTCAGCTGGAGTCTCTTTGTATGGAGTCGAATGAGCTTCAGGTCAGGTTTGTTATGAGCACAGAAATGGTGTGTGGTTGGGTATTCCCACTGGAACGTTTTTATGTGGAATCTTTTTCATTTTTTAAAGAAATGGCCTTTTGGAGCTCCAGAAACAGCAGACAGCTTTGAGGAAAAGCTGTCATTTTTCAGTATGTTCTTTCTGCTTTGTTCCTTTCTGCTGGTAAGTGCAACGATGTCAAGTGTTTGGGTGTCCCCCCTAACAGAAATGATGAAGGGGAAAAAAACAAGCAAGGTGGAAATGTAAAGCTTGAAGGGCTCACAAATTCTAAGGAAAAGTCCCCTAAAGATTAAAACCAAAGAAATAAATCATTTGAATGGAAATCCTGAACCCAGAGAGACTCAGACTTTGGCAATAAGCACAGTACTGCTTCCTGTAGAGATACAGACTGTACCATTGGGGTTAAATAGTCTTTTCTATGAAGATGGTCCATAGCAGTGTGTGGTACCAAATCTTATGCCAGGTATCCAGTTCCCTTTCTCCTTTTGCCTCTGAAAGCATCATGCATTCAGGTGACTTTCAGAAGATGAATCTGGAAAGAGAGGTCAAAGCTGAAGATCACTGGGGGATTTCATGGAAACCAACTTGCAGCCCCCTCGCTGTGAGATATTCAGTGCCTGCTGCCTGTGATTGTGTATTCCCATGCTGGAATGAAGGGCTAGTGTCCCAGGCATTCCTTTTCCAGAGGGCATCTGCAAATTGTCCATTGGTGATGCTTGATGGATGGGGCTGAGCAATTGTGCCCTTGAAAGCAAGCTATGGTAGCAAAATTAAGGTTAGCTTTATAAAATATAATGCACGAGGAGCACATGTTAAGAACTCTTCTCATCAGCTGGGTTTTAATAATTTCAAGAGCAGTAACAGGCCAGTAGTTGCTGACATCTCTGCTGTAGAGCAGATTAAAGAGTTCTTATTTAAACGCCACCCAAGATGACAAAGTTTCCGGTGAATCAGAGGTACGTGAGGGGCTTTGCAGCAGAATTACACTGCTATAGGAGTTTATTTTTCGCAGTATTTTGTTGCTACTTTCGTCAGCCTTACGGAACTGGGAGCAGGAGTTGAAAGGATGTGAGAAGCAGCAATAACCCACTTTATCCTGCCAGCAGATCCAGATGCAGCTGGGAGGCCTTCAGGCACATCTGCTTTATTTATTTTGTTAATGACAGATCCTGGACAATTAACAATTGTTTCCTTTTAATTTTTAGACTCAAGAATCTTTAAACCCAAACAACTTAGAATACTGGATGGAAGACATTTATACTCCCGGCTATGATTCCTTATTAAAACGCAAAGAAGCCGAGTTCAGAAGAGCAAAGGTTTGCAAGATAGCGGCTCTGATAGCAGCGGCAGCTTGTACGGTCATTCTGGTCATTGTAGTTCCCATTTGTACAATGAAATCCTGAACCTGTGGACAGAGCCGTGACTCCCAGCCGCGTGCATCTCAGATAGCTCATGCTGTGTTTCAAACATCTGATGGCAAAACTGTAAGGAATTTGCTAAGGAAGAATGTTCCGAAGATAATCCTGATGAGAATGCAGTAAGCATAGTAAAACACAAAACAACTAGGGAAGCATTTTTTGTTTTGAGTATGATTTTAGATAACAGACTGTGGTGGAGTTAATGGGAACTTGGTTCAATTTTTATGCATTTTTAAAAGTGCAATATTTTTTTTTCCTACAGAAACAATATAATGTTTTACAGAATCAGAGACTGATGAGAATCCAGGCAAAAGAGGAAGGTTGTCTGAGCTACGTTGCATTTAACGGAGGCGTGGGTACATGGAGGTAGCACTGTATGGAAATGAATGTTCTATGTGCATTACATCGGGGAGCTAGGGAAGTCTTAAAGCTCTCTACAATGTAGAAAACTCTGAATGTATTGTATTTATTTTATAGTATTTATGTATTTCATGATCATGTGATTGAAAGCAGACTGTGTAGCCATGAACAGAGTTTGTTCCTATGTTCAAATTAAAAAGGGCTCTTTGTATTTGGTCTTGCCCTAAGACCCACTCTTATCATCACTGAGTACTTAGATAAGTGCAATGTGCTGCAGACCAAAAAGATTATGTTTTAAAGCAATCACAAGAGGTTTTAGTTGCTTCTGTTGAACAACATTTGCATAGAGCTGGCAAACTTGCCTTGCCAAAAGGGTATTCTTTACCTCCACAGACAGTGAAATTGTCTCAGTTTCACTCCTGCCAGCAAGCAAAGCTGGCAAATCAAAGCAGCGCTTGGTTAAAGTTCTTGGAAATGTAATCTGAATCAGTTATATTTTTTTTTCACAAAGTCTTTGTGCCTTTTTAGACTGTAGATTAAATAGAACTGTTTAATTTTGCTATTTTAAGTCCATAACATTAATCACTGCATAATGGGTACTAATGGAGGTTCTTTTCCCGCAAGCCTTCTATACTGTTCAGAGTGCTCCTCAAACAGCAGGGCTGGTGGTTGCTGAGCACTTATATTAAGGGCACAATTTTTCAGCACTAGTGCAAACTTGCTATTAATGCAATGCATTCAGCATGGGAAGATCTGCTTCCCTCTTGCTAATGTACTTAAGAATGATGGTTGACTTTACCGGACATCAAGCAGCCTGTATCCCATGGGAAATATCCATTTGATGCTTCATCCCAAATGCAAATAGCAGGTTCAAAGGAATTCTCAAGCTGCGACAGAAATTACCTGCCATAGTTAGTGAAAGCAGATACACAGTACTATTCTTCAGTCAAGTATAGATGAAAACAAAAAAACAAAGTAAAAAAAGTATATATTTTCAGGAGATAACATGATCTTGCTGGTCCTGTAAGGGAAAGGAGATTCTTTTAGTGAATGCCTTTTATGCAGGGTAGTTTGGTTTCTTCAGAAGCAGCCTCCCTATGCGATGACACAGCAGCTAGGAAAGCATCGGATGCTCGTTCTTCCAGCTTGCTCTTTGTTTAAGCCTAGTTTATAAAAAGTAGTGAGGAAAGCAAAGGCTTTGTTGTGACTTTAGAAGTGTGTGAGTTCTTTCCCGTAGCTGGAGAGCTGTTTATGTGCTGCTGTGTGCTGTATTTGATTTAAGGGTAGGTGATCCTCATTGATCTGTCAGAAAAACAAGCGATGTCCCATCCAGCAAATACAGAGCAAGCAGAAATCCCTGAACCAAAATCTGCCCCTGCCTGTCCTGAATCCTGATCCAAATTCTGTATCTTTGGCCCATGCCTAACACCAAGATTATTTCTCTTTCCTCCCAGATGCTGCAGGATAGAGTTACAGCAGGGAGGGAGCAATTCACACTGTCTATTTTAGGCTGCCTTTGGTTATGGTGTGATTCAGAGCACTTGGGTTTAGGAGCTCAGGATCCATGTGTAGTAAATATAGACAGGTAGAGAAGCCTCTGGGGATGATGTGGAGATGCTAGCAAGATATCTAATATTAGACATGTGAATACGCTCTGGAGTGCATTGCTCTGCAGTTTACCTTATGCACAATTTAGGTTGATAATACATGTAAAAAAATCTATTCCTGGTTCCAGGTAACATCAGAAAATCCTTTTGCACCCCTTCCCTGCCCTGGTGACAGCAAGCACAAGGGACTGCAGGAAAAAGCAGCGTGCCCTGTGTTGGCCCTGTCCCAGTCCCCTGTCTGCCAGTGCCAGCAGTGACAGTTCCCTTGGAGGGGCAGGGTGAATGTGGGACACTGGGCAGCACCCACACCTTCACCAATCCCCCTCTGCTAGCACAAGCAGTCTGATCCCGCATCCCCCAACCAGAAATCAGCAGCTTTTCCTCCGCTGCATCTCAGTAATCTGATTTTAGAAAATAGCTGAATATCTAAGTGGAGATGTGAGAAGGGTGCTGTGGGTGTTATTGATTGCAGGGGCAGGCTGGGGCTGTGCTTGCACTGATGCATTAGAGACATAATGACCCCCGTTTTGTCTGTGCAGGGTTTTTTCTTTTGTCTGTGCAAGACTCATCCAGTTGGCACCAGATGAGTCTTTACATTAGAGGTGCCCAAAATCCTGGGAAGGATTTGGCAGGTTATGGAGCTGTGGGTGATGTGGAGCTGGCCCAACCCAAGTACTCAGCATCCCAAGCATCCATGCTGCTCTTTATTTATCAAGGTGCTTTTGCCCATCTTTCTTTGCACAAGCAGCCAGTGGCACCCATCTCCATCAGGGCAGTGGTTTCCCTATGTGCCAGACGGTGATTTGTCATGCATCTCCCTCTTGGGGCTTGAAGTGCCAGAAGCCCAAGGGGAATGGGGAAATCAGAGCCTGGCTCCCTGCCTCCCTGCTCCAAGAATACCTCTATGAGCCGCTGTTTGCCTTCTCCACCCCCTGTCTGCCTCTGGCACCACTGGGATGTGTATCCCTAGCTATTCCCAGTGGGTTTCGTATCTGGCACAGACCTCTTCACTTAAAAATAGGTAAAGACATGGAGCAGTGGGATGCTGCTGCTGGAGGAGAGCTGCCTGGGAATGAGGGACCCCACGGCTCTGCACAGAGTGTACAAGCTAGGTGAAATCCTGACAATATTAACCTGCAAGAATATTGTGATCAACCTTGTGAACCAGTTACCAACTAGAATATACTGTATACTATATGATAGACTTTTGTATTAAAAAGGAATAAACAAATTAAAGCTGTAGGTACATTGTAATCCTTGGTGTGATTGAAAAAAGTGTCCTAGCTTGTATTACTTAATTAAAATACTGATGAGCATATTGAACTGTTTTTCGTATTTATGCCTTATAAACTTAATATATTACACATGATAAAATGAAACTACAAGAATTATAAAACAGATATTCCATTTTTGGGGCAAATCCCATTTGCTTTCCTTAAAACAAGAGTGCTGCTTGAACTGAGCTCAATAAATAACGTATGCAGAAGAGCAGGAGCAGGATCTGTCCCCAAATAACTTTTTAGGATTTTTTTTTTTTACTGGGGCTTTGGTTAATGTACTATGTAATAATTTCATTTTATAACGTTACTGTACAACATTGCCTTTCGGTTCATTTAAATATAACACCAAATAAACTTGAACATTTCAGCGTCCTAAGTTTTAATGGAACTGTTATAATAATTCATTACTCCATTGCTTTTCTTCTTTTTTTTTCCCAGGGACATCAAGATAGCCATGGGATGCGAGTATCTCAGTGCTAAATAACTAAGTAGCCTATCTAGTTCTTGGCAGAATTGTTAATGGATTTCTCACTTGTGAAATAATAAGATGGCAGAAGATAATGAAAAATGAGTTTGTTTGGTTTCTTTTACAAGCTTCTTTGCATCACATTGCCCGGGTTTCTGGGAGATTAGCGCTTGACACTAATCATAATATTTCATTTTATAGGTTATTTCATGACTGGGTTTTGCCATATCAACCATTTTAACAAGGTCATGACTAATAGTTTTGTATCTGTTTCACTTACATGTTTATGCAGCCACTGGCCTTTTTAAGTCAGAACTTTATATAA
Source organism: Amazona ochrocephala (assembly GCA_039720435.1). Taxonomy (NCBI): domain Eukaryota; kingdom Metazoa; phylum Chordata; class Aves; order Psittaciformes; family Psittacidae; genus Amazona; species Amazona ochrocephala. The sequence goes on along the minus strand of CM077883.1, from coordinate 37,918,064 downwards.
CTATTTGTTGTCACCTACCAGAAGGTAATCAGTTTACTTACGATATCTTTATTAATATAATTTGCTGCTTTTGACTTGTAAATTGTAAAACCATGTTGTTGTAAAATTCCAGGTGTTGAAACAAAGATAATGCTGAGTCTGCCATTAAAGGTTATCCAGCGTCAGAGGTTGGAAAAGGCAGTCTCAGAGGAGGACCTATATAAATAACCAACAATGCCATGAAAACATAGTAATGTAAGGTCTCGGTTTCCTCATCTCTCCTGCAGAAGCACCCTTAATGCATTGTTTATCAATCATGGTCAGGATGGGGTAGTGCCAAGTGCTCTCTGTAGGGCCAGGTCACCAGCTCCAGCCTTGGGTATTTGCAGGTCATGAGTTGGGCTGCAAACCATCACAGGTCCCCTTGGGAGGGACTGTGATCCACAGTTTAGTGTTGGTTTCAGTTTTGGGGGTGGTGGCATGGTTTTGCATCAGTTGTAGCATTTTACCCATCAAGTCCAGAAGCTTATAAGTGTCCTTACATTACAGAACGAATCCAGGAGCAGGCATTTTCATAAAGATGCCAAGTGTGACCAGGCTTATGCCAGAAAAATCCTAAGCACTGGTACAGAATTCCTCAGTCAAGAAGCTGGATATGCAGGATATATAGATCTCATCTGAGCCGCCACTGTGCTGGAAGATGGGGCAGCTGCAGGTTTCTACAGTAGCTGCTGGATAGAGTCACTGAGTCTCAAGGTAGAAGAAAGCTCCTACATGCAACGCTGTGATGGCAAACGAGATGCAGTCCCACGATCACTGCGCTTCTTTGAATGTATTGCTCACAGCAATCAATTGTACTGGTTGAATAAATTCTTCATTTCAGATCTAGCTTTGATGAATGGCTCTGCCTAATGCACAGGGCAGTCAAAAGCAAAATATTGGATCTTGAGGCCATATTCTGCCCTCTGAGGTGCTACAGTGACTTCATCCCATTGAATCTACATATGGAAGAGGAGAAAGTAGCCAGTAGTCTGCCCGTAGTAGTCGTGTTGAAAGGAAAGGTCAGTTGTGTTGGTGTGCACTTTGGGGTAAGATAAGCACCCATGGAAGTTATTATGAAGATGAATTACTTCCTTTCATCTCATTTTTCTTTGTTATCTTTTCAGGAAAGAGCTCTCTATCTTGTAAAGTGCTATTCTGCCAGTAGCTCTGCAGCAAGCTTCGTCACTTCAGATTATGTCTGAGACCGTGGACCACTTCATATCTTGCAGGCTGTTATGTGAATCTATGACGTTCACTTAGAAAGTGGAGCAGAATCTTCAACAAAGGAAGAAGTACCCTGTCAGCAGCCAAACTCCTCACATAAGTAAGTTCCATTTGGTTCTATTTTTTTTCTGCAATATAGCACCAACTATGTCTAGAAGAGTCACAAAGCTCTTCCAAAAGAAACAAGACATCTAATTCTTCCCAAGAGTCTGAGGTTTTCAAAGAAATTAGTTAATGGTCCTGGATTAGCACAGCACAAGAAAGTAATTTTGCTTGGCCTGTGCATGGTACCACTATGCATCAGTTGTCCTGGATGCAGAAGCAGCAGCAGATGTGGGAGCAGATGTGCAGAGCTTTCTTCCTTGCCAGGGAAGTTGTCCACAAGGCTTAATACTTTTTAGGGTAGGGGAAATGGTGGGCATCTGGAGACATGGTTGCTGTTGAGGTTGAAGGCTTTTAGAAATGAAGAGCTTTATAGCAGCAGTTATCCATCCCCAGTCCTGCTTCTCCCTGTCCTCCTGCATCATGGATCCGTGGATTTTGGGATATTCCTTTGAGGCACTAAACAGGTCTCTGGACATATGATGTGAGCTCACATCTTGGCTTTTCTCAAAGTTAACCAGCTTTCCTCAGAAAATAGAGAGAATTTTCTGCCTTAACATTGATGCTTTGACCTCAGCTAAAAAGAATTCCTTGAGGTCTGAGATCTCTGTGTCTCACTGGTAGGGTTGACAGCACTTTAAGAAATGTGACCTGGCCCTTCCTCTCATCCATCCAACCCTGGAAATGGCAGGTTATGAAGATGACTCCCATTTGCTTTCATGTTGAACTTTGTGGAGGTCGCATTTCCAGGACAGATTCTGAAACCAGAGGATTGAAAACTGATTTCATTTATTAAGGATGGAAATAAATCAGTGAAGTCCTCGGGTAAGAACATGGAGTTCTGATTGCTGGTGCTTCATGTGAAATGTCAAACCCTACTACTCATAGCAAAATTGCTCTTTTTTCCATGCTTATTTTGAGCCTGTATGTGGTGTGCTGTCTGCATGTTTCTCCTCAGCACGTGGTGGGGGTCCAGCCTGTGTCCATAACAGTGGGTGTCTCCTGAAAGGGAGGAAAAGAGGGAATTACATACGGTGAAAACAGCCCTACCTGGAAGAGGGACTAGAGAAATGCTAATTATTCTGCCTGTCCCTGGAAATGATGGGGAGTCTGGTCCCTGTTGAAAACCTTTGCTGTAAACTCTGCTTTAGCACCAGCCAAATCTGTGCTTGTGTTGAAAAGTCCTCCTGATTTGCTGTCCTGCTGGGCTGACACGCTTACTGTAATAAAACAAATCTGTGCCGCACTGTGTGTTTTTCCCCAAGTAATAGTGGGGGGAGAGGGGAGAACCAAAGAGGCTGAGTCATTCGTCTTCCTTCCCTGTCTTGCTAATGAAATATTGCTGTTAAACTTTGCCCTGCCTTTCCTGTTACTAATTTCTTTTTTTTTCCTTTTTTCCAATGGTTACCTTCTAAGAGGTTTGTAAAATTGCATTACTAAAATTTATGACTGTGTAGCAATGTGCGCACATGCATTAATTCTCTTCAAGGCCAACGTCTTGTGGCTGCAAAATTAATGTTGTGGCGCAGCTTCTCGCATGGCTAATGGCTGTTCAATAAAGTAGGGCTCACATTTGCTCAGCTAATGGCACTTAATTCCTTGAAATAATTCTGCCTGGAAGAATTTGCCAGCTAATGGTTAAAAAACATACGTGCAGAACATGTGGATATGTATTTTTATGCTTTTTTGTTTACGCAATTAGGGGCTTGAAAATCTTGGCCTTGTGAGTTGGTTCAGTTGGGTTTCAGCTCCTTTGCATGGCATTTAGTTGAAAGGTTCAAAACCAGACGTCTCTGAATGCAGTGGACTAAGAATGTGCCCCTTAACCATGACTGATCTGGAGAGGTTGAATTTGATGTTAGTGTTATCCTGGGAGTTACACTGTGTGCTGTTTGGTGAACAATAACAGTTCGTTAAATTATAAATTAATTGATGTTATCTATGTTTAGATTTACATTTTCTTACTATGCAAGAAAACAGCCACTTTCTGCTAGAAGGATGGATTAGTATTTGTAGCCTTTTTACCAATTCAAATGTGATATTCTAGGTTAAAGACAGATATAATAATGCAAAGCAAATAACCTGACGAGGGCTTGCTTGTATTCCGGTTGAAAAGAAGAGGTTGGAGGAATATTTTCAGGGTGCCAAGACAGGAATTTAGATGGTGTCTGACACTGCTTGTTTTCTTCTTCAAAGCTTTGTCTGACAGCCAGAAGAAAACTTGGTGCTTATGACCTACCTTGTACAATAGACTGGTGTTTGGGATATGGTACGTGCGAGATCATTGTTGTTAAAGGTAAAACCCTGATCACTTGGGACTCAAGAGGAAAGTATGAAGTGTTGAGCAGCTGAGATGTAGTGGAGCTCCAGGGTAGGGGAATGTCTGGTGATTAAGTCCAAGTTACACTACACATGAGCCCACTGGTCTCACAGTGGCCTCCAACCACACCAGACCCTGGGCTCACATCGAGTGATCACTTGGCAAGGCACTCAGTGACAGAAGTCTGTAAAGTTCTGATAAAGAGCAAAAATATCCCTGTATGTACGGGAGCATCTTTTGTCTCAGCCTTTAGGGGGAACAGCGCCATTTTTAACTCTCTGCTGGAAGACATCAGCTGACGAAAGTAAGGCGTCCCTGGAATGGAGAAACCAGTGCAGGGGGAAAGATAATCTCATGTGAAAGCTCTCAAGGCATTACCGTATGTCTTCTGTGTTTTGGAACCCGCCGCTTGATCTCTGCAGGCTTTAGTTTCATGCCAGTTATTCACCGTGTCTCTCTTCAGGCTTTTTCTTGGAACAGAGCTTTTCCCTTGCTGTGTGGTCGTGAGGTGCTGAGGAAAAGACATGGGCTGAGATAGCTTACAAGCATTGTCTTGATGCTTATAATGGCATTACCAGTATCATAAGCAGTTACAGCCAGATCAGTCATCAAATTTGAAACTGTGTTGGTAATCAGTTACACAACACCTGGGAGGTGTTTGGCTTAGTTTGTCTAAGAGTTTTGGTATTATTACAGTGATGAATGTCACCAGAAAAGCTTTTTGGGGAGTACAGGAGGAAAGAGAAAAGCAGGGAAAGCACGATGCTCTGCTGGGATCGCAGCATGGGGAGAGCAGGTTTAGTGCTGCAGGAGCTGGGCAGACAGCGAGCATCTGCTCTGGGCCACCAGGATCAGAGCACAGCAGGAATGAGAAATTCTTGGACCAGCTATCAAGGAATTGGGAAACTCCAGGATACTGTACTCATGGGGGATTTTTACTACCCAGACATCTGCTGGGTAACAAATGCAGCTAATCATGGCGATAATGTACAACCCTAATTCACTGTAAATCCTCTCCCATATGTTTAGAATTGTATTTACAGTAGGAAGAGAGGGATAGTTATTCATGAATAAAGGTGAACTCAGTTGCTGGTGCAGAGTCAGCCATATACTGTGGAAAATAATGTATGACAGACTTGAACAGAATCCCTCTGAAAGCATGGCTGTATTTTAGGTATTTTGAAATGTTGCTGCAATTACTGATTGCTTTAAATGCACCGATTGAACTCCTTATATCTCTGTAACTTTTGTTGACCTTGAAGCACGGTTCAGAAGCGGAGTTGATGAAGAATTTTCAGGGTAAAATATGCCTGCTTGAAATCTATTCTGCTGATGTGGAGGTTGAAAAGGTTTAAGACAAAAACTAAGAAAGGAACCATGGTAATGGCTGCTTAACTCACCGGTAGCACATGAAAGTATGTTGTTTTACTGATATACTTCTACGGCCTTTCTTCAGTTGCAGGCAATAATTTTGCCATCTAACTCACCATGGACCTAGAAGAGCACCGTGACCTTAAATATATCTAAAATGAGGCAAGAAGGAGATGTCCCAGCCACTGGAGTTCAGGGTTAAGCACAGTTACTGATGAATTATGGTGGCTTTTCCTCGTCTTCAGCAATTCCCTGCTCCCTGGCTGTGCTTGCCCCCGCGCTGCCTCATTGTCAGCATGAGTTTGTTTCAGTAAGGATGCTGTATGCTGAGCTCTGGCTTTGGCCACTCAGGGCCTGGGGATTTGCATAATGGCATTACTGCTTATTCCTCAATTACAGTCTTTGAATATGTAAATCTGTCAATGCTGGTTACTGTAATCCCTCTGCACTGGCTGGTCCCCAGCTGGGGAAGTATTTGAGCCATTTGCTGGCAACACGGGTTTTCCTGTTGGTTTCCCATTTCCAGCCGTGGGTGAAGGGGAAAACCCCTTGATCAGCTGCCTGAAGCAGATGGAGAGCAAAAATCAAAGAGAAACTGTGAAAATCGGAAAAAAATAAATGTCTTTTTTAAAAGAACTTAAATGTCTTTTCCCAATGATTTTCCTTGCAGGAGCTCACATTCATTCTGGTGGTGAAAGATGGAATGGGACACCTTGCTCCATCCCACCTGCTGCAGCAGGGTTTTGCCCTTGCAGTAACTGTCCCCCATTTCTGTCTTCCCTGGCTGCTTCCCACTTTAAATATGGTTTGAAGACCTGCAATAGCAACCAACAGTTTGGAAGAAGGCTGTCTGTCCACTGCTTGTGTCCAGGGATTGGAGTATCTAGATGGATTTGAAACTAACACTATGCATGGGAACATGTCCCATGCCAGTATGTGTTAATGGATATTATTTTTTTCAGAAAAAAGAGGAAAACCCAGGCAAATATAGAATCGGTGATTTACAGGAAACACCACCATTGCAATACTAAATGCAGACAGGCAAGCAGCATATTTGTTGCTGATGGTGCTATGTTCCCTGGGATAATAAAACCATTCCATAACTGCTTGTCTGCGTCTTGAGCTTGCACATTTTGTCTCAAAGTTTTTCATTTCCAATGAGGTTTCGTATCCTGGATATTTTACTCAGATCAACAAAATGGTTTGAAATCCATTTGTAAGTGTCTTCATTGTCATGTATTAGTACATTCTGTTCTCACAACAGTTTCTTCTGGTCTCAGGATCTTTCCCTGCCGCATGTAGAGGAAGATACCTGCAAGTAAAGATGTATGTTGTATCAGGGCCTGCTACTGAAAATGTCTCGAGTGTTCCAGAGCTCTGTTTTCATGCCATGCTTGGCAAAAGGTTGTCATGCTTCTCTCCTGGCAGATTAGTATGAACTGAAACATTTGGAGAGCAATTGTACTTCATGAGTTTTTTGACCCTTTAAGTCATCTTGGATGCGTTCATCTTACTTTCACTGCCTGCATTTCTGCTGTACCATAAAAGTAATGAAAGAAAAATAACCAGAGAAAACACTTTTAATGTCACTGTATTATAAAGTAGTACTCAAGAATTATTTTTCTCTAAGTACAAATGAACTGTGTCTTTCTTAAGTGAACTGTAATCATGAAAGAGAAAGAATATCTTGGGAACAGAGGAGCTATGCTTAGGGCAAGTAAAGGACAGCGTTGCATGTATTATTTTATCATTGTGTATCTCTAATCTGGAAGAATTCCTCTACAAACTTTTAGGAATAAGAGGGTAAGCTAGTGCCTGGTTTTATTTAGTATTTGGCTTGTCTGCTGGAACCAATGGGAAGAGATGAGTTTATGATGTTGATATTTTCAGGAAGCTGAGGTGATATTACCAAGACTCTTCAAGCATATGAAGAACCAAGGCTACAGGAATCAACTCTTTCTATTTCAAGAAATGGTGCAGGTAAAATATAACCATTCAAAATCACTGCAAAGAAGGAACATGCTGCCATTTTTATGCTGCAGATCAATATGGCAATGTAGAAGCAAGAACCAGTCCAGTAAAGGGAGAAGAGTCCCACGTCTCAAGTCTTGTCCTGACCCAGCTTCCCTGTAGTCAAAAACAGTAGTCACTGTAGGACTTGCAGTGCATTAATCAGAGAGGTTTTCCTGCACCTTGTCAGTTTATGAAGCTGTCCAGTCCTTCCTGTCCGAAGTTCATTCTGTTCAAGTTTTCTCCAGTAACAGTGGGTTATCTTTACTCCTATCAGTTTGCCATAGGTTGTGAGTGGTTGAAGTGAAAGAAATTCGCAAATAATAAGTTCTGCTGCAATGATTCATTTTACCTAAATATCTGATCAAGTGAAAATTCAGCTTCTGAAAAACTAGAACAAGAACAAAGTCTGGCAACTTGTTAGATGCCTTCAGTGACTGTCTTACTAGAGACTTTGACCACATCTTCCTTCATCTCTTTTCATGCTGCTTACAAAGGAACTCTATCTAAAAATGGGGTGTATGATTTACTTTAACCAAGGAAAGGCAAATCCATTCTGAAGGTGGGAGATGGCCCATTTCTGGGTTTGAATTGTGTGTAGGTTTTAAATTATTTTGGAGCAGTTCTTTGGAGAGGATGCTGAAAATGACTCTCAGTGGGGCCACACCAGAGAACACCATTGTGCTTGTTATCAACTCTGATACTATAATGAAATGGAAAAGTCACCTTCCGAACTCAAGTTTCACCATTTCAGAATTGGAGGTGAACTTTCCCCCAAATTATAACGGGTATCTCTGTGCTATCCCTCCAACCAACCCTGTCTGCACACCTGCATTTTGGAGTTCTTATGGGCCAGGAGCCATATGCTGAAGCAGGACAGTCTTCTCCAGGGAAGCTGTGGTGGTTACTGAAGGAATTCAGCTTTTATTTAGCCCATAAGAGATGGCTGCCACCGCTGCTGAATTGTAGGTACTGCTCTGTTGCTGCTCTGCGAGTGCTGCGCTATATTGCAGTATTTCAGGAGGAAGAGTGGAGAATGACTTTTCCATTTGAAGCCATATGAGGGGATTCAGCCAGACAGCATGTAATTACCCTAGCTGGAGCAAGGCCAAGCGAGAGGATCTGTGACTCTCCATCTGCAGGCTTAATTTCCATCACTTCAAATGAGGGATTGCACAGAACACATCAAAATTAATGAAACAAACTTAATTTCAGTCTCACATCTCCTCCATCATGCCCACATTAGACACAAATAACTCACCAGTATGGTGTACCATGGAATGCCCTTCAGTGGCTCAGCTTACAAACCCAAATTGAGAGAGCAGCTGGAGGCAAGGAGCCTTTCCCACTCATTCAGGTGAGTTGTGCAGTGGGTAATGAAAATGCTATTGTTTTCCAAAGTGGGCAAAATAGGTTATTCAGGCAAATAAATTCTGCCTGTGACTCTTCCTTTTACAATAGAAACAGTGGCCCTAATCCAGTAAAGCCCTTTATTATGTGCTTAACTGGAAATTTGTGAGTGGGCCTGCTGATTGCAAGGGATCAGCTCTTGTGCTTAAAGTTAAATACGAGGAGCAGGAGCTGGCAGGTGGGTGGATGTGCGGTGTGACTGCCCAGGGGCCGGGCCTTATTATCTATGATTATACGGGCTTAGAGTTTGGCTGGATCCGGGCCCATTCGAACAAAGAAGCGGGATTAGCAGGCGTGCAAATAGGGAGCAAAGCCAGAGGGTTCCGGCAGTGTTGAACACAACTTTGTTACTGTGACAGAATGCATAAAAGTGAATGAAAAGGCTGTATGATTGCTGTTGCCATCCTGTTAATTAGGCTGAACTCATGCTTCATTAGTGCTACAATATGATTCCATCTTAACAAAGCTGTGTTGGGTGTACGGAACCACTTTACTATTAGTAAAATGAAGCCTTATCAGAAAGCCCTGCAATTCATTTCATAAGACAAGTCATGACATATATTGTGTTGAAATTGCACCAAAGAGACAGATTACTTGCTTAACACTTGCTATTCTTAATGAACAGGAAAAGATGTTTTCAAAACAGTTATTTATTGCACTGGGAGCTCTTCTGACCTCATGCCTAATTACATTGCGTAGTCCTTTATCAGCGGTTCAAGTAGTTTCTAAATAACACAAATTGATCTAAGCTGCTTTTGCTCTTTCACGTTTTCTCAGTGGTTCTATGGAAATACCATCAAGCGCTAAAATCCCTGTTTCTTGCTGTCACTGCGGGGAAGAGTGTTTTGTGTATAACCAGTACAATATCCCTGCAGCAGGAATGCAGCAAAAGCACTAGCACAACCACATTCCCACATTCCATGCTTGCAGCAATATAAAGCAGTACCGATTGAGCAGCACAGTGAAAACTTAACACGCAAACAAGAAATGATGCGTACTGCTCACTCACTGCCCCCAAGAAAACTCTGTGCTCTCCTGACACTGCCCTATTGTGGATAGAGTGTGTTGTTTGTAGTATTGTAATGGTAGATGCTGACCTGGCAGTGATTTTCTATGGACTCACTATGCTGGGAAGGGAGTTTGGATGAAATCAGGGCACAGGTCCATATTGGCTTCAACTGGAGAGCTGACTTCGGTCAGTCTGGCCCTACCAGTCATCCCCATTTCTTAGTGATGTTGGTGGGTTTCTGTGGCTGCCTTCAAAAACAAATTTCTGCAGATTAGAATACATCAGGACTAACACACGCACAAATATCACAGAGGGTTTTGGCTGACTTTGGTCGTTTGACCCATCCATCTAGCATAGCATATAGCAGCTCTGCAGTGTTGTTGGCACCGCGGGAGTAATCGGTTGTGGGTTGTGAGAGAGAAAGACCAAACGGGTGAGAAAGTGGATGTAAGGAGGAGTGACTTTAACAGACCTCCTACTGCGGGTAAAAAGAATTTAGTTGTGTTCACAAAGGTATGGATGTAAAACTGAATAATTTCCCAGCCTTGTAACTAATTGCCAGTGGCTGTTGGGGGTGCGGGGGCAGGTTGTGTTTTATGCTCCAGTGATTGTCCCACACAATGACTCTCTTCTACAGGCTGAAGTCAAATGGCAAATGTTGGCTTCATTTCAGTACAGCAGGATGAATACCATGGTGTTCCATCACCTTCCCTGGAAGGTCCTGGTTTGATGGATCCCTTCTGGGGCCTCCAGTGACAGCACTGCACTCTACCACAGCTGAAAGCAGATGTGTCCAGCAGAGCGGGTCATGTGTGGTGGTTAGATTCAAGTCCATCCTAGCTCTCAGCTCTTCCTACCTGAATGATGTGGATTTGCTATTAGTGGTGGTAAGCTCAGAGGGGGGAGAAAAGTAGCAATATCTGTTTGTTTTCATGTCTCCTCCTTGTACCATTCTTTAGCTTTACAGTAAACATCTATGTTTACTCATGTCCTCTTACAGTAGACCTAAAAATATCTCCCTCCATTTCCAATACTATACTTTGGAGACCTGAAATGACCCTATGTGAGAAGGTCTTAAGAGCACAGTCCAATGGAGAAAAAAGTGAGAATGGGTAATGTAGTAAAAACAACTGTCTGAAAGAGCATCTCTGAACTGCTCACCAATTCTGTTCGCTCTTCTAACTCAGGCTACTTGTATTGTCATCCAGCTCCAGGGCTGAAGGGCAATTACTGGTGTAACCCTGTGAAATCTGTGATTTTATCCCAGGGTGGCTGCAGTCTCGAGTGCTGTGGATGATGGGTACAGTGTGAAGTTCATGTGCCAGCTGCTGTGCGATTGCACGTCCCCAGTGAAATCAACGCCAGCCCTGTGCACCCAGGGAAGCTGCACTCGTTCACACCAGTTCAGATTTGCCCCAGTGCTCCAAAGTAAGCTGTATCCAACTATGATATGAAATTTCTAACAATGACAGAACCAGAGGTAGTTTTGCATAAGGATTATTAAATAGAAATATCTTATTCTTACAGGCATGGAAAATGCTGCACTACAGTAAATTTGGAAGGATCATGTAACATTTCATTCTGAGATGGAATAATGCCTTTCTTGATGCCTTAGGAACACCATCACCATAAGCCACTGTTGTTGATTTTCATCAGGTTACTTTTAATCTATATCAGATCTCTTGCTCTGCTTTGCCATGCAACTGTAGAGATGCTTGAGCTGAAACAAAGTGATGGGACAGGACAAAGCAGTGCAGGACAGGAATGGCTGTTTTGGTGGCAGAACCAGCTTACATCAATTTAAAGTGGTCACAGAACTGTCATACAAGACAGGCAATGCTCATGTTCTCCACTGCTTGGGGTCAAGGACATACCTACAACTATTTGGTTGCTTAACCAACGGGTTTCCTAAGCTCATTTTTGTACAGGTTACATATATAGCCAAAAGTGAATAAAGAAAACTAGGGTCTCAAACAGCAAGAAATTGTAACTGCTGACTCACAATTGTGTTTTTTAGCATATACAGGACATAAGAGTATCTAATTGTCTGTTCTGGCTGGGTCTGTAAATGTGAATATGAAATAAATGACCCATTACCACTGCGTTCCCACAGAGTATCTTGAACAACAGTACAAGTTACAGCCCATTTGCCAATGTCTAATCCAGTTATTCTGTGTTCTTTTTTTCCAGATAGACTTCCTGGGGTGAAATTTATTATTTTATTTTATTTAGTGTAAATACAGATTTTTAAAAAGTGGATGGTCAAAATTTAACATTGAAAATTATAGGCTGTTCTCCCACCTCCCTGTTCTTGTGAACTGAGTTTGCATGGATGGTGGGTATCACATGGTACTGGATTTATTTTCCTTCGCCTATCATATGCCTTAGCTAACCACAGCGTTTTGCATCTGGGTCAGCTGTATTTTATCAAGCACTAACATGCATGAGGATTTGCCAGTACTTAATAAAAATGCTACTGAAAACTGCGTTCTTCCAGCTCTTTATTGAGGCAGATTATATTGTGTTTGAACTGTGTTTGAACTGAAGGTACACTCATGTGAAAACTGTTATATTCATAACCCACACCCAAGCAATAACAAAGAACTCAGTTAATGAAAATCACTCAAAGGATATCGCTGCCCACCCCTTCCAAGATCAATTAAGAAGATTATTCCAGCATACCTAATGCTGCCACCCTGCTGTTGTACTGTAAAGCACAGTTTCCCTTTAGAAGGCCAAGGAAGGGAGTCTGACAATAATGTGTAATAAACAATGATGTGAAAAAAGCATTTATGGTGTTATTACCACCATATATCCCTACAGCAAAGGACAACACTTGGACAGTGTAAATATATATGGTCTCCCGGGGAGGCTCACATTCAAATGAATGAACCTTTTCAGACAAAGGCTGGCAAAACTCTTTTGCAGGAGGTTTCTGTCTTTGGAGGACACTCCGTGTGGCTTCCTAATGCTCAGTACATCAAGGATCAGCTGGAAGAAGACTGTTCCTCCAAACAGAGAAGAGAACATCCTTTCTGGCAGTGCATCATGACAGATGGAGTAGCTGCCAGAGAAGAAATACATGTGTAGAGCAGGGAATCCAACATTTTGCTGTGTGGCTATAAGCATTGCAGTGTGTGCAAGCCCTCATCTGCTGGGAAATGATGCTCCACTGGCTTCAGAGATACACACCAAACTATACTAGCTGAGAGTCTGGCTTTGTTGTGGATACTCCAGTTTCTAAATGTGTTTGTTCTCCTCCACTTTTTCCTCTCCTCTCGTGTCCCTGTTGACAGTAACAGGTTTCTGTCTGGGATTTATCTTCCCACAAGCATCAGAAGGTGGGCCTGAGCTTTAATGATGCAGAGCTGAACACTGGAGGCTCTTAATAATTGGCAAAGGTCTTAAAAACTGAGACTCCAGTGTATATCTATAATGAGAAACTGACAGAACCGCTTGGAGTATGTGTCTGATCCTAATTGTTCTTCCAAAAATAGCTGATTTTTAACTATGCAAGAAACTAATACTGCCTAAACATTATTTCTCATTGCAAAAATGCACCAATCCTTCAAACAGCATTAAAGATACAATTCATTGACTTATGCAAATGAAAAAATATTCATAATCATTTTGGCAAATATTTCATTTAGTGTAAATGCAGATCCATTTTAAACTGCAAACATATGCAAAGGCTGGTAAGGTTTATTTCAAACAGTTCACAGAGCAAAAAGCTGCTGCATTTTTCAAGTGAAGCCTTCTTTTGCCCACATATGGAGGCTAAAAGGGAGGAGAGAGAAGGTGGTGAACCTTTTTTTCCAATGGTTGTGACTAAACCACTGAATAACTACTTTTTTGCTCTTTATAGCAGTGTTTTAATATGTAGTGTGATTCACATGCTGCACGATGAGGAGAAAAGTGCCCCAACCCAAATAGCTAGGAACAGAAAATAGAAATACAAATCTTTTCCTCTGTATTTAAATAAGGGGATTTGTGGGGCACAGAAGGAAAAACTGAGGCATTGGTTCCCTTTGACCTAAACCTCACACTTTTCTCTCTAGCCTTAAAGGCCTATAAGGGTTAGAAACGATTTCAGGACAGGGAGATACAAGGTGCTCTGGGCTGGAGCAGGACATACCAATCAAGGTGTTGTTTTGTAAGTGAAACCACATGTAGATCCTTCTCCCAGCAGGCAGCACTTATCTATGCCCTTTGTGATCTGTTGATGTACAGCAGCTGAGCCTTCTTTTCCATGCAGGATGTGAAGTGGATGGTAGCAGTGCTCTGGGGGGATCTTTCCTGCTGTGGCTGCAAGGTAAGGCCCTGCTCTGGCCAGGGATTTAGTTTTTCTCTTTTTGCCCAGAAAAATAGAGATGTGAGAGGAGTCTTCATTCATTTTTGAACAGATTTATTTGGGGGTTGCAGATCTCTTGCTGCCTGTCTGGGTGTGAAACAGTTGTTTGGTGAGGAAACTGAGTAGAAGCTTCTTCCACTAGGGCCAAACTTGGTGGAAATAGAATAATATAATTGTTTAGGTTTAAGAATATTGAGTTCATCTGTTAACTTTACATTGTCAAGTCCATCACTAAACTGTGTCCCTAAGTCCTGCATCTACACTGAGGTGGTTTCCTTGTTTTCACCTTTCTTGCAGTATCATGGAAGTGCAGCTGAATTTGTAACTGCAAGAGAAAGAAAGGCCCTGTGGCTTGCAGGAATGCTCAGCATAGCTTTTAGCTGATGGTCAGCACAACCACAAGATTAGGTCAGAAGCAGAAGCATCAGTATTCTCAATGTGTGTTTGGTGGAAGGGAAGATGTGACCTTGCTGCTGAGGTTCTCACCTTTAGTGTCCTTCTCAACAGGAAGGGTCAAGTGAAGACGCCAAAATACAGCTCAGGTTTTTCCCTGAACTGTAGTGGCAGGGTGGAGGCACTGCAGGTTTTTGTTCCAGCTGAATTAAGTACTCCATGGCTTAGATAGCAAAGCTACATTTTTTTGCCCTTTGTGTAAATCAGTACTGTTGAGTGCAATTGGTGGAGTAATGATAATTCTCCAGGTCTTATGTGGCTCTTGGCTTTTCCCTAACATAATCTCTCTGTGCTGCCTCCACATGCTTCTTACAGAGTCTGAGGACTTTCCTATTCTTTGGTAACTGCAAGGGCAGCCTGAGTTAGTGTGCTTTCAAAGAACAGAGCAATAATGGTTTCTATTTGTGAAGACTGCAGAGTTAAACCCGGTGGTTCGTTAATGGATTGTAAGATGAAAGAACTTCTGCATATCTGAAATGAAAGGATTTCTCGGTGTACCTGCGTGATCACTCAAAATGTAGGACACATTAAAAACCACTATGAACCAGAGAGAGTAGATTAGGAACAAAATAATCAATGATTGTTTCAAAAGGTCCTATGCAGATACTGAGTTCCTGATGAGTGCTGTTTTCAGAAGTACCACAGCAGCCTCAAATCACAGAAACGCTTCTATGTTCATTTCATGTATCATTTATGGATCTGTCTTGTGGCTGAAGTGTGGGGGTAGAAGGGAGGGCAAGATCTCCGAGGGTGTTTGCAGAACAATGAAGTTGAATAGTTTTCACACTTGTGTGTGCTTTGCTCAGAATTGTGACATGGGTCACACAAATATCCATCAAAAACAGAAACAACACTCTCATGAACAACCACATTCTTGCAGGAACACCTCTTTTTTTGGCCATGTTACACAGTAAGGTGCTCTGAGCTCCCAATGTGCCCCAGCTCCCCCCTGTTTTGTACCTGTTTGGCTTCTCTCGGGCACATTTGGTTGAAGCTCACCTTCAGCATAAATTATGATTAAGCCTGACAGCTTACACACAAACAACATTGCTCCATACCCTCATTTTCTTAACTGATCTCAGTAAAAGATTTGCTCTCTTTAAAATAACAATACTTTAACCCCTGTTAATTTTTGCAGTAGCAGAAAATATTACTTAGAATTTGCTCGATGCATTTAGTAACGCCTTGGAGCAGTTCTGGATTTCTACTGTAGATCTCTATGCAGACCCTTTCCCCTCCTGCCTGTGGACCTGTCCTAACTCTAATCTTGTCCCTTTACAACTTTAAGCTGGCTTGGTTTCAGTTCTGTGCTACTTTTTTCTGCTTTCCCAGAACATTCATGTGGCAGTGGGATACAAACATGGAAAAAACTGGCTAAACTAATCTGGATGAAGACCTTCCAGCCTGCTTTCTGTAACTTTCATGGAGTTGCTGTAACCTGTTATGGCTCGTTATAAAAACCATTGCCTTAATGATCATCAGTGATGGTGCAATCTTTGCCATGAGAGACTGGATTTCTGCAGTGCCCATCCTGGTGAATGCCTAGGTATTATTTCTGCAGCCAGAAATAAGCTGCTGAGAGTGTGAGTCTTTCTGTTGCTCTCCCCCATAGCTAAAACGTGAGGTAGCTTGTACATTCAGTCAGTTCTCCGATCATACCAAATCGGACAAGTGCTGTAATAACAAAACACTAAGTAATTTCTTGCATGATAGATAGGGATGTTTCATCCTAGAAAGGATGCCCAACTGAAAACTTGCTGGCAAAATGACCCAGGCTCACTACTCAAAGTCGAGCTCACTGGCAGGCTGCTTGTGGATTTCAGAGATAATCTAAAAGCAGAGTAAAAGCTCAGCCTGTATCTGAGATTGTCAAAACCGATGTTAGCAGCAAAGCTGACAACTTGCTTGTCTTCGAAAATCACTTGTGAGGGTTTTGTGTTTTGTTGGTGTCCTCTCAGTGGTTTAGAAAAGCAAATATAGATGTACTGAAGAGAACAGGTTTGCTTAGGGAGCATCCTGAGTCACGTGGAGCCCTTGGAGTAGGATGATTCTCTCTGAGGTTTATGGAATTCTGTGCACACAGTGATGACTGTCGTGAAAGGAGAGCACCTGGAAAGTGAGTGGTAATAATCCCAGTGCCTGGGAAAAGTGGTCCAATAAACAAGGTTACTCCTACAAAGCAAGACAACAGTGCTATGTTTCAGATAGGGAGGGAATAGGATGGAAAAAGAGCTCATGCAATAGGACAAAACAGTTTCACTTCATAAAGGCTTGCAGTTTGCTTGCTAACCCATGAATGGACAATTCTCCTTTCTTTGATTAATCCTGGGTGTCTAAATTGCATGATCAATACATGGTTAATTCTCAATAACCTCATACAGTGAAAGTCCTATACTCCAGCTAGGACAAGTGTAGCCAAGAATGACAAGGGAGCAGTGCTTGTGATAAGTGCTGAGCATCAGCAGACTTCACCAGGTGTGTGGCCAAATTCACATAAACCCGACTGGGCACAGACTCCAGAAAGACCCAGCAGCGTCTCCTGCAAAACTACATGGGCAGTAGGAGCTACCAGAAACATGCTGAAGTACTTGGGAATGTTAAGGACATAACAATCCACAACTTGTAATAAGAACAGGTCAGAACTTATCTCTGTAGTGTCAGAAATATTGAGAAACCTGGAACTGTAAGAAACTCCCTTGGGTTTGCTCTCTTTTATGAATTCTGACCTATGGCTTGGCTGCCCAGGCACTGTTTGGATTTTACATTGGATTACCTCATAATTGGATGAAGCTCAGCGGTTTCAGCTGGGTTTCTGGGTTCAATCAAATCATCATATATATGAACTCAGAAACTTCTCATGAAACACCTACTGGGAATTCACATTGCAGCCCAAAACCCAATAGAAAAGTCTCAGGAGAAGTGTTGAAGTGGCATCTTGTGCAGCTGCCCAGAGGAATGTGTTAAATATCTTGTGGTACTTTTGACATGATCCAGCTATTGCATCTGCCGTTCCTGTGTCTGCCTCTGGCTTTTGGCTCCCAACTGCTTTGTGAAGCTCTTTAGCTTGCGCTAAGCTTGATGCATCTTTCCTAACCAGTACAATAATTTAGTCTCCTGAGCAAAGGCTACGTGAGTAGCCATGTGTTCACATACAAAACTTACCTTCCTTTGAACACTTGTTTTTCTGCACTGATGTGTGCAAGATCACAGCAGGATGTTTACTCCCAAAACTCCTGCCTGCGCTTTTTGATAGCATCCTTTCTCCATCTCAGTCCTCCTGTCTTTGATTCCTGCCTCACCCATTTATAGGAGCAGGCTATCTGAAGTCTCATGGCAAAAAGAAAATGTGAAAATATGGTGAATTGCCACAAGCTGTGATTAGGTTTTTGAGGACCGTGCCTGACAGGCTGTAGTTGGTCAGGAAGCAGTCGCTATTTAAATTGTACTGTTTGTTATTTGGATGTAGCTACAGAAGCCTTTAGTCATCTGGGGTGGTTTTTGTTGTTGTTGTGGGTTTTTTTGGTATTTTTATTTTTTTTTTTAAGTAAATTGAAAAATATCTCTGGGTCAAATATTGCTTTTGCATTTGGGCTCTGTATGGTGATAAAGCATTTCAGCTTTTGCGTTGCTTGCTTGCAGCTAATGCTATGCCCCTGTAGGTTCTCTTAGTAGAAAAAGCATTTTCTGTAGAGGAGCCATATGTGTAGGAAAGATAAGATGTGAAATTGCGTATATATAAAAATATAAGTACATAGGTCAAACAACCAGCTGGTGTAACTCCTGTTCTCGGTGAGCTTCCCTGTGGCCAGGCTCAGCTAGGAGCATTTATGGAAGCATGGCACCAGTTACGGCATTGTTTGCTGAACGGGTATTAAGCAATTAGTAGGAAATAGCCCAGGTGAGGGACAAAGAGCATAGGAAAATCCTTGGAAGCCTATTTAGCGCAGTGAGATTTTTTTCCGAGGTAACCTTTTCATCAGGTTACTGTACCTGAAGGAATAGACTTCACAGGTGGTGCGAGTTTCTAGGGTAGTTTTAGATGAGCTGCTGAGTTTTATCTTAAAGTGCATTAAAAAGTTGCTGTTGCTCTGTCCTCATCCTCATTTTTTGTGCTTGGGGCCAGGCAGTTTAGGAGGCGGGTGATGGGTTCCCATCATTGCCTGTACTCTGCCATCCCATGTGAAGTGTGAAAGTGCTGTGTGCCACCTCTGTGGTGGGACATGGGGCTGAGGAGGCCACAGGTCCCAGCTCAGGACAGTGCCTTTGGAGTCATGTCCCACCTGAGCACAGGCGATGTCCCAGGGCTGCAACCTTGGGAAGATCAATGTGATATTTGGTTGTGGTCTGGATCTGGTATATCTGTGTCTGCCATAAAATGATTCTTCTGTGTCATTGGTCAATAGATTTAGAGATTTTCTGCATAGCAGCTTACTGACTTCTGAATCAGCTGAGCTCCAGAGCCAGAGATTGCTCAGCTGCCCATGCACATGCTGGTTATCACAGCAATTCACAATGCAAACCCCCTGTGAGTATTTGAGACTCTGTGTGGTGATATGAGTTTGGTTGAAGTTTTCAATCCACTTCATGAATTTGGATTACCCATGAAAAAGAAGTGGAGACCAGAGTTCCAGCCCTCTTGGGGGGTGTCTGGAAATTGTGACATTGAGGTTGCTGGAGGGCAGATTTGTATGTTTTCATCATATGCCCTGCTTCTCTTGTGCTGTTCCTTGGCTGGTTTGTGTGCTGAGGTCCTCCTGATTTAGGATATAGATTGTGCATTTTCCTCCCAATCACTTCCCTGCTGACAACGATGTGTTCTTTTGAGAGAATCTGGGAACGCAAATCCATCAGGAATTTCAGTGAGAGTGCCTTGTTTGGGAAACAGCATCTCCACGTTTTGTACATCTGCCTCCTTACGAATGTACATTTTTATGTGCATAGGAAGGCAGTGATTCTCTGGAGAGGGGTTCTTGTGGTTACCTTGCTTCTCTGTCTGAGCTCCTTGCTCTGAAATGGGCAGAATGAAACCTTAAACCATTTCAAGTCAATGCAAGTCTCTCTGTTAACTATTTCTACTTTATTTCCACTGGCCTGTCTCCAGGTCAGTACCAGGGTAATGTGTTTATTACACCCTCTCTCAGATCTGTTTCTCTGCTCCCTTTTTTCATCTCAGGACATTAAATGCAGTGATGTTGCTGCTCATTTTCACAGATGAGAAGAGACAGCTATATATGGACTTATTTATTATTTTTCATGAACTCTGGAAATCAGTGGTACAAGATAACCGAGCTATGCAGCGGCCAAGGAATGCTAAATACCCCTGGCACATATGCGAGTGGTTTATTGATAAAGGGCTGGTCACATTTAGCCTCAATTGCTTGGCTAATAAGGTTGCCGTGGATAGTCTGGGATCCTTGGTTCTCTATGCAGCTTCTGTTATCCATGACTGAGCGTGGTCACGGAGGGATTCTCTCGAGTCCACAGCCTGCCAGAGACCTGCCTGGATAAGCCTATTGGAAATATCGGAGAGGGATGTTTCTGCAGCTTCCTAGTTTGCTGATGCCTCAAGCTCCTAATCTGGTGTGTTTACCTTGCACTGTTTGAGTTCTCCTTGCAGTCCCAGGTTCCCTAGCGATGGGCCACTACCCTTCTGCAGCCTTGCTGGTGCCAAAAGAGGAGACAAAAGCGCTCCTCTCGGTTGCACTTACTGCCATGGTCTGAACTGGAAAAGACCAGGGGATAAGTTGCTGTGTGGCTGAGAGGGTTCAAATCCACTTCTCCTAGCTCCCAAGTAATGTCAGCCCCCTTTTAGGGTGGCACATAGACCTCTGGTCTCACAGCACACTGTGGTGTGTTCTTGTGAAGGTGTCTTGGCATTGCTGGTGCTCACCTGCCACATGCCAGGGCTGTGGAGACACCCCAGCCTGAGAATCTCAGAAGGGGGAAGGCTCTGAGCTGCCTTGTTGGGATACTAGCAACCTGCAACTAGCACAGGGGCAAAACATAGAGTACATAAGGAATTTGCGAGCAAAGGTGTGTTTATTGTTGACATGTGATGTGATGATTATGTTGAAAGTTGGAGAGGGATGTTTTGCATGTAGAGATAGAACAAGGGGTAATGGCTTCGAACAAAAGAGAGTAGATTATTGGGAATAAATGCTTTACTATGAGGGTGGTGATGCACTGGCACAGATTGCCCAGAGAAGCTGTGGCTCCCCTATTCCTGGAACTGTTCAAGGCCAGGTTGGACGAGGCTTGGAGCAACCTGATCTCGTGTGAGGTGTTCCTGCCCATGGCAGCGGTTAGAACTGGATGAGCGTTAAAGTTCCTTGCAACCCAAACCATTCTGTGATTCTTGAGAGCAATTTTGAGGACAGTCGCTCTGAACTCAAGCACCCAAATTGCCCTCACCCACTGCTTTGGGCTGTGGACTTCTTTTGTCAGTCTAATCTTCAGCCTAACAGGGGAAGAGGTGTTCATTAAGGGACAACTTCTCCCCTAACTCATTTTCATTTGATGGTTAAAAATAGCTGGCACAGCTTGAAAAGTGCAGCACATGTACTCTGGGAAAGTCTCAAGTCACAGTGGGAAGAGTTAAACTGCACTTAGTCTTGTTAATCTGATTTATTATAAGCAAAGGCACTCCCAACAAAACAGCAATCCCTTGGATTTCTGTAAGAGATCTGACAACTGTTTTTCAGAAGCATCTGAGAACATTTAAGGATATTAAAGTGCATATAATTGCCTCCTAGGAGAAGCATTTGTGCAGTGGAAATCAAGAGAATGGAAAGTGGCAGATATGATGAATCACAGTAGAGAAAAGCCGAACTCTCAGAACAATCTCATGGAAGTGTCATGTCTGAGGAATATTTTCACACTGGCAAAACTTTACACAAATATTTAGAGACTGAATCACTTGTTTTCAAACTTCGAGGCAGCTTTTATCCCTCCTGTGCTCAGGTGGGACACGCTGCAGACTCCAAGGGCACCGCTGAGACCTGTGGCCTCCCCAGCCCCATGTCCCACCATCAAGGTGGCACACAGCACTTCCACGCTCTTCACATGGGATGGCAGAGTACAGGGAGTGATGGGAACCCATCACTTACCTCCTAAACTGCCTGGCCCCAAGCACAAAAAAGGTACAGACTTCTCACTTTTGTAAGTAGCAAATATTGCACCCTGCCCCTCAAGTTTTGTGCCTTAGAATTCAGTGGGCAGGTAAGTAGATCAGACCTTTAATATTAAAGGTAGGTGAGAGGATTTGGACAATTTCTGGAAGTTCGGGTTTTTTGGGGGGCTTTTTTGTGTGGGTTTTTTTTTTTTTTTTGTTTTGTTTTTGTTTTTTTTTTAAGTCTACTGTATTCTGAAATCAAATGGCAGAAATTTATTTTGACATTAAACATTGTGATCAGGATACTAGAAACAGTAAACGTATACATCTTGGAAGGACAATACCTGGGAAATTAGTCTTCAGTGGGAAGAAGCACAGACTTACTGAATCTGAGTCAGTGAGATGCAGTTGTTTTACTCTGGACTGCTGCAGCCTTACTTTGGGGCACTGAGCAAACCTGCCTTTGCCATTTCTTTATTTCTGGGGACACGCACAAAGATTCAGCAGTGAGGCTGAGGCCAGTGGGAGGTGACAAGGAAGTCAGAGGGACTTTGCTGCTGTAAAACATCTGTTACCTGGGCCCATGGGGGTGCTTTTTTGGCAAAGGCAAGTACTGCATCTGTAAGGCATTCCTTGCCATGGAAATGCATCTGGATAAGTGCAACCATGGACTGTGCATCAGTAACTTGTCTTTTTTGTCCTGAGAGTAACAATTTTAGGATGTAAGATAATATTCGAAAGGGAGCTCTTCTGCGTAAGAGCCCACCATGGAACAGAGCAGACTGTGAGGAAACTCCTTGGGTCTGCAGTTGAAGCCTCAGTTTTGCGCTGGCTGCTGATTTAGGAGAGCTCAGCACCGAATTTATAGTCCTTCCTCACATGGGATGAAATACGAGCACTGACTGGAAGATGCTACTGTGAGCTTTACTTTGGGCCTGGTTGCAGCAGGAGTCCTTGGGACACTGCTGCATGGGGAGCTCAGTGATTAAGGGGATCAAGATGATCCACCACACCTGAAACAGGAGATGTCTGAGGTCCTTCCTTCTAGCTGCTTGCCCAGAAAGAGGGTCAGTGGGAAAATTCCATTCACCTGACGCCAGATTCATTTCCCCAGCACTTAATATCTGCAGTTTCCCTCCCATTAACTTTCGAAGAGTCTGTTTAAGCCTGTGGGTCTGTTACATGCTAATTCTTCAAAGGCCTTGAAGCTAAATGGGCTACTCTGTCAGTGACATGGAGCTATTAGAATGATGGATGTGTATAAAGTCCAATAGCAGTGGGACACTGTAGCTGCGGTTGTCAAGTAGCTCATTCAGCAGGTGACCAGACTTCTTTTTATGGGGTAGCAAAGTGCCTGGTGGCGTTCTGCAGGTCTTCAGAGGCTGCCAGCATTACGCTGGGGAAGGATTTGCCCTAGAAACCCCTCCCCTTCCTTAGCTGTGAAGGACTTGGGGGAGAACATCTTCCTCCTTGGAAGGATAAGGGCTGGGAGCTGTCAAGCCTGGCCCAAGAGCTCACTGCCATGGCATGCTGTTGGGGCTTCAGACCCCCCTGTCCAGCTCTTTCACCTGCAGTGAAGTGGCGAGTCTGAGGGTGAAGACTCTAATTTTCACCTTGATAAAGCTGTTATTCAGGGCTCTGTGTGGGATTTGGGGGTGGGTTTTTTTCTTCCTTACATTCTCAGATTAACTCAACAACCTTTTTCTGAGGCTAAGGGAGCTGGAGATTGCTGTGGTGAGGCCAGTTACACTTGATAGCGCTTTGGATACCTTGAGAATAAGAAACGTGTGAAACTGGGATTTATTTATTACTTTAAAGACCTGTTAGGAGAGGAAAAAAAAGGTGGTGAAAAGAAGTTTCTAGATTGGATGCTGAAGACTTGATAACACCACCAAGCTCTGCAGCTTCTCTCATGGGTTAATATTTTTATATCAAGATAAAACCGTGTAGTTTAGACAACATAATGCAGAAGTCATTATAGAAGAGGATAATTCCAAATTCCAACCTTTTATTTAAAACAAATGTCCTCTGGGTCTTTAATCATGCTGTGCTAATTGCTTTCATTATCACTGGTACAGGCAGAAGACTTTGCAAAGTTCTCTAAAGAGCAGCATAGTGATACGGTGCCATCAGCTTTTATAGTTTCAGGTTGTTTGTTGTAGCCCCTGTGAATATGGTCTGTGTGTATTTTGGCTCTTCGGGGATGCAACGCTCCCTTTATTTCGTCCTTCCTCTCACAGCAGAGCACTCTTTCAGGAATTACGTTAATGACAAAACCTCAGAGGATCCACCAGAAAGGGAATTTTCTGGATTCTATAAAACAATAATGGGGTTCCACAGAAGTGGTTTGAAAAAGCCCAGAGAATTGGACTTTGTCTGTGGGGGTTTTAGCCATCCAAGGTAGTTCTCTTGTGGTAATGTAAGTCTGTTAAACCCTACTGAATGTTTTCCCATGAATGGCATCTTGTCTTGTTGGGATACTGAAATTCTGCACTTTTCCACCTTAAAGGAAACCTGAGTATTTGTTTCATAATCTCCTTGGCCTTTTCAGACTCAGAATGCTGTGAATGTCCGACACGGCAGCAGAAGGCTCTTTTCGGTGTGTATTTTGTTTCAATTTCTTAAATGAGAGAGCTCCAAGAACCACTGTACCAGAAACATTGGATGGAGCCCAGAGTGAAACATGACATGCAGCAGACGAGGAGCCTTCCAACACTGAGCATTCAGTATCATTGTTTGAGTGGTATTTAAATTATCTTTCCTGCTGAAGTCTGGAGAATTAAGAAATGATTAATCTCATGTCCTTGGGGATCCAGATTCCTGTACCGCCAGGAAATCTAAGATGAGACACAGAAGGAGCTCACGTGCCTGCAGTGCTTGGTTGTTTAGGCAGCATCAGTACCAGGTACAAGCAAGGATAGGTCTGCCAGGTGGAAATGATAGCTAAAATCAGACCTTTGGAAACTTGTGCATTATATAGACCATCACATGGAGGCCTAAGACTAGAAACATTGAAATATTCTGCAAAAGCTGAATTTGAACTCTGTGCTATTGTGGGGGTTTTTTTCTTTCTCTTTGTGAACTTTTTTCCTTAAACCCCATCTGGGGCCAGGCTCCTCACTGGTGTGCAGCACTCTCACTTTGTGAAGCTGTGTTAATTGAGAGCAGCAGAGGATCTGTCTCTCTTGTGTTACAGTAAAATATTCATACAATTAAACAGTGCTTTGAAGTGCTTTGGGGCTAGATGTACTCTTCCTTGCTTTGGGTGGCCAGGAGATGAAAATGGGATTGTTTTAATTGGATTTGGTCCTGAGAAAGTGTGCCATGTCCTTGTTGGAATTTCCTTGCTAAGCGATACTACACCTTCTCCTTGCAGCTCAGAGCGGTTGGCCCTATACAGAGGGGGCCATGATAAATGGTTAGTTTTAATCATCTCTACTTTGGAATGAATTAGGAAGGAGGGGCATGTTTTTGTTCACTGAGCTGTATTACTCCACAGAGAGAGACTTGAACCAAGGAAAGAACTCAAACGCATCTTGGCTGTAGTACAGGTTTGGACTTGGTTATTTATTTTGAGGGGATTATTTTTGTTCTGTTGTTTTTTTACAGTGGGGAAAAAAACCCATTTACTCCAACTTCTTGCAGCTGCATAATGAGGTGCCATTTCCTGATATGCAGTATCTAAAGGTCAGAGAAAGCTCTGCTGCTGTAAAGTGCTGATACACATAAAGAGAGTGTGTGTGAATAAGTATTTCCTCTCTCAACCCTGAGCACCAGCCCAGCTGCAGGCAGAAGCTGTGTGCAGGCGACTGGGGCCATGGCACCTTCCCCACGTGATCATGCGTTGCAAAGAAACTGCCATCACTAGTGACAGAGCATTGAATTGTAAAATGTGTTTTGCTGGTGGATGGATGTTTTTGACATATTCTTCTCATTTCAGATTCATTTACAAATCATTCATTCTCTGTTTTTGCAAAGCTTTCACTCCAAATTGTCATGTTCCCAAGCTTTGTTGGGTAACATCTTGTTGGCGATATACCTCTGGCTCAGCTAGGAAATAACAGATGTAATGTATGTAGCTTTCCCTCTTTGACAACAGCAAACATTGATGCTTTCACAGAAAGCTTTTATTTCTTCTGGAGTTCTAAAAATTCTATACATGCATGCATATATTTACATGTTTGTGTGTGTACATGTAAGTAAAATGATGTATGATGTGTGTGTAGGTATATGTATACTTACATCTGCATATATAAGCATGAGCCACTTGGTGATATTTCTAGGTGGTCAGATGACATTGTAATCACGCAGAAGTTTGCTTCCTTGAAAGTTTAAACTGAAAAGCTGCAGGCAACATTAAATCCACTGACTTTAGTCACTGGATGGTCTTGCCCCTCAAATGTATATCTCTATGGCAGCCTCCTTCCACTGCAGGTCTGTTTTCTTATTTTATTTTCCTCTTTCATCTTCCAGCTGCTTATCTGTCCTTTCAGATTCATTACCTCTCCTTTCCTTTCTCTTTACTTCCCTTCTTCTCCTGCTGTGTTCCCATTTTTAATGATTTATGTTTTATTTTATAATGTTATATCTGCAGAATGAACTGGTTTTATAACCCCCCAAAATGAATCCTATAATTTATTTTCCTCATGAAGTTAATGCTTGTGGCTGCTCAACAGCCTCTTGCTGATGGTGATGCACCCCCTGATGCTGGGTGGTTTCACTGCGATTCAAGACACATTTTGGTAGAGTCAGAACTGGATCATGATAGAGGCACCTACGGGGAGATGACCAGGCTGGGGTAGGAACTTAAATACAGCCATTCTGAACCAGACCAGCTACCCTTTCATCTCAGCCTCTTGTGTTTGGCAACAGCAACTAGCAGATGCTTGAAACAAGAGTAGGAACAGGAAGCGCAGTGCTTCCTTAAGCATCCAGCTTCTTTTCCCTTCTTGCCATTGTATACATCAGTCAGAATTTGGCGATGTCCTACATAGAAATTGCATCTCAATCACCCCATTTAACAGCATTACTTGGTCCTGTTTTCCATAGGTTTTCTAATCCAGCCATGAACTTACTTATGCCTTCAGTATCTGTAAACGCAAGGCAGAGAGGCACTCAGTTATGTGTGGAGGGAAAAAATATTTCCTCCTGTTTGTTGTAAACCTGTGGCCTGATCATTTTGCTGGGTACCTTCTAGTTCTTTAAGTGTGAAAGACAGACAGGAACATGCAGTGCTGGGTTTATAGGGGGTTATGAGCTTCAGTTCAGTGTCAGGAATCTTTATCTTCTCCTCATGGCAGAAACACCTCACTGCTAGATGAAATCTAAAGTTCATAAATGCATAAGCATTAGTGAGGGTGTGTATGAGGGCTGCAGGAGGTGCATATATCATCCAGGGTATTTTTAAATAATAGCTAGTCTCACCACATTCATCTCCCTCGAGTTTATTCCTCAGCCCCTTGGTACATTTTGACATTCAGAGTTAATCATATCTCCCAGTCAAAATATGCGTCACACAACTGTCTTGGAAGAAAGCTGCAGCTTCCTCAAGCCCACAGCAAAGATTGATATGGGCCAAGAAGAGCCAAGGCTAGGCTGGTGCTGTAGATTATGGTACCATAAATGGTACCAACTTCACAGCATCCCTGAGAAATCCTGGTGGCAAGAAACACAGCTGCTCCCATGGTTATCCCTGTGCCTGGGTAGGAGCAGCTTGGTGCTGGGCAATGTATTTCTGCCTTTCTCTCCCTATTTTTTGCATAGTTATTCTGGTCACTGAGCAGAATAAAAGCGTAAGTGTGCATGAGGTCCAGTGCATGGGAGTGACCACCACATGGGGGTCGTCGTTCTCATCTTGCATCCCTGACCATTGCTTGGGAGTTTTGGGATTGTTTTCTCAAGTGGCTGTGTGCAATGAGAATGTTTATCTACATGCAAATGCTGGAGCATTTAGAAGCCGGAAGGAAGGGAACCGGGATCCAAATACTGCCTTTAGGAACATGATGTGATTCCCAGTGGCCTTTGTCTGGGTTTTATCTGTGGCAGGTTTGCCTTGCACAACTGCCTGCATCCTGCCCACCGTGACATAACCTGACACCAGAATCATAATGTGTATCTTCCAACTGATTGACATTGAGCTCTGCTGCCAGTAGCATGAAAGGGAGATGGTGGGAAGAGCA
This sequence comes from Amazona ochrocephala, assembly GCA_039720435.1. Lineage (NCBI taxonomy): Eukaryota > Metazoa > Chordata > Aves > Psittaciformes > Psittacidae > Amazona > Amazona ochrocephala. The sequence continues at coordinate 37,890,503 of CM077883.1, read as the reverse complement.
GTGGGAGGCAAGCAATGCACTCAGTTTCAATTTACCCATAAAGGAGGAACAGAAAGAAAAGGATGATGTGGTGGCCCGCAGAGCTTTGCAGAAGGGAATGTCTTTTTCAATTATCAATGCCTGGATTGTGTAAAGCATCAGGAGTCCCAGTACATACTCCCCAATATCCCACTTATGTCAACATAGATCAGTTTAATGTACAGAAATGATATGTGATACGAACAGCTTATCCCACACAATAGATAATTGTTGGGCACTCCGTCCAAGCAACACACCATACTCTGTGTAGCCTTAGCACTTTGGCTCTGACCTCTGGGAGTGATTTGAAAGATAGAAATCTCCTTTATCTCCTCCTGCAGCTTAGGAATAAGAATTATTTTCAGGAGTGATCCAGGCTAAAGATCCCCTCTGTGAAGAGGCTTACCGGGAAACACCAAAGGTTGGTGACCACCTTGGAAAGGTGGGATGACACAAAACCTGTGTGTGTATGTAAAAATATCTTCATTCGAACTTTTCTCTACCCTCTGTATTCCTGGTATGACACAAACCTGCAGCCCTCAGCCTAAGACAGACAGCAATTTCCTCCTCTCAAAGTCCTTCAGAGAGGAGCATCCTCAAAGCTTCATAACGTAGCAGTCTCTGGCAGAGACAAACTACACGGGACTCTCTTTCACCAGGCTGCCTCTTGATTATGCTGCTATATACTGCAAAATGAGATAAAAAGTCCTTTTAGCATCAAGGACACTATCTCCCTAGCAATCCAGTACTTGCCAGCCTGAGAAGTGACACCAGATGTGCTTTGTTGCTCTTGAAGTACTGAAAAAAGTACTGGCTACAGGGTTATTAACTTAGGAAAGTTGTCCATCCACTAAGAACCATAAATAATCCACGACAGCCTCTCTGCCTGACTCCACATCCCATCTCCCCTGCTTGTGCTGATTCACAGCCAGATGAGATTCTCCTCTTCACAGCTGTCCAGCAGATTATTTTGGGCAAAGATGTGATGAACTCAGCTGGAACCACCTGCTGCCTCTTTGGTTCTTGTTAGCTCCACACAGCTCTTGGCATTAGACTGGACAATTGCTTCTGGGAGCAAGAAAGGACAGAGGACTCAATTATAGTCAGAGACCACTGCCATCTTCCTGAGGATGGCAGCCAGAGATGCAGGCACTGATGCTTGTTTGTACAAGAGCTCAACTTCGCACCAGTGTGGGTTACAGGCTGGCTGTGGTTTGTGAGCTTACAGCACATGTAAATAGCTGTAGGCACATGTGCTTTGGCACTCTGGAAGAAGCTCCTGTCAGCTGGTGACTCAGGTTTTGGGGGCTTTGTCAGTGGTTGGTGGGTCTGGAGATGGGCATTTCCTGCATGCTGCAGGAGTACTGGGGCTACTCCATGCTGCAATTCTGGCTCTGGTTTTGGGTGCTGTTAGCAGCTTAGAGAACTCTGATTTCAAAGGGATGAATAATGCAGAAGGGGGCTGGGAAAAGGAGCTATGATGGTTTGATAAGATGTTGTACCCACATGTAATTTCTGCTCATCTCTGATAAGATTATGATATTATCATTACTGTTTCTAAATTTCAATTCCATTTTAATGCCTGGTGCTCAAACATGGCCTTTTCTTGCCTACATGCATATGCATCTGTTCACAAAGCCTACTTGTGTGTTAGCAACATGCTTCTTGCAGTGGGAGAAATTACCTCCTTACACTCAATTACCTTCAATAAGGGGAACTGCCAAAATGGGCAGAAACAGCTTCAGGCCTTCATTGTTTGCAATATCTTCCTCATCTCCTACTTAACATGACAGACTTAAAGGTTGCTGTGAAGAGAAGAGAATAACCTTTTCTTCTCTCCAGCATAAAGTAATGGCTTAAACTTCAGCAAGGAAGATTCAGATTAAATAGGAGGTAAAACCTTCTAATGGCAAAGATGAGAGTTTCCTAGGGAGGTTGTAGGGATTCCACAGCTGGAAGTCTTCAAGCAGGGACTGGAAAAGTGTATATCAAAAGGGATATAGCCGTGATTGAGCTTTCAGAGGGGAAGAGACTAGACAGAACGAATTGTTGAGATGCTCGGGTTCTTTCCAGCCTTTTGATTCCATGAAGTAAGCAAGAAAAAAGTCATTCTCAAAAGTAAAAATAAAGTCTTCCACCTCTGCTTACGCTGCCGCTCTAGGGTGCGGAGTCAGGAAATGAATTACCTGTGTCAGGAAATGTGAACCGAGCAGAACAGGACAGAATATGCCTTCCCAGCCTGTACAAATCAGCAGCTGTGGCATTACGTGCTGGATCAGCTGCAGTCTCTGAGTGTATTTACTGTCAGTCCTAAGCCCAGCAATAAGGCACTCAAAGGGAACAGAATTCAGGTCTTTGTGTTCATGCATATATTCTTCTGATGTTGCCATAACTTTCTGGCATGGTAAAGCCATCCTTAGGGAACACCGTTGTCAGTGTTTTGGTTATTTGCTAAATTTATCTTTTGCTACTCTTTGTATCTAAAATCTGCTTTAGTTACTGGAAGTCCTATATGCACCCCTTTGGTCTGCTTGTACCTTGCTTGCTACAAGTGCTCCACTTTGTGTTCTGCATGGGCAGTTCATGTGCTTTGCCTGGCCAAGGAATCTGAGACTGATGATGGCATTGATGCCCTAAAACAACTTTCTGTCATTACCATGGAGAAACGGCTGCTGGCTGGACAACCATGGGTTCAATGGAACTCATTGGGCTGCCTCAGGAGCAACCAGAGATGTGCACTGGACATCTCAATCTGCTTCCCTGTTCTGGGAGGCAGAGCCTGCATCTGCCTGTAGCTGGCCCCAGCACTTGTCTTCCAGCTCTCTGGTAGTAGTTGGACCATCTGCTGCCTGTGGGGAAGGACTAAACCTCTGCTTTCTTGCAGGGAGAGCAATTACCCATGTAGGGGGGAGATGGTTATTTCTCTTCACAACCTGGTACCCGAGGTGTGGGTGACAGGATAACGATGCCCCCCACAGTACATATGGCCCAAATTCCACACTGACTGAGCACTCCTATCCAGGAATGTATGAACTGGTTTATTTTAAGGGAGTTGGCACAAAAGGAGCCTGTGTCAATTCACTTAGCAATCAGCGCTTGGTTTTAGCTGTTACAGTAGCAGATGAGGTTTCTATGACCCCAAGACAATCCATCCTCTGGAATCAAGGAGATGCTGTGAGCACAGGGCGAGGTGACTGGGGTTTTTCCATTATTTTTCACAGTCCCAGCTGCTCACCAGTGGCTGCCTCTCTTGTCTCAGTTGATTTGGAGCCAACTGCTTCTCATCCTGATCTTATTTCCCCTGGAGAATGGTGCTTATGAGTAAATCTGTGTTACTCACAGGACTGAGAAGAGAGGAGCACTCTGAGGTCAACAGAGTGCTGGAAACCTGTAGTTTTGCTAATTTTCCTTGAAACTGGCAAACTACTTATGCAGATCTTGCCATTGCTGTCGGTCATGAATATATGGCGTATCTGGTTAGGTGTTAACCTGCTGGTGATGCTGATTTGGGACTGAAACAAAGGTAGTTTTCTGGCCATTGGGCTTGGTTGTGTACCTGTGTCTGAAAAGTCCAGCAGCAGGGAAAAATACACAGCCCTAAATAACTGAGGTGAATAAACTGCTGCTTTAAGAGAAGAGTCTGGGTCTCTCTGTTTGGAGAGGAGAGGGTATGGAGGAATACAACTGAGTTCTACAAAATCACACATCCAGAGGCTGAAGTGAACCTGGAGCTCTTCTTTACCACATCCCACACCATGAGGAAGGAGCTGGCATGGGAGATGGTGAACTGTAGCTGTTCAGTGCTTGGCTGTGTGCTGGCAGCCACCAAAGCTTTGTTGGGAGATGGAAAGAAGTTGGCTACTTCATCAGCCAAACAGGAACATCCTGAGCTGGCCAGTGGGGAACACTGGTCCAGCAGCTGATGGAACTAGTGTGGTTTGTACTGTGTGAATGTGGAAGAAACCCAGAACACAAATCCCTAGGGGAGGAGACTCTCAACATTGCTGTGCTCGTGTGGAAGCCAGTGCTGGAGGCCAAATGTGTATAGACATAACAGATTTATTAGCTTGGTGGGTAGATGCCATACCCGATAGGTATGCTCATAAAGCCGTTTGAATCTGTTCTTGATGTCACAGTGTAGATGGTCAGGGAGAACATCAGTTTTGCTTGAGCATTCATCAAATTAACGTCCCACCAGCACCATGTTATTGCCAGTAGATGAATTCCATGCAGGCAGCAGCACCGTTATTTCAATGAAAAAACTACAGCTTCAGGGTGCTGATGTGTCACATAGCTCTCCTGCTTTAATATTCTCTCCCTCAATTGCTCTCTTGGATGTGTTAATTCTACATGCCTTTGTCTGCTTGTTCTGCTTTCCTCTCACAAAGCCAGGAAAGAATAAATAGCAGTGTAATGCAATGTGCGACAGTATAAATGCCCTCCAAAGAACAACTGCTGAGACTGTTGACATGAGAGTTTGTAAAAGAAACAAAAGGAAATATGCTGATTCTGCTGCTTTGCTGCCTAACTCGTGCTGAGCCTGACTAAATGTTATGTCAGAGCTCCACTGCTCATGGTTTGCTGATGTTTCACTGAGGAGTGTCATTGTTTAAGTTATGTTGCTAAATCTCAAGCTGCAGGGTAGGAGGACTTGCCTCTTTTCTATGAATTGCCTATCTAAACATGCCTTTAAGTACAGACGTTAGATGAGAAATCTTACTTTGGTTCACAATCTTCTGTAATTAAGAGGAGGAGAAAGATACCAAAACCACCCCTGACTGCAGCACCAGGGTTTCCATCGCCCACCTGTCTGTCAGCTTGGATCAGCATCACTCTGGTGGGTGGGACTGGGGTAAGCTTCCCACTGGAGGCAAATGAGGAGCTGGATCCTCTCCTGGTAGGAACTGGTCTGTGGCCACTGAAATCTGGTTCACAGCCAGGTCACAATCTAAGAGGAGGCTGGTTTCAGAAAGCAGCATAAAAATACTTGACATTTATAGGGATTTAATGAGGGAGATCTGTATCATCCCCACCATCATCGTCAAATGGAAGAAGCGGAAGTACAGGAAAGTGTTTAACCCAAGGGCATAGGATAGGCTGGTACTGAGAACAAACTTGGAGGCCAGGCCTGAGAACATCTTGCTAAGACAAAGTAAGTGTGCTCCCTAATTCCTCAAATACATAAGGAGCCTGTAATCTTACAAGGGCCCTTTCTTGTCTGCCTTGCTCCAGATGACTTGTTCCCCCAGATCGTATTTCTCATTCATGTTGCATTGCAGAGGAAAAATAGCGGTGCCCTGAGAGCTAAGTGCCAGGCGACCCATGGAACACCAGTACAATATGGGCTGTGGAAGGAGTAATGTATTAATCCACTTTAGAAGTGTACTCTCATGATGACCATAAGACCCTGCCTCCTCTTGGCTCTGGAAACAGTTCAGGTCTGGAATGCTGTTGGTATTGGATAACAGGATATTTCAGTAGAATAAATTCCATTGCAATTAATGACAAGATGGATGAAATTGTCTGGGGCAAGGAGCTCAGGGAGGTGGGTGATCCATGCCTTCAGCTCTGGTGAGTGCCAGTGCCACTGCATCCAGGGGTCCCAGCAGAGGAGAGCCTGAGGGGCTGCAGGGAGCAGATGTTCCTAAGGCCCTGTGCATCTCCCCACGGGAGAGTGAGTCATGGCCACACTGAGCAACAAAGGTCAGCTACTGAGTCTCAGGAGCCACCTTGCCTGTCTCAGTTAGGTGTTCAAGACCCATGGCGTCTCTTCTCTATTACATATTTTTATCTTCCCATCTAATTATCTAAGGCTCTAAAATGTGGAGCAAGGCTGCACTCAAGAGATAGTGATGATAATAATAACCTAGCATTTATCCAGTAGTGTCCCATGGTAGGAAGCGCTGTGCTGATTATTGATACTGGTTTCCCTCGTGTCAATCTAGGAATTTGTCAGGGTGAAAAAGCATTTATTCAGCAATCTCCAGTTGAGATTGTAATTCAATTTGAGATTGAGGAGCAGCACATTAATTGGATGCAGGCAGTCGGGTCGGGAGAGTTTGGTAGAGCTAAACAAGGTTTGCGTTGGCAATCTGTTTCTAAAGCAGAAACTTCAGGAGAGTCAAACTGGCTCTGAAGATTTACTGCAGAAAGGTTTCAGGTACTTGGCACAGGTAATTGGTGAGCTTCTGTAGCCTGGATCCCCAGGAAGATGCCAAAATGGCATCTCTACATGCCTGTTGCCTTTCTTAGAGTGGGATTCTGCCGAGGTTTTGTGCTAGGTGAGATGAATCCGAGCCAAAGTTCTTAATGCTGATGTGTTGTAAACTTCAGGTAACCCTGCAAGTAAGGCAGAGCTTTGCTGCCCTGGGGCAGTATTATCACAGCCTGTGACTAAAGGGAACTTTTAACTCCAGCCCTTGGAGCAGCTGATTTCTTTCCCTCGAACTGGTTGTTCTGGCCACAGTGCTTGGCAGGAAGGGGAGCAGTCGCTTTGCTTGGAAGTGGGCTGGGATTTAATGCCTGTGTGGTCTATCTAGGGATTAAGTTTCACCAGGGAGGATTCTTGATCAGCCCTGAAATAGACCAACACAATGTGATCCACAATAGGCTTCCAAAGTCTCTGTGGCAGATGAGTTAATGGCACAAAGTTATTCACAGCAGCAGCATCTGCGCATGTAAAACTGACTGGCAATTCCAGGTAACAGCATCTGGCAGTTCCAATAGAAGTGTCAACAACCCATGCAAAGGTTATTGGAATTAAAGGGAATTACAGAATAGGTTTTAGAAACTTAACAAGCTCATGAACTCAGAAGATTGGATACACAGGCTCTGGTTTTTAAAGCTGTTCTAGTGCATCCTTCTGGCAGAGGTTATGTCTTTGACCATCTGTGAATGTCAAGCACAGAAATAAGGCTCTTGGCAAACCTTCCTTTCGCTATTTCTTTCCTAAAGCAACACTGTTCACAAGCTCCCTAGGAAGAGAAACAAATAATTAGAGAGAAATAGGGTAGCATTGAGTATGGCTGACGCAAAACTCCAGATCATTTCAAGTGATGGGAATTCTGTCATGAGTTGGAGACTTGTCAGGCATTGCATTTGTGAAGTCTGCATATAAACAAAGTGCATCACAGCATTATAAACAGTGACAGTTTTTCAATGGACTTTGGACTTTAGCTCAGGCCCTGGACAAGAGGCCTCTCACCCCTGAAATCAATGGGATTTTTGCTGATGTCATGAGTCATATTTCATCTACCAACCTCTGCCTGGCTTTGAAATGGGTCCTGCAAAACTTCTGTCGGTCAAGCAGGTTTTAGTGACAGCTATCCTTTTCCTTTAGAGGGACCACAGACATGAGTAAGGGCTACTCAGGGATGGAGAAATTCTCTGAATCTTCCTGTGTGCTTCTAAGCCAGTTTTCCTCATTCATATTTCTGACTATTAAATGCTCCTCACATGCACTGCCATACCTATAGAGGAAGTGTTGATGCTTCTGGGTAAATCAAGCTACTGGAGGTTTGCCAGCAGGGTGAATATGAAAAGCCTCCTTTCTAATGCGATGACAATGACGTATCCTCATACCCGCACATTCAGCTCTAAGCCAGCATCTCTGTTCCTCCTAAAAGCCCCCTGACTACCGCAAAACTGAACTATCCACAGTGTATTTGTAGGCTCAACAAAGAAACAGCTTGGTACTCCCAAATCCTTAACATACTGCAAACCCTTCTTAGTTAAAAGCGGAAGAGATGCAGGCTTCTCAGTCATTACTCCCTGCTAACAAAAGACTGCATGTTCAGCTGCCTCCCCATCAATCTCACTCATCTAAGGCTGGGATTCTAAGGTGTTACAATTTTTATGTAAAACAAAGAACAGATTCACAGGCAAACAGGCAAAAATAAGTAAAAGGAATTGAAATGAATTGCCATCCTTCATTAGGCCACTCCCGATGTCCTTCATGCAGACATGAAATATGCCAGTGTAGCATCATTGCTTCATGTGCTTGCTTCAGGAAATCGCCTGCAAACATCCCCTTTAGTGTTTCTCTTTGTAAACTTGATAACTGAACCTTAAGTTAGTGCCTCTGACAGAGCTGCATGGAATGAAATACCAGCATTCCTGACTTTGGGAAGAACTGGGCAGCAGCTTTGTGGTTAAGTGAGGGGAGGGGACCATGGCTGCTAGTTTCCACTCACAGCTTGCCTGCTCCTGTGCTGTGTAGCCTTGGGCTCATCATTTAACCTTCCCTTCCTGGCTTCTTTTGTAAAGCTGCAGGATGAATGCCTGCCTTCCCTGCCACTCTCTGCTGCCAGGGGTTTTATACACAATAATAGAAATGAGTTCAATTTTCAAGAAAAATGAGTTTAAGACTTGGGCAGTATCACTCTCCTTTTAGCACTGAGTTATGTCTCCCGTCAAGCATAGCTTTGGGCAACAAGGTGAATAAAGTAGCAATGTCATATTGCTTAGACACCTGATAACTGTACAATTTATAAAGTTTGCCCAATATTAGCAGAGAGAGAGAGGAAGAAAGGCAAGAAGTTTGGTATATCTGCAATTCATGCTTTGCTGCTTTCACTGCAAGTTCTTCCTACAGCGGTTGAAGGTCTAACTGGCCTTGGATATGGGGGCGGGGAAGAGAAATCTCCTGCCTCTCTATGGAATGTGCTGCTTCCCTCTGAAAAATGCATGGAAAAGGCAGACTTTTGGAATTTGCTGTAATCTGTGCCCCTCCTCTCACCAACTGGTTGTCACAGGCAGCTGTCAGGAGCAGCAGCAGTCCACAGAGAAAAGCTCTGTATGTAGCTGACGGCGTTTCAGTGGGGTTTTGTGAATGGGTAGCGTTGGAATAATATCATCACTGTGTAACACTGCCAGATTCTCTGATCTCCTCAAAAACATAAACTGTACCCATAATGTTAGAGAACATTTCTCATTTGCAAAAATTTGCATTCCTAAGATGTGCATTAGAAAGGCTGAATTCTTCACAGAAGCTGGTTTGCAGAGCGTGCAGGGCTGCCCGATGCAAGCACAGGATCACAAATGCTGTATTCCTAAAGGGGCAGAGAACAAATAAGAGGGGAAAACGTAGTTTCCAGAGCTCCCTTGGAGAAAGTTTCAAGGACTAACAGGGTTCAGGTTGTGGTGGTGGTAGAGCAGCTGCTTCGGGCCACTGGAGGATGTTAGTGGGAGCCATGGGCAGCAGTGGGGCTCTGTTACCTGCTGGGTGGCTTTCCTGGCTGCTGGGTGACCTGGAGCCCAGGCTGTCTGAGGAAATGAACCTAGCAAGACTAGGTCACCTAGGCTCAGCCCAGGTGTAACGACATTGACACTAGGGTTACTGATATCTTGTGCCCATAAGCAATCGTCAGAGATCCTATGACTGCTGTCCCCAGAGCAGAGAGGAGCTAGTTGTGATCCTGGCTGGATGGAGGAGGATTAGTGGCTGAGGAACATCTCCACTGCACTAGTTCAGTTCATTCGTTCTGTGCTCAGGTTTTGAGGCTATTACGACATTAGAGCATTTATCTGGATTCCTATAGGCTGCTTGACATTTCTCCTGGCAAAAAATAAGTATTCCAGCTGCACTGCTGCAAAATATGTGTTTGTTTTCTTAAGTCAAGGCTGAGAAGTGCAAAGCAGATGGGGAGGTGTCCTCTTTGCCTCAGAGAGGCAATTCCACCAGCTGCTAACATGCAGAGCAGGTCACAGCTTGAGCAGAAAAGTTGATGTTCTCTCACATTTTTGGGGCTTGGTGGCAAGGACAAACATCTTATTTGCTTTGTTTATTTGTGGATAACAATTAAAGGATGGAAAAAGTGCAAGGAAGTGTCTGAAATGAAATGTGGCTATTCCATTCCCAAGGAAGAAACAGACTAATTTTGCTCTTGGGCCCAGACTGTGTGCCTGTTTCCAGCACATAGAAAGATTTTTTTAAGGAACCTTCTTGAAGCAAAGGTTTTAATGAGTTCTCAACACCGTACTGCATCCCTTGGATTTGCATCATTTGATCCATATTTCCAGAGGTAATTTTTCAAAGTGGAGCACAGCACTATCTGCATGAATGCCTCTGCAGGAGTGATTCGTGCTTCTAAGCTCAGGATGTACGAAAAGGGGTCTGGCCTTTTGAACAAAACATGTATAGCTCTTTTCTGTTTTCAGTGGTTTATGAAGGGAAGGTCAGTGTGTCTTTCAGTCAGGAGAGTCTGCACAGTGTTGTACCCTGCAGAATGGGCAGGCTGCACCCCGCATCTCATCTGTGCTGTGACAAGGGAGGCCCTGGGACTGTATTGCACGTGTGTAAAGCACTGACTGTCTGATGTCACATCCCCAGCTTGCACCCTGCCCAGGGACAGTGGAGCTGCCTTGGAGGCATTCATTAAATTATTGCTTTGCAGGAGGGTATCAGAGTGCCTGTGGATGGACATCCGCTCTTCCCTGTGCCTCCCTCTTCGTGTATCTGAGCTATGCCCAAAAACTGGAGTTTACTCTGACAACCCCAAACAAAAGGGAAACCTAGAAGAGCACAGAGAGGTTTAATTCACTGATGTAACCATGTCCTTAAAGAAAATAGCCCTCCTGTCCTGGGAATTGATACATTAAATAACCCTCCAGCGTCCTCAGTCCAGTGTTCAGCCTGAGCATTCAAAACCTTTAAAACAACGAGGGAAGCCATTTGATTTTACTGTGCCAGTAATGATACCGCAGCTTTGAGAAATTAATTTCTTCCCTGCTGCATGCTCTGTTTGAGAAACGATATCACATTGTGAGATACTGCACCAAGCTCCACTGTTCACATTGCGTAACAGGATGCTGGCTAATGATCCAGGATAATAGAAGGCAAAAGCTGAATACATTTTTAAGAATCATCACTTGATACAAAATAATGCCAGTACTTGGTACTGTGCAGGAGAGGAGATGATCTTTAAATGTGCTGCCCAGATGCTCCATCAGAAAGAACACATTTTCATAATTTAAATCAGAATGAGCCACTTTGGTGGATTCTTTTCCAGTGGTGGAATCAATGGAACACCTTAGGCAGGATGCTCAGCAGGTGTAGATCTGCAGCACTCCCCTGGAGTAGATGGATCATTATTTCCCTACTGCTGGAAGAGGAAACTAAGTATAGAACACAGTCAGCAGTTGAAAGTTCCCTAGTCCCAGGCAAGTGCTTGCAACATGGGCATCATTAACATCGAGCAGAAACCTGCCCTTGTTGTAGATTAATAGCAATATTCCCATCAAAGCTTCAGAATTACCTACAGCAGGGACCCTCAGCGAAATCCAACCAGCATCACTTAGCACTAGTTAAATCAAACCACCACTGCTTATTAAGGTAAAACTTTGCAACAAGGACACCGCAGCTTCTACAAGTGGTAGCTTGCCTTCCCTGACCTTGCTTTGTGGTCGGTGCCGCACATTTCCCACTAGCACTCTAAACTTCAGTATAAACCCAAAATTACACGGAAACCCCAGGATCTTCCACTTTCTAGAGCCTGGTGATGCTCTTACTTTTACAATGTTGAACCTGTGAAAATCCAGAGTAGAGAACAAGGAGAGGAGACATGAGAGAAGAGGAGAGATTAATTGCTCTACCCAATAAAGCAACCCAGTCTATTTTTTTGCCCCCTTGCAGTTCATAACTCGCAGCTCATTTAGCGAATGGATTTTTTTTCTTCCTGTTCAGAATTAAGTCTCAGATTTCCTACCAAACATCCCCCAACAAACAGGAGTGTGCTTGTTCAGTTTTCCCCTGGAAAAATTTGAGGTAATTAGGAAGCAGAAAGAATACATATGGCCAGCCGTATAGTCGGAATAATAATCAAGAGCAGTGGGGGGTTTGGAAAGGGAAGACTCAGACAGTGCTGCCTGTGAGACAGCCCAGGCTGTTTGGAAACCGTGTGCTCAAACAGCATCTGGTCAATTATAAGAAATGCATCGAATGAAATTCAAACTCATTCACAAATGAATTAAGATGAGAGGAAAAGGGAAACATTTGCAAATAATCTAATTTGGATGAATAATTCAGACAGTCCTACGTTACCTCTTCAAAATACTGTACAAATATTTACCCTAGTTTCCCAAGCATGGGCCTGTGATGGTACCGATCTTGCTGCTGCCACCACGGGGTGATACACTGCACTTTCTCTTGGGGTTACTCTTGTAGTCCAATGTGCAGTGTGCAGCACAGTAAGTCCGTCACCCAGAGTTACTATTTTGCCTTAATACACATAGGGCTTTATGATGACTTGCTCTCTGAGTGGGAAATGTGAATTCTTTGTGTGTATAGCCAGGCGTGTGCAAAAGGAGGGAAAGATGCCTTGCGATCCCACACAGGACAAAAATATCCTATGGTCACAACCAGGGCTGGAGGGTCTCACCAGGAGTCTTTCCTCTGTGTGCCTGGGTTGGGATCCTTGCTTGAGCCCTTGTGTCCTCCCTCTGTGAAAGCCTGAAGGCATTCCTCACCTGTTTAGTTTTGATGGGTGGCATTTGGATCCCAAATGGGATAATTGATGTCAATAAAGGAGGGAAAGCCAGGACAGAGATACTCTTTAATGAGGTTCTGAGCCATGTACCATAGCTGCTTCTTTCTTTCTCTGGCTCCCACTGCAGCACATCATTACTCAGCTTGGTGTTTCTGCATGTGCTTGAACTCCTGCAAAAATAGAGGCACAAGCTTAAAATTAAGCAGGCACTTGAGCACCATCCTGAACCAGGTCTGTGCTTGTTCAGCACAGGACAATAAGGCAACCTGTTATCAAAGAGTGGGCAGAGAACAAAGACACTCAGCAAATAAGTGTTTAGTTATAGTATTTCCTCTAGTGCCTGTTTTTCTGTCCCTCCAGGGTCAAGTACAGAACTACATATTCTGCACCCCAAGTGCATTAGCTTTATTTCATCTCTTGAAGTGGGGGAGATAGATTCTGACATTTAACATGGAAAAGCAGATCTTCAGCACCAATCCTGTGACTGATTGTTGACATTTCTCTCCCTTTGCCCCTTTGATGTGTGTGATGAAAAATAACATATATATATATATGTAGATTTAAAGGGAGGTGAGAGGGAGAAGGGCAGCACAGCTAGAGGACAGCTGGTGATGCGGAGCAGAGGCCACCATGCTCCCTTGGGGTAGTAACAGTCTGGTGATTGCTCCTAATGAGAGAGCAATAGCAGTGAGGAGCAAGGTGAGATTCACAGAGCCTGTCTGAATGCAGGAGCTGTCAGAAAAATCATTCATTGCACATTTCCCACCATTTGTCTCCAGCATATGGCTCAGACGTTTAGAGGTCCCTCATATTGTGTCTGCGCTCACAGAGCCAGCGCAAACAAGGAGCAAGTGCTGCATGTATGGCCTTCCTTAATGCTATTTCTTTGTTGCCTGCTGCTATTTTCAGTGGTGCAAAAGGGAGCACCAGGGCTGTTCAGGTTATTTTGATGTTCGTATCAGGCTGGATGAGTGTTTGTGTGGTTTGGTAACAGCAGACATGACCAATTGCAGCTCAAAAGCCAAAGAGCAATCTGAAATGGTCTCATCACTTCAGTCAGCTACATCATACTTAGGCAAGCAAAACAAGAGAATGGGGAAAGGGTAGTGCTTGTTCAGCTCTGAGTCTGAGTGCTAAGACAGGCTTCTGACACGTAACAACTTTAGAGTCCTGTTTAAAGGCACAATGAATGGATGCCTGAGCTCAGGTTCCCAAAATTTTCTCCATTTTGGACCCTTCCCTAAGGTAGCAGAAAGAGAGAAATATTACTTTATCATAGGTCCATAATTAGGATTGTTTTCCTGTTGCACATCCTGTTTTAAGCTGGTACAGAGATGCCAAAGCCATTCTTTTCCTTTCATCATGACTGTCAGGCATTGGAGCCGAACCTTCCCCAGAGAACAGCAGATGTTTGCTGCCTGCATCCTCCTGGAGCATCCCTGATCTGCCTGTGGGTTACTGCCACGTGGCACCAACAACATGAAAGTCAAATGGTGCCTTCAAACACAGCATTACTCCCAGGCAAAACCTGCCTCATGAATAAGGTAGCACCAGGTGTGATCTTTCCCTGATAAAACGCTGTGGATAAGGATTTGATCTTCCCAAGAACAGGAAGATCTGAATTGTTGCTAGAGGGACTAAGTACCTAAATACTTTAATGAGGAAAAAATTTATCATTACTGTTACTACAGGCAGCCAGGAAGACATCGCCAGACAGTAAATCTGTCGTGGTGGTTATTGCCATTTAATACTGAGTCAATATAAGTAATGTCTTGGAGTCTTTCCACACAAACTGATAAAGCAGCCAGGATATGGGCTGCTCTCCAAGTAGCAAGTAGTTTGAACTTGAGATTTCTGTAATAATTTTTCTCACTCTGTACTGAGGAGGAAAGGGTAGACTTGAAGGCTAAGGCATCTGCTGGAGAACTGGATTGAAATCTTGGCTTTGGCTTCCTGTGTGACCTTGGCCAAGCCATTTAATTTCCCTGGATTGCTGTACAAGGGAGATCCTACTTCTCCCACTCCAGGCAACTTATTTAGGGTCTCTGGGATACAAGATGTCTCTTATTATGGTTTGTATTATCTCGGCTTGAGTCAATATCTGGTGCGTGTCATGGATTTGGAACATAGAAGACATTTGTGAAAAATTCTGTATTCCGTAAAATTCAGTTTGCAATAATCTTTTAACAGAGACTGGAGTCATTAATTCCTAAAAATCTGGTGAGAGATTTGGTAATGCCATTGTTTTATTTAGTTGTGCCCCCAGTCTTGGGAAATTCATCGCCATACCTTGCCTGGTGGATTCAAACTGTGCAGCCCATTGCTATTGAAAAGCATGGTTCTTGCTGCTGCCACTGAAAGGACTTTTTGCAGTCAATAGTATTCCAAAGTAATTCCCAAGGAACGACTGTATGCAGAGATCAGTTTACCAGTAACTGGTCCAAGATGATTAAATAACAGTATGTCTTCATTAGGACTTAAGACAAATATCCTATGTCCACAGAGGCACTGTGCCTCCATTGTGTCCTCCCGGTCCAGCCCACAACCTCTGCTGGAGAATGGGCCCAGGACTTGGTCCAGAGCAGATGGGGAAGGGTGAGGGGAGGTTTTGCAGCCAGGGATCTCTCTCATAAAGCAGGGATACATGCTGTGACAGCCAGTGGTATATGCAAACAAATCCTCCTGCTATGCTCCTCCTTTCTCCTCCCTCTGTTCTCCACCACCCCAGTGGCCCTGGGGAGCCACTTTCTGTGGCCCCACTAATACAGGATGAAAAGGAAGAGGGAAGCATCAGTTTTTACTGTCAGTGAGCTCTAAAGTTTTCAAACTATGGGTAATTCTGGGTATGGGTATTGGACATGAAGTCTAAGGCTAGGTAATGAGCCAAGGGACTGAGACAGTCAGTAGCAACAAACAATGCCTAACTACTCTGGCATGTTGTGCTCCACATCTCCAAGTTCACTCATCTTCATTCCAGAAAAACCCATCTAGGTGGTCCAAACCCCATGCAGCCACAATGATGGGTGGTCCAGTCATCCACTTTCTGTATCTGCATTTGGTTGACTTGCTTTGTTGTTCTTCCTTTTCTTTTCCCGGCTGCCTGTGCTGTCGTGGTCCCCTGTAGATGTGGAGGGAGGGCAGACATCACTTGGCTGATAAATTACACTCCTGCTCCCTGCTTATGTATTGGTGGTCACCAGCCTGTGGGGTGATGCTAGGATGCTGCCTTCTGCAGCTCAGGCTGGGCAGTAACAGGTTAGTTACTTGAGTCTTAGTTACTTAGTCTACTAAGAAATCTTAGTAGACTTCTCTTTGTTGCCTTAAGAAATCTTTGCACTTTCTTTTGTTCAACTTGTATTCCATATCTCGACACAGCACAGAGCTCTAATGGGGTAAACTTGGCAACGCACTTAGATAAAACTGTACGGAAGGGAAAACAATTTAAATCTTGCTGATTTGAAAAAGCCTCAGTCTGAGCTTTTCTTCAAGATATTGAGTTGATCTAGCAGTTTAACAGTTACTTAATATTTATATATTCATGCCTAGCATCCAAATAGGTCAGGAACCTATTGTGCTATGAAAGACACAAACACATTCACATACACAAACTCTCCAGCATATTTTGAAAGCATCATATATACATCCAGACTTACTGAAGCCACCAGCACCTGCCCAACAGTAGGAAATGGGTTTTGAAGGTGTTTCTTAATGCAATGAAAACCCTTCGTGGAAGTGCTCAGATCAGGCAGATGATTGAGTTTTCTTTGAAATTCTGTTCTTGAAGGCTTCATTTCAGACAACAAAGTCTTCTGAATTGGTGGCACTTAATTCCTACCTCAGTGCAAGCAGGTTCTGTGTTGATTCTGGATCCAGCCACGCTGGTAATCAGGGCTCCAGTTCAGGGATGCTCCAAGAATTGTACAAGGGAGTTTGTCTGAGTTTACATTTCTCCTTTCCCTTCCTTCTGCCTCTCTGTGCTCCCAAACACTCGTGCTCAGGTTGTTTACACGTTCTTGTACACGGCTGCAGGAGGAGTTAGGTGTGCAGGGCACTGCTCTTATATTAAGGAAGAGTAGTATCACTCTTACATATCTGCATAGACCAGAATAATTCTGGGCTCTGAATAGTTTGATGCTAGCATTTCTGCATGCTAATTTAGCAGCCCGGGACTCTGTGGCCTTGATTTGCTGGTGGCAGGATATGCCCAAAGGGAGCTGTGATCATGCAAAATCCAGGCAGAGGGGAAAGGGTAAAAGAAGGGAATAAAACCATCTCCAGGCATAGCTCTTTTCTGCTAGCAGCACAGCAGATGGTGGAGGGTTACTAGACAGCAGTTCCTTGAGGCTTAGCATAAGCCAAGAAACAACAAGAGAAAGGGGGGAAAGAAGATAGAAGAGGGAATTTAAACAGATTGTCATGTCACCGTCCTATTCCTGCCACCTCAGCATGAAATTAATCACATTATGTCACGTAAAAAAAACTTACCCTGAAAGTTCAATGCAAAAACGGCTCTGCCTTGAGGGCATGAGTGAATTAAACCTCAGGGGAGAGCAAGGGAGCACAGTGATGGGGGGGAGAGCGCAGCACTGGCTGTGCTGGGAGGGGGAAGCTGTTCCTACAGCCAAAACCCAGGCTCAGATCTGTCCCATTAAAATGTCAAACAGCTTTGGAAAGAGGGAGGAGGGTAAAAGAGCTGCAAAGTCAACATGGGGAGATGCAGCTCCCGTATGAAAGCATTTCTTTGCTCTGGGGGTGGGCCGCAGCAAGGCACGCAGGGAAAAGGGCTTGTTGGCTGATGGAGCCATGAGTTAGTAGCGTCTCAGCTGTAAGTAAATGGACCGTTTGCTTAATTGCTGATTTATAGCCAAAATGGGTACAGAGGAGTCCATATTTCTTCGGAGGAGTTGGATGGCCGTGGAGAGAAGGCTCCCTAGGGAGATATCTAGGATATGGATGGACATTACCCATAAATACAGTGAAATAAGTTTCCCATTAGACTTCAATCCAGTGAGGTGGCGTGAATCACCTTAAACATGCATAACTCTTCCTCATATATCACCACCGCTGAAGCATTAATTAACCCATAACAGCCATCCCTGGACACTCAAAGAGATCCCATTCTTCACTCTATCACTGCACAACTGCTGGAGCGACAAAATGATGGTTTCTGGGTCAAAGGTCAACCTGTGCGTTTGGTGTTGCTTAAAAGCTGAGATGAGTCTTCTCTTCATGTGGGAGGTAGCTAAGGACCTATGGGACTACATGGCCCAGGTGAAGGGAAGGCTTTGGGGGATCTACTTGGTTCTTTAAGGTACTCATATGCTCAAGTGCTTTGCCTGGATGATACTATGCCTGATGGTAGAACCTGGTAATACTAAGAGACCTGCTTGGAATATGACTATTTTCTGTTTACTTGCTTTATACAACTCTACCAAAAAAAATGATGTTGACTTGCATTAGATTGCACAGATTGGTTTGAACTGGGCTTCCAATGAGAGAGAGGCAGCAGAAAGAACAGAGCAAGGCAAATAAAGAAAAGGCACTAAGCAAATAAAATGGCTATTTAAGGTGGCTGCTTCCCCAACTGGAGCTCCTAGTATTTGTATCTGTGCCAGGAGAACCAGAAGCCAAAAACAGAGAAAGAAAGGGAACTAAGTGTAAAAGAGAAATTAATCCTCAAGTAACTGAGAACAGGTGCTTCATCTGGGAGCTTGGATGGTAATATGCTGCAGTTGGTTGCTCTGTTGACAGGGGAATTCAATAAGTGAGGCTGGTGCACTGATGACAGAGCTCAAAGAATGAAACCCATGTAAATTAACTCCCTTCCACCAGACTGTGCTTTATTAAGAACCAAAAGCTGTCAAGGCAATACCTTGAAGGTCACAGCTCTGGCAGCTTGGGAAGAAAACCTCTCAAACCTGAACCTCCTAAATGCCTCCTATAACTGAAATGACCCAACTTGAAATCCTTTATCTTTCCTTCTTCTGACAGAAGGCTGGTGCCTGCCTGACTTCTGTGATGAAAATGTGGTTTTCAGATTCCCTAGGCCATGACGAGGGAAGGAGCAAAGCTTTGTAGAGCTTCTCACACCACCAGAAGGGTGGCAGAGGAAAGCAAGCCCTTGCTTGGTTTGGTTCGGCTCTGATGAATGCTGCACCAGCCAGGAGGTGGTGTGAGGAGCTGCTAGAATGGGCCAACAGCAGATCGTTCCTCTGCTCCCAATGTAAGAAAGAAGCAGGACAGGAATTGCACCTCTCGGCTAGGTCTCTAAGCAGCAATCCTAAGCAGCATCCCTTTATTTGTCAGCTAAAGGTATAGTCTCACCCAGGTGGGTTGTTTCTATTGAGCTAGGTCTTTTGTGTGCCATCCAGAGGGAGCTGGGAAGAGCAGCAGCTGTGATGTCACCATGTCATGGCATGGTTGATGTCTGCTGCTGCAGACAAAGTTATGGCATCCTGACTCCGTTTAGGATGATCTTTCAGAAAAGAGTTAAGAGCATCATGTCAAATATAATTATAAGACAATAACAGCCTATTAGTTCCAGTGCCTAATTTTAAACCTCAGACTAAAAACCCTCCATCTGCTTTTAAAAGAGCTGTCAGCTCCTCAAGGTATAAATAAGCAGCATAGAGAATGGATAATCTCTGCCTGTCTTAGGGCCAAATACCATCTTCCAGAAAAGGTAAAATTCTCATTTCATCACTTACTCATTGAGGTTTCTCTTTCTGCCTAAATGTGAGCAATTTCCCTTGGGATGAGCAGGCTAACACCATTTATCTGCTTTGAGACATCGCAGTTCCTTGAAAAAATGCAGAGGCATAGGGGAGAACACCATCCACTGAGCAGCTCAGCTCACTCCTCAGTTATCCCAAATCTGACCAGTCCCTCCTTCCTTTGAAGCATCACATCTCTGCTCTCATCCCTCTGCACACTACTGCAGCCCTGCTTCCTGCACTCACCCCGAGTTGTGTTCTCTGGATTCAGGAATAGATCAGACTGCTCGCTCTGAAACATCCTGGGTAATTTGCAGGTCATTTTATCTATGGAGAAAAAGTTAATTGGTCATGTGGGCATGAGCTGACAGCGAGGATTTATTGTTTGAAAGTCTTCAGCTAATGTTATACACATGCAAATAATGCCTTTCAATTTTGGGACACTGTTTGGGTGACTATTATAGATCACTACACAACATACCTCCCCCCACCCCATCCCCCAGATATCCTCCCCCAACCCTGTGATGTAGAGTTTAACATTGTATGTGGGAATGATGCGTCGCAAGTAGCCCATATACTAAGCCAGGGTATCTTCCACTAATGAAGTCCCTAAAGAAATGCACCATAGACCTTCTGAGCTGAGATATTCTGATGGCTTGGATATATCAAGAGATAGCTAAAATAGCATTAGATATAAGATCTTCCTAGTAAAAATCACCAAAGAAGCACGCAAACATCAAAGAGTCTTAACTTGTAACTGTTATAAAATATTCTTATATTTGGATTGATAAGAAAGTAGGGTAGTGCCCTAGATGCATAGCTATGAGAAGCAATGTGGCTGTGAAGCTGTTGTGGTGACTTATTCTTATAGAAATACACATTTTAAAGTGAACTAAATTTTGCCTTACAAAAAAAAATCAGTTTTTAGTTTGAAAATCTGAAGTTCATGGTCATGATAGACATGATTTTTCATATTGGCAAAATACAAACACTAATAATGTTCAAAGCAGCACAACTAAATTGAATTTAAAAGCACCTGATGTTAGTGTTCTCAAAATGACTCCTGGCTACCTGTCATGATATCTGTTGGTTAATCCTTCATCATATCTTCCTCAGGTCAGACCTCAGCTTTTGAAAATAGACACTGTCACAGATCATTCTACATGATGAAATGATAAGTTCTCATCATCATTTCTTTTAATGAAATAGAAAATTTCATCTCTGCACCTCGAGTCATAACAATGATAAAAAGCTAGTAATTCAATTAGAAATCAGATTCTTTCTCTAATGAGCAACTATATATTGTGATATCAGTATTCATGCCCAGAGCTGAAGAGTAAATGTTGGCAGGCTTGCTAGCAACTTCACTGAGCTCTCTTGAAAGTACTGACTTTCTGGTGCTCAGCCTTAAATGTCACTGTTAGACATTCAAGGCTCCGCAAGGTGATGAAGGTTAGACATGCAAGTCACTCTTGGTAACTGAAAATTAGGTGAATATTACTTATTTCAGTAGTAACACTCTCTTTCTGGGTGCTTTCTGAATTCCTTCTCCATGTCAAAGGTGGTGAAGTGTTGGAGCACCTCCAATACCTCCTCATGGGGAAGTCACATGCCACCATGTGGAGGGGAGTGGAGCACTGTCTCCTGCCCTCCCTGTGGCCCCTCTCCCGCAGGAGCAATGCGATCTGTGCTCTTACATTGCTGCTTTGAGGCGTCTTCTCCCTAGAGAAGTTCTTCATGCCAGCAGATGTGCATAGATGGTTGCATGGGTGTGCCAGGAGAACTGCTGCAGGAACAGTTTTGCTGTTTCACTGCCGCAGAGCCCTGTTGCTGTGCTTTAGCATGTGGCTTTTGAAAACAGAATTATCAGAATAAACCTTGTAGCTATAAATTGCAGTTATTAAAGATCCATGTGATAATTGTCTTATCTGGCTCTAAATGTGCTTATGACGCTGAGAGAGAGCAAATTGGATTACACCTGAAACAGGCTCTTCCATTTTCATGAATTACCCGGGAAGGCAGCAAGGGCTCAGAAATACAAGTGCCTTGTTTTTGCCAGGCTGTGATTTTTGTTGAAGGGTCTTGTGGAAGGAAACACGCAAGCAAACAAGCTGAGAAAGGCCTTTCAGGAAGAAAGGATGGAGGGTTAAAAACCGTAAATCGAGGGCGAAAAGATGTACAAAAGTGATAAAGCTACAACAGAAGAATGGGGGGATATTATATTAAATATTCCCCAACCAGGATCGGTTTTTGGGGTACGACTATCAGAGAACAGAGCTGTGTCCCTGAACTCTGCAGCCCTCAGATCTCGCTATTTTTGTCTTCTCATTCTTCTGCATTTTGTTGTTTGCTCTTGGAGTCTGCAGAGGGAGGCAGCAGCCCTTTGGCCCCCAGTAGTTTAACATCAGTGGGTGCAACCTGGCTTTGCTGGCAACATCTTCCTCTCATGTTCAGCATAATTTAAATGCTTCTTTAAGGTGCTGGTGAACTTTTCAAAGGATCTGTCCTAGGCTTCCACATGGGTTGGACATTTATGGCTGGGGAGCTACATGAAGATGTTACAGCTCTACTATGATCTCACTGCCAGCTCAACCTAAAATGGCAATGTGCTCCCACAGTGTGCCATCTTCCATTTAAATGTATATGAGGGCTCTTCTTCAGGCTGGGAAAAGGTGTAGGGTGAGTTTAATTAGAATGGCTTCGTTATCCCACACTGGGTGGGTCAGAGATCCAGACCCAACACAAAGCAATGCTCATATTAAGGACCACTCTGGTCTTCAGTTGCATGGGACAAGTTGGGACTATTGCTTTTTCTCCCACTCCCCTGAAAGCCAGTGGAAGCCAACTATTTCACTGTCTTTCTTCAGCCCAAATAGAGTTGGTCCCTTTGCCCTGCCCATGCTGGCTAAATGATAACTGACAGAAGCTGGCATCTGGGGCAGCACCGTTTATTAAGAACATTGGACCTGGTTTGCACCTCAGTGGCACAGAGGAATTGCATACAGTGTACATTATTTTACATGTTTTTCTAGCTGGTTAGAGGCATGTGGGACAGGAAATCTGAATGGTGTTTTAAACTATGGAAGCTCTTTCAAAATACAGGAAAGAATGCAAAATAGCTGTAATAAATGCAGAAGCTTTTTGGGCTGTCTCATTGATCTTGAAAGTGTTTGGTTAGTGATACCTGCCATAGCCCCCACACAGATCACGTTTTCATTTCTCTGTCTTTCACTCTCACCCCTCTTTTTGGAGCAGAAAGGCTAAAATACTTCTGAAGCTGGCTTCTGAATTCTTGAATCATGTTTTAAGTTATTTCTTCTTGTAAAAACTGCTGGGAAAGCCCTTTGGAGATCCGAAGTGGATTTTTTTTCTCATTGGTTTGCCCACAGTTCTCATTGTTGAAAATTACTGGTGTTAAGAAAAATCCCACAAGCTCTTAGAAAGAGAAGCTTAGAAAGGAACCTCAGACAGAATCAGGAATGGGTTGGTATTAGGAAATACATTGGAAAATGTAACAAGGCTCCAACAGCACCAAGCCTGGCTCTTTAGGTAGGAAATCAGCTCTCACAAAGCTCACAGTGGCTCTGAGGAGCCTTGCATGTGGGTTTGTCCCAGAGCCGGGTGTTACGAGTTGAGAACAAGAGAAGTCCTTTGCGATGGTTTTGGGAAGCCTATGACCAAGGTGGCCTATTTCTAAGGAGCACATATTGCTGCGGAAGACTCTATTTGTCCCAGGTTTACAAATATCCCTTCCCTAGTGAGCTCTGTCAGGTCAGGCTGATCTCCTGGTATCAAGACTGCAGCAGCCAGAAGCTGTGGGGTAAGAGATAACCAGGCTGATGTCTTTCTTCTTCTCCTACTCCTGCTTGTGAGAAGCGAAGCCAGGCTAATGCAGGATACTGAAATTTTACTGTCTTTGAGGCTGATCCTCCTAAGGCCAACAGCCTTAATTTTTAGGGTAGTAAATTGCTGGCAGCACAGAATAAAGAGAGTGAACTTTTTTCGTTAGGCTGAATTTTCTTTATGGGCCTGCCAAAGAGCTGGGTTTTTCCATTCAGGTCCAGCTCTCTCTTCATGCTCCCTCCCTGTTTTCTGCTGATTTTTCTTTGTCTCAAACGTAACTAAAGTCCTTAAAAATTAGTGTGGTGCTTGTTTCTCCCTGTCACCTACCACTTACTCCAGACAAAGTCATTGGCACCTGGTAGCAGTGTAACTGCCATTGAGCAGCTGAGCAAACACATGATTTATTCTTGTTTTCAGTTAGGAGAGAAAAGAACATCAGAGCCTTGTACCTTTGGATTAGCCCTGTTTATGTATTAGAAATGTATATCAGAAAGACTCATTTGCTAGACAAGGAAGCCAGAGTGAAGAGTCTGTTCCTATGCACAGAACTCAAACTAACCCAGCAGTGCTCTCTGAAAGCTGCATTCCAGGCTGTCCTGCAGCTTTGCTTGTTCCACCATCTCTGTAATATAGCTGCTGCTCTTCTTTTTTTATCTTTCCTGCACACTTAAACCACCCCTTCCTCATCACACACTCCCATCCGTATTTGAAACAATATTAGCAAAACCCCTTTCCCCATATAATGTGTATTTTCAAGTGTCCTTATTGTGGCAGTGGTGTCTGGATGTATTCTGGGGAGAGCTTCTCTTTAACCAGCTGCTCCCAATCCAATATAGTGGGAGAATAAGACAAAAGGAGACAGGCCATGGAGGTGAAGTGAGCAGTTGAAGGAAACAAAACCAGCAAGGAGAGGGTGCGCTGGTTAAATCTTTGCACGTTTTCCTCATTCATTCCCCAAAGGCAACATCCCTATTGTGGTCTTTGCTCCTACACAAGCCCACACATCATTATAGTTGTTTACATACCATCACTAGCAATAATAATAATGGCTAAGTAATAATTCTGCATTCGAATGTGATGAACAGCTACATCTCTTGGTAAAAATAAATACATAGGGAAAGTGAAAATACATCATTGTTACTAGCAAATGAGGCATAGTGCAAGAAATTGAAATATCTTGCTTATGGGAAAGCCAGGGAAAAACAACTTTGCACGGAAGTCTTAAACCAACAGGCGTAAGGATCATTTATTGAACAGAAGAGAAATTAATAGGGAAAAGGGATAATTAAGAGAGATATAAATGTTTGTTGAAGTTCTGTATAAGTGAGTACCAGCAGCCATAAAATTAGAGCTCAAATAAGAACATAGATTACAGTTTCGTACTTCAGCTGGCATGCTCAATTTGTATAGTTTGGGTTTTGGTTTTTTTTTGTTTTTTTTTTTTTTTTTTGTATTTTTAAAAAATTTCTGCATTTTTTAAAGGAGAAAATGTATCCCATCAGGAGAAACCCCATAAGTTCCCAAACACTTTAATGCCAAGCTCTGAAATATAGTGGGTGAAGTTGAATCTCCCTTTTCTGAGCAGCACGAAGACTCAGGCAGCTCTCTGCCCTGACCTCTATTGTAGCCACAGTCCTGCAGAGATTGGAGGGCTGGGGTCAGCACCCTCCCAGCCCATGCAAACATGCTCCATAGGCAGCAGACATGCTCTGCCAACAATTTCTCTACCATTTTTGGAGCAAGCAAAAGACTGCATCCCATCCTAGGAACGCACCATGCTCTTCTTGAGTGCAGGGTGCTTGTAAAACCCTACCTGCAGGCCAGGCTTCCCCATCTGGCTCATAGTGTCCTCTGACAACCCTGCTGAGCCGGGCAAAGCCTAGGATTCCAGGGGTTAATGCCTTGTCAAGGTTCAAAGGCAGTTCAGGGAAATGCTACCAGCTAAGAGCTAATACAGCAAAGCTGAGCCTGATCAAGCTCAAGCCTTTAGAAGGAAAGGAAAGGGATGTAAGCAAGCCGGCTGCTTATGGAGGTGATATGGGGTAGCAAGAGAAGAGGTCGGTGATGGGTCATGCTGCGACGCTACTCTTACACCTTTCAACACTTCACTTCTGCACGTCCAGGCTTGTCAGGTTCACACAGCAAGTGCTATGTCCAAACTGGCGCCTCTCTGCTTTGGGCAGAGGTTGCTCTGCACAGACCCTGCTATACGGACAGTGGCTCCTGCTCTGGCTTCTCTGGGCTCTGCTGGACTTTTCCTTTTCCTCCTGCAAAAGCAATTGTGCTCTGGGCAGCAGGGTATAGAACTGTGAGGGCTTTTCAGTGCTCTAGGCATCTATTCTATGGTGGGATAAGGCTCTTGTTCGCAGTCCTCATAGATTTGGGTTTTATTTGGTGATGCGTCAGTGAGAATTTAGCTCTGTCTCTGAAGCTGGAGTATCTGGATTCATGACTTTGACAGAGCTTTCTGTACCAGCAAGGGGGGAAAGCAAATATATTGGAAATATTCACTTAATGGCACTCTAAAGCAGCTTGTCCACAAACTGCTGCACAACCAGAATATGTAGCACTGAGGGGGCATAATATTTCAACCCTTTCTTTAAATTACTTACAAGCTCATGCTGAAAAACTTTTATGCTGTGTTTTCTAGTATAAACATGTCAATATTAAAATCATGCTGTTATTATACTTCCAAGTATTTTTCTATAAAAAAGCTGCAGTTCACAAAGTTAACAAAGCATCTGTCTTGAAGAGCTGGGTTTTAGCACAGCAGAAAGCAAGGACCTAAGACCTGTTTCATCAAAGGGGGTCTGTATTTCTGCCTCGTGATTTTCTTCCTCTCCTGAACTGTTTACAAATGGCAATTTAGTCCATGGTCTTTGTCAACATGTTCCAGCCACAAAGCCTTCAAAGAGGGCCTGAAGTGCCTCTTTCTTTTTACTATAAGCCTTTTTGCCACTGCGCTAGAGATGAACTGTATTGTTCAAAAACACAAATTCAGGAATGAATCAGAGGCAGGAAAGCAAGCAATAACAGGAACTGCTGCTCATCTTTGATGTTCAGGGAATTGTTCAGTATTTGCACAACTACTCCAAGCCCTGCTTGTCCTGACCTGGTGACAAGGCAAAGCACCAGTCTGTCTCTATTCACAGCAAGATAGGAAAATAAATTCAAGTGCTACTGAAGTGAATTTTACACAAACGTTACAACAAGCTGATTTGTACAGAAATATGTATTTATTCAAGCAAGCTTAGAGAGTTTGCTCTTACTCAGGAGTGTGGGTCCTTAGTTGCTTTACTATTACTATCATCACACGTGAGTGTATATCCATGCTTGAAAAAGGCTCAGGTTTCATTGTTGTGGTGAACAGTGGCAGAGTAAGAGGATAAACATCTATATCTAATGAAGATACATCATATCCTCGTAACTTTTTTTCTGCATTAAACTGCTTCAGCTTTAGTTTTGCTTTATATTAGCAGATGAGAAGTCCCTTCGTATGCCCATAATTAACCGTGAGCCTACAGTATGCAAGTTCAGTTTTGCAAAGATCCAGACCATGCACATTCATTGAAACTTAGTTCAGCCTTCACTTTTATTTCATAATCATAGAATCATAGAATAGTTAGGGCTGGAAAGGACCTTAAGATCATCTAGTTCCAACTCCCCTGCAGAGATCTGGGAAAAGGTCTTTTTACCCTTGAAGTAATGGAAAGGCTGGGATCAGGCAGGCACGGAAAGGATTGCACATGGATTTCTAACTGAAACCTTTTTTTACTGAAACAACACATGAGAAGCTGGGTACTGTGGTTTCTTAAAGCGTAGGCACTGGAGCAGTAAGTGAAGACTTTTTAGTTTAATCATGAGATACATGGGGTACAGGGAGGCTGAGCTCTGTAATAGAAAACAGGAGCAAGAAGTTCAGCAATTTCGTTAAAAAGAA
Source organism: Amazona ochrocephala (assembly GCA_039720435.1). NCBI lineage: Eukaryota > Metazoa > Chordata > Aves > Psittaciformes > Psittacidae > Amazona > Amazona ochrocephala. The sequence continues at coordinate 37,863,504 of CM077883.1, read as the reverse complement.
ATAGAAACACAGACTGGGATCTTTGTCTTGCAGGGAGCAGAAAAGGCTCCTGTTATGGGTGAATGTGCCACAGGTGTCTTATAAAAGGACAATTCCAGGTGGGAAAACAGCATGTTGGCTCTAGTCTCTCACATGCTGCGACACCAGCTGTCCCGTATAACATGGGATTTCCTGTAGTACATTCACAAATCTTACACCCCTGATTAAAATGGTATTACTTAGACAAATGTTTCAGCAGAAGCACTCGGAGCCTGTTACATGCAGCTGGCAATAGGCAGTGTTACTCCCTAAAAGCTGCATTGGGTCATAAGGCATGTAGGACTCGCCTTCATCACCTCTGCTCCTTCTCTGCTTATACACTTCGGCCTGGGGTCTGATCCCTCCGTCCAGCTCTCATGGTGCCATGTTCATCAAAGGTCTATTTCACATTTTAGAGGCTTTAAATCTGGCAGCCCTATTCTGACTGCAGTTAAAGGAGACATGGAAATCCATAATTTCTATTGTATCTTCCTTCAGTCACCATGCCTCGAAAACAACCCATTATTTCCTTTCCAGCTTCACATGGCAGAAGTTTCTGTGAGATGAAAGAAAACACAGAGATTCAGCCTTGGGAAATAGGTTGGTTGGGCATCTTAATTTTCTCCAAGGACTTTATAACCTCAAACTCAAACGTGACTTAGAAAATGTCACAAAAGAGAGAAAGCCTAGGAGAGAAAGGGGGTTGCAATTAGGAGCATGTAACTGGAATAATTCTTCAATTTCCATGCCTGATGAAATGAGTCTGTCCTGGCAGAGATAGCATGAAAAGAGGATATGTTGCAGTACGTGTTTGTGGAATGTTTGTATCATCTAGGAGGAAAGACGAAGCTATTTGCGTAGCAGCATGTTGGCAATACTTCCACATTTGATCTAAATGGTGGGTGTGTAGTTGTGCCAAGCTCCAGATGGTGGATTCACATCTGTATTAGGAAAAATTAGGTTTAAATGCCAATGAGGTGTTAATTTTTAAGTGAGTTTAAAACAGGTGAGAGTTAAGAATAGCCTACAGCTGGGAGTCTTGAGTAATCTAAGGTGAAGAGAAAATGCATAGAAACATACGTAAAAAAACTGGGCCATGACTGTGAGCATTGATTCAACACTGAAGAGGTGCAGCATGCGTCTTCTGGCTTGGATGCTATTGAAAAGACAGGAAAGAAAAACAGCTGAGAATGTGTAACCACAGTGCAGAACAAAAGTCTCTCAGGAATGCTGTGCATGAAGTTGGTCCAACTTCAGAGATGTATGAGAGCCTCTGAACTATTTCCATTCCTATGGTGTGCACCTTAATGTGCACAAAGATGCTCAGAAATGGTATGTAGCAGATCATTGGATCCAGAGGTTATTTAAGGGCTATTGTTTGCCCCTTTACAATGTGCCCAGGCATGAAAACCCACAAGGCTCAAAGCTTGAGGGAATGGTGACAGACAGAATGAATGGTCTTGAATCATTATTTTGTCTGGAATATGACCTACTGAATTGAGGGAGTCTCTGTTGTTCTTGCAGTCCTCAGCAGCTGTTCTGATGCTCTGTGATCAGAGGTGTCAGAGTAAGCATTTTAGGGTTTCTTGCTGTTCTAAGACAACTGTATGTGACCAGTCTTGGGTTGTTTGTGGGTTGGTTTGTTTGTTTAAATTCGAACCTTTCTTGAATTTAACTTCTGCAATACGAGCTTTTTCTGCTCATCGGGTCTGGTCCATACCTGCTTTTCTCACTTCTGAAAGCTCACTTGTACTCTTGCAAGGTATCATATTGTATTCTTATCAGTTGAAAGATTATCTCTGGGAGCTGTTGATTCTTTGTCAGTAGATCCTAAGGCATATGCTCAGTCATGAGCGAGAAACCGTAATAAATGGGGCACTTCTTCCATTGACCCACTCTATCTCTTGATGTAGCACTCCTGTGGGTTTGCTAAGGTGCTTGGAGATTAATGTAGACAGAAGGAAACAGTGCAGGGACTCTGGCTTAACCATTCATTTTGATGTAAAGAGTATGTAGGAACAGTAGTTAGGGTGACAATGTGGGATTTAGGAAAGCTGTGTTCAATTCCCTGCTTTACCATGTGTGACGTTGCACCTCTGTGCCAAGGCTCCAAATCCATATAATAGGACAACTGTATTTTCCTACTTCATGGGGCTCTTGGGAGAATAAATGTCTTTAAAACTGTAAAGTGTTCAGTTAACCTGACAATGAGATCATTTAAGTGTATTACATAGATATGGCAGAAACCAGTGAAGGTGGCTTTAAAATAATATTAACATCTATCTTCTTGAGTTTGATTCTATGAGAAGAGGCTGTTCTGCATCTGTATTTCAGTCTATTAATCATGTGGCTGATCTTGCCATCATTCAGGATGTTTCCTGGCCCTGAATGCCCCAAAGAGCTTTGTCACAAGCTGCATATTAAAATAAATATTTCTTCCATTTGACAGAACTCCTGGGTCTGATATTTTCTTATGTGTCTTATATTTTCTCCCAAACTAACAGCAGTTGATAGAACACAGCAATGATTTTTACAGGGTGTCCTGTAACTTGGAGGAATAGCTTGCAGGTTTGAACTTTGCTTGTCTTTCTAGATGTCTTGCCTGGGCTCTAGAAAGAGGCAAGTTCCAAGGATCAAGAAGGTCTGTTAGTATCAGCAGTATTCAGAGTTTTGGCTGCTTTATGTCTGTCCTGCTTGCAATCCCAGGTGAAATCAAGAAGTAGAAAGGCAAATTGGATGAGAGTTATTATTATTAATTGAAAGAGAAAGCTAAAAACTTATCCAAACTTTTTTGGTGTCACAAAAAAGCATTCAGGTATATGATGTCTCAAGTTTCTTGAGCAGCTTGGTATCTGTTTCTTCTTTATCTGAGTCCATTCGAGCATATCACACAGTCGATATGGGCTCCATGTAGCTTTATCTGAATCAGTTCTCCCAAAGTCTTAAACTATATAATTAAGCTCTTTTTAGTGACTGGGAAACTGCCACTAAATTTGAAATCTGTCATGCTGATTTCAAGGCTAAAGGAATTAAATTTAACAAGAGATATTATTCCTAATTGTTACCCTATCTTCAGCCTTCTGCACTTGCCTAAATTCTCTCAAAGTTTTGTCCCTTCCATAGCCACCTGATCATCACAGTTTTAATTAAGGCTAATCAGGATGTCTGAACCGTGACTGCCCATAGATTACTCTCTTTGGTTTAATAGCAGGTGCTCATTTTAAAGCCTCATTGTATGCATTACTTGGGGTGACACAGCTGTCATGGTTCCCAGTTTTGATATATCTTTTCAAGTTATTTGAATTGAATGAACTGGATTTAATTTGTAATATCAGAGTAGATTACAATTTTTCTGCATTATGGCAATCTTGCAATAGGCTAAATCCTTTTTGGAAGCATTTACTGGTGTCACTGAGACCATATTTAGATACAGAGTCTGATTTTTTTATCCCAGAGAAATATAGATGGACTGCTTATACTGGCTACTTCTTTTTGTTGGTAATTTAGGTTATTGACTTCTGCAAATACCTTCATCGATTCCCTGTAATTGTTGGCATCATGTTTTTCAGTGGTATATAATAAGCTTCTCTAGAGTTCTTCTTAATAGAAGGAGTATTATTGCAGAGGATGAATTCACATTTGTGAAGAAGAGAGGGGGATTTATGCACATGTCCTCAAAGGGATGAGCATCCATTAAAGCTCTCTTAATGAACATGAAAGGTTGGCAAGTGAGAGATTGTTTGCCACCAGCTTATTCCTGTTTATGAAGTTGTTGTCTATCCTTAGCTTTCCTGTGGCAAGCATTTGACTTTAGAACCATAGTTTTCTCTTCTTTTTATTTTCGGTACAGAAGAACATAACAACAGCTCTACTGGTTCAGACCACGGTTCCCATTAGCTGGCTGTCTTTAGTAACAAGCAGGAGCAGGCTCCCAAGGCAAAGGGCAGGGACATCACAGCAAATATCCATACTTTCCAAACATATTTTCCCAGCTTTCAGTAGAGAGAAGACCAATGACTTTCTGGCTGGAGATCCAGTGTATGGGTCTTCTACAGCCTAAAATACATTTTCGTGTCTGAATTTGTCTAGATAGGTTGTTGCAAGAGACCTGATCCTGAAAAGCATTGATTAATAAAGATGTTTGGGGGCAGCATAGAAAATGAGGATGTTCTTGAAAAGGGGGGGGTTGCTAAGACAAGTGTCTGTAGCATGACAGGATGGCTGGGTCATTGTGTCACATGAGGGGTGATGTTCCCTGGAGGCAGGAATGAGCAGCTCTGTACTGTGACTGCTCTTTGTTAGTGATACTCAGGAAAACACAAAACCTATCACCAATGCGATATGTTACCTGAGGTTGAACAAGAAAGCTATTATGGTACCCGATTCCCATTAACAGGTAGAAAAAAGTATGCCCAAGCCTGCTTCTGCATCTCAACTTGTGGTCTGATGTTCAGATAAGATGAAAACATCGTAACTTTCAGTGATTAACTGTGAAACAGTGGAGGTGAGTGTTCACAAGTGAATTTGTTTTCAAAACAGTCTTAAATACTTTCATTCAGGCATTTCTTTTTGAACAGCACAGCCTCCTGTGACACCATGGAGCATTTTTATGTGCAGTCTTAATTGAAGCAGTCTTATTTATAGTAGTGAGTATTCATTCCTGTGATTCTGAGGGTGGCTAATAAATGTTCTCACTTTTCTTTGCATCAGCTAATGATCTGGAAAACAAATATACTGGTGATATACTGCCATTGCTAGGAAACCTGGTCTTACCATACTGCATTATACTGGACAAAAGCTGTATTTCATCTTCCATTTATTTATTATTCACATTTCTCCAGTGTCTGAAGTTCCTATTGTGATGCATCAGGCAGAGACCCGACGGGCAGTCCATGTCCCGGAACTGGTACTTTACATCTAAGAGGAGAGACAACAGATGGAGCCAGAGAGACAAAGAAGTATAAGGAGATAATTAGACCAAATCCATCAATGCAACTGGATATGGTCTTCACGCACTAACATTGTGGCGAAGGATTGCGGCAGAAGAGTTTCAAAGAGAGTCTTTTGAGATGGGTGTGCTATACTGTGCTAAAATATTACCTTAAATACTTAGATAAATTTAATCAGAGAATCTGTCTGCAGAGTGAGGGTTTCTTTATCACTGATCAGTAGCTGTTGTTTAAAGTACTTAGTTCTCAGTTTAGCTATCCAGGCTTTATGTCAAAGGAGACATCAGTCCTTTGTGCAACTAGAGCACAATGCAGAGATGTAGCTTTTTACAGGATGAGGTATCACATCATGGATGTAGGAACTGTCCATAGTCAACTGCAAGCTGACTCTGAGGAGTTGTGTAAAGTTTTCCTTCTGCAGTGATGATGTTTCATTATTAAAATGGCCAGAAACAAGGAGGACACATAGCAGTATCCTTTAACTCAGTTCTTTTATATAATTGAATGCAACATTGCACTGCAGTGAGGGATTTGGGGAATCTGAGCCTGTCCTCGGCACTAATAAGTGCTCCTTTCTCAGCCAAGAAGAGAGAAGCAATACTGGCACAGGGAGTTGATGAATACTGAGATTTCACAGTCCAGTGCTCCTGTGAGCTGCCTGAAGACTTGAGCTGTGTCACCTGGAAAAGTTCTGCAATGGGGCTACCCCTGCTTGGCGGCCCCCAGCTCTTGCTTAGGGAGATCTTTCTATTACTCTAAAATGAGTAATAAAGGATGAGAAATAATCTCAGTCAGCACTCTGCTCTAATGACTCTTTGCAAGTGATTTCGGTCTGCCTCATAGACATGCGTTGAATACAGCCTTCATTTTTGACAAAAGCCTTTTAATAATAAATATTACCAAACCAGGAAAAGTGTGGTATAATGAGATCCAGAGCCTAATGCTGGGGAATGGCTGTTGACTTCCAAGCTGTTTTCAGGTACCCAGTCCCGCTAGTTCTTCTGTGAAAACAAGAGCTGCAGGGCTTTCATCTTTAGATGCCATTTTGCACCTAAGGTGAGCTCTGCCCAAGTAATTTGATTCAGATTATCTTTAGAGAGCTCAAAAATGTGTTGCTCCTATGTCAAATCTGAGACCTTATCCAAAATCAGGCTGGTATGAGGACTCAATGACAGCTCATTGCATCAGTGGCCTGCCTTTCCTGACTCATCCTGATCAATGGCCAGGGTGCTGCTACAAGTATTGATACACCCCAGCCATTTCTAACTTTTGGAAATTATGCTGAGCTCTGACAGAAGCAGCTTCGGAAAGTCAAGAACAGACCAGCAGTGGAATGAAAAGCTTCTGAACAGTAAACACAACCTTACACCTTCTCTAATTCTTCTCTCCTTCCAAAAGTGCCTCCCTCTGCAAGCTTTTGCAATTACCTCTCATTAGCCATTGACAATAAAGGAAGAGAAGGCATAAATTGGAAGTATGAATCATATCCTAATTTAGCCCGTCTCTTCTGCTAGTCGAAAGGCATGTGCTTCTCAGACACTCATCTGCATTAAGCCTAAGAAGGCAGGCATCCGAGGGAAAGCTGAACCATGCAGACTTGTACAATGAAGTTATTTCTGTGTTCCTTTAAACAAGAGAATAATAAATTGGGAAATTTTCTTCTTACAACTGTCTTCATCCTGTATGAGGTATGTGCCTAAACTAGTTCTCTGTATCCAAACGTGTAGGAGGAAAGCTTGGTTTCTGGTTAAGTGTCTGCAAGTTGGGGGTTAAGTGTGTGTTTCTGATGCAGATTGCATGTGCTTGGCAAATCTTTATGTATTAATCTGCATTTTACAGCTGTGGAAATGAAAATGCCCTTACACAGTTCATGGAAAGGGCTGTATGAGACCGTTGCAGTAAGAGGGAACTTGCTTGTGTGACCTGCAAGTTCCTTCTAGCCCTAATTCCTGAGCTCACAGGCTCAACAAGAGCATTAATATTTTTGAGGGCTTCAGGCATTATAATGATGTAATAAGTCCACAGAACAAAAGGACTTCTTTAAACAGACAGTAAGGATCGAAGAATCAAAACAGAACTGGTTCCAAATAGTCTTCTTCTTGAAGCAAGAGAGGTAATGTGGATTAGGATTAGATTGTTGTAATGCTTAACTGACAGGATAAAGCCAATACTTGTGAGAACATGCAGATGTGTTTCAAGTAGATCACATGAACACCCATGATGATATTGAAGACAGAAATAAGGTCACCCAGATAGGCTGTGGAATAACCCAAATTATTTCTGTTGAAAAACAAACCAAAACACGTTTTCACGCTCTTGCAGTGCTTTCTCTAGTACTGCACTATACTAATAGTGAAATACTCCTTTTTTTTCTGCATAAGTTCCTTCCAAATACCACCTGCTTAAGTTATGAAACTATATTTGGTTTACAGACAGTTACAAAATTCAAACAGGATAAACCTATTTCACAGAAAGAATCTGGTATCAGTGAAAACAAATCTCTGGTATCAAAACACAGGTTAAATATTGATGACTTCACAAATTCCACATCATAGTAAAACAACCTTTGATACTCAGACAGCACAACAACTAAGGCCACTTAGAGACAACTTGGCAAAAACTCAGCGGAGATCTGTTGCATTGGAAAGACTTTAAAGCGTGCAAGCTAGCTGTTGTGCTATTGTGTGTTATTGCACCTTTTCAGGAGAAAGAAAAAAAGCAGTATATATAGTGTGCTATTTAAATTCTCTTCTCTCTTATACTGCTATTAATGTATTAGTAGAAGAAGAATCTCTCATTTAAGTGCTAAAAATGAGCCTCTGGAAAAATGCACTGTGGTACAATTCACTGCATTACAAACCCCAGAGTCCTCCAAGAGATGCAGTCAGTGGTGTGTTGTAAACTGCCTGGGAAAAAGGTAATGAATGTGAAATGTCATTATCCTCTGTTTTCTGGTGAAGCTAGCTGAAGACAAGGTGATGCCCCGTCTGACATGACAGCAACAAAGCAGCAGTGTTTGCCCATTGTAAGTAAAGGAACTTAAACAAGCGCCCTGTGGTATAACTAGTAGCATCTTGTGTAAGTGTCTGCAATGTTCCCCACAGGTCAGAAAAGTCCCTCTCTTCCCTGAGTGACACAAATAAGCAAACTAAGGAAAATGAGGTTTGGGACAGCATTTTTAAAGCTCTGTACCTTTTCCTATGCTGAAAATATACAGAAGTGCAAGTAAGTCAGAAAGTACTGTTTCCGCGTATTGAAAGTCCAGCCCTGTCCTGGTGTTCTCCAGTTGTGTCACCACTGGCCACAGAAACAGCTGATATTAAGAAAGTGATGCTGTGGTATCTTCTCCACAGGGCTTTTCCCTTTGCTGGAAAACTTCCCTTGGACTAAATCCATCTTTGGGTCAGACTTTCCTGGAGTCCCAAAGATTCCTGGAGGCTCAAAAAGGAAATAAGAACAGGAACAAGCCTTTCCCATTTCACAGCTGACAGAAGAGTCTTTTGATAATGAAAGGGTAATAACAGGCAGAACAATTCAGATTAGAAGCCCACAAATCCACTTGACTAACACAGCTCAGGCCAGCAGGGCCAGATAATGGAAGTTATTATACAAAATACAGCGCTTATTTTGGAAGTTAATACTTGTCTTTATCTCCTTTAGGTTCTTTCTGTGAAACCTATAAACGCTCTGTCCCTCCCAGAGCCTTTTCAGGCCTGCTGCACAGAGTGTATAATATGCTGATATTGGAGATTTTGCTCAGTTTTATACTCGAAAGGCTGCAATCTGCTAATGCCTGTCGCTTGTGGAGGTGAGACCATGCAGTGAGCTCTGAGGTGAGATACTAGCAAAAGCTCTCTGGCTGTTTGGGTCACTAAATACTGGCTCTGATAGCCCGGGATGATTTTAGGAAAGGGCTTGAGAACTTTTGGTTGGAGTACTTTTGGTAGAGTTCCTGCTGCTGTGGGGCAGCCTGCTGGACTAGATGACCTCGGAAGAGGCACATCCTCCTTTCCATCATTCAGCTTTTCTTTCATGCCTTGGTCACTGTGGCTTAGTGTTTTCTGCTTCCCATCTATGCCAGTTTTTAGAAACAAGTATTTGATCCCAAGGTGTCTTTGGTGTCCCCTCATTGCTGCCTGAGTGGTCCTGCAGCCCACGGCACGTGGTTCCTCCTGCCTTGGAGAAGAGCCTGTCCTCTTCACAGCTGAGAGGAAATGCTGTAAGCTGAGGGGGTGAAACAAACCGCATGTTTCTATCTGTTTAAGAATTGAACAAGAATTCCCATGCTATCTTATTAACAGAGAAAAGCTATCATGTAAAAAGGGGAGGAGGGCTGGAACATGATCTCCTGGGAAGCACAATAAGTGAGCCTGCATCATGAGAGCTGTTAGGTGGATCCAACAGGCCAGGTTTATTTCCTCTTTTACAAATTCCAGTGGATAACTAAATGAAACCCCATAGTGAGATCCCTGCTGAACGACACCGTTTTCTGATCTTTCAGAGTTACTGATTTCAGCCTTAAGTCGTATTGAATCTTCCCTTAAAACAGGGATTGCTGCATCTGGAAGCACTACAGAAATGTGCCTCAGGCAGGTGCTATCTCTCCCAGTCCTCAGCAACTGCCAAACCTCACTGCAGCTCCCTCACCTGAAGTGTGAAAGGACAAAATCTGTCTGGCTGGAGAACATCCATCGCACAAAAAAGGAGGTTTAATACCCACCAGTGCCATCCATCAACTCAGAAGTTCCCACTTTTGGACATGATTTATTCCTGTCTTTGTCCAGGACAAGTGTGCCAGACGCCTTGATCTCTCTAGGCTGCGCATCCCATCCAATAGGTACCGGTAAGTTAGCAGGGTTTATTTTTCACTTTCCCCCATTAGATTAGCTTCAGCCAGTTGGGAAGATGTCCTGAGAATGGAGTGAGGGTGGGAATCCACAGCAGCCACCCACCCCTGACTTGAGACACAGTTGCAGGGAAGAAGCTTCCTATGGACCTCCCACCAAGCAGAGATATGGACACTTGTGTATCACCCACATAAGTGAAGTTTTCCTTTCCCAGCCCATTCCTACCTATACTCATGTGAAAGAAGGGGACAAACCCCAACTATCCACAGCAAAATAGGCAGGGATGAGATTCCTATAAAAATGATAATTTTTAGCAGGTAATGACTTATCCACTGATGTTGGGGACAACACAAGCACTGAGGGAAAGATGTTCTTTTTCTCTCCACATGTTCCTGAGGGGTATTCATTTGCTGAAAAGCATTTTCTCCTGTATGCTTGAGATGGTTTGAAATGCTTCCAGGAACACAGCCAATTCCCACCTTCAGCTCCACCCCCCCCCCCCCCCCCCCTTGTCCTTTCCCTGTGGGCTGTCCTTCCAGTGAGGAAATGCAAAGGGAGGGGAAGCTGCTTCTGCTGCCTCTGAAGGTCACAGGCACAAAGGGGTTCATCCCGCTCCTTGGGACAGTGTCTCAGCACAGATTCCTGCAGCATCTCCCGCTCGCTGCACCTGTTGGCAAGGTTGCATACAGTTGTCAGCACTGCTGGAGGAGAATGTTAATATTTGCGCATTCTACCAGTCTGATCAAGCACCTAACACTCATCTGGTGGGAGAAGAAATGAGAGAAGACAGGAAAAACTGATGCACAGACCTCCTAGCAGTAACTCTTTCCTTTGATGTTTGGGACAGAGCATGACTGGTGTTAATGTTTCTTTGTAGCTGCGCTGGCATGGATGGACTTTAAACTAGCCATACAGGGAGTACCTTCAGCTCATACACCCCTGGGGCAGCAGCTCTATTTGTGTTTTGTAGGGGGATGCGCATAGTGATGCAGAGCCCACGGGTACTATGAGTCTCTATAGTAGCTTTTACAAACAGAGGCCATTTAAAGCAGCCTGAAGGTTGCTCTACTTTGTACCAGTGGCAGATTTTGCCTTTGGCCCATGCCAGGATCAGGAGGAGTGGAAAAAATGTCTCTGCCTATCATTGCCTTCCTATGATAGCCACACTGAACAGCTCTTTACTCTGTTAAATCTTATTTCCTCAGTGCTATTTATGGTATAAAAGTAGAGGGTCTCTGGAGTAACACTGATTGCAAAACCAGTGTAAAAGCAAAGAAAATTGGGTCTGTTCTACTGTTAGCCAGTGTGTAATTTTTAGATGGAGTGAGCATATTGCCACAAACTGTGTCAGGAAACAAACTGTGTGGTGATCAGAAGTACCTGGGGAGAATGCGCTTACTGATGTGTGAAATGCCTCGGCCGTCACTCAAGCGATCCTCACAGCTCCAAGGACAAATAAGCAGCATCTGTGTTAATGCTCTTTGCAGCATTCAGCGCTGGTGGCTGCATTTTGGGAGGCCAGTTGTGGAGTGAACCCTCACTGCTCTCCAGTCGGCTACATTCCCATCTTGTGCGAGTGGTCTGTGCCCTGCAGAAGCTTTCAGTGTGGATGTTTTTCTCCCTTCACTGAATGCCGTCTCAGACCAAGTAAATCTCAGGCTGTGAGGAACACAATTGTAGTGACCGTAAGCCAAGATTAGATGTTTCATGCTGTAATCAGAGCTGGCAACTTGCAGTGAGCTTCTTTACTACTTAAAAGCAGAATTGAATGTATAGTAGCAAGGCTGAGATCATGAAGGAACAATTTCTCTTGCATAGACCGATCTGGGGTGCTTAGATGACCTGCTCTGTGAGCTGTAATTTAAAAACAGAAGGATAGATAGCTACGTATGCAACAAACCTTGAGGAATTCCTAGGATCTCCCCAAAAGCTCCCCAGCACACATTAAAAAGTCCTGTTGCTCATGGATTTCTGGATGCACAATTCTGGCACTCGAAGCTTTCCCTGTACAGGTTGCAGATGTTGTTCATTGTCTGCACTCTATATTCATCTGTCTCTACTTCGTTCTGCTCATCTATAATCAAGTTCTTGAGCTATAAATGGGTTACTCAACAACCCACAGCCTTATGTTTGCATTATAACCCATTAATCCTGGGCATGCTTTACAGGAGGTTTCTATTTCTAGAATAGCGGGGAGAGTGTTAAATAGATTTTGCACAGACACAAACATCTTGTGTTAGAGGTGGTCATAATCGCATCCCTCAATGTGCTATTGGGAGCAATCAGCTATGGTCATAAGCAGCATATTGACCTGTCGGACTCTATAACAGCCCATAATGTTTGATTATCCATTTCTTCAAATAACTATTAATTGTTCATTAGCCCTTTATAAAGTATTTTATACTCATCTTTCATATGAAGCATGACTGAAATGTTAGTCTAGTATTTGACCTTTAAATTCAGCCAATCAAAAAGTCAGTAAGAAACAAGATTTTGCATCTTTTCAGCTGGAAGAGCTGAACTTCAGCAGCAGTCCCAGATTCATTTGGATGCAGGGATCTTTCTCTGCCTAAACACTGTGTGCCTTGCCAAGTTGTTCTCCTGTGTCCCCTCTCCTGTTAGAGGAGAGACTGTGGCATTATCAGAGTGAAATCAATTGAACCCATCTGTTTCAGATCCCAGCCTCAGGACGGGTCAAGTCACTCTTTGACTCTGGAGATGGACAACCTGGAGAAACTCCAGAGAGCTGGGATGAAGTGAGAGCATCCGCTCTGCCCCTGGCACTGAAGGCCTGCTCTCATTCAGCAAAGTACTTCAGGATACGATTAAACTGAAGGGCTTGATGGAGCTGTAGCATTTAGCTAGGGCAGGGGAAGCACAACACACCATGAAGGGGGCATTCCTTAAGGGAGCCATGTGGTTTTCAAGGTCATCTAAGCACACAGAGAAGCTGAGGATATTTAGATGTCCACACGTGGTGCGACGAGCTTAGATACCAGCGTAGTACACTCATCTTTATCACATCAGGCAGCCAAAGGAACCTTGGAAGTTTCAGCAGGACATTCAGTTCTGAGGCGCGTTTGTTGAAAGGTCTTTTATCTTTGCCTGCAGTAACTTTCTCTCTCTTTCTGACTCTTAGGACTAATAACACAAAGCTAGCTAGCGCTCATGAAAATACTTTGCACAGCTTCCAAGCTGGGCACTGAGCTCCTAGCACATTTACACTCCAGTCGTCCTCCTTCATCATCTCCATGTCCTACATCATCAGGCAGCAATGTGTCACAAGATTACTCATCACAAATTAAACCTCCTAAAAAGCTGTTCTGAGCTGGGAACCTACAAGAAATATATTTTGGCCAATGATATGAGAAGCAGAGGAGAACAGCAGATGTTTCCAACAAGCAAACATTTCCAGTTTGGCCATAAGTCTGTACTCTGGACCAGTCTCTAGATAGCATCCTTCAGCATTGTGCCAAGGGGAACAATGGCTCTTTTGATTCCAGTGCTGCCCTGGTATCTGCAAACTCTGGGAGAGCCAACTCCAGTTCCTTCCAACCTCATCTTCATCCAAAGGTGCCCAAGAATTTCTTTATTCTCTGTCCCTAGCTCTCCATGGTTATAATCCAACACCTGCATTTGAGTCACTGGAGGCAAGAATCCAACATGTTCGCAAGGGGAATGGAGCAGTGAGAAGGTGAAAGACAATCTGCCATGATATAAGGTGGGTAATTCCCTATCACCGCCTGAGCAAACACACAGACACTGTGGCAGGGAGCCTGACAGATGGTTAGAGCAGAGCAATGGGCTTTTATTCACTGAGGCATGGCCGCCTTCAATTTCTGTTTGAAACAAAGAGGTATCCTGGTTAGCAGTTCTGTGCCTGTTTGCTCAGACACAAACATCTTGTGTCTGACCTGACCCAAGTCAAGTGGATGGGTGTTCACATGGGGTGCACTGAAACCAGGTAGAGTCCCCACCGGTTCTTCCTCTACATCCAGGATGTTGGTCCACGTGTCCATCCTGAGTCACTTGCTGTTTCCAGCCCACCCTCCCTTTTGGTGCTGGCACTGTGAGCCTAGTGCTCAGGCCAAAGGCAGTTCAGGTGCCAAGTCCTCAGCTGCTGTGCCTGGACATCGCACCCCTGCCTGATTGCAGCCTGTCATAGGCAGTAATGGATCTTATGTTCCATTTGGGGACGCCTTTGCTGTCCTTGGATGCTGTCCTGTGAGGGGATGCCATGGCTTCTTTGTCCAGGGTAGGAGAGTGTCTGCTCCAGCACCAGGGATGGGGAAGAGGGGTGAATTTCTCCCCATTTCTGGGTTAATCTCCAAGGTCCAGCCTTGCTGGGGAAGGGGCTCACTGTGAAGCAGGCAGCCCTGCCACAGAGATGGGCTGGCCTGCAGCATCGCTCTGAGCTGCACTCCACAGGCAGAAAAGACTTTAAATGCTTTTCTTTCATTCATTTGCTCTTTTGTTTCATCAGGCTACCAGTGCAGACATCCTGATGTCACCTTTCAAGTGATTTCCCTCGCTGCTTTCCAAAACACAAGTTTATCCCTCCTGGAGAGGTGAACCGGGGATGTGTTTAATACAAAAAGAGAGGCGAGGTAATCAAACACCTGCTCCCACTAAAGCAAAGCCTTTCCTCTTCACAGGCTATTGAGCACTGATGAGCAAAGGGGAAGGCACACACCAACCCTAACCTGGTGCGAGGTCCAGCCTTTAGAGTGGACACAAATCTGGGTTGTAAAAGCAGAAACATGGGCTGCACTTTGTGCTCGGGTCCCAGCTGCTCTGCCCAGGTTGGAGAATGAACATTCACAAGCTGAAAACTACAAAACTACAGGCACTTTCACTGCTGCCTGTTCTCATCATCAGGCAGGAAAGCATAAGCGTTAAGAGGATAAATTTAAGACAAATTGCCTTCGTTGTTCTAGCAGGAGAGCCCCTGAGGCTGATCTATGCAGGCGTGGCTGGCTGTGACCAAAATCTGGCTGCCTCCTGGTTGCAAAGCAGTGACAGACAATCTCCTAAATCGGCCTCCCAGGACTGTCTCTCTGGGTGAACAGGAGATGTGCCAAAATCCATCCTTATCTGTAAGGATGGATGCAAGGATAGTGACCATATTGCCACCCTACTCCTATGAGAACATTCTCTTTTTCTCTTGCTGCCCATGCAGCATGTATATATGGCTCCCTGGCGCTGCAATAGCAGTAGGAGGATCCCAACTTCCAAAGAAATCCAGGGGATGGGCATTTCTTGCTTTCCTGAAGGACTCATGCAGGCTTTCAGACCTTCACATGCAGCCACTCTGAGGCTCCAGGTGACTTGGATGCACTTGGAGAATGATGTTTTATAGTACTGAGGGGAAAAAAGAACAAGGCCAGAGGATAAGAACAAGCTAAAAAGCCAGGAGAATTTCTGTACCGCAACTTTACCATGTTTGATGTGGCAGTGACACTATGAAAGCAGCTAAACAGTGCTAGTTGATCCTAATGCTTCATCAGATGCCCTTTGCCTGCCTGGTGAAAGACAGCAGTGCCCTCACAAATGTCAGTTTGAACATCCTCAGTCAGATCACTGGTTGCCCACAGATTTGAGGTGGTTTTCATTGCCTTTAATGGCTGACATACAATAACTTCAGAGGGAGCTGTGCACGATGCCCATCAGCAGGCAATCAGGCATCTCATCTTTCTCTTCTGACATGCGGCTCTCCATGGGGGACGGTCATCTTCCCTGGCTGGCTGGAAGCCCCTTGGTCCTTTGGCTGTTGCCTTCGTCTAGTCTGCAGCTTGAAAGAAGAACCTTCTGCACATCAAACGCCTGCTAGGACCGACTGCCGGGGAAATAAGCATATAAATCATGTGGAGAACAGTGATACCAGCCCCGGAGAGCTCTTTCCCAGATCAGATGCCTAAAAAATCCCATCTGATGTTGGCTGCTCTGAAAGGCTGGAGGCACAGAGGTATGTGTTTCAGACAAGCAGTCCCCAAAGCAAACCTGTATAAGTCTCTATAGACTGCACTAGTGCTTGAATTTTAACCAGGAGAAAGGTTGCCAAAATATAGCAGGACTCAGAGATGTTATACGCATATAACTCATCTACATGGTGAGCATTGCACACCGCCTATTGTACTGCTCTCCTTGTCCATATTTCATTATAGGTTTGCCATTTCTCAGTGTGTAAAAATAGGATATGCCAGCATGGTTTAAATGGTGCTAAGAGCACTGTGGAGAAGCACAGTGATAGTTAAGAGGGAAAAGAAGAAACAGAGCTCTGCTGAGTAAAGAGCAATATCAAGCAAATGCTGAACGGACAACCTCTGCTGCTGAAACCAAAATACCCTGGCAAAAAGCGACCACTGAATGCATATACATATGTATGCATATGTGTGTATATATATGTACACACATACTGCATCCAGCAGCCCTGAAGAGAACAGCACATCAGAAATGCACTCAGCATGTAATGCACTCAGCTGTATATGGTACTGCAGTTATATACTGCAGGATAATCCTACTATTTTACCCATCCAAGGAAAGTTAGGTTTGGTTTTGGAGAGCATTTTTCCATGGCTTTCCATCTTGCAAATTCAAAGGCAAGTGGCTGTACACTGTGACAGGTCTCACACCTCCCCAGGGCCCAGGATGATTCAAGGTAACTGAGAGGGAGGTCTCCAGGGCTGGTTTTCTGAATGCACTCTGGTTGTGCTCTGCTGCTGCACACAGTATTCAGTGCTACCCAAGGCACACACTTTTCACTGCTGGTACGTCCCACACAAGGTGGGCTTGTGTTTGATGCTGGGGCTGGTCTATCAAACCTCATCACGGTGGTGTTTAGAGAATTGAGACCTTCAGCTCTCTGTAGGTGTCCTGATGGAATAATGATTGTGTGTGGCCAGGGAAAGACAAAATCAAGAGAAAATTGGTTGCAGGTGATTGTGGAGACTTGTTTTCCAGGATTTAATACATTTTGGATGACTGACAGCTGGCCTCCCACAGTCACGTTTGTATCTCAAATCTTTTTATTTCCTCAGGCAACATTTACCTCTACTTTTTAAACAAAATACAGCCAGAACCAGACTATCATAGCACAGACTGATTGACTGCTTTCAGACAGCTCTCCAAGCTTCCTAAACGTGTTAAACCGCTCTCTTTCTGGTGAGTAGCTCCCAGTGATTTCAGCATGAATAAGGATGCAGCTCTGCCAGGAAGCATTAGTGAAAGCATGATCATTCACAAGAGCCACTCAGTATGTCTGGGCTGAAATTATCCACAACAATATTTTTATAATTCTGGTTTTAATTACTGGTAGTGGCCATAATAGTCACTCTTTCAGCTGCTTTTCTCATTATCTAATATGGTAATAGTTACTTTCCAATATTAAGAACAATGTCTCTGCCCATGGCAGGCGGGTTGGAACTAGATGATCTGAAGGTCCTTTCTAGCCCTAACTATTCTGTGATTCTATGATTGGGATTTTTTTGGGTTTTTTGGGTTTTTTATCCCGAGATAAAATTCAACTTTGTATGAAAAAGGATCATGTTTATGTTTCATAGTAAAATGTTGTGGGGTGTAATGCATCTAAAACTGAATCTCATTTACAAGTAGTAAGGAATAAAAAGACAGCATTTAGCTAAGGTGTTTACACTAATGTTAGGGGGTCATGGAGTGAAGCAGTTTCGGACTCAGGTGTGCATGGAACATCTAAAATTCCCTAAATGTAGTGAGTAGGGGATCCTTTTCCTCTTGGGTAGATCTTCTTTTTCATCCACGGAATTCAAATCAGTGCATCTGGATAGAAAAAAGTACTTTGAAAGGTCAGTTAGCAACAAACCCCCAAACCTCTGGACCTACTATAAATATGAGGAACTAAATGGGAGATGCAGACATGCAACACTTTCCTGTTAGCCTGGGGAATTCAGTCCAGCAAGCTTATGTACGCTCCAGCACTACTCTGATCCCTTACCCAAACCACGGGAGACTGAGACTGTAACTGAATCTCAGCCACACAATCAAGTTGCCAGGGCTGGTACGTGGTCAGTGAGTTTCTGGTATATAGACAATCAGTGGTACATGGGCCTTTTTTCTCAGCAGCTGCACATTCTGTATTTATCAGACTTCATGAGATATAGCACCAGAGAAATTGGTCTGAGACCACTGGACTATTTACTACCACTGTACCAGAATAATTCATATGTTTATTCCCCATCCTGAATACACCAAAAACTAAACCTCCCACATAAAGTTGCACTGATTTAAAGCCAAGCATAAATCTGTTGACCCTTAGTAAACCATGCTTCCTCTTTTTTTTTTTTCCTTTGAAGGGAGGGAACATGGATCTGTTTAGAAAAAAGAAAGCAATTTTCCAACCAAATGCATCAAGCATATCTCCGCATCCTTTGCACTGCACTGTCCCCTCCTTTTGATGTTTCCCATTTGTTTCTATCTCCCAGAGCTCTCTACCGCCCTCCACTAAATTGTCTCCCTCCTAGTCTCTTGCGTAAGGAAAGCTATAGATGAAAATGTGCTTGGTTCACTTGTCCCATTCTAAGCAGGGAATGCAAAAAAACCCAAAGTCAAGTCCAGTCCCTGTATGTGTTGTATATCAAAGCATTTCATCAGTGCACGTTGATTCACTGTCTGTATCATGCAATGCCCTTGTTCTGGAGCAATGCAGGAGGAAGTAACCCTGGGATGCTGCACTGGTAGCAGATAACTGGTGGTTTTATTATTGGGCTGGTATTTTTCCCTTTTGGCAAATAGGATTGATTTAGGGGAATGGGAATTTATCTCTATCCTGCTGACGGCTAGATTTTGGAAAGCCTCCCTTTTCAGGACAGTTTGAGACATTTTAACCTTGTTTTCAGTTCCCACTGTTTTTCCATTCAGCTTTTTTTGTCACTCACTTCCATGAACTGTGTCACCCAGTGCTTTTTTGTTCCTTCATCACTTCCAATCTCTCAGCCACTTTCTACACTTCAAACAGGAAAAGGGACAGGTCGTTGGTAACCAGAATCTGCAGGAATCTCTGTCTTCATTTTACTGAGATTTCCGTGCTATGAATGCGTTAATATATTCAGCTTAGCCTTAAACAGTGGCAGGAGACAAGATAAGCTCTCAATGTCTTTCAGAAGCAAACAGCAATGTGTTAAACTGGTTTAACAGCTTTTGGAAGAGTTTAAATGAGGCCTCTTTTTTTTTCTTTTTTAAAATGATGTTTTAAGAAAAAATTAGACATTTGGTTCTTTAATGACATTCATTTATATCACTTAATGTTGTGTGCTGCTTCCTTTACAGGCGTTGCTGTGCCAATTGCTGGCAAATGAAATAACTAATTCCTCAGCTATTCTGCTGATTAGCTAATTTTAAAAGTGGAGATTTTCTTCGTGGAGTTTCTCAGCTGGACACAGCATTGGCAACAGCCTTTTATGCAGCTCCAAGCACAGTGGCTTATGACAGCGATCTCGAAGGTTAGTGATAATAATGAATTTGGATGGTCTGGACCAAAACAGTTTTTCTCACACTAAACTATTTCTGTACAGAAAACAGGTCTGATGACAACATTTCATCCCATCCACCATGCATTTCCTCCACTGCTTCAGACATTCTCTGTGGGCAGCACATGAAAGAATTTTGTCCATTCTGTCAATATCACCCAGTTATCAAAGTCTCAATTGTGCCTAAATATCCCATATATACCCATGCTAGGCAAGCAGCTCTGCACTGCTGGCAAATGTATGGAGAAATCTGATGATGGGAAGTTGTGAATGCTCCATCCCTGGCGCTGTTCAAGGCCAGGTTGAACAGAGCCTTGGGTGGCACGGTTTAGTGCGAGGTGCCCCTGCCCACGGCAGGGGGTTTGGGAGCTAAATGATCTTAAGACCCTTTCCAACCCTAACTATTCAATGGTTCTAAGAGTACCTCAGCGGTAGGACTTGGGTTTCTTCATGGCTATTCCCTTGCAGGGGTCCCAGACCTGGTGAGAAGAAGTTGGTGGGTGGCAGCTTTAGCATCAGCTTGGCTACATGCACAGGAACAGGTATGGGACATGTTGACTACGGACTCTGGGTCTGGCAGTATGCAGTAAAAACCAAAGAAACCCCCAGCCCCCACAAACTAATTTGGTTAGAAACATTGTCCCCTCTGTGAGGGAGTATTTGCTGGATTCTGAGAACTGCCAAGGTTATAAGACCAGATCTCCACAGGGAGTTACAGTCTGAACAAATTTCTCCTCCCTCATAGTTTTACCAAGAAATTGTCAGTTGGTATTTTTAATACTGAGTATAGGAGAAGCTAATCCATCATTAATTTCTTTATTTATTTTTGTGATTATAGATTGATGAAAAAGCAACTGGATATATTGCATGAATAACTGTATCATCTATATTTTTCCCTGTCTTCTTTAAAATGTCAGTAAGAAGATGGGAGTTTTTTCCATGCCTTTTAGGAGACTATTTCACAGACATTTTGTTCTGTTTCTTAGCTCAGACTTTCCCTTCTGTCATTTTCTTGCGCTCCCCTTTGCATCACATTTTTGTGCACACGAAATAATTCTTTTCTGTCTGCCTGAACACAGTAACCATAAACCTCGTCATTACTCACTGAAGCTGTATATATTTAGTTCATCATCTTTTTTTGTAAGTCAATCTTTTCAACCCCAAAATAATCTCCGCTGCTGTTTGAATTGTCTCCAGTTTCTCTGTGTTCTTTCCTGGTAATGAGGTGGCCCAGAACTAAATGCTGTATTCAAGGCAGGCTGCCACCAAAGTAATGGGAATGAGGATGATTTCCATTATCTGCTGTTTGACACAAAACTTCATGTGAATATGTTGCAAGAAAAGGTCTGTTCTTGCAGACTTTATAGTGCTGAAAACACACAATCTTTATACTCTGCATTTAGCGCTGGAGCTCCCAGACATCTGCATTTCCTTGATTGTCTTGTTTTTCAATCCTGAAACTTTGTCTATGAAAAAGAAAAGGGGGAATTTGGCCTTTTGGCCCCAGTTCCAGATGCCAGTGTCCAGGGAGCTGAGGGCTGAAATATGGAACTCTTTCTTTCTGGTGCAGTTACAGCTGCAATTATTTTAGTGGTTTGATCCACTGTCCCCTCATTTGGAAGTATCAGGTCTAGATGAACTACTATCTTATTCATATGAATGAATGAATGAAGCAAGTGAGAATAAAACCAGATTGATTTTGTTCAGTGTTCCCTTCAGCTCTCCTGCGCTGATCACCATTGGACAGATGAGACATAGGTTTCTTTATGACTGTGCATGATTTTTGCTACAGGAACCAGAGTGTCATGGAGGGGGTCCTGTGTCCTACCTCTGGTGTAAGCACAATCTCTAGGTCTTCCCCAAAGAAGATCCTGTTTGCACTAGGACAACTCCCTGGGAAAAAACACCTCATCTACATTCAAATAGTTCCACTGGTGGGGTCCCACCCCAGTCCTTGACCAAGCAGTACACAATTACTGATTAATTAGTTAAGGATGTGTATCATTTGAGCTGGAAGGTGAAAGGCAGCATCTCACCGAAGTGCATCAGGCCTTTTTCCAGCTGTGCTTGGCCAGCACAGACTGCACAGACCATGAATTAGTCTCCTTGGTACAAAAGACAGCACAGATTTTTCTGTAATTCAAGTTTATTTAAAGGAAAGGGTCCAAAGGCCAAAATCAAACTTGCAGCGGGGATGATTCTATTGCATGCTCTTCTCTCTAACATGGTGTGGTCACTGCTTATAAAGTAGAGAAAGGCTTTTGGATTGCAGTGAGGCGACAGGACTGAGGGCTGCAGTACTTGCCTGGGAAGATCAAGGTCTGGTTTTGCATTTCTGGCCTGGCTTCTTTTTAGCTACATGTGGGAAGACGCCCTGAGGTCCTGGATCCTCCTCCCGATATTACCCAAAGGTACAGTTTCACATGACAACGGTGGCTCTGGTTATGAGTGCCAAGGTCTAGGAGGTTATACCCTCTTTACTCCTTCAGACCTGCCCTGTGGCAGGTCACTGACTAACTGCCTCCCTGAAAACTAAGGCAAACTCACGTCCTGTTTTCTAGAGTGTGTCATCAGCAAGACTGAGAGCAGCAGAGGACTGAGGTTGCAACAGACAAATGCAAAGCAAAACCACTGAGACATTTCAAACTTACCTTGAGCCCCTTCGCTGGGGAAAGGTCGGAATGAGCCTCGTTCCTGGCAGCTCACAGGTCTCAGGTTTTCTTTTGCATTATCCGTAAGTTCTGTTCCTCCTTGTCTTCAGTCAGCTTCTGAAATCCTTCCGCAGCTGCAGCTCACGTCAGGTGACAGGACTCAGCTCAAGCCACGCTCTCTGCTTGAAGCATTTACTGATCCATTTTTATGGTACAGCCGTCACACAAATACAGCACCAATTTCTCATTATGGCCATCTGGGGACTTGGTAGCCAGTCTAACAGCCCTGTTATTTTGGTGTTACTCAGAGCAGCAAGAGCAGAGCAAAAACAAAAATCAAAACCCAAACAAAATAAGATCCCCCACTGTTAACAGGAGTTGTGAAAATTATTTCCTTCCATCCATGTACCGGCACGACAACGGCTGCTCCCCGTTCCTCTCATCGGTAATGGGAAAGAGCAAAAATCAATGGCAGGAAAGGAGGATCAATGCAAACAGAAATGACAAGTTTTATTTTAAAAGATTTTGACAGAGAGCTTTAAAAAAAAAGGGGGGGCTATCTGTGGTACTTCTCCCCATCGACAGCGAGCCCTGTGGATAATGCCAGTCCCACATCAATAACATCTGCTAATGCCGCTTCCCGAGCGGTGTAATGAATCCTGCCCAGCAGGCCCCGGGGTACAAAAGCAAGCTCACAAACTGTGCCTGCCATCTGCATCACACCCGCCCTCACCCGAAACCTGGCAGCCTGCACCCAAAGCGACTGACAAGGCCATTGCTCAAGGCATGGGGCACTGGGGTGCTGGGCAGTGCTAGAGGAGGGGGGTTACCCTGAGGGGGAGCCAAAACCCATCATTTACTTTGCTATTTGCAGGTTGTCAGTCTTGGATATAACCAGCAGTTTCCCACAAGCATCTTTACACATCTGTCTCTGGCTGGGACAACGTGGCTCCTGTGCCATGGTGAACTCCATGTGTCACTACAAGGATGGTCATGCAAGGACCCTGGAGTGCCATGGGGGCAAAATTGGGCTGTCACTGTGCTCTGGGAATGGAGATGGGGATGGGTAGGTGCATTTTGGTTTGTCTGTGAAACAGGTTTTCAACCCTCCCAGGGATGACAATGGAGGAATGCAGGGAATATTTTAACAGTGTTCAGGGCATGCAGCCCTGCAACACCTCTTTGTCCTTTTGCCAAGAAGAAAGCCTGCTTATGGTTGCTCTTGCAGAGAAGTTTTGCCTGTTCTTTCTGTGTGAAGTCTCATGAAATCTGCCAAAGTTCAAGGTACGACCCAACTGTCAGCCTCACCCATTGCGAAATGCCAGTTTCCCTGCTAGAACATTCTGTTTGCGTTAGATCGGTCTGTGCTGGCCCCAGGCAGCAACGGGAGTGCTGGAAGTAGCCTCATAAGGGCTTGTCAAAGCGTAATGGAGATTAGAATAAGTCATAATAAAGAGTGGTCAGAGCACACGTATTTGATACAAAATCCCAATATATAGAGGAAATGGTTTCCTGCAGTCTCATTTGATATCCCTTGCTATGGAAGCACTAGGCTGAGGTGTTGGAGGAGGGTGAAACCATAACGTCCTTGTGTTGAAGGGAACCTTTCACCCGTGTTAAAAGGTCTGAAATGTATTTGACAAATGGCATAATTTTTAAAGAGGTTTTACTTTTTTGTAGACCTGAAAATAGGGATTTTGCTTTGACACCTAATTTTAGCCAGTCTGTGAGCATTTATTGCCTTTTCTCCACATACAGATGGAACAAATGCTCCTTTCAGAGTTGTTTGCTGTCAACAGTGCAGAGCCAAGCAGTTGTTTTAATTAGAAGGTTTTCTATGGGCAGGCACATTTCAGTGGTGCTTTTCCTGCATCAAGACTGAACAGAACTGGAAACTTGGTTCAAAAATTTCTCAGAGTTATCCATGACAACAAATACAGCTCAAAATAATGGGAATCCTAGCCGGCACCTGACCCAGAGCCCAAGCCCCAACCATTGCTGCTCACTGGCGGTTATCTAAAGTGGAAACCTCTGCACAAGCACCATTTTGGAATTTGCAGGAATTTGGATAAAGAGACCAAAAAGGAGAAGGAGAATGGTGCAGTGAACTTGGTTAGATAAAGTTTCACTTGTCGAAGAACTGCCGAGGAAAAAGGCTGATGCTTTCCAGCCTGTTGTATAGCGTATTACAGAAGCAGTCTATTTTTGTTCTGCTATTATGCCATGGAGAATTCATCTCTCTGCAACAGTACAAGTGATAAAGGAAAAAATTGGCCCTTTTCCTGTAAATTGACTCCAGTACTTTAGGGTGGATTGTAGTTGCTTTCCTTGCAGCTGAATGCAAGCCTGTATGTCCCCAGAGGAACCCCATAGTGGAAGCCCAGGTGCACTTGAAGATCAAGTGTGAAACTCCATGACCCAGGAGAAGAGAGTAAGTCTCAAAAATAATCAGCCTGAGCTGGCATCTGAACCACAGAGTAAATCAAACACTTGGAGCTTTGAGAAGTTCAGAAGGCTTCAAGAAAGACAAAATCACTTGCCAGTGAGCTTCTTATTTAAAGCCTTGACTTTAATACAAAGAAATATTTCAGGGAGCTGCTACAAATTCAGTGTCATTGTTTGGAGCAAAAGAAGGCCAAAATTCTCCATCTGAGAGGAGGACTGAACCTCTAGGTACTGGAGGACAAGAAGCATTTGATGACAGCCAAGAAGAGAGCATCTGATGGATCCCATGCCAGAGGCACTGCCATGCGCATTGAGATGTAGCTCCTCATGGTTCTGACTTGTAAGAATGATCTTGAAACACTTCAAAGTGAAAGCAAGTATTTCACATTCAACCCATTTGTGCAGTCATGGCAAAATCCACCCTAAAGCCACAAATAATAATAATAGGTTTGGAAAACATAGGCCTTTTTTTCCCCCCTCTCTATGGCTGCTGTGGGCCTCAGCCGTGGGCATGGACCCCATGCAGTGACTCAGGGTGGCCAAGGTGCTTCATCTGGAAAGGTATGTACAGATGCACCTTCTGTTGGCCAGCAGCTGCAAGGTGCGCACCCTGGACTTCAGGGAGGCCTAAGGAGCAGCTCTTTGCCAAGAAATCCAGGCACAGTATGCCAGCTTTGCAGATTCCACTGTCCCTCACTCCTGGGAATGACTCTCCCAGGAGACACAACAGGCTCAGACCTCCCAGGATGGCTTCCTCTCCCATTTGCTGCCAGAGAACAAGAAAACATCGCCTCGTGCCCTGGAGAGGACAAGCAATAGAAGGTCAGTGTGGACAGACAGGTGGGGAAACTGAAAGAAATGATATGGGGCTTTAGTAAGAGTGCAAAACAATGACACCAACACCCTGTTCTCAAACCGTTTCAGGCTGCTGTAGGTGTGCAAGACGGGATCTAAACAACAGGGCCCCTGCAGCCCCCAGAAGGTCAGCCAAAACCCACACTTTCACTGCCTCTTGGGTTGCCAGCAGGAAGGAGGTGTTTGGAGCTGGCCAAGCAAGCCTTACACGTGCCGGCCAACGCAGGCTCTTGTGAACTACAGCGGAGATGAGCGTTACTGATGGTATTTGGATTAGGCTGTGGTTTTTTGCTAGATGGCTAGGTGCAGAACAGGGAAACTTGTTTGTTACAGGAGCGGTGCCTTCTCCTGCTCAAGCCTGGCTACAGCTGGCCAAAAAGGAGGTGAGGGAAGGAGTATAAAAGTGATGAAATCTGAAGGAACAAGATAGAAAATAGAGAGGGCATACAGCATGAGACTAAAGCATGGGGTTTAGTTCCTGCTCTGTCTGGGAAGGGAGGAGAGTGGGGCAGCAAGAGAGGAGACGGAAAACAAGCATGTGGGGGAAGAGCATGGTGGGGAGGGAACTGCGGTTGCTCCTCTTGCTGCAGGGATCTGCCACGTGTCCCGTGGGAGCTGCCGAGCTGGCAGCACACAGCAGCATCACTTCACTGAGCAAAGAGGGAAAACCAGGGAAAGCAGCCAAGGAGGGAGAAGCATGGACAGAGTGAGGCTCTGCAGCAGTGAGCAGGGAGATGACCCACTGGGCCCTGCCTGGCCTCAGCCAGGCACCCAGAAAAGCCACCATCTAGTCACAACGCAGTTACTGCAATGTACCATGTGGGGAGAATCCTCTGTGGGAAGAGATGGTGCTGATACGTGATTTATAGGGAGATGATTTATAGGAACAAATAATGAATCCCCACACATGTTGACTGGAGCTGCAGCACAAACCTGACACCACCTAAAAGAAAAGTGCTTGCTTTGACCCCATCTCCCCATGTGCAGCACAGGGTGCCAGGAGACCAGTGCCCAGTGTGCTGCAACAGCCCATGGGGCATCGTGAGCCTTCTCTCCAGCCCTGTGCACTTCACTTGTCTTCTGCACTTGTCCTGCAAGGCAGCAAGCACCCCAGCAGCCTCCTTCCTATAATGCTAATGATGTTTTCTATTTACTGGATGCTGGCAACATGCTCGGCGCTGCAGAGAAGTCAAAATGACCTCGACCCTCCTCTCAAGACTCTTGGCTGGATGGGCTGAGGCAAGCAGGAGGCACTTAGAAACACCGAACAGAGCAAACTGCCCTTCGATCCTTCCTATGGGATGCTGAGGGCCCCAGGCGTGGCACAAGCCTTGAGTCCTCGCTAGCCAGCTAGCAGCCCCATGGTGATGATGGTGGTGGTGGTCAGCTGCAAAACCCACACCACAAGTCAGATGCACAAGCAGAAACCTCCCTAGGGAGCTGCAGCCCTCAGTCCCATGTGGGGTATTTATTGACTGTTGATAATTCAATTCTTGCGGAATGAAGGGGATAAGCAGCAAGAAAACCCAAGGGCTTTGTAAGAGAGCCAGGTTCTCATGTTCTGGCTTTCCTTGGTGATGGTTACTGGAGTCTGAGGCTGTTTCTGAAATCTCAGAGGATGTTTTCCAATATTCTTCCAAGCTGGCTGGGTCGCAGCAGCCCTGTTTGCATTGAAGACCTTTACACTCCTGCGCCACACCTTCTATTTTTTGCTTACAAACATTGTGTGGAATGAAAACTGTTACTTTTGAGCCGCACTAATTTTAATGTAATTTCAGCCAGGTTGGTAAGGTAAGGTCAGCGCTCTGTCAAAGGCAGATTTAATGAAAACCAAGTCCCAGACACCAAAACGTTATGGAACTGGATAAGGCTTTTTGACTGCTGTCATTACAATTGATAGTTCTATTCAGTCATTTGAAATTTCATTGATTTTTTTTTTTTTTCCCCAAGCACTCCACCCTAAACTTATTTTTCATTTCAAGAAATCAATACTATGGATCCTTTGACACAAGGCATGCAGCATTCTGCCACAACACGCATTTCATGATGGAAGGAGCTGGGATTACTTTTTTCTGCTCGCTTCTTTTATCATGGAAATACACTGAAAATCTCAGTTAATTTTAGAAATACAAACCTGGGAAGACTGCCTGACCTTGACTCTCTGCACTAGATCACCCGTGATGCTGTCTGCCATGGAGGTATTTTCCCCAAAGCCCTCATGCTTGTGGAAGGCAGTTATGAATGTGCGATGAGGTTCATCCAACAGCTCTGATAAGTGGGATTTTTTCTTCTTCTTCTGTCTCTTTTTCTCTCTTGGGTTTGGTTTTGGGTTTCTGCTTTCCTGGGCACAGGTTAAAAATCTTATTTTTCAATTTCATCAATAGAATGAAAACAGGTTTTGCATGGGCAAAGGGCTGAAGCTCCAGGTAACATCACTGCTGTGAAGGAGGATGCACTCTGGGTTGGTGTGCATGACAGGTAAATACCACATGGGGTGATGAAGTGTTATCAGTGATGGGTCTCCGTGGAGCTGCTTGGTGAGATGGGGGTGGGTGAGGAGCCAGGCCCACTGGAGACACCAGTTCGTTGACTGTGGGGATCAATCTGCACCATCTCCCTCTCCAAAACCCACACCTTCAAGCTCACATGCAGCAGCCCTGGGCTGGCTTCACAACACCTCCCTAGCCATATTGTACTGCATGGACAGATTGCATTACATAAGCTCAGGTGATGCAGCACCGATAAAGGCTGTGGGTTTGGGGTAAAACACGAGCAGCAGCAGAAAGTGTTGCCCTTAATCACCAGCCTTGACTGGCTCTGATGGTCACCTTTGCTCTTCCCATTTGATGGATGGGGACAGACATCCAGTTCCTAAGTTTCACATCATGTCTCCATGCTACATTTTAATTAGTAAATGTATTTAATTTAATTTTCAAAGCCTAATCTGTGCTTAAATAATGCCTACTCCTTTTCTCTGTGAGAAAAGCTCTAGGGAACAGATAGAGCAAGGTCAAATCTCTTCTCAACCCAAAGGAGAAGAGCCTTCTGGTCAGCTGAGGTCCTTAGAAACACCTTGTACTGTGGATGCAACCATCTTTCTGACTGATAAATAATTTAGTTCTGGGTGTTATGAATCCTTGGCTTTTTATGAGTATAGAAATTTATTACAAATACAGCAAGTCTCACCTTTATAAATAATGAAAGTTGGTTATACACAATGACTCTAGTGAATGATCTGAAATTTAAGTGAAAAAATAGAGTATTCATCCCTTCCGAGAAAAGAAAAAAGAGAGGTGAGGGAGTGATAACAATGTAAGAGCATATAGGAGGGGTGAATGGACTACATCTTTCTTCTAAGTATCTCTCTGACCCAACATATTTGTGACTATAGCTCTGTAATTTTGAGGTAAATTAATTCAATTCAAAGAGGAGCAGGAGAGGAGGGAAGCCTGCCACCAGCATTCATATAGCTGCAACATGTATAAAAGACAATATCCAGCATCCCTATCTTATTACATCCACTGCTAAACCAGTATGCTATTAGCAGTCGTGGCACAACAGAGAACGGGAGGGGAGATAAAGAAAAGAAATCAGGATTGATGTTCTCTTCCTGTATTTGTTATCTTACAGAAAACAGCAGCAGAATACAAATCAACCCACCCCGCGTACTGGAGGGTGGGATCCTTCGAGACTCTTGTTTTATGGATGAAATAAATTCAGTCATTGGGGGATGAAAAACTCTAAGTGTAGAGAAAACCTAACCTTTTGCATATGTTTTTTCTCCAGTCAAGAGCTTTCAGAACAGAGTGGTGTGGAGGGAAATGCCAACAGTGGCTCTGCCAAGGATGGTCACAATTATTTCCTTATCAGAAGAAATGCTCCGATGGATTTCTTCTGATCCTTTCATGGCAGCTCCTCCCTGGAGATGACAGTAGAATGGTACATAAGGAATTGTTACTCATTTGGAGGAAGTGGTCGGGGGGAGAAACAAAAAAAGCAACAACAAAACAACACTTCTAAAAGGGAAATGAGCTGGCTAGGGAAAAATAATGTGGGCAAAAGTGGAAAAAACACGTTCTTCAAGTTTCATCAGAGG
Source organism: Amazona ochrocephala (assembly GCA_039720435.1). NCBI lineage: Eukaryota > Metazoa > Chordata > Aves > Psittaciformes > Psittacidae > Amazona > Amazona ochrocephala. The sequence continues at coordinate 37,834,143 of CM077883.1, read as the reverse complement.
CTGACAGTTTGCTTCTTTCCAGCCTGCAGTTCTTTACCTGAAAACACGAGTTTCGATGTGTTACGGACCAAACCAGCATCTGTTCTGCTTCGAAAAGGAGGCTGTATCTTCCTAAGAAAGTAAAAACAGAGCAAGCACAAGGCTGGTGAAGCGATCCCCCCTCACCACCATCACCTCCTGTTCTGCACTGGCAGCATTGCAAAGTTATTTCCCACATTATAGTACACATTGAAAAGCAAGAGAGATTTCGCAGCAGCAAGAACTGAAATCAGATTGAAGAGGTACCTAAGATACTCCCTTTTCCATATATCTTGTAGATTAATATATTATGTAGACAACTTTTCAGTTCCACGTGTGTACTTGTGCCCTTTGCTAGAATATACTGATTTGCAAGTTGGATTCAAGAAATTGGTCATTATAGATAGGCTGAGAAAATTGGGGCTGTTCAGCCTGGAGAAGAGAAGGCTGCACGGAGACCTCATAGCAGCCTTCCAATACCTGAAGGGGGCCTATAGGGATGCTGGGGAGGGACTCTTCATTAGGGACTGTGGTGAGAGGACAAGGGGTAATGGGTTTAAACTTAAACAGGGGAAGTTTAGATTGGATATGAGGAAGAAATTCTTTACTGTAAGGGTGGTGGGGCCCTGGAATGGGTTGCCCAAGGAAGTTATGAACGCTCCATCCCTGGCGGCGTTCAAGGCTGGGTTGGACATAGCCTTGGATGGCATGGTTTAGTGGGAGGTGTCCCTGCCCATGGCGGGGGGGGTTGGAACTCGATGATCTTGAGGTCCTTTCCAACCCTAACTATTCTATGACTCTATGATTATAATAATATCACTTGTAAGAACACAGCCCTTAAATTCTCATCATAGTAAAAATCCCAGAACAACTGGGATCGTTGGGGTTTCCAAACACATTGTGCCTGGAAAGTGATTTCTCTGTGAAATCAAACCACGCTCTAAAACGAAGGGCACTTTTCAGATTGGTGATGAAATTCTTAATTATGCAACATCAACCACAGCAGTTACTGGGGAGAAGCAAATCCACTTACAAATTATGCACATACATCAAAACCACCCTCTGTTTCAGAGACAAATGCCCAATCAATCCGATCTATTTTGCCATCTACAGCAGACGCTGCATCAGGCTATTTTATAACTATAAATTTTAATATGTCTTGGCTCACTACAGTCAGGCAACTTGTGATTATCCGGACTCGGGGAGGGAGCTGAGCTGATTCAAATAAAGTAAAGCACAGCCAAACAAAACCAGTGTAAATCAGCTTGTGAAAGTGAATGTTTTATTTTCTATATTAACCTTAGTGAAAATCGGAGTGACTATGTAGGAAAAGGTCAACGACAGGAACACAGTTGGTTTATTTTTTGGTGTAATATGGCTCATTCACAACTGCATGATCTGCCCACACATAATTAGAAGTTGACGGTGTCTGTATTGTGAGCTACGTGAGAGATTCAGGGGAAAAGCAAAGTTGATTTTGTTTCAGTCTTCACTAGGACTCTGCTGCTTGGTCCAGGTGATGGATTAAGACAGAGCTGGGATGCAATTTACAGCTGTGTCCCCTGGGCAGCCTTTCCGGAGAAAGGAGAGCAGTGATGGAACAAGTGTAATCCTGATCTCTCAGCAAAATGTAACATGTTCCAAAACACAAGGGGCAGGGCCACAGACAAGGGCTTAAATAAAACCAGTTTGTGAAAGAAAGATCTATTGCTAAGTTTAAATCGAAGTTGCAGCCAGTGCCCAGCCGGGTGAGGAGGACGGACCAAAGGCAATGGTTTCATCAGGAGAAATAGATCAAAGTGGCTGTCACACAGCTCTTCTGGTGCTATGATGTGCACATATAGGAGAGGCAGATACTGGGTAGAAGAAATTCTGTACGTTCAATAATTATCCTTACAGAGATTTGATTCCCTATTACATCGTTCTGAATCATAGTAGAGGTAGCTCACAGAATAAAGATTGGGCTCCCTCATACTTTTATGCCTCTAAACCCAGCTGGAATGCTCAAAAACAATAAAGCTCCTTTTTCTTCCGCCCCTGTCTTTACTTAAAGGAAAAGGTGCTTAATAGTAATTTAAAGATGAAGAAGGAAATGGGTATTTAAAAGAGAAACTCCTCTTGGGTCACTATGAAAAGTTGTTTTGTTATTGCCTAGAACCAATGGAAATAAAGCCAGCATACCATCAAATCCTTAATATAGCATTAGATCTAATTGAATCTTTTGCATTTATTTTTAATGAGCAGCTCATTTGTTTAATGTGATGGCTACATAATTATGAGTTTGTTCTCTGCTTGGGACATACCGGTTCTAATGCGATGATATTTAATTACTATCTCTCAAGGAAACAAGCTTCTAAGCTTGAAAATACAGTGAATTATTCCTTGTCCACTGGGCTGAAGAGCCTGCACTGCATTTACCTGTATGATGTCCCCGAGAGGGCAGAGCCTTTCATTTCAGGTTTCTTTATCAGCATCTAGTACTGAGCTCCATATGGAAATCAGCCCAGTACCAACACATGCTGGGTGAGTCTTCCTATAAAAAGAATTAAAAGCCGCATATTAAATGTGCAGTAGCTCAGTGCAGCAATAGTGAGTGATGCAATTCAGCTGTTGAGATAGAAACAACAGCACACACCAGGAATGCACATCCTTTTTCATAGAAACAGCATCATCTGCTTTCCTTGCAGCTGCGTGACCCTATTTCTGTCTATTCCAGCACCCAGGAACAGCTTTAAGAAGCACTATGATCCCTGCCAGGAGCTGCTGTCCGGGTTTGTGTCCTCCAGGCCTGTGGCTCGACGCAGTGTCCCTGACACATGTCACCACTCAGCATCTTCTCCTCCCTTCTGCTCTGACAGCTGGTTATTGCCGAGGGACCTGACAGTAACGGAGGTGAGGGAATTATTGCTGGTAATAACGTCTGCAGCAAAGCTAGCCTTCTTACCACGCTTTGTTTTAACCAAACCTGCTCCATATGAAGGGATTGATCACTTGTAAGTTCTCCTGCAGTGCTCAGGTTGCAGAGTGGCTCCTGAGACCTGTGTACTTTTCCCGTGGCTGTGGGGTTTGCCTCTTAGTGCTTCAATCACAGCCTGTTCTCTAATAAATCTAATAAAAACTCTTAAAGATGCAAACAATAAGACCTTACCCTGATGGGCTAAGGTCTCATAGGAAACAGACTATGTCCCTTGACTTGTCCTTTTTAACTAGCGATGGTATTTCTAGTTTCACTAAAAATGGCTTTTCCACTATTTTTTATAGAAGGGTTGTGTGCTGTGCCTTAGATAACAAAGGGGTTACCCGGCCAGTATAACCGCTTCATGCAACAGGACTGAATGCAGGTAATTTCTCAGCCAGCCAATTTGCCATTCTCTCTTTTTATGCCATTACTCTTCCCTTCAGTGTAAACCTCCCTCACACGCGACCCCATCAATAATGCTAAGCCCAATGCAGAGCTTTGTTTCAAAGAAGATAGCTGTGGATCCTCACTGCTAATGCTTAGCCAGCTCTTTCTTAAACAGAACGACTATTTGGGGGCTGGAGGCCGTAATGGAACCCCTTCAAAAAGGCACAGTTTTCTTTTATGGCATATCTTACCTACTCCATTCCTGGACTACAGCAGTGGCACAAGTTAATTGCAGAGTGACTGGGGAATAGTATCACTCCACTGACATGAATAACTGCAGAATTGCCATTATTTCCAGCAGAGCTACAGTGCAGTCCTTACAAATAACTATACAATTGACTTGTATAAACCCTGGTTTTGTCCTTCAAATGTTTTCCAGATAACAGAAGCAGCCATTGTGAGGGATTTCATAGCTATGCATGAAGAAAATTAAAGATTTATAGTTAAGCAAAAGTCAGAAATCTCATTGATGTCACTAAATTAGACTTTACTACTTTACTCATGCAAGATAAAGCCCACATAACCCATACAACTTTTTGCCCAAATGAGGTAAGAAGATTAAGCCAGTAAAACACCGACTGTGCACAAATGGTAACCCAAGAGACAGTAGTTGTGCCTCTTTGGACAGGAGAACTAGTATATCACTCCGAGCTAGGGATAAAAATCTGTATGGACTATGCATGCAAATGTCTAGAGAGAAATAGGGCTGACAAAAGGCATTTTTATTGTTTCCATGATTTGCTCCAGCTTAGGACAGCACTGCAAGTTATTATTTATTTATATATTCTTTAAAAGTTGGTTATTTTGTCCTTCCATCTGCGAGAAAGGTGGAGCACAGCAGGAGGAGAAGGGACAGCACTGACTAAAACCACTAGCTTGGGCTGGCAGTGAAATATGCATGCAGACGCCTGAATAACCCACAGTGAAGAGGAGATTAAACAAATGAACAATAAAGCTGACTTCCATCTCGTCCTCAGTGGATGGGAAAGTAATGAAAATCTCACGAAAGATAAATGGTAAAGTTAGTTTAAAATGGATTTAATGAAAGTAAAACCAGGATGAGTGCTCAATCCAGGCTGCTGATTTATATTTTCTATATTTTAGTCCTCATAACCAAGTTCTGTCTCGTTAGCCATCAGGAGTTTAATACAGGGTTACACATTCACACAAAATCCAAGCAGCTTTTAATACTTTGAAGGAGCACAATGCTGCATTTTGAAAGATTAGCAAGGGCGTCCTTGGCTGGATCCTTGCATATGAAAAAGTCATCTTTAAACCCGAGTTTTTCTTGTGGGATGGGGGGATGGAGAACAATTCAAACCATTGCTCACGTTTTTTCTTCCATTGAACTTGGTATGATGTAAAATTATACCAAACTTGCAACAAATGGAATAAAGCTTTACAAAGAATTAGCTACAAATTGAGGGCTCTTGTGAAGATGAAACATGCTCCAAAATTAGCTGAGGATTGCTTTTATTCTAATTCTATATTGTTTGTCTTTCATCTGCTCACAGCTTTTAGAAAGAATGAGCTCATTTTTTCCCCACTTCTTCCTCTCAATATTTCCCCCCTATATAAATAATACATAACAATAGCAATATTGGGTTTATTTGGAAAAAAGTGGAATCTGTCTTGGTGTCAGAGCCAGGCTGAGGCAGCCATAATGTGGATGAGGGTTACGCACAGGGACAAAACCTTCACATTACACACTGAGGACCGCAAACCCATCCTTGGCTAGATGTGCTGGAGGAACACCAATAAAAGGATGCATAGGGACACATGACCTTTTAGATGAGCAAAAATAAGCAGAAGTCCTTTATAAAAAGCAGGAGGCATAAGACAAACACAGCCCCAGGCTGCCCACACCACCTTGCCAGTGACTCAGCACTGAAACTGAGCCTCTCCTAGACCAGATAGTGTAGTCTCCTGTGACTCATCCCAACCCACCCACTTCCTATAGGAAAGGGCAGCAGTGTTAGGCTGCCACTGCTGACCTGGGCTGAACCATACCTGGGAGTGAGCCGGTCTTCACCTCTGCAGGGCATGGGCAATCTGGGGCTGCTGCAATGGCCAGCCAGCAGCTCGTTAGCTAATAGTAATAAGCTAATAAGTAATAGTAATTGACTAATCAGCTAATAAGTAATTTAGAACACTGCAGCCCCTGTCAGGTCCCTGGCTGCAGTGAGAAGGTACGGGTACAGATCTCTATGGATTGATAGCCATGTCCTTGATCTTTTTTGCTGTATAAATAAGCAAACAAATCACATACACACACTTTCCTTCAGAAAATGAATGGGAATTTTCCACACACAGTCAAGGAGCAACCCTCTGCTCAAGGTTTCCTCCCATGCATGTCCCCAGGACTCCTACATAATACTGCTCCATCCAGTGCTTGAATTTCTGAATCTCCTCTGCCAGGCTCTGCTGCCATAAAGCAGCTGCTAGTGCTAAGTTACTTTCTGCACCAGTGGCCTTCTCATGAGCAACATGGATCTTTCTTTCCTTAGCAACTGAAGATGCAGTGTCTGACTTCAGTCAATTGATTTTGACGGGGATCAGATCCACTTGCACAGGGAAGAATTGAATGTGCCGTGAGTGTCTCGGTCCTGGAATGAACAATTGTACTAACAGCAAGGATGCAGAGGCAACAGATTTCAGGCTGTTGCAGGTAGCAGTAACAGTCAATCACCTGCATTAAATGACTGTGTTACAGTAAATCCTCTGCTCAGCCTCTTTGGAGTCAAAGCAGCAGCTCATTGCTTGATGAAACTCAGCTGGTCTTTAGTTTCCCATGGGAACATGTTGTGCTGTAACTTGGTAATCCATGATCAAAATGAAGGAACACAACCTTTCCAAGGCGAGTGCTTTTAGTTGTAAATCCCCCCAGTGCCTGCTCGTTGTTCTGCACTTTTATTCTGATGCATTATAAGCCCTAAACTGCTTTTGCTGGGTGTATATTTCTGTAGTGGAAATTATATTCTATATTATATATATTATATTATATATATTATATTGTAATGGAACGTCTATTCTGTAGTGGAAACCTCTCAGCCAAGACCTCATTCCTGTTGCAAAGCTGCAGCACAAGAGCTGTGAAGGGATTGCCTGGGCACAGCCACATCCCAGCTAGTCAACACATGTGGAGAACTTGGCCATGAGTCTCCTACTTCCCTGGGATGGGTTTCTGGGCACTTTTAACCCTAAAATCACAGTGGGAGCAACCAGGAGGCTCTATGAGCAGGGTGTTCAGTTGGGTTCCCTCTTCTCCATCCCTCACCAGCATCGTGGCTTTTTCCTCCCTGGTGCAGGAGGAGCAAACATATTACCCACCATGCAAATGCCAGACAAATAAACACAAGTGCTTTTCAGGCCCTGATGAGCCGGGCACATCTCTCCCCAGAGAATAATCTCCCAGAAATTGACACATAACACTGAAAGACAAATGGGAATGAAACGGCCTCTCAGATTTAATAGCCTCCATGAATTACACTGCCTTTCATCTACATGGACTGTCACTCTTTCCATTAAAGAGTCACTGTCATCAGTAATCCATTTTAAAATTTATAGATGTGGAGATTTATAGACTTACTGTTCTTATCTGCTTTTTCCCCCCATGCACCTCCATGGGCCCTCAAAAGGTGGGATTCTATCCAAAACCTCCGCCCTGTATCTGAAAATATAAAACTGCGATGGGATGGCAGGCTTTTGAATTGGATGCCAACAAAAGTAATAATGCTGATAAGGATAGCACAGGGTGATAACGTTGGGGGGGAGAGGGAGGAATGATGACAAGGACAAGAAAGGATAAAAGATGAGCAAGAGAAAATAGAAGAGGTATAATCCAGGTTTTAATTTATTTTTCACAAATTCTCACTCTATAAATTCCATCATTTCCTGAAAGAAAGAAAATAATGAGGTTACCTTTCCTCTTTGGTCATTTTTTACTCAAGAGAAAAAAAACCCTTGCATCTTTGAAGTGAATATATTCAGGTCCAGCTTTTGCATCCACGAAGGCCACTTTACAATGCTGACAATAAAGAATATACTCAGGTGGGAGTATACTGACATTAGAAAGTCTTTTCAAACACCTAGAGGAATTTTAGTATAAATGAGCTTCAAGCTCCCTCCTTTGCATATTTCTGTATGATTCTAGTGCAGTTGCACAGTTTGTTCTGATGGTAATTGAATACCCATATGTGGATTAATACCTCCAGCGCAAAGGAACGTGAAAATGTTCATGCTGCTTCAAACCAGTCTGTTTGCATGTGCAACTTGATACCGGGTAAAACTGCAAATACTTACGTGACTTAGAAATCAAAGTGCTATTCAGAAGCTTCTAACTTATTCTGAGGCCAATTTTGGGATGTGTGTGCAAGAAACAGATCTACTTATCCTCACTCCATTATTCTTTGTATTATGCTGACAGCAGGTAGTGCTTGAGGCAACTCTACAAAGGTAGCATAGGGTAAAATTCCTTTGGTAACCTTTAAAATCTCTCTTCCTGCTAAGTACTGCTTGCTATATTTCTACACACTTGTCTGTAAGGACAACGAGAACAAATCTTTTTCTTAGTTTTGTTGCTGTGTTAAAGAAAGCTGCTATGTTTGGTGATCTACCCAAGAAAATATTTTGGTACACCTGCCTATGGTGTAAATCAACGGGAGTCTGTATATTTTCCACATATATTAAAAATAAGGCTCCCTTCCATATGGAAATTCACTTAAAGAACAGTGAACTGTGGGGACTGAATGTGTAATGCATTCTAATTAGCATCCTCTTAATCACAGCTATTACCACAGGCTATCGTCATATTGGAAGCTGTGCCTGTGCTGATCCTTTACAACATGTACATGTGACAGCTATCAAAGTAATTTATCAGCACAAATTTAGCTTTCTATTTGTATTTTCTAGCTCCAGACACAGAGAAACTTTAGTGGTGGATTAATTTTGCTGTGCTCTTGTTGGGGGTGTTGGTCGATGAGAAAATGAACATGAGCCGGCAGTGTGCGCTCGCAGCCCAGAAAGCCAACCGTATCCTGGGCTGCATCAAAAGGAGCGTGACCAGAAGGTAGGGGGAGGTGATCCTGCCCCTCTACTCTGCTCTCGTGAGACCTCACTTGGAGTATTGCGTGCAGTTCTGGTGTCCTCAACATAAAAAGGACATGGAACTGTTCGAACAAGTGCAGAGGAGGGCCACGAGGATGATCAGGGGACTGGAGCACCTCCTGTATGAAGATAGGCTGAGAAAGTTGGGGCTGTTCAGCCTGGAGAAGAGAAGGCTGCGTGGAGACCTCATAGCAGCCTTCCAATACCTGAAGGGGGCCTATAGGGATGCTGGAGAGGGACTCTTCATTAGGGACTGTGGTGAGAGGACAAGGGGTAATGGGTTCAAACTTAAACAGCGGAAGTTTAGACTGGATATAAGGAAGAAGTTTTTTCCTGTGAGGGTGGTGAGGCACTGGAATGGGTTGCCCAGGGAAGTTGTGAATACTTCATCGCTGGCGGTGTGCAAGGCCGGGTTGGACAGAGCCTTGGGTGGCATGGTTTAGTGGGAGGTATCCCTGCCCATGGCAGGAGGGTTGGAACTAGATGATCTTAAGGTCCTTCCAACCCTAAATATTCTATGATTCTATGATTCTATGTTCTGGCTTCAGCTGGGTTAGAGTTAATTTTCTTCCTAGTAGCTGGCACAGTGCTGTGTTTTGGTTTTGGCTTAGGGATGATGTTGACCACACACCGATCCTTTCGGTTGTTACTGAGCAGTGTCTATACTAAGCCACGGGCTTTTCAGTTTCTCTGACCCTGTCAGTGAGAAGGCTGGAGGGGCACAGGAATATGGGAGAGGACACAGCCAGGACAGCTGACCCCAACTGCCCAAAGGGATATTCCATACTGTATGATGCCATGTTCAGTATATGAACTGTGAGGGAAGCTGGGTGGGGCTAATGCTTGTGAGCTAGCTAGGCATCTGTTGGTGAGTGGTGAGAATTGCATTGTGCACCGCTTGTTTTGTATCTTCTAATTCTTTTATCATTATTTATTAACATCATCATTATTTCCCTCTTTTTCTGTCCCATTTAAACTGTCTTTATTTCAACCCATGAGTTTTCTTGCTTTTATTCTTCCAGTTCTCTCCCTCATCCCTCCTGGGGGAAGGGAACGTGAGTGAGCAGCTGCATGGGGCTCAGTTGCCAGCTGGGGTTAAATCATGACAAGGAAAGGCAGAACAGTGCTAGGACTCATTTTAGATCGATGCTGTTCAAGCTCTTCAGCAGATAGGGTTATGACCCATGAAGTCAAGAGCTGGCTTCCTGCACTCGTATGTTACACAGGATGGTAACCACGAAGCCAAAGACGTTCCTCTCCTCCTTGAACAAATAGTTTCCTCAATAAGTGCCTGGGCTCATTGCCTTTAATAATCCCTTGGCTCAGTGTCATTAATACGCCTGCATTTTTCTCCCAACAGCATTGTTCTCTTGCAAAACAGTCTCTGTACTGGGTCTTTCATGTTTTGCATGCAACAACAGCTATTTGAGAAATAAAAGTCAAAGGGCAGGACTGTAAAGGATGGGAGTTCTATGTGCTTACACTGCTCTTGTCCCATCTTTAAGGTGACAGTGAACAGGGGTCATTTCATGGAGTAACCGCATTGCAGAGACCCTGCAAAGAAGTGAGATGCTCAGCTGCAGTCAAATTCTTTCTCTCTGGGAAGATCATTGTGGTATTTTGAGCCCCAAGGGTATGCTTGTGCTGTTCCATGGGCTGCCTAAGAAAATGGGAAACTGGTGTAGAGCTTGCTCACCCTTCCATCACTCCTCCTGCACCAGAAAGAGGGCTATCTGCAGTGGCCACCTCCTTCTCCTCTTTCCTTCTCCTCCTCTTCCTGCTGCTCTTTCTTCTCCTTCTTGTCCTTATCCTCCTCCTCTACCTGAAGACTGTTTGAAAGTGCACAAACTGGCAGTTAGAACATCTTCCCAAACCCACTGATCTTGCAGATCCAGGAAGAAAGGAGACATTGTACCTGGAAGCACAGAAGTTGTCTGCAGCTGCTCCAAAGGCTGTTTCCAGGCCAACCAGCTCCTGAATGACCTGCTGCACCATGAGGAACACCCCACTGGCCACCCCATTGTGCTGGTAAGGCAGCTGGACACCATTGGTGTTCACCACTTGTATCTGCAGCAGCAGAAGAGGCTGGAGCTTGGCAAATGGCCTTTATCGTTCCCCATCTCACTTGCTCCAAATGCCCCAAATCTCCAGAGACCCAGGGGAGAGGGATGCACACAGGAGACAGCAGCCTCTATGCTTGCATGAGAGCTTGCAGAAGAGCATGTGTGATTAGTTATTAAATGCATCTGCAAACAAAGCAGATGATTGCAAATGCCCTTTTGCAGCCTCCTGGCAGCAGTTGCCATACTGATTGGGAGCAACACAGCAACAGACAGTGGCAGAGCCCAAACCTCATTTTTACACACACATCCCCCCTACTTTAGGTAGTGATTTAAAGATCAGAGGGAGGATCTGACAGTTTAATATTTAAACAATTTGTTTCATGTTTAGACTATCATGTTAATGATCTGTGTGTCACAACAATAATCAAATGGAGTGGAAACTCGTTTGCAATTAGGCACTTCTCCTGTCACAGCACATAGCATATCAGACCCATGGCTTCTAATTTTAGCCAAATGCTTGCTTTAAAATCTTATTTACATTCTGTTTTCCCCCTCCCCCTTCAGTCCACAAATACTTGTGATCTCCATGGCTCTGTATATAAAGGCTCTGGATTGACAGGAGATGAGTCTGTGACAGCTCCCGATGCAGAGCTGGTCCCTTCCCTCCTCCCTGGCCGTTACAGCTCCTTATTCCACTGCACAATGCCCAGGCAGCTGCAGTTCTCTCCCTGCTGTCCCAAGACAAAACCATTTCATTTTTGCATGCCACACTGCCATACCCCTCATGGCTTCTATGCACACACCATAGAGGATCCTACAAATGCTGAAGGAAGACTCTGTTATTCCAAAAACGTGGGTACCTATCAGGGAAAACAGGCAAAGCCATAAAATTACATCTGCAGGCTGCGTTTGAACTATTCAAGTGGTGAGAAAATAGCCTGACTGGTCCTGCTGCTACTCCACAGCCCTTATGCAAAACCAGATTTAAGCCTCTTGCACTAAAATACCCTCCTCTTGCCTCTTTATTGTCCCTCTTTAATAATCTGCATTGTGCTGGTACTAACCCCAGCCAGAGGCCTGTCGTGCTGGAGACTGTTTACAAAGCCAAAACCAGTGCCCTAAAGAGCTTTAAACCTCGCTTTAATTTTGGTGCAAATTATGTAAAACAAAGCGCTGGCAGCACTGCTCAACAAACTGGGGAATTTCTTCAGGAATTTGTCTTATGTTGAAAAATGGAGTTGGGACTTTCTCTCTTTAAACAAAAACCTCGCCACCACCAGCAGCTTTTACCAACAGTAACCCGCATCATTTTCACAACAGCAGAGAGTTTTTGACTGATTGTCCTGTGTATATCAAGTCTCAGCTCTGCCGTGGTGATGTGAGTAGCATCATCCACAGCAACATGCTGCCTGCACCTCTTCAACATCTTTATTAATGATGCACAGCCGAGCCCCTGCTGCTCGCTGGTGCTCAGCATCAGATTTATGGCTAACTTCCCAGGCTTGTCCCACTACTCTTAATTTATTATAACCACAGTGTTCATACATGAGTGTTTCATGTTAGGGAGACAACAGAGCACCCGGTAGCAGTACAGCAGATGAAGCCTATCAAAGTCCTACTGGTTTAGGAAGCCAAAGTCTCAGGGAAGCAAGTCTTTCCCAGCTAACAAACTGTGAAGTGGTGTTTTTTAGCCTTTGCAAAGTGTTTATCACAGCTCTAAAAGAGCAGTTTGCATCTGGCCACTGACTCTTGCAAGGTGTCCCCAGGAGGTTGACACAAAACTGCAATGCAGTTCAATGGAAGCTCACCCATGGGCAAGACAACAATAGCAAAGGCCCTGCACAGCTTACCTGCAGTTGCATTTTCTGGCTGTATCCAGAATGAAAAAGTCATACGTGTTTTAATATGGTCTAATAACAATCACTCTATGCCTCTATGATTCTATTTAATAGTGACAGGACAAGTGGTAACGGGTTCAAACTTAAACAGGGGAAGTTTAGATTGGATATGAGGAAGAAATTCTTTACTGCAAGGGTGGTGAGGCCCTGGAATGGGTTGCCCAGGGAAGTTGTGAATGCTCCATCCCTGGCAGTGTTCAAAGCCGGGTTGGACAGAGCCTTGGGTGACATGGTTTGGTGGAAGATGTCCCTGTCCATGGCAGGGGGGTTGGAACTAGATGATCTGAAGGTCCTTTCCAGCCCTGACTATTCTATGATTCTATGACCCTTCCCAGTATCTTTTTTTCAGCCATTCTTACCGAATTTCTGTATTAGTAATTTGTTGTTGAATTTGAGACGGTGAAAAGAAAAAGCTATAGAAAAGTATCCAGCCTTATGTAGCCTAAAGTCTATAGTACTTTTCCATAAAGTTTAATACGGACCCGCCACTCCTAATAATTAAATGGCAACACCTCTGCTGAGAATATTCAAACCTTATAGTTCTGCCCTTCCAAGAACAATCCTTTGTTTTATGTTTATGTTCTACTCCACTCTTCGTGGTTTTCCCTGTCAACAAGCTACATTTGCAGAAATTTAGGGATATTTTCTCTTTCTTCCCCAAGTACCACTGGATATCACTGTGGTAGAACAAAAAATAAAATCTACTGATCAAGACAGTTCTAAAGCTGTCAACATATTTTGTTCCCTAACTATAATATCCAAATAATCTCAAAAGTATTGTAGTCTTCTCTTGGAGTTGATAAGCCATTTAATGTATTATTCTGGTGACAGGCAAGCTGGCGTTTGCTACAAGCATTTTTATGATTCAGTAGTTTTCAGAGAGACTAGAAAACCATGCAGCAGATTTACACTACAACAAAATAAAAGCAGAGATCTCATCTGCCTGATGAATGACTAAAGCAGCTTTCATCTGCAGATTTTCAGCTAGTTTGCCTGAAGGTGGAGAACTTACTGTTTAGGATGTGATAATGGTACCCGCAGGCTATAATCAAGCGGAGTGTGTTGAAGAATGTACATATGCAGGGGGTACTGTTAACTCTGGGATGGTTTCCATCTAAGCAAGACATACGAGGTTTAAAAGAAAAAGGAGAGACAAGGAAAAGAGCAATGCTGTATGCATCTATTTGGGCTGACAAACACATACGCATGGCTGGCTGCCCTGCTCAGTCAGTTGGCTCTTTGGTAGGGATGCCACAGCAGATGTGGCTTCTTTCAGAAAGAAATAAAAGCGAGGACAACCGCAGCTGAAAGGCCTCTACATACATAAAATCAGAGGTCACATCAGCTGTCCTCCAGCAAAGGCCAAATCCAGGGAGCAACTTCGGCAGCAAACACTTAAGCCATGTTGCACGTGGGAAGGCAAGCACGTCAGGTTTCACCCATGCATTCAAAAGGACACAGCCTGTCTCTCATCCCACCTTCCACGGAGGGTTAACCAGGCTGGTTTGAGCTAAAATGCCACAGGTGGTGTGAGAACAATAGAAAATACATAGCACCCCAGTATCCTCTTGTTCTGCCTCACCATCACCTCTAATCTGTCATCTCCCTGTGCTACTTCATCCGTACCCTACCGAACCCCCCCCAAAAGCCAGTTCCTCCCACTACAACACAAACGACCATGAGTTCATGAGGCACTGCCAGCTCTGGACTACAAAGCGGACAAACCCAGTGATTGCATTTTCTGTGCATGGACATTTTGGTGCTTTCCATATGATTTTTAACTATGAGTAATGCCAGCTTCTGAAGCTTTGTCCTGTATTTGACCCTTGCTCACAGTCTTCCACTCTCTTAGCTGTGAACATGATTTTAACAAAGCCATTTCAACCTCTTAGTTAATTTGTTTCTGAGGTCTTTCTCTTCCAGAATGTGCAATTAAACTAAAAAAGCCTGGAAAAGCCCCTTATAGTAAATAATTTACAAGTTTCTCCCTGGGGACATTTTTTAATTATAACTCCACGGGTCAGATCTTGGAGACAGCATTCCCTGCTGAGACCCTGCAACATAATTAACTTATTCCTTTGGTAATGCTGTTTTTCTTTAGCCTATCCATTTCTTATGCAGGGCAGGCAGATTTGTTTATAAACAAAGCAGAGATTGATAGATGCTTTGTCATGAGAACAGCACTAATGGCACTCACTGCAGCAGACAGGGGCATGTCCATCTGAGGAGAGATGATACTGTTTTGAAGCCATCATTATAGATCCTACCCTGACAACCCAGTATGGAGAGATAGAAGGAAGCAGCCAGGCAGCCCCAGCGCATCTCCTTCTTGGCAGCCTGCCTTGCTTCCCAAGTGCCATTTTATCCATAGCAAACGTAAATAATTCTGATGCACCTTCAAACCCCTAACCTCTGTGCTTCAGAACCACTATGCGCTATCAAACTGACAGTGATTTCATGTTATGCAGCAAAGAGAAACACCCTGAGCGACAGCAGCAAGGTTGGGGATATCAAGTGGAAGCTGTCACATTTATTTAGCTCCATGATTCTCAAGACTTATATACATACTGTCTTACTCTCCCCATCAGCCAAATGTTAAGAGCTTTCTGTATCAGCCAGGGTCCTGCAGCTCCCCCAGCTTGGCCAATGAGCCTGCCATGATCTTCTCCTGACCCAGGAGAGGCCGGCAAGAAACAAAGTGCCATCTCCTCTTGTTACCAATGATACAATACATTAAATAGTTTCCTCATCCTTTCCCATTGCAGCTGTCGCTGAAAGGGCAGTTTGGAGTGAAAGCGAGACAGAATGGCTCCACAAAGTATTGAAATGTGGTCTATGACACAGGAAGCTTGGGGACACTCATGGCCTCAAGTCCTGAAAGCCTGCAAAGCTTGCTTGCTTTTCCTATACCAATTAGTTCCAGCAACTTCAGTGAGCCCACAAGGACAAAGTTTGGTGCCTGAATGTGGCTGTGCTGGATGGGGACCTGTATTATGCATCCAAACTCTTGCTTTTTACTTTTTCCTCCAATTTTGAACTCCCACACAATGAAGCATTGACCTTGTCTCTCCCTAAGCACTTTGGTTTTGTACAGCTGTTAATGCTGGCTCTGAAGCCTCTTCATCATATCCTGAACTTTCTGTACACAGTTATTCACCTGGTTTCATCTGTACTGAAATACATACAAGTAAAGCTAGTGGGTAAACTCAGACAGCAAGATCAAAAGCTAATCCAAAGGGCTGCAAAGTGTTGTGACTAAGCTTGTATCTAACTGACCAAAGAACTGCGACAATAATCAAAAAACCCTCTTATACAAGGAATACCTCAGAAAAGCAAAGCCAGAAGGCGCAGAGGTTTTGGATAAAAAGTTTGCTTTCATGGTAGCTATTTGATTTATAAGGCACGAGGCATGAAAACAGAGTTAAAAAAAAACCCAGAATTTAGCTTAACACCAAACGTCATTGCTTCCCCTCAGCTTGAACGAAGCAGCAAGAGGTCATCAGCCACTGATTATGTTGTTATGCTGACATGGCCTCTTAATTTTGTGCCTAAAGTAGAACTGGAGCAGCATTCATGCAGTCAGGCCTGGTGTTACCTTATCCAAAAACATATAAACATACCTCAGGATCCCAGATAAATGTCCATGGTTAAACCTTGACATCATTAAAAGTATCCACTGGTTTTGGCTGGGTGGGAGCAAATAGCTTGTTGAATGGGGCTGGACTTAACATCTGCATGTAAAACATCTATCAGATTTGGAATCCAGGTTTCCAGTGTGAAAAATAGTGGCTTCAGCATAGCTCTGTTGATGGCCATCGCAGGCTGTGCCATATGGCATAGTGCTGAGCCTAATGTGATAGGTGATCAACCGAGACATAGGTCTGCCGCACACAAAGCCTGAGATGAAGAGGTTCATACGTACTGTAGGCATGGTTTTGTTCACAAAAGCTCTTGTCGCTGAGGAAGTCTTCAGGTCATCCCGCCCCAAGCTGTTCCTGGAGAATTCACGGATTTTTTAATGATGAGACACAGTAGTTTGGTGAAAACAAACACACTGACTTACTGATAGAGGGAGGAGTAAAACATGCACGGAAAAAGTGAAATTGCATTGGAAAGGGAACACAAAATGTGACAGTTTGATTGATCCTGATTGGAAACATTGTGACCTATTAATAGGGGGACTATCTCTTGATAATGGATTTTTTCAGCGGAAACCTCACGATCTTCTTCCCTATTTCCAGGATAGACTGGAGAACTTCCCACCCAAAACCTTATTCAATCCATAAAATGTGTTCTCTGCAATTCTTAGCATCTATTTATCCTTTAACATAATACCCATAGTTCACACAATATTTTTGGATGTTATTAATTACCTGTGCACAAAATAGAAGAAATTAGAGTAATTTGGAATATTATTTTACAAAAAAAGAGCTGTTTTTATTCCAGACGGAGAGCTCACTGACTGCATTTTAGACTACAATGCAATCTTGTATTTGGATAAAGAACCATACACCAAAGCGACACACATGAACCTTTTTTTATTAACAGATGCTCCCTTTATTTTAAGACAACTTAATAATTCTTTATTTTAAGACAGCAAGGGGCCAAGTAAACAGTCAGAGTTATTGTCCACACTAAAATCAGTTAAGGCTTTCTTCCAATCACCATTTTTTGCCCAGTTTACTATAGGACTTTTCTAGCAGTTTCTTGTTTCGCTCATGGATGCACATAAGACCTAAGTACTGAGAACTTTTACCATAGCAAGTATCTAATTCCAGAATGGATCAAGAACTGTCATTAGTAGACAGTTCACCTTTAAACTGAAATAATAAAACTGACCAGTATCAAGTAATTTGTTCCTCAAAAGTATTATGAGAAAAAATGGTCCTTACTGTAACAGTCACACATTCTTGTTCCTATTGATTCTAGAATAAGAATTACACCAGATACTTGCTAATTAGAAGCAAATCAATGCAATCCTCACTACTATTACTACATTTACAATGTTGTTTTGTTTTTCTTTTGTTCAGTAGTGTGTTCATCGCTCCCAAAATCATCTACATGACTATTAAAAAGTCACGACTGATGGATCTGACGTCTTTGGTTGGTCCCTCCGGAAATGGGTTGAAATCAAGACACATTCAACAGTGTTCATAAAGGATTTCATCTACTTGGACATCATTTTCTGCCACAGGCACTGATTCACAAATCTGCTCCCGAAAAGCCAAGGCAATCGTGTAAGGTTTTCCACTGGGATGTTTCATACATCTTTCAAGGTAGGTGTCATAATATCCTTTCCCTCTTCCCAATCTGTTGCCTTTTTTGTCAAACCCAAGGCCTGGCATGAAGATAAGGTCAAGACCTCCTGTAGAAAAATGAAATAAACATTAGTGGAGGCACTGTGGGTTTCCTGATGGCTCGCCTACATCCACATAGCTTCAGATGTTTGCAAAAATGCAGGCTTTGTGTTTTGCAAAATCTCTCTTTGATCAGATGAAAAATACTTTGAATACTAAACCTGTAAATTTACATTTTTATCTATCAATTGCATACTAGATCAGCTGCAAAATAATTAGACCTTGAAAAGCTTGAAGGGAAAAAACCTACATTATAACAAATCAATTTTATCATTTTAACCTCACATTTCCAAATACTAATGATTATGACTCTAAATCCAGGCAGAGACTGAACTCGGGGAAATTAAATGCAGGAGGGATCAGAAAATCAGATGAACTTCAACATCACAGAAATAGGAAAGGAAAAAAGAATGAAAAGAACACACATAAGAGAGAGCATCTTCTTGACACAGCTGTAAGATGTCACGAACCTTCACTCAACCTCCCAAAACCAAAGAGCCCTGAATGCAATATATTCTGAAAGCGGATATTGACCCTCTTGTATCAAGATCAAGATTTAAAGAATTGTCTCTTCGTGGTGCCAGGCCCCTCTTCTCCCAAAGGACTTTCTTCCTGAGCCTCCAGCAATTTTCAGTTGCTCCAGCAGCACACACAGGCATTCTGCTTGCCTGCCCTCGATATCCCTCCTGCAGGAGGGACATATGGGCTCCCCAAGACCCTTGTGAGATCGCACTTGACTGGAACTCGCAGTCAGTTAAAAAACTGAAACAAGATGCATAAACTGCTAATCATCTGGACAGAACAGACCCAACTTGCTGGCGAAACCAAAAGTCCCCACCAACCAGCTCCACATAAAAAGGTAAGATTAGCTAAGCCCTTTTTTCTTGCTTTGTTATACTTCGTGAATGGATGTGGATCAGCATCATGCCAGGCAGCCAGCTATGATCTGCACCCAGCTGCCCACTTGTTTCAGGATTTGATTCACATCACTTTCAGGTAGGCAAAAGAAACTGGCTGCAACCACCAGGCATGGAGGCAGCCAGCCTGCAGATTCCCATTCCTTACACAAGGCTTATTCATTTAGTGTCCGAAGTGTTACAAGGACAACCTCTAAACAAATGAGCTTGGCTGGCCTGGTGCTGACCGCTGAACCCAGGAACATCCCACTTACTAGTTTCACAATGTAAAGAAAGTCTTTCATTACTTGCTGCTGTAGCAGATAGACACTTAAGGAGAGAAGGGCAGGAATGGTAGTGGAAAGCCAGCACAGACTAAAACACAGCTGACATGAGTCTGGAAAGAAAGCAAATGCTATGTCTCAGTCCACTGCTTCTTCATTCTCATAGGAACAGTACTTAGCCTTGAGCAGCTTTTTATAACTAGCTTCTGCTCCTTCACCAGGGCTAAGACGTGTCAGGTATTTCTTCACTTTTCCTATGTCCAAACCTACTCCCTCCTGCCATTTTGTATTTGAAGAGCTACTGATGTGAACACTCATCATGACCTGTTGCCTTAAACATAACATTGATATAAAATATGCAAGGCAACACGGTGTGAAATGTTTAGAGAAGATCAGTCTTGCAAATCTGGCATCATACTGCTAAGGAGCATTGCTTTTTTAAAGAGGTCAGGGAAGTAAGAGGAGGGAATTAGCCAAAGGGCAAACCACAGAATATTACTGGATGAAATAAAAAGGAGTCTTAGTGTTTTACCACACTTTTGACTCATAGGACATAGAAATGGCAAATGGCAAAGAGGAAAAGAGGCACGAGGACAGAAGAATGGTTTGATCGGGCAATAGATGACATTTTTATGGTAATCACTATGTACATCATGTTGGATGTACCATGTCACATCTCAGTTTGCAAGTAAAAATACGTACTTGCCAATTGCCAGGCCTATGGGCTCGGACCTAGAAACTAGGACCTAGATCATATTAGCACATCATTAGCGTTAATAAGCATTAATTAGCAGGGCAAATCCTCCCCAAGTTACTCCTATGCTATTTATCCTCTCCATAATCTGCCACAAATCAGTTTTGTGTAGGTAGTCAAGTGGCCCAGAAACCACTATGTACCAAACACTAACAGTGCACAGAAAGAAACACATTCTGCCTTACACATTTTTTGAGCTGTTTTCACTCCATAAGACTCATGGCAAAAAGCAGGGAACATTCGCAGTCACTACTGCTGGCAGGTGAGAATGCACACAAGGGGCAAAGCTGCAGCCCCGAGGTGCCATTTCTCTATACATTTTGTATTACAGACAGGAAGAAGACAAGTCAGGAGAAGCACTAAGAAAAGAGGGAATTGGCAGGAACAGTGGAAGGAAGAAAGATATTTTCTACATAATTTAACTGATAGCACAGGCACACTTGAGTGAATTTAGATATATTAAAGCACTGTGTTTTCTTCTGGGTTCTCTGGAGAAACAGACTGTATTTTAATGAGTCAGCTCCTCTATAATCATGGGGGTTTTATGCTGAGTAACTCAAACAAGCTCGTACAAATCTCAATATGAAAAATTATGCTCCAAATGCTGTAATAGTTATCCTTTTATTTTTCTTCTACTGGAGCACTGCAATAGTGACTGCCTTTGCTCTGACTCACAACACACTGTCTGATATCCATGCAATTCACACCACGCAAGATTTAAGTAAAATGCCAAGCAAGACTTTCAGTAGAAAAATGACACATCTACTCTGCAAAGAGCCCAAGGACAGTTCAAGCACCATTAGCCCAAATCCTACCCCGGGATCAAAGCATCATAGAATGGTTAGGGTTGGGATCGGAATGAATGATAGAGAGCTGCATGGAGAGAACTCTTTCTCGCCACATAACTTGGGGAGCAACAAAACCTCTGTGGTGCCTGCGGCAGAGCGGGGGAAGAGCTGTCACAGGATGAGAGGTGACAGACACGCAGATGAGACCAAGATTGCACACGCAGATGAGACCGAGATTGCAGACACATAAAATTACAACCAGCAATGAGAGTACATCAACAGGATGGCAGGTGAGGGTAACAACATCTTATCCATTTTGTCACAGGGCCCTCATGCTCCCAGGCCCTTCCAGCCCTACAGGACCACTGGTTGCCACTCAGGATGCAAGCTTAGAATCATAGAATCATAGAATAGTTAGGGTTGGAAAGGACCTTAAGATCATCGAGTTCCAACCCCCCTGCCATGGGCAGGGACACCTCCCACTAAACCATGCCACCCAAGGCTCTGTCCAACCTGGCCTTGAACACTGCCAGGGATGGAGCATTCACAACTTCCCTGGGCAACCCATTCCAGTGCCTCACCACCCTCACAGTAAAGAATTTCTTCCTCATATCCAATCTAAGAGCTTGCTCTGTTCTCACATCCTGCTCCCTGTGCTCCCACAAACCGCTGTGTGAAATGGCATCCTTGTGCCTGAGAGGACAGAGCAGGTACTTGGGCACCAAACACCACGTCAGTTTTTACTGCCTCGTAAAACATGCTGAGGGAGGTCTCCCATTTGCTACTTCTATCCTTCTCCTTGTAATGTCTGCTGTCCCCCACTTGTCTGTAGTTGTTAGCTAGCGGTTCTTGTATCCCTGAGGCTCCCGTGACTACAGGAGCCCAGGAAAGCACACCCACAGTCAGGAGGTAATCTGTGATTCTCCTGGAATACTTGCTTGTGGTCCGCAAATTGCTAAAGGCTAAAAACACTGTCTCAAGCAACAATTTATTGCTCCAGCTTCTATGTCGAGAATATCAATGCTTCTTACACACTTTAACAGCTTCCTAACCTGCTATGTACAGGCACACTCTGCACTGAATTACGTATGTCTACACAGACATACCTTATGTTACACAGAAGTGAAATGACTTGCCCAAGGACTCAAGAAACGCAAGATGCAGATGTGGAAACTGCACGTCCCCTGACTTAACCAGCAGACCAAAACATCATCATCCCCTCTCTGGTGTTTTAAATAGGAATAGATGGTTTCGTTTCCTCTAGGCAGCTGCAGTGAACCTCCTCAGTTTGGCAGTGCATTTCTCATTACCTTCCATGATGATATCAGGTTTGATTTGTTCCCCAGGGAAGGATTTTGTCCTTGCACCTCATTACTGCTCTTCTCCTTAATCTGATGTTCCTATTTGAAATGCCAGCCGGCATTTTAAGAAGTGTTCTTGACAATTGTTAATTATAGAAGAGTCCATCAAACTGCACAGCTACAGGTCATGTAAAGACTGCTGGAGACTTTTCCGGCTCTCAGAAGGAGCAGCCAGCATGGCCCCAGTCCTCCCAGGTTTGAAGGAGCTCCACCAGCCCACTGCCACCCACATGTGGGGTCACTCTCCTCTCCTGCACAGCTAGATAGTCCTAATGGAAAATGAACCTGAAATACTTGGTCATGCCAGCTTCTCATCCCTCACTGCCACTTGCTTATGACTGCCTGTGACCCACCAAAGTGGGACCTAGGACTCTTTTGATCCTTGCCTCCCAAGCACTTACAAGAGGATGAGGCAGAGGCCAAGCTGCAGCAACTCCTGTGTCCCTCTAAAGAACAGCAATGTGCTCACAAAAATTGTGCTTGCAGCACAGACACCTCCTGAGCTCAAGCCTACAAGAGGTCGACAGCAATCAGCTCTGTATGCCACTGCTGCTGCTTCTCACAGCAGCAGCAGTTTGAACTTCTCCCTGAAGCACAGAAGTTTGTGCATCGTTTACTCCATCATCACAAGGATGACCTGATTCTCCCAGCCTGGTACCTTGGGCAAGAATGAGGCTTTCAGCGGTTGGGTTTCTTCCACACACAGGTTGCTCTGCAGGGGTAGTCAGGGACTCCCCTGCTTTGCTCGGATGTCAGTATTACATAAGGTGCAGGACCAGAACAACCAGGGCAAGAATAACTTTCTGTTTAAAGGAAACGAGTGTGTATGGTGTTATGCACAACATAAACAATGACAGATAAGTCCATGTGCCGCTGCTGCAGAGCTGACAAGTATTTGAAAGCTGTTCATTTACAAGGAATAGAAGCTTGCTTTGATCCTTTTCTGATCCTAGCAAGGACCACAGTGGAGAAAAAACCAAAGCCTTTTGCAGGAAAACCTTTTCAGAATTAAAAGGGTGCAGTACCCATCATCTGCATCTGCATTTGCTGCATCTCAGTACAGAGTTAAAAAAATAACTCAATCACTTGATCCTAACATTTTACATATCAGTCTTGGTGACATGTAGGGTATGAGCCAATGAGTTGGAATAACTCAAAAAGTTCCAATTAAGATAAGAGTCCTTACTGTAACTTTAATTACTGTCAGCACCAGCATAGTTAGGCCTCTTGGGTAGGTGTTAACTCCTCAATACGTACTCTGTAGGGCACAGATCATCATCTTGTTCTGTATTTACACAGCACCTAACAACTGTGGTCTGGGTTAATCACCAGACCTCAGGGAAAACAACTCCACACAAGTAAATATTTCAATTATGCTGCAGCAAAACAAATCCTTGCTCTTTATGACTAGTGCAAAGCCTTCTTCCTGGAATGCCCTGGGTGCCCTCATGCCACTTCGGAGGTTGCTAACAGCTTGGTATTTCCTTCCAGATAAAAATGTTCTGCCCTTTGGGAAAAACCTGCCCTTGGTTTCAAGCACATCTCTGCTATTACACACTTGCCTTGGTATAAGGTCAAAAAGGAAAATGCCAGATCTGTTCACTGCAGGTCTAATCCAGACCCTGCTGAGGTGTGTGGTTCCTGGAAGATCTGGGATTGCTTCCAGAGGAAACCAACTCCTTATCCTGACTAAGCCCTGGATACTGTTATACTCCAATCAAATAAGCAAGGAGACAAGAACATTACCCATTGCTTCAATTGGTAGGCATCTGAAAAAAGTCATTCATCCAAAACCAATGATGAGACTTCCAGCAACACAGGGGATGGCAGACATAAACAGTTACATTGCTTAACTTTACCCCAACCAGTCTGCTAAAACGTAAATGCAATCCCTTAAACAGAAAGGAAACTCTTTTGAACAAATCTCTAAATAGAAAAGTATCTAATAATTCCCATTTGCTCACATGATATGGCCTTTGACAATCAGCATCAGAAGCTCAGCATGAATTCTCATCACCTAGGAAACCTAAGATACAACACAAATGATCAGATCCTTAGTTACCTTAAATCAGCATTGCCCCATTGACTCCCCTCTGCACCAACCTACATGAAAAATATTCCGAGTTACTGATGCAAGTTTGAGGAAAAGAAATTATTTTATCTTGCAGATATTTGTTGGTGGTGGTTCATCAACAGCTCTCATCTGGTGCCCACTCTGTAGTCTTCTTATAACCCCAAACAGTTACCTAGCAGTACTAAAAGTTGTGTTTCAGACTAGGTTGAAAACACAGCTCATTTTGAACTGCAGTCAGTAGCTTTTCCTCCAGCTGTTTCCTTTTGTCCAACAGCCCTGTATGAACACCTTTAACTGTGCAGTACCACATCACTTCAGCAGGACTCACTGTTTTCTAACTATTCCTAGACAACTGCTGCTTTAGAGGGAGAGCCAGAGCGATGCTCACTTTTTACCCAGCACACACTAGCCAGGCACAGAAATGAAAAACCAAAGTATCCCATCAAATCTCACAGGCTTCATCCATGCTCTCCTGCTACAGGGCACACGGTGATGCCTTCAAGGCTAATGCTCACCTCGTCCAGGGAGGAATGCTTTTAACACCTGGGGCAATCACTTGCTATATTTTCATTCTTATTTGTGTATGGGAATTGCAGGCACCAGGAAGGTTTTGTGTCCTTTTGTCTTCTAAAAACTCCTTAGCCACATCCATGCCCACCCACAACCCACCCATCTACCTTTTACATACATAGAGATGCCAAGCAGACAATCTCCTCTGCAGTCCCTGTGCCCAGGTAACTGGTTCACAAGCATGACTGAGACAGCTTCTGTTATTACTTCAGTAAAATATTTTGCAGAAAATTGAACCATCAGCAGAATCTACAAACAAACACTGAACAACTCAGCGTTTATCTATCTACTCATCCATGTCAGTGCTTTGTGTCAGCATGAAACATTGGTCTCCACAGTTCACACTTGCCCTTCTGAACTACAGCATAATAAAATATTTATACTTCCCCTGAGAAGCTACATGATAGCCATCAGTCATACAGGTTTAAAACAACCAAGTGGCAGCCACTGTCCTGCTATTCAACTGCAAAACACACTAATAAAGCCGCTTGATCATCTCTTGTGCTACTAAGCTGTGACCAAGCAAACACCCTCCTATTTTGAATTCATTTAAAACAAAATCTTATATATGTAGTGCCAATGCATTTGAAAGGGTAAGTGCACTGCACAACATCAGCTGC
Organism: Amazona ochrocephala; assembly: GCA_039720435.1. Lineage (NCBI taxonomy): Eukaryota > Metazoa > Chordata > Aves > Psittaciformes > Psittacidae > Amazona > Amazona ochrocephala. Next base: position 37,808,948 of record CM077883.1, on the reverse strand, counting down.
AGCACTTCAGCCCTGCAAAAACGACCTATACCGATCCACAAACAAATATCCTTTCGTGTGTCATCAGGGAAGCTACTGCGTAAGACTGAGACTTGTGTTTAAACCTAGCTGGTTTCACAATGTGGGATGTGTGCGAAGAGGCTATAACCATTGCACTCATCTCCCCTGAGGTTTAAGTTAGCTGAGGTCTAGTGTCTCATTTTCAGAATTTGCCAAATGTCTCCCCAAAAGAAAATCTGAACAAGTACTTTTCTATTTCATTATTATTCATCAAGTCTGTGTAAGCCCCATAAATAAACCGTAACCACTCAATGCCACCTACAAAAATGTCTGGTTTTGCAAATTCTGGTTTTGCAAATTCAGCAGCAATTCAAAAGGAAAAATTTACTTAGAAATGTTTTAGTTATTAGTCGGAGAAAAATGACTTATCTGCTCCTGATATTCAGATGTGTGAGCAGAGTTAGAACAGTCCGATTGGGAAAACATGGGCAATGAGAAAGGTCTGGCTCAAAGGCTTGCACCTGGGTTCTGTGACTTTAAGCCACTAAAATACTCTTTTCTGAAACAAGATGTACCAAGGAGCAATTCCAAAGAGAGGACAAACGTCATTAGAGGCACTTCACAGTGGATCAACACGTCTTGTTAAATCAGCAAATGCTGACTGCAAATCTGCTCTTTTAGAGAGACTCTCAAGGCATTGGTGCTTGAACTCTATGTTAGCATTGTCCTAACGCTGTTGCAGCCTAAAATACAGGGATCTTTGTGTATCTTTCCGTGGTTTTACGCTGCATTCTTTAAGATCTCACCAGCTACACTTCCCATAGTGTTTATCTGAGCAGTCACTTAAATACTTTTACTCAATACATGTGCATGTGCACTACTTCATCTTTTCATTTCTTCTTGGTCCTCTTTTGCATGCTGCTGTCTGGATATTTTTAAACCAAAATATGACAGAAGTGAATCATTTGGGGATTTTTTCAGTAAATGCATCACTATCAGCATTTCCAATGCCCTTTGACTCACTCAGCAGATAACCTATCATAAGATTCACAGAATTGCTTGTGAAATACAAATGGTTAAGGCATCAACTTCTTTGTCAGTGCATAAACCTGATTCCTGTAGCAAGCTACACTGCTTGATGGGAACATTAGGCATGTTTACAGGGAGGGTTTATTGAACACGCAGAGTGAGCTGGTTTGGAGGCGAGGGCACCTTCACTGTTAGTGTCAAACGTGTTAACACCACAACAGCTGAGAAATCCTGCTTCTTCCATCACTAGACTTTCTTTTATCTTTTTAAGCTTGCACAGCTGATAAAAACCAACTCTCCCTGAAATTCTCCACCTCCTTCACTCCAACCGCTGATTTTTTGGAGACATTAGGCTGGAGCACTTGTTCTCCTGTGTGTGTGAGTACAATGCCTGGATGAGATTTTAATTACAGGATTAAATTACACCAACGCTCCATAGTAAATGTATGGAATACTGACACCTGCCGGCAAAGGGCTTCATGTCACTCCTGGACAGGAATTTGCCCTCCATCTAAAGCCCAAAAACTGATTCCATCTCAAATGCACAGCAGCCAAAACAGGCAGAAACTGAGTCCAGTTATGATGCCAGATATAAAGACCAAGAGCTATCCTTACATCGTGAAACAGCAGCACGAGTCTCCTGCTCCCTGAAAGCCGGTGGCTTTCAGCCAGATCCAAGGAATTTCCCACTGTACAGAGGAAATGACAGTGTATTTTGAATCTCAGCAAAGACAGCAGGGATTAACTGTGCCAGGAAGAGAAATCTTTTGTAGCTGGAAAAGTGCTGACCTTATTTACTAGCCCACTAAGCTGGCAGAAAACCAATCCCAGGAAAAAGAAAGAAAATAAAGTAGCGATTTTGTGCCAGATTCATGAGCTGAATATGCTCAGCAGTGACTACTGGAGATGGCTCGGGGTTGGGAGGATAAGGACAGCACGGAGCTGTGTACAAGCATCAGGACTGTCCCTTCTGGCACCAGCAGGGCTCTTCAAACTGCACCTTCAATCCACATTACCCTACACAGGTAGGCAGCAGGAAAAGGTTTCCTCCCTCGTTCTCGGGACTGTCCAGGTTACGTGCACAAAGGCACTGGGATGACCTTGGTACTAGCTCTTCCTTTCCAAAAATGAAAATAAAGGGAGACGAAAGTGTCTGCTTGGATTAATTACCGCAGCCAGAGACACTTGTACGTTTGCATTTCGCCTGTATGAGCTTGTTGTACAGACTCATGCCATGCTCCAGAAATTAACCCAACCTCTTACTTGCTTTTGAGAGACTCCTGTCTCTAGGAAACCCTATGAAGAAAATGCCAGTGCTACTCTTCATATTCACTGTAGCAAAATTAGCCCTCTATGAAACAAAACACTTGAGAGTCACTTGCAGCGGATTTATAGTCCTTGCCTATGTTGCTTTCACTTCTCTTTAAACTTAAATTGATTACAGCAGAAGTAATCTTTTTAGTTGTTTTGCTAAGTGCAAGGGAAATGTTTTCTGCAAGAAGGCAAACATGGATGTGACACTTAAGATGATTACAAGGAAAAGCACTCTTTAAAAGCCTTAATGAACTTTATGAAAGCAAAGAGCTGTAGCGTTCCTGAGCTCTCAGCCTTCCAGGCTCACGGCAGGATAACCTGGCACAGGTGGTATTCAAATGAAAACACACTGTGTTCACAGTTTAGTCTGTACCAAGGTAGTTCAGAACATAAGACACTGCATCACAAAGTGACGCCACATAAAAACATTGACTTCTGCATTTCAGAGCATTTTTTAAAAGCCTTTCAAAAAAAGAGACTCTGTCATCATGCCATAGCTGTCACTGAGCAGCAGCACTGGGAGAAGCTCAGCCAAAAGCCTCTGCATTCACCCAGCAAATTGGGTGCTGATTGCTACAAAGCTGTTTCAGAGAGTTGTGGAAGCTGGTGCAGACATCAAGGAGAAGGGCGGGCACCAGCTGCAGTGGAGAACAATCCCAGTGCTGGTGATCCTTTCGACTGAAGGCTGGGAGGCAGAAAAGCCCTGAGGGACACTTGTTATCACAGCTGGGTCCAACACCTGAAATGTTTAATTTCCAAGCAAGCATTTTCCAACTCTACCTGGTATGGAACATGCCAGGCAGAATAATGTGGAATTATTTTATAGATCTTTAACACTGGAACAGGCATTTTTGTAATAATGCATCATTATGGGATACCTGCGTGGAAACCAGTAGAAAAGATGTGCCCGGTGAGCTGATTTGATAAGCAGTGTTATGGTATATACAGAAAGGATTAACATCTACAGTGCCACTACATATATTTCACAGCATCTCTTCACCTGGCATAACATTTTCTCTCAGGCATCTTTTCTCCAAAACAACATCAGAGAGATTGCAAAAGAAAAGAAAAGAAAGAGCAATGGCTGGGACTCTTACAGATCTAGAAAAGCTTCTATAAGAGGATAAAAAAACAAAGTTTGAGAGAAAAAAATACAATAGATATAATACAGCTTTAACTGAACAATAAATAATTGAAAGAAATCAAACATCCTAATTTACTGTTCATCATAGAAGAGTGAGGTATCACTTGAACTGAAAGCGGCAGATTTATAATGAATACAAGGAACACAATATTTCACACACTGTAGGAACATAATATAATATTAACATAATTAGGAACATAACATTTCACATTACAACTAACTAACCAGTGCAACTCACAGCTGTCAGAAGGCAGGGGAGCCAAGGGCTCAGTGCACTTAAAATGGGATGCTTAGAGCAACGCTCGGAATGCCCACAGGTAAAGAGAAACCAGAGCCTGTCTGTAAGGGGATGAACCAACAACTACAGCTGCAGAGGTGGGAAGGAATTTCAGGTATTGCTACAAGTCGTGAGATCTCCTGACTTGTAAAACACGTGACACTGGATTGCACATCCAGTGCTTTGATCCTGCACTGCGTGAGGGGAAGCATACTCTTCACAAAAAGATTCATCACCAGGATGTTAATGCCTCCCTTGCACTGAATTTGTTCTCCTTTGCATATCAAAATACTATGGCTCACTTTCTCCAAGCAGAAGTTCATTCCAAACTTTAAATCATTTCATTAAAAAATAAATTACATTAGGAGGTAGGCCTCAATTTTCAATTTTGTTTCATGCCATGCTCTCAGGTTTCCTTTTTTATGAACAGTGTAAAAAGATTTTAAATTATAATCTATCCCTTGACATATTTAGTACTGTAAGTTTTAATCAAGTTTCCCAGAGGAAAAGAAATCCTAATAGTGCCCTCAATCACATTACAGTCTTGTTTGGGGTACTTTTTTTTCTTAAGCAGTAATACTTAACATCCCTGCTTTTCTCACACCCATGTTTCATTACATCCAGATACATTCCAGTCTGCACAGATCTCATTTAAATATTCTGTTACCCCTGAGCATTATTTACTACGTGTCTTTTTTCAGAATGATTAGCATCATTTTGTATGGTCCCATTGTGCCTCCATGGACAGCTACGCAACATCTAATGGAGCTGAAGTAGCATATTAGAACTTCTCTGTGCTTCAAGACCCAATATTTTCTCTTCACACTGTTTTTTATTTCCAAACTCTCATGTGTCTCATTTTTCAAACTCTCCTATTTCTGGTGCATCTTTTTTTGGGCAGGTGGAGCAGGGGCAACCCATTATCTTTCTTTACATCCCACTTTATTTCACAGCTGTAAATTAAACCTATTCCTCTTAAGACTGTGCTGTCACCACTTCAGTCACACTCCTAAAGAACTGTGCTGAAATTTGGAATAATGAAGACTGCTGGCATCACAAGGCCATCACTCCTGGCAGCAAATGCAGCCTCTTTGAATGTATGAATAAATAGCAGGAGTTTAAAGATGGATGAAAGAGAGCTTTTGTGGACTAAAATGTTTCTGCAGGGCAAATCCCAATGGCAAAGTTTAAAACAGGGCTAATGGTCACTTACAATACTTGAGGTTGCTTCAAACTGTAGCCTAGAGGTAGCCACCATTTTCCTTGCAAGAAGATCACACTTCCCAGCATAAATAGCCTTTACAAACCAAATACAATCTATGCAAGTAAGCTGTCCCTGCCTGCTTCTGCTGTATGTTGCAATTTATGCTACTGCAAGTCTCAAAGTGCTCTGGAAGTTACAAGGGCAGAAAGATACAACTATCCCCAATCTTAAAAGTTAATATTCAAAAGATTACATGAAAATGAAGCTGCGAGAGGTTGCTGCTAGACACATATTAGTATTTCCTCACTTTGTTTGAAATTCATATCTTATTGCTAATGGTAGGTGTACTGTTATTTAAAGCACAGATTATCTAGTTCGTATTTACTAATTATCCTGAAGGTACAACACAAATATTGTGATCAGCCACCAGCTTCCACTACTGAAAATGCCAGGAGTCTCCAAACTAAATTACAAGTAGAGTTCTTGATACCTGAATTTCTGGAAGCAAAAATACATTAAGCTTTAGCAGAGCAGCAGAGATTATTCAACATACCCCATTAAACTATTTAACAGTGAAGGAGCTTTTCTACGCCAGTGAAAAAGAGACAGAAGCCAGCACAGTGGGGAAGGAAATGAATAAATTGGGATGGGGAATCTCGTATGCCTAGAAGCGGGCAAGTCAGAGAAGACAGAAGTGCACGACCTCCTCCTTTTTGGCAGGCGCAAGTTATTTTTGTTGGCCATAAAATGACAGGCTAGGACTGAGAGCAGGAGGAAATGGGGAACATGGTCAGAAAGGCCAGAGAAGGATACTTGGAGTGGGAGACTCAGACAGGATGGGCAAAGATCAGAAGGATGGAAAGGGGCATGTGAGGGCAGAGAAATTAAGCTGGGAAATGGGGTCTAGCCCAAGGATGAGGCAAGTCTGAGAAATGATCATTTCAGAGCGAACAGAGAAGAAACCATAATGTTTGGAAAAACAAGCACAAGAGTCTGTGTTCAGTGGGGGCAGATCCATTGCACAACCAGCACTCCGAGCCTCTGCTGCTTCTCCATCAGCAAATACTGGTTAATATCTTAAAAGTCATTGAACACTGTAGTGATAGAGCCCATACAGAAATGAAGAACTCTGTCTCCATACCAAGGATTGAATAATGCATGGTAGTAAAGGCCTGCAGCTCTAACTTGAACAGAGGGAAAGCAAATGACTGAGCACATACTTGTTAGCAGCGTTCATTAACAGCAAGCAGTATTCATCTCTTGCACCTTTGAAAGAGCCTGTATCACTGCATCTGGGTTCACCTTTGAATGAGCCCAGACCTGACTGGCAAGGACTACGTAATAATGTACTTAAAGGCCAGGGCAGAATTTACACAGATAAAGAGGCTGATTTAAGCCTGTACACATAATGCCATTTGTTGCATTTCTTAGGAGAGGGGCTCACAATCCATTAGAGTAACCAGATCCAGTGCCAAAATTTCTAACAGCTCTTTATTTTTCAGCCAAGGAAAGATATCAAGGCCTCTCCCCATTACCTAGGTGAATGTTTTAAAAGTTGTCTATAATTCACTGTACACCTTCAACTACTAGTCAGTAGTTCAGTCTATAATTCACTGTACACCTTCAACTACTAGTCAGTAGTTCAGCTAGGGACATTTATGTGCAATATCTGCTCAGGTCCAAGACTTCCAGCTGAAATTCTTTAGTTCAAAGTTGGCCACCTGCCTTCCCTTCAAAAAAGCCACCTCCAAGAATTAAACCATACAGAGGTAACTCAATCCAGTCTTTTTTTTTGAGTCCCAGCTTTTTGCCCATAGTTCTCAGAGCAGGTTTATGTAATAACAAATGTCATTACTAGTTAGGAAACCTATGTCCAGCAAGCTGAATCACACTGCCTCCCTAAACCACATTGAAATTAGAACTGCTCAGGAAATGCCCTTTAAATTTCTTCAGGAGTCATGATAAAAAGCAAACAGGGAGCACGGTTTTATCTTATTTACTCCTTCCAAAATTGTGCAAGGTATTTACACTCCTGTAAACAATTGCTGCAACCCACCTGAACTTTCATCGAAAGTATTACCTTGAGCAAAACCTGATACCAGTGCACATTTACACTTCTGGTGGGCAAGGATACAGATGGGAATTGGTACCTACTACGAAAATGTACCACTAGCTTGCTCCAGAAATTGTCTAAATCTCCCAGTAGGTGTAGCTGGAAATGAACCAAGTCATGCACCTACATACACCCCTACTCCACACAAAATATCTGAACTTCTTCCACCTTTGTTCTATTACTGTGTCCATTTAGCCTAAAGAAAGCAACTTTTCACATAAGGATTACTGTCAGTCCTGCGCACTAGAGAAGATAACAGACTTTCTACTACTAAAAGTGCAGAGATCTTTGTTTATGCCAACAAGGTGTTACACGGCATACTGCCAAGATGCAAAAGGGTAAACCCTGATCCAACAGAAAATGGTCTGTCTTCAAAAGGAGGGTCTATTCAAAAGGAGGGGTTCACATCTATTAGACACTGCTTGAGCACTACCAAAGACTGGAAACTCTATGCAAAAATTATACCTACTTTAATATTTGAGCTATTCTTCACAATAACTATGCCTGAAGTTTTAAGGACAGTGTGAATTAAAGCTTTCTGTCATGCAAAATGAATACACTCAGAAATGACATGACTTATTTATGTACCTGCAGGGTATTTCTTGGAAATTACATAGCAACTTACGCCAGCGATGGGAACATTACTAATGTAACACCATGTTATCTCCTTATAACAATGTAAATGCCTCAGATCACCACGGTATTTGATAACATCACAGAGATAAATGTTTCATCCATGCATAATGCCAAGAATGGAGGATGGATGTAGTAGCAAGGCAATTTGCATTCCTGCAAATGTACCCAAGTTCAAAAGATATAGTAACTGACATAAAAAACAGAGCAAAAGGAATTTAGACACATTGAGATGCAGTGCATGTTTCTGCGGGAACAAAGTCTGATTACGCAATAGTGAAACAAACCTAAACTTACTCTCTAGTCTGCAAAAACTCTCCAATGATTAAGAATCAAGGTCTGACTTCCAAACCAAACCGAATTATTCCTGAGTGACTGAGCACAGACTGAAATTGAGCTTCAGGCAGAACAAGTTTGATGTGGACATACACCAGTTGTTACAACTGCTCTCTTGGCATCTCTTTGTAGAATGCAGTAGCTCTTTTGGCATTGCTCTCTGCCCACAACCATATCCTGGTGCAGACAATGGAACAGCAACTCCAGGACTGGCTAGGTACCAAAGCTTGCTCCTGCCTTCTTCCATCATCTTCACTGCCTGGCACCTGGGCTGTCCCCCACACATACATCTTCAGTACACTCTATATCAGGTAGTCATTCCTTCCATCACACCTAAACCTATTGCGTTTTTATTCTGTGATCTCTGCAACAGACTTGTTTAATTCAATGCACAGCAGTTCATCAGTAGTAGAAAAGCTTGTCCTAAGTGCCTGAACCCTGGATATTTAAAGGCTTACCTTCAAAAGCCCCTAAATCCCACCAATACACAAAAATTTTTGACAAAAATTAGGAAAACAAGCTACAGCGCTAAATATTAAATGTACAGAAGATGACTGTATGAAGCACTGAAATTCCTTGCTAGCTAACATGACAACACAGAAAGGATTCTAATATAGAAAGAGGTATAGATTGAAAATAAAAGAGAAACAAAGACAGTTATGTGTTCTGGGAAAAAGTATATTGGCATCCTGAAGCAAACACAAACCCAAGTTCAACCAGTCAGAGTCATATGAATGTTATGTTCCTCTACCAAGCATTAAAAAGCTGGTACGTTCATGAGGTGTGGAAGCTGTCTGCATCGTTAATTTCCACCCAGAGAAAACTTTCCCAGACTGTTTCAAGCTCAAATTTGACATGAGTTTTCCATTAATGACATTAAACATTTCTTCAGATGTTTCAGGAAGATATCAATGTCTTCACAAAAAGAATGCAAATATTGAATGCAGACACAGAAGAAACAGGTTTGTTCACAAGTTCGTAGAAGTTGGGGAATTTTACACTAAGAAAGAGAGAGGTTATTTTGGGACTAAAAGATACATGCCACTAGCTAGATCTAAACGAACCTTACTTTTCAACCCTATGAAGAATCCAGTGTCTCAGAAAGCATTATAAAATCAAAATGTGAGATAATAATGATGGGAAAGATTTGCAATATTCATCCAGGCCTGCAAGAAAGTCCTTTTATTTTCAGACAAAGGTCTCAGTCTGGAGAGGTGTTCTGCATGGGCAGGCTCCATATCAGCACTGATTCATCCACGCAACACAATTTTAAGGATCAAAGATTTCAGAGAATTCTAATGTCAGCCTACAGGCATCACCTGAAAAGTTCCCCACCTTTCAGGCAGTGCAAACTAAAGTTCTCAGAGTGCATCCTAAAACTCTGAATCCCTGTGACTTTCAATGGCAGCCTAAGCCATTCCTGGCAAGCCCATGTCCTTAATGAGCCTCTGTGTTATGCTTGCTGAGACCGTGCCGAGGATATCCACAAGTTGGACCAAGAAGCTGGAGTTATCTGGAAAGTTGAGGTTTTTTTCAGTTGGATCAGCTGTGCAGTCTTGTTCCTGTCCTGCTGACATATCACAGGGGTGGCACAGGGTAGAGAAAAACAGGCAAGAGAAACAAGCATCTGCTTACATTGACTTAGGCACCTCCACAAAATATAAAACCAAAGTGCAGCATCTTTCACCCCATCAGATTATTTCCTACTGGCCTCCAGGCTACTCCTGCTCAACAACCCCACAACAAGGAAGAAAACACTCACCACCAGCAAGAGCTTCCTCTCTTTCACTGTCATCATCACTAGGCTGAAGAATATTCCAGGATGTCAAAGTAAGTGATGAAATGTCTTCAGCTGATGATAACTTCAGCATGTCCATGTGATTGCTGTGAGGCTCGTATCGTGGGATAAAACACTCTTTGCCTTGTTTAAAAATGTCCTTAATGATTTCTTCTGTCTGGATTTCATCTGGCATGCTCAGGAAGATTGCAATTCTTTTGGATTCTTGGTATTTGGGATGGCAAATCACCTACATGGGAAATTGGGGCAACCTGTTTATGAAAAGTTTACAAAAATAACTCTTCCTTTATTTTAATTAAACACACAATGGGAGCAACATATACACTGAAAAGGGTAGAAATACAAACTACCGTGCATCATAAAAAGAAGAAATTGACTTTGTTTCTTACTCCAACACTTTCACCACCAGCAAAATGAAAATAGGTTAAGTATTCGCACCTAGTGAACAGAACACTGCAACACAGGCTTGGGCCAGCAAAAAGCAATTTAGGAGACAATCTCCTGATTCATTTAATGTTTGTACCATACAGCGCACACATCCTCAAATGCCCAACATCACTGGAGAAAGATACAGCAGGTCAGAGCTGCCAGCTTATGCAAGACACGAGGTTTTTGCATTCCTTTTCTTCCACCCTTTTTACATACTGCATCTCTCATCCGGGCCCAGGTAGAATGTGAAGTGCATCAATGATAATAACTGAAAAGAAAATTAGCATCAGAGTAGATGACTGCAGAGCACAAAATCTTCCAAGGCCAGGTCCCTCTTTCTTTCTTTTAACCTGAAACGCCTTCCCTACAGCAACTTTAAATATATGACTTCAAACATCACCAGCTTCTAATGGGGGATCTTATTACTGCACATTTTTCAGAGCTTGAAGGAAAAATGGCCTTGCCGTTTTTTGATTTTCATGAGGTTCTCTGTGCTGGGCTTATAAAAGAGTGAATATGGGAAGGAAAACAAAAACCACTTATATGGTGAAAAAGCGTTAGCGCACCCTCATTATGCGCCTGTCCCATTCCAGTTTGAATTCCACATTAAAGGTTGAGAGGAGGTTTCTAAATGTTTGTCTTCTCATTCTCTAGTACCATACATAGTTTGTTACTTACATCTGGTCAAAACAAATACAAATGTATCCTTTCTCATTTAAATGTGATTTATTTTTACTCTACACACTTGCAAAAATCTGTCCAAAATATCAGACAATGGAGAAACTGTGCTTATCTGTGGAAGAGAGTGCACCAAATCCGCTGCTCTGTGTTTGCGTAACGGCAGGGTAACTTGCTCTTCTGAGCTTTAGCCTTTGCCCTGGCCCTGGCCTGAGGGATAAACAATTGCCCTTATCTGAGTTGAGATATGCTTATCACTCTTTTTTTCCCTTCTTTCCAGCACAGCAGTGAAAAGCCCAGGCAAAACATTCAGAAGATGGATGTATTTCTGTAAGGCAAAAAAAAAAACCCAAACCCTACTGCAGACCAAATTGTGATAATGTGCTGTTGCTTGGCCATAGAAACGCCTTCACAATTCAAACCTGTTTTTTATTTCTTTTGTAATTTACCCGACATTACACATGGATTTTTCCACATAAGTGATTAAGCTTTTAAACAACAGAATTTCCATAGTAGCTTTTGTGTGAAAGAAGGACTATTTAGTCAAATTGCAGACTCCAGACAGTGCCTGTGATTCATGTTGTTGAGGGCCTCCAGAGCTGAATCTTCTCATGGTTTTGGAGAAGAGAGAAACCGGGACATGAAGCCCTCCTCTTTCAAAGTGGTGCTTTGTGCTGTGGGGCCCACACAGGTCCAATCTGCTCCGACACATCCAGTAACACATCGACTATGCCGTACAGAAGAAAAATGAGGTTGAAGATGTCAAACCACACAGGAAGACACGATTTCGGATGTTTTCAGAACTGAGAAGATGAAGCCGCTATGACTTGGAGCATTTTCTGAGAAGGGTGAAAGATTTTCCACTCTGAGCAAATATTATCTGCCCTTTGCTCACCACCTGATGGCTATTTTTGCAGAATCAGAGCATGCAAACAGCATGACTTTAATCAGGAACATTAAAAGAGAAAAATCATCCAGAAGCTAATTAAATACCAGTGGCTGGGTCAGCCCATGAAACTGTTTCACTCTGAATTTAAAGATCACTTTGGGATTTTACGACTAAAAATATTGTTCAGGTGTTATAAAATAACCTACTCACTTTTATTAGCTGCAAGCAGTGATATATGTTATAAAGCCACATTTTCAGCCTTACACCATTCCAAATACTATTTTAGCACTTTCAATAAATTCTTCATGTCTGCTGTACTACCCCCCTGTAGAAGAAGCTGACTCTACTTTCTGCCATTTGCACACAACCCCTCAGCCCCAAGCAAGCTCAGGACTTTCAATTTGTGTCAGATTATTAAAATGACAAGATAACACCAATTTATATGTCATATTTTCCAGTGCCTTCTTTTAAGCAAAACAAAAGCTGTATCTTTGAGTGTGCTCTCACAAGTAGAAACATGTTCTGTTGCTGAGTTTAGATGAAGGCTAAGGGCTCCTAAAACCTGGTATTACATGGGCTAGGTGCTTATGAAGTTGCCAGAGGACTCTGCAGTTTTGAAGAGGATGCATGCCAGTATTTCCTCAAAACATTGAGATTTTAGTCTAGGATGTTTAATTACTAAAATGCAGAAACATGTTAGGACATCACATATATATATTTAAAAAGAAAGCATGCCCAATAAAAGAGTTACATGAACTCCTGTTAAGCTTCCCATGGCCTGAAGTTTCTGTGCAGCCACATCCCACTCATTAAGTGGCTACCCATTAGTATTAAGTGAAGTCTATAAAATGATCTGCAATCCTCTGGCAGGAAAATAACAATACAAATGTAGATCATCTAGAAACACCCGCTGGTGCTGCAGAACGTAAAAATGAGGACTGTGCCCTAGGACATGCGGCAACTGCAGAACAACATTTTATTGTGTTTATTAAAATGATAAAATACATCTCTATAAAAACTTTGCGATCCAAAAGAAACAGGGCTTTTCAAAAGAACATGGCAACACCACACTGTGCTAGGATTCCAATTAGGTAAACACTGCTTGGCATCTTTTAAAGTATAAGAATTACGCTAGAAATAAAACTGCACAGAAGAAATACCACGGAAAGATACGGAACGGGAACGATGGCCAGGAAAACAAGATATAGTTGTTTTAAATGGAGATAGCTGCTAAATATTCATCTGCATTGCTAGGAGCTGGCCACAAAGCTACGCACCCACCAGGAACCCACAAGAAGCCCGCTGCTGGGGGGGTCTATGACAGAACTCGCCTCCTGCTTTACAAACACCCCATGCTTCCACTCGGTGACGGCTGTCACCAAAGCCACCAGCGCCGGTCCCCGGCGCTCATTAGGAGCGGTGAAGGGAGCAGGACGGGGTCGAGGCGGTGTTCCCTGCCGCGCACAGGCCCGGGCAGGCCGGGCAGCGCTCGAGGAGCTAAGCGGGAACCCTGAGTCACCGCCTCGGGCCCTAGAGCCGCCTGGAAAGTCCCCGCCGGGATTCCCCGCGCTGGGCCGGTCCCGGCTTCCTCGGCGCACCCCCCCACCCGTCACGCCGCCCCGGGCCGCTCTTCCGGGAAGCCGGGCGCTCTCGCACCCACCTCGCGAGCGAGCAGGCGGGACTGGCGCTGTTTCTCCGCCGCGGCCAGCGCCCGCAGCCGCTGCCGCAGCTCCCCGCGCAGCGCCCGCTTAGCGGCCCGCAGCGCCGCCGCCATCTCGCTGCCCTCCACCCTCCGCTCCATGCGCCGAGCGCGGCCTACGCGCCGGCCTCGCCCACCCGGGGGCGGCCCGCTGCGGGCTGTTGCCGTGAGGCCTGGGTGGCCGCAATGTCCCGTAGCCCTTGAGGGTGTTGGAGGCCGCCTTGGCACTGCCAACCTCCTGACGAGGCCTTTCGTCATTGTTTTGTCTGGTGAAGGTTACGAAGACTCTTCCCCCTTCGGAATTTTGCTGTAAAAAGGGAAATACGTGTTGGTGGGGTATTTTACCACCATCTACCAGACGGTTTCATTTCCCTATGGTATTGGCCTGTCTGTGAGGGAGGTGGTGTGAATGAAGTGCTGTGCCTGTGGAGCTGTGTCCAGAGGGAGACACTGGAGGCTGATTTTGGGGATGTTTAATGATCTATTTCAAGTTCAGAAAGGGAATGTTTCCAGAGCAGCAGTTGCTTTCATAAAACTATTTTTCGTGGCATTTGATGACATCTGAATTTAGCTCCTGTGTGCATTAATGAAGACATCAGCTGTCCCACTCTGTGGCTCTTTGACCTTCTGCTCTAGAAACAGCACCGTCTTCTCCAGTGTGTTACCTGACCCCTGCAAGGATCACTTAAGCAGTGGTGCTGCAGGAGGGACCTTGCTCAGTGCCACGTATAGATAACTTCATGGCAGTTAAAGTGTATCTGTACTATTTTATAAGACTTAGATAATAGCACTGTTATTTTCAGACATTCTGTTATTACTGCTTTTCCTGCCTTTAAATGCAGAGCAAATGGAGGTCTTGTTCTGGTGAAGATAATCTGGAGCCCACCAGGCCATTAGTGATCCAGGCTTCTTTGATTTAAACCCAGGCCTTACCATGCAGGCAAGTTCTGAAATGATTGCATCAACTACATTTTGAAAAGGTTAGGTTGGCCTTTTATGTTTAATTAAAAAAATTATACTCCCCAGTATAAAGTACACTAGCTTAGTGTAAAAGGAAGTGAATGTGGTATTGATAAACTGGTGTTAGCCACTACAGTGTGTGCTTACGTAGTACACAGAAAGGAACTGAGTAAGAATTGCTGTTCTTATCATGAAGACTTAGACTGCAAATAGACGAATATATGTCAAAATATATTTTAAAATGTCATTCCTGACAGGAGCTTGCATAAGTATTCTGGAAGTGGGCATTTTCCTTTAGCTGCCCCTTGCCTCGGGATGCTGCCATCTTTTTTCCAACAGCAAGAAAATTCTCAGAAGTCCTGCTGAGTATCTTTCTTGTTTTCATTGGGAAGGGAGAGGGAGAGGGAAAAGGGAAGGCAAAAGAAGAGGAAGAGGGATGGGGAGAGAGGGGGGAAGGAAAAAGGAGAGGAAGAGGGATGGGGAGAGAGGGGGGGAAAGGAAAAGGAAGAGGGAAAGGAAAAGGAAGAGGGAGAGAGCAATAGAGGTTCTGTCAAATGTTAACATCTCTTTGTGTTCTGTAGTTAAACCCTAAACAAAGTTAGACTGTAGAATCACACAGCAGCCCAGGTTTGAGGGGTCTTGAAAGATCATCTGGTCCAACCTTTCTTGGGAAAGGCAGCCTAGATGAAATTAGACCTTTGTTGAGGCCTATTTTGAAAGCCTCCAGTGATGGTGATTCTGCCATGTTCCTGAGGAGGTTGTTCCATAAATGATTGTTCTTATTGTACAAAATTTCTTGTGTCACAATGAAAGATGGAGAACCCATTGCCAGGAGGATAAATGATGGAGAATCCATTACCAGAAGGATGGATGATGAAGAACTCATTACCAAAAGGAGGCTGCTTCATTCTCCCATCACCATAGAACCTTGATTGTCTAGAGGATTTGTCTTAAAGAATAATGCTGTTGTGTGCCACAAGTAACCACTGCTCCAGTTTGGTTCAATTCCTAGCATGTCTACAAAAGAGTGTTTAAACCCAGCCTTAGTTCCCTAATGTAGGAGTCCCTACAGCTAAAGAAAACCCTCCTAGAAGGAATTCTTGAAGAACTACTATTTAACCTTTGAAAGCAAATGGGATTTGAGTCAAAACAGTAGCTGCCACAGACTACAAAAGCCTGGAAGTCCTGCTCCTGAATTTGCTGAGGTGCAGCAAATCCCAAAAAAAAACAAGTGCTGTCATCGGAGCAGATCCAGTCCATTTATTTTGCTGCAGAATATCTGTTTCTTATACAAGCTCTGAGATAATACTTAAGTACTGCAGAAAATTAACACCTTGATATCTTTGGATTTCAGGTCAAACCCATATACTACTTGGATTCTCCAGTAGCACTGTGATAAGTTTTCTAGGAGTCACCTTACTCAGGTAGATGTTTTCCCATCCTCCAGTTTTTCTGGAAGAAATGAGACCAATCATAAGACTTTCAAATACATATTTTAATGTATTTTTCAAAAATATTAGTGTATTTACATAAGTTTCTCATTTAAAAATATCTTGTACTTGCCTGTTTTAAAACACCTGGTTTAAAAAAAGTTCAGCCTGATGATTACATTACACAGATTTGAAAGAACATTGACTGTAGATACGAGCAATTAAAAAATGCAACAAAGAAACATATACCATTGCTTTAACACTTAGTGCACATTTTTAAGTTGCTGACTTCTACAAATTGTTCTTCCCATAAAAATTGCTTAGTCTGTGTTAGTAACTTGTACCCACTTTTACACTGGAATTTGCATTTCCTTTTTCCTCACAGAGTCTCCCTCCCCCCCCCTTTTGCTTATACAAAGGTTGCAATAAAATGCATTACAGTAGTATTTCATTTACAAAGCAAATGACAGTAAAATTCATTTCTTAACCCATTGGATTGTATTTTAGTAAAACAATGTCCTTTCATGGAGGTGCAGCAGAGATTCCAAGAGCTGTCTGGATGTGGAAAATGATCTCTCTTTCGAAGCGGTCCTGCCTGGAAAGGTTGAGTTGAATTGCTGCATGATGCTGTGTCAATTCCTCTTTGGAAGGATCTCATCCTCAAGTTTGGTAATTAGGATAGTATGTTAAACGTTGTATTTAGTCAAAATAAATACAAATAAGTTAAAAAGGTAGGGCAGAAAATTATTTTGTTGTTGATATTGCTTGGAGGAAAGCTTAGCAATGAAGCTTGTGGCAATATCTAGATTACACATGACTGGCAGGTTCATTTGTTTCAGTAGTACTCTCTGAACAAGGTAAAAACAGCTATGAACATGGCTGTAATTTTGGAGAAAGACAGTCGTGATCTTCTTTCAAACTTCGTTAGGAAGCCATTTTCCTATGGAAAGAAACATGCAGACTTAGGAATAGCTTAACAATAACATCGAGCTAGGAAAAACACACCACTCTACTAGTATCAGGTGCACAGATTGCAACACCATTCTGCATAGAGGGACAGGTTTTCAGAGCTCTACCTCCAAAAGATGAATAGGGCTTTAAAAACAGTAGCTGAAAATAGCTGCACCTTGTTGAATGTTTGTTTTATTTCCAAGTCAAGACTGTGCCCTGCCTGTATACATGGAAAATGAATGTGAACTGCATCATCTAGGCCCACATCTTCAAGGAGGATACAAGTACTATGTTTCTGATCTAGTAATATACTTGTAAGTGTCTTCCTTTAAGACTCCTTATTCTACTATGATGACACAGTAGAATATTACGGAATGTTTCCAGGAGTTGATACTTCTTTTGAGTAAAATTGTCTCTTATTTCAAAGAGATGGAGAGAGAAGCCTTTGCAGTAAATTTGATGCATCAGGGGTCCAGTGTCACCTTTTTTTTCACTGCTACCCAACAGAGAAGGGCCAGAACAAGCAAAAAGAAAAAAGGAAAAGCAAGACACTAGAAAATAAATGAGGGGAAAAGTAATAGCAGATAGGAACTGAAAGAGAAGTAGGATGAGAGGGGGTGGAAGGAGAAAGTAACATTTACGTATAGAGAAAGGAAAAAAGTACCAGGGAAAATAACTGGCAATTATGTCACTGATTCTCAGCTTCCCCTAACTTCAAATGAAAACAAAATATTGGCGTGATGAAACTCAGCAAAGCAAAAGGGACCTCACCTCCACTGCCAGAAGGGAATTTCAGCAGCTAGGCAAAATAATGCACATATTGACAAATGCTTTCCTCAGCACTGACTGTTGGTAGATGGAAGATGTGGGATTATCTCAGTCCAGACAGAAAAGATTTAACCTTGATTGCACTTACCTGTAAATTTGTGTAAGGAAAATTGATTTGGGGGATTAAATAATGGCTTTACAAAAGTACTGAGCTCAGCTGTGAGGATCACGCATGTATTCTTCCCTTACCTTGAACTGCAGTATTTTTGGACCAGCTCCTCTATGGAAGAACAGTTGCTGCACTAACCTTAGGGTACCACTTAAGTTTAGATTTAGTAATGGAAATTTTCATGCCATGCAGGCATTAACCTGCTTTGAGCAGCAGGCTGGATCAGATGATTTCCTAAGGTCCCTTTCAACCTGAATTACCATATGATCCTATGAGTCAAGACTAACTAGGATTTTGCTGTTACAGGTACAGAAAGTGCCATTTTAAAAAGAAAGTTGCCTTTTAGCATTGTTCTGTTTAAAGCAGAAGCAAAACTTTCACTGTATGTCTCAAGGAGACATTCCAGTCATCAAATGTTAAAACCACCAAATAAAACCTTAAAGATGGTTTTGATGGTGTCTGTAACAATAGTTTCCCTTAATAAAACATAATCTCCTGGTATAGATTTTGGTGGAAAATGAGAAACCTACCCAGCCACCGTTTGCATCTATCCATTCGGCTTTATTGTTTATGATGTACTCTGTGATGAAATACGAAATCTGCTCCTTTTCCTCTCCAGTGAGCTGAACTCCATGCTCTTGAAGCTTCTTAGTGAGAAGACCTCCAAATGTAAATATGGTCATAATTCGTCCCCAGTTAGTATTTCCATCAGCAAATTTTTCTTCCATGACACCATTGAAAATTCTCTTGGCAACAGCTACAGAGGTAATGTCAATTCTGTCCAGGAATGGTCTGAGAGCCTCCTCAGTTTGATCTTGCAGTGAAGATGCAATGTTTCGCAAGACATGAGCAACTCTGGTTTGGGCTGGTCCAAGATGTGACTCCTGAAGCACATATTGCAGATAATCTTGAGCTAAATAATAAACGTAGTAGAAGTCAGCAGTTTCCATTTAAAAAGAAATGCAGAGAGCAGTGCACCAGTCTTGATCAGGCTCAGTAATGAGCATCCACAAGACATGCACACAGCTTTGCATCATCTGGTTTTGATGGAGTTTTTATTTGACTTAACGATAGTGTGGGTTGTGGAATATGTCACAGCGGAAACGAAAGAAAAAGTGTGTGCTGGAGGGGAGAAACATGCCTTCCTGAGAGATTTATTAGTTCTCTAAATAGATGGGCTTTTACCATATTCTGTAGCAGTATAAATTGGTATTTCCTAGGGACTTTTGCTATGTAACACTAGCAAAAGTTTGGCATTTAGCTTACAGAATTCTGTGAATGGTGTATGTTAGCAAAGGTTTGCCATTTGGCTTGAAAAAACACACTTAAAAAGTGTGTGCTGTAGGAGCAGGTAGCCCCTCCCCCCATCTTCTCTTACCCTAATCCCTTCATTGCCAGGGGTTAAAGCTGCAATCGATATTGCAGTTTAATGGGTTATTTCTGGTTCACAACTTTTTGAAGATACCTGTAGATATTTCTAGTAGCATGGAAGAATGGATAAACTTTCTTCAGCATTCAGGGAGCTTTATATAACTGCAAAAAGTGATACAAATAGGGATAGAAAAAAAGGGGAAAGCCAGCTTTGTAGCATTATCTCCTGTTCCAGACTTTCCCACACTTTCTCAGTGAGTACTCTTCAAGATTTGAATGGGTAGCTTCAGAGATTCCCCCCCGCCTCCCCGGGGAGTTCTGCTGTAAAAAACAGTATGAAAGACAATGCTAATGCAGTCAGCATGTCAGAACATGGGCTGGAAAATATGAGGCCAAGGTAGTGATGTGTGATACCATTTGAATCTTTCTTGTCAGGTAACATGTATGATACCTACAACAACTGCTCTTCTGTTAACATTTTCAAGCAGTTATTTTGTGGGGAAGGGGCAGGGGTATCTAGCCCACTCTTTCCTTACAGACTTCTCCTGAGGCAGCCTGATCTTGCTAAAGGGTCAGGGTGTATCTGTAGAGGACCTCAACCCGCTGCAAAGGGTTGCTTAGAGCAAGCTGATATGCTTTGCTCATACTGGTGTTAGTATAGTGTTAACCCTAGCTAGGCCCCCCGCGCCATGCCTCAAAAGTGTATGCTGCTGCTCTAACATCACAGTTTTGCAGAAAACCCTTGAGCAGACCAGGGTAGTTTCCAGTTCCTTCTCAGGGTCTTTCAGTGTGTGGTGAGTGACTCAGAATGACACAGTAGTCTTCTATCCGCAGTGGGGTTTGAAGCCTCAAAACTCACCAGCACAGCACAGACATCAATCACTTCGGCGATGCTGGAAACTGATTCCTTCACTTTCTCTTGGAAGCAAAGAAAGAGGTTGCTTGGTGCTGCGTTCACCTTTGGGTTTAGGAGGGCAGTGTGAGCTGGAAAGACTCATCTTAGATGGTACCTGCAGGAGAGAATGTGATGCTAGGACTGGGAATGGGCTCTCCCCTCCTCCGTACACATGCACATTCTTCCCAAGCTCATTTTCAGAGTTCAGAGGTGTCCTCTATCCAACACCTGCAGCTGCTGCTTTGGCAGAGCTGAGGCTGGCTTTGCCTTTGTTATGTTCAGTGATTTCAGCAAACTGCCAGCGTTTTATGGGGAATGCAAATGAAAGAATAAAATAAGGATGTGACAGTCTTTAACTCTTTCCAACTCAGCTAAATCTGGGCTGAAATTTCTAGGGCAGACGGAAGGCATTGCTCTACGCAGACCACTTCCCTCCTGTCAGATGCTTGCTGCAGAGCTGAGAAAGGTACTCAAGGAAAGAAATCAAGGAAAGAAATCACAAGCATCCTTTTTCTGTGTAGCACAGCCTGTGAAGTTACAGATCATGTCTGACTTAATAATCGATTAATGAAAAACTTTTGTATTCTTTGTGAATATAATAGTTGAATATGAGAACAGTGAACAGTACCTAAGGAGACAAGTTTTGCTTTTTTCACAAGCAACCGACGTAGAGCACAGGCAGAAGCAGATATTTCTTCATTAGTGGAGCGTTCTGGATTCTGAGAAGGGTGATGAAATAAGCCTATGAATGCATCACCATTATTGAAAGAAATCAGCGTTAATACCTTGGCAATTTTGGTGCAAATGCTGCCACCGTCTCTTGATCTCTGTAAGGTGAAGCTCAGTGCTCAGCTCCCAGAAGGGGGTGGCAGCTCTGAGCAGATATCTCTATCAGCAAGCTGTGACACTGGTGACCAGAGCTCAGGATGTGGCTGTTGAAGTTGCCCCAGGTCTATCTCCTTCAATGTCAGACACATTTGCTTTTCAATAGCATGTAGTGGAGAGTGCAGTTCCAAGTGTTATATGCTGAGGTTTAGAGGTGTGTAAAGGTTGGAACAGACGATCTTTGGGATCCGTTCCAATCTGGTATTTTATGATTCTGTAAGTAGCAGTGGCAGTTTATCTATCTATATACTCACAGAAAGACTTGGACCAGAGTGTGTAGCCCAGTCTTCCCAAGCTCTAATGGTCAACTCTGAGCACTGTAAGAAATGGCCTTTAGGATCTTTTCCCTGTATTGTGCCACTGTAATGCTCTGATGCCCATTTTCTGTATTAGGGAGTGCTTTCCTTTCTCTTACCAGAGTTTATTTGTGTTTTGTGGCTGTAAGTGAATACCTTCAACATAATGAATCTCTACTTGTCTTCCTGCCCGCTCTATCTCCCCAGTGCTGCATGGATTGCAGTCTCATACACTGCGTTGCTTCTTCCCTATTTTCTTCTTTCCTGCATACACTTTGTCTTTTATAAATGATAAGTGCTAATAAAAGGTTTGAAACAGAAACCAGCTCGACATAGAAACTCAAATGCAAACCCTGCCCTAACTGCCTGGCAATAGCAAGGGGCTTCCAGTGCTTTCATTTAAATCTGTGCTCTGTGGATTTGATTCTACATCGTACCCTAACCTGAAAAAGCTTATTTTCTAGAACAGATGGGAACTCAATTAACAGATCCTCGTAAAATTGACTTGTAAGAGACAATGTCATCTCATCATGTTTGAGGCAAAACTAAGCCAAAATGACGAAAGCTTTGTTGAGCGATTGGTTCTGCCTTGCCGGAGTTGTTCCAGTTCCAGGTGAATGTGGGCATTGTGAGCCTTGTCTGGAGGAGCGGTCTGAGGCCTTGAGAAAATTGTCACAGATTTTTTTCTGGTTTTCTTCCCTTTTTGATGTCCAAACCAGGATGATTTCGGTGTGGTGTGCTTGGATTTCATTGCAAAAGAACGGCTCAGTTCACTTGTAGCTTCCCAGCTGTCCTGCACAGCTCTGATACAAGGCTTCCGGAGCCTTTGTTGACTTTTATTTACCCTCTATTTTCCCATAAATCGGAATATGCAAGCTGGCTTTTCTGTGAGCCGGGAGGGTTGGTCGGTACTGAATCCGGAGGCTTGGTTGCCCAGTGGAGTGCTGCCACCTAGTCGCAGCCGGCCTGAATGCACGCAGAGAAGCCCGTTGCCTCCAATGCAAGTTCAAGTCTGTGCTTTGGGGTTCATGTAGGCAGCAAAGAGCTAAAATACAACAGGATTGAGATTCATTCCTGGTAATAATCTAAATTAGTACATGATACGTTTTTTCCCAAGGAATTCTGTCAGCTGGGAAGCACCAGCCTCCTGTCCAAAGGTTTTCAATGAGAAGTTTTCCTTCTTGAAGAAAGGTTTCCTTCTTATGAAGAAAGGTTTCTCCATAAGAAGTTTTATGAGCAGTTCATTCTAAATCACTTCAGTCCATCTCCCAGTGTTTATAGGATGTAGGATGAATAGCAGGATTCTGGATCTCAAATTCTGGCAATTGAAACAGACAATTAGAGCATCTGATATTCTGTGTGTCTCAGAGATGCACAGAAGACAAGCTCCAGGGATAGGAGGATATAGCTGGTTTTGTATCTTCTAGGCCAATTGAGATATTCTGGGCCAACTGGAGAGCAAAAGTGGTCCCCAGTGTAAACTAAAGCAAGTAGCTACTCCATCTTAGCACTGAGCAGGGATGCAGTCCAGAATGAGGGCTGAACAATATGGCATAAGCTGTTTTCTGCTCCCAGAAATACCACGCAGCAAAGTCTGGGAGGACAGATCATGTGAAGATGCACACTCCAATGGCTCAAGCATGAGAAGAATTCTCTGAGAGGCCATTCTGCTCCCCTTATGACTCCTCTGTAGCACTCCAGTGACATAAGGGGAGCATAGGAAGGGCCCAGTCAGGCTGTGTTACTCAGGGTTCAGCTGCTGCTTCCTCACTTCCTCTGATAGCTCATCTCAACTCAGAACTTGGCAGCTTCTGGATCCCAGTTCCTCTCATCATCACGAGTCCAGGGAGCAGCCAAACACACCGGCCCAGTATGCATGTGCTGTATGTCATCATATGCTTGTGTGTTCTACACATGTTCTACATTCTTACAAGCCTTTCCAAATGTTCATCTGGGATTAGGAGAATTTGGACCAATAGTCACAGGTGTCAGCAGTGAGCCACAGAAACACAAGGCCCTCTGAGCTTCCCAGGCAATGGAGCATGAACAAGTAAAAGTCTTGGTAGCGAGATCTTCTTGCTGAGCAGAAACAGTGTCTGCTGAAGCCAGTCTCATTGCTGAAAATACTTGATCCCAGAAGGAAAAAACCAAAAAGGTCTCCTTGTGAGTATTCATGAAATAAGAAGTCAGGAGCTGATGTCTCCATATGATAACCAAAACTACGTGCCTCCCTCACAGCCACAAGTCAAGGGTGGTCTTCACTGTTGGTTCATTCTGCTCTGGCAGGCACAATGCTAACATGTGCAGGGTCCATTTTTACATTGATCTGCAGCTTTGGTTCACATCTGCATCTTCCAAAGGCATAATGCCATCAGGAGAGACAGGCATGTAGCATCAGCTGCACCAGTGTTTTAAAGCTACTTTAAAAGGTGGTGATATGTGGTGAGACAGCATTTCAGTAACACCTGAGCCTTCCTTAGCATATGGAGAGTCCCACTGGATGAGAGTTTCGAAATACGCTCAAGATTCAGTAACAAATTTCCACTGAGCATGAATGGAATATAGATGCCCAGTTCCTTTAGGTGCCTTCAAAAACACCTGCAGCTATTCAGTAATGCTACCAACAGTTTAAAGATGGTTGTTCTTTTAAATTCTTTGCTATTTGATTTTCCAAGGGAAGCTTCTGTATGTCATGGATTTAAAATAAATCACTTCAGAATTCGAGCTCACTTCACCAGGTGCAATTTACCTAGATGCCTTAGAGGTTTGCAGACATCTACGTTAGCCCTCCTAGGAGCGAGCTTGCTTCTGTGCTCCCCCCTCATTTAAATCAAGCCTACGTCTGCTCCTGTTACTACTAGAAATCTTTGCACTGGGTCAAGTGTTAGTGATTCACAGATTAAATATCTTTCCTTTAGCAGATAATGTATTCTTTTAATAAATCATTTTACCCTCTTTTAACAATATCCTCTCTGTTGAAGACCCTATAAAAAAGGGTTATAACAACACTAGTATTTCTACTATAAAACACTCTTCATGAAGGTTCATAACTCATCTTTTGTTTTATATGCAGGGTTCCCATCTGGGGCACATTTGGTTTTATTCCCTTTTCAAATTGTTTTGAGTTATTTTAAGTTATTAAAAAAGGACAAAAATACAAATATAGTATGGAGATGTTTTCCTCTGTTATAATAAACCCAGATATGTGAATAGAAATTCTGCTTAAGGAAATTAATATGTAATGTGATTTCAGTAATTTTCGTGGAATCATAGAACAGTTTGGGTTGGAAGGGACCTTCAAAGCTCATCTAATCCAACCCTCTTCAATGAGCAGGGACATCTTCAACTAGATCAGGTTGCCCAGAACCACATCCAGCCTGGTCTTGAATGTCTCCAGGGATGTCACATCTCCCACCTCTCTCTGCAACCTGTGCCAGTGTTTCACTGCCCTCACTGTAAACAATTTCTTCCTCACATCCATCTTGAATCTCCCCTCTTTTAGTTTAAAACCATCACCTCTCATCCTATTGCAGCAGGCTCTGCTAAAAAGTCTCCTCATCTTTCTTACAGGCCCCCTTTAAGAACTGAAAGGTCTCCCTGAAGCCGTCTCTTCTCCAGGCTGAACAACCCCAACTCCCTCAGCTTTTCTTACAGGAGAGGTGTTTCATTCTCTGGTCATTTCTGTGTCCCTCCTCTGGACCCGCTCTGGCAAGTCCATGTCTTTCCTGTGCTGATGACTCCAGAGCTGGAAGCGGTAGTGTAGGGGGGGTCTCACTAGAGCAGAGTAGCTGGAAATGAATATGTATATTAAATTTCTGAACCTTAATTCAGTAATTTTGCTGAAATTTTATTACCTTCTCAAATGTAATGTCTGTTTGCATCAAAATGTGGTGCTAGCGCCTACTGTTTACAGCCTTTATTAAAACAAACAAATAGCCCTGCATCTAACACATGAGGAAGACAAAGACTACAGTGCCATTTGGTAGGACTTTTCTGAAGTCTGAAAGTAGTTGCTATGAAACTCATTCATCCACCTAAGAAATTGAATTGCTTATGGTAGAATAAAATCTGCATGAGTCAAGTCAGCTGCAAGGAAGAACTGAAGGTAATATCCCCAACAATCCTTCTGGAGGGGTTACTTGTAATCCGAGCTGTATTTCTCATCCTTCTGATTTGCCCCATTTCAGCAGTCACTCTGCTGTTGGCACAGTGCAGTATTTTCAAACCCACAATGATCACGTGTAAATTGCTGCAAAGTATAGCACAAAATTAGCTGTAACTCCCATGGTATTTTTTATCCTTGTGTTTATTATGATTTTCTGATCCTTCAAAAGAGCGCACTGAGATGGCATTTCTGTGCTCCTAGGAGAAGGCTGTGAGCTGAAATAGCTAACTCATCTGTCTCCCCAGGTATTTATACCACATTCATCACTGTGCTGTCTGAACATTTTATACTAGCCCCTCAATCTTTCTAAGTGAAATGATATCCCATTGGAGAAGTGTGAAGGAAGCTGATGTTACCATGACTAGTTATCCAAACCTGCCATCATTCTTTAACTAAAGCAGAAAGAAACTTGCTTTTGAGCTCATTTTTTAATCATATACCTTTATAGTACTCTGTGCTTTGAATTGCATTTGCCCATCACTTAATTGATGTGGCTGTGTATAGAGCCCCTGGTTTATCTAGGGAATCAAGCCTGTAAGCGTTGTAGTAATGATGCTAATAGTGTTGCCTGCTCAGGCCCTAAAATGCTCTGTCTTTCAGAAAGCTGAATTATTTTAGACCCTTTCAAATGATCTCAGTGCAAAGCGTTTACTTATTTGTGCCAACAGTTACAGGCAATAAAGCAATGCCTAAATGCCCCAGTTGGGAGCAGGGATTCTCTTGTGCTAGGTGTTTCACCCATTAAAGCCAGGAGTTTTCTGCCCCAGCTCACTGCACATGGGGAGAAATGCTGAACCAACACAAACCCCCCTGGCTTCACAAAACAGCAGGAGTGGGACCATGATGGTCTTTCATTAGGCAACAGTGAGGATGATTGTATTTAATCTGAGGCATTTTCATGGCTATCGGTAGCAACAGCAAGCAAACTCCGTACCAGCACTTCAGTGTATGTAATTTTGAGTTTTCACAATGAAACCCCAGAATACCCATTCATCCTTGGCAGACTTGCCTTTGTATCAATTTGGGACTAGATTCTTGGCATGCCAGGGAATTATTAATCGTAATGACTTAATCAAGGGCTTTCATAGTGTATTCTAGAGCTGAGAAACCTTTCTAAACCCAAATGCAGATGGAAGCTTGGACCCAGCATTGAGTGCTTTGCTCATGAAGTCAGAGGAGCTCTGCACAGACTGACCCCCTGTGCCTCAGCAAAGCTGTATTGATTTTGATAACTTCATCTGTGCAGGGATGTGACTCTATCTACAGGGCACTAAATGAAGCCTAAAGTTATTGATTTTCAAAAGAAAAGAACTTTAGTTAAAGATCTCTTATGTTTTCTTAATTGTTCCTGATTTTGAAACATGACATCACAGCAATGATATTAAAGAGGGACAATAAATAAAACAGCCAGTTTCACATGATTTAATGAAGCAAGACCAGAGAGAAGGGGATTGACCAAGTTAGACAAGGTTTTTATTTGCTCTTTGTGCTGGATAACTGTTAATCATTCAATGAGAAACACATTTCCAATGGCCAGTTCTCAAGCAACATAAATAATAGCAACATCCTTGTTTCTCCTTTGCCCTTAATTTCCTTTTGGAGGCTTGGCAATAAACAGCCATTCCCAATGTATTTTGCAACTCATAACCCAGATCCAAAAAGCCCCCATCAAATGTAATTACTTTGCTTTATATTCCTTTATATTCCTGAGCTAACAAACAGCCACTGCAGTTCCAGAGGGAGCTCATTTTTCTGGCTGCCTGGAGGGGATTGAGGGTTGTCACATGAGTACAACTCAGTCATTAGCTGAGTGTATTGGCAGGGACCAGTGCTCTACAAAAGGTGGCAAGCCACAAAAGTTAGAGTCCTTATATGCAGTATAAAACTTTTTGTTCCTATGGCCTGGCAGTCCCCTTCAGCTCACTGAGCTTTGGTTTTCCCATCTATTGATTGGCCTTCTCCAAAGGATTTGCTAATTCAGCAAATATTACTTGATTTTTACATCTACCACAGATTTCCTCTATGACCTTGAGAAAACTTCTGGTCTCCCTGTGACTCAGTTCCCCAGTTCTAAAATAGAGGAAATGAGAGAATTACACTCAGGTGTAATTACTTTTGCCTATATTTAGCAGTCTTCCCAAAGGAGCATGTTAAGGGGAGTTGATGTGTGTGGCTCAGCAGGTCTGGGTCATGCTGGGATGTCTTCTTAGTCTAGGCTGTTGGTGACAGTAACTCTGTGGCCACAAGCCAAGCGGAGCTGAAGCAGGTAAGAGTTGACTCAAAGACACGTAACTCCAGTCATTTACCATCTGTGTGTGAGTCAGAGCCCTAATATTTGTTTTCTTCTCTCCTTTGTTGGCAGTCAGTGGAGCTGTTTATTTGTACAGCAGTTAGCACATTGGGACCTTGATCTCAGTCAGGCCTAGGTGCTAGTTTAAATACATAGCCTAATGTACTATGTTATAGAGATGCTGGCTTTGTCATTTACTTATATGTGTGTGTATATGTCTCTTGGATCCCATTTTTCTCTCATATGGCACTGTGACTAGTAGATAGATCTGCCTTAAAGATGCCAAAGGTGTAGAACTCTTAGTTCTTTGGACATATGTTTTGGTTAAGTCACTGAAGCCTGAGTGCTTGTGAGGCAATTTGAAAAACAGCTTTATCAAGTTCATCTCTTTGGATATTTTTTCTCTCACCGTATGCTTTGCTAGCTGTAAAGTTATTCTATTAAGCTGTGTTACCGCACTCCGAGGCAATTTGTTTTCTTCTGCATTGATCTTTGATCTGAGGTACTTGTTCCTGAAAACATTTTTCTTTTTGAACCACTTAGAAGCTAATTTTGTATTATCTAGAAATTGATGTAGAACAACATTCCTTTTGTACTCTGTCCTTTATTTGCTAATCGCTTTTTCTAGACAGTCAATTTGTGAGTGGATTCCTATTCAGCCACAGTCAGATATGTTAGTGTTTAGTGTACTAAATTAATTTGTTGTGTAGCTCTCCAAAATAGCTTAAAATTATAGATTTCATAAAAGGAGAAAAATCTCAGTTTAAAATGAAGCCACGGTTTTGTCAGTATGTAATGTTTTGCAAATGGAAAATTGGAAATAATTGTAATAACAGTAAAGTACATTTATAGTTAATGAACTTGTAATCTAATGGAAAACTAGTCTCCCTTAGAAGGTAAAGGCATGATGTAATCAGGTTTTCTGTTCGTGGTGTCCAGCTGGATACCCAATGAATAAAATAAATGGGGTTTTATTGTAGCAATTCATTGCCAAATAACACTGTTAACCATGGCCTTTTGTGAAATCAGGAGGCATTTTGGGTGCACTGGGGCTCTCTAGCTCTTGTGCCTCTTTGAGACATTGTTTTTATCTTAAAACATCCATGCAATCCAATCCTCCGCTTCCTTTCTGTGGGTTTAAAGCCCTGCAGCCTAACATACGCATATAGAAGTTTTACTGACAGCACATCCTCCTGCACAGAGGGAGGTTGTAGGTAGCTGAAGGATCCAACCTGTAAAGCTACCATCTCATTTCTAAGGAGTTATGAACGCTTCTGTCATCTTCTGAGGAAGCAGGGCTGGATAACAAGTGCAGTCCCGAAGCTCACACTCCACAGTAGGGCTCAGTTTTAGCAAACATATTCCTTGATTGCTGGTGATTACTGACAAGATAAGAGTGCTGAGACAAACATTTACAACCCCAATAACACACTGGCAGTGGTGTTCTGCTGTGAAAAGTGACTCAGTAAGAGTGTCACTTCCAAGCTGCAGGATTATTGGCTCTCAGAGTCCAGACAAAATATGCTCTATTTACAAGCAAAAATATAATATCTGTTTCTTAGCTGCCAGCCATAAAAAGGGGTCATGGTCTAGGTTGGTTGCCCTGTAGCCTGTGTCGTTTCCTCAGGTAGGTGTTGCATTCATGACTTGGTAGTGGTTTATATTTACACTAGCCAGGTTGCAAATAGATGTGGGTAAGGTCAGAATAGGTTACTTCCTTCTGATAAATGTAGGTCTATTTGCATGAGATCATCTACAGTTCACCCTCTTTGGTAACACAAACCATAGAATTTCAGTTAGTTCCTTCTTGTGTGTAGCTCATAACTCTGGGCTAAGACAGGCTCTGCAAGCTAGAGGAGTTCTCTCAGCTTTATTCCTCCATTCCCTTTAATAGTTTTGCAGAGATTTAACAATCCAGAACGGGTGCTCTGATTCACACATGCTGATGACTTGCCTTCCAACA
The DNA here is from genome assembly GCA_039720435.1 of Amazona ochrocephala. Classification (NCBI taxonomy): domain Eukaryota; kingdom Metazoa; phylum Chordata; class Aves; order Psittaciformes; family Psittacidae; genus Amazona; species Amazona ochrocephala. Next base: position 37,779,262 of record CM077883.1, on the reverse strand, counting down.
ACTGCTGTGGTTCCTTCTCCTGGAAGTCATTCCCTCCCACCCCCCACTCCTTCTGCCCTGTCCCTCCTGCAAAGACAGCTCCCCTATTCATCAAGCAGAATCTGAACTGCTGCAGTCTGGAACTCAGCAGGTCAAGGTGGATAAACACCAATTTCACTTGTCCTTTATGCCCTGGGTCACAGTTTATAGCAATGCAGTAGCTGCAATGGAGAGCTGAGCCATCCTTATGGCAGAGGCAAACCTCTCTTGCTGCCTTACTGTAAATCAGTCCTGCTCATCCATCAGAGCTTTCAGTAGGCGATTCTTGTGTGTGACTCTGGAGCTGTCTGAATGGTGGTGCAGTAATGTTGTAAACCATTTTTTTTTCCCTGAGGCATTTGTATAATCAGTGAAAGTTTGTTCTGTGCCATTGGTATGTTTTGCAGCGGGTTCAGTGGTTAAGCAACCAAATGATAGCTAAGAAGTTCACTGTTAGAGCTAAATACCTTCACTGGTGGTGTCTTTCTGACCATGTTCGTATATGTCCCTGTATTTATTTGAATTAGGATATGGTGACAAGATATTCTGTCATTAATGCTACACAAACTAATGCTGATGCTTCTCTTCCCCATCCTCCCCTTTATTAAAGTTTGGGATTTTGGTACCGTCTGGCATATTTAAATTGGGAAGAATGCTGAGTTAGCACAGGCTGTCCCTTGTGATTGTGCATAAATGATTGAATCGAGCAGCGTTGACTCCAAAGGAATTTGTAGAATCTATTTCCAGAGAGCAGTTGAGTTACCAGCCTACAAAGGACTGATCAATAGCAATTGGTTTCAGCTATCGCAGTGCTTTTAATTTGGTAAATTGTCCTTTTGTCATGCAACATCAAAGGATTCTTCTGGCTTGAGGAACCTGAAGAAAGGGAATATTGACTTCTGAGTGCTTAAAATCTGGGATGCTTTACTTTCAGTTTGTCTACAGCATCTCTGGATAGACAGAACAAACTGTTGAAGAGATTATTAAGGCAATGCTGTGCAGGGACATTTTAGTGCAGCAATTTAGTCATGTATGTCTGGTCATATTAATGGGAATCCTACTGCTACATCCCTGTGCACCCTGCTAAATAATTTGCCTAATGATTTCAGTTAAGCATGGAAAACAAGCACCCTCTGAAACTGTTTGCTTGACATACTATGCTTGATGCATGGGAGCTGGAGAGAAAATACAGCGCTGCAATGCGAGTACCTCAGTTCCCTGTACTGTGAGGGGAGGACACTGGTATTAAAATAAAGATGTCCTGGGACATCAGTCCTTACTGTAATTGATCCAAAGCCTGGACCATGAGTCCAGCTTGTATACTGCTGCTAGGAGTACACCTTTCTGACTCTAGGCCTCAAAAGTCCAGTTGGGCAACTCTTGACTGAGTTGGTCTCCTGGCTTCAAATATTTTGCGAAGAATTTGGCATTAGAGTAAATTTGGACACAAACCGCTACTTCTGTAGTGGATTTTTCTCATGTCTTCCCTTTAAGTGAGATTTCAGCTTTGGTGTATGCAGTTTTGGTACTTCCCATCTGCTTTTGGAAACAAATTTTAAAGGGAAAGTCTGATCAGTTGCCTTCCCTTGTGGTACAGTTCCATTCATATAATAATAGGTTACACAGCAGATAGTTCCTGACAGACTGTCTATATCATATTGCCTGTTTCAGATAATAACTAATTCCTTCTGTTATTATATATAGCAACACATTGAATTATTAAAAAAGATATAGTAGAAGACTTTCTTACCTTCCCCATATTCAACTCTGTTCTTCCTATCCTTCAAGTATTTGTGGCAGAGCCAGCCCCAAAGCAGAAGTTAGAGCAGACTGTGGGAATGCACTAATGATGCATCTCTAAGTCCAGTAGAATGATGAATATCCTCCTACCATATCTAGGGAAGGTTCACTGTCTGTTAAATAGTGTGGTATTAACTGTGTTACAACTCAGACATCAGCAAAGCTCCTACACATCCCTGTCTGAAGGCTGCCTGTCATGTACCTTCCCACGTGTACCATGTTTGGGCTGCAGTGGATGAAGCTGTGTATGCTCAAGTGTTCAGCAAAGGGGAGCTGGGCTTCGTGAGTCACTGGACTGCTTAGGAAATACTTCAGAGAAACTCACGTTCTTCTAGAAATGAAGCTTTCAGTGCCCAAGTCACAGTCCTGTCCCTGAGCTCAGTTGGAAATACTGTGCTGAGTGTGATGACAGAGAACCTAATGCTGAAGTGCCATCATACACAAGTGATGAAACAACCCCAAAATACTTTGGGACATATTTTTACAAGCAGCAGCATATCAGCTCTTATGTGCTCATCAAATTCCAAATCAAGTAATTAGCTTGCAGCTTCAAATGGCAGTGTTATTGTTCGCTTCATTACGTACTGCACTTGCTAATGCTGTTTGTGCAGAATGGTCACTATTTCTCCAGCTTAGCAGCAGGTACATTTTAGCAATGAGGAGAAAGAGCAATTATCAGCCTCCACAGCACCTCGGTTCTCTTCAGGATGAATGGTGCAATACAAATATAGAGGATTATTTAAAAACCCATTGCAAACACTTCTAGCATATTAGCCATAATAATAGCCTGACTGTTTGAACTGGCAATGATCCAATTCCTTCGTCAAGATGCACTACCTGGTGCATGCGTTCATAGACCAACTGACTGGCTCATAAAATAGCAGGCTGGCAAAAGCATCAGGAAATCAGTGATGTGTGTTTATGTTGCTGTAAGTTATGGATGTGTAATAAACAGGGGACAGGAAGTTCTTGAGCCAGTAAGGATAAAGGTGAGGGTTTTACAACAGCTATAAATTCTGAAGTGTGTGTTTAAGGCTGGATGATCTTTAGCTGCTTAGCCTGATTTTTTGTGTACCAGACTAATGATAGTAAATGTGAGCTAGGTAATTTACAAATTGGAAAGTGTAGCAAAGCAATGTTTTCTTTTGAGTTCACTGAGCAAAGGAAGATGATGTGGAATGTTTCGAATCCAAAGTAGAAATATAAGGGCCTCCATAAGAGCATGAATGAGACATTGGTCTGAATTCACTCTGCATGTAGTTTGGTTGAAATCTGAGGGGAATATCAAGAGAAAAGTTCACTTGTATTATTGTGGATGTGTTGTTTAAATATAATTATAACAGATGTAGTTTCTACGAGATTTAGTTTTTAATCTAGTGCTTATTAACACATCTGCAGCTGTGCTACAAAGCATGTGTCCAAGGGGAGATGGAGGTGTGGCACAGTGCTGGCATTGGCAACAGCAGATATGTCATCTAATTAGCATCTCTGATACGTATGTTAAAGTTGATAATACTCATTGGCATTACCCAGATAACTTCCTGAGCAAATGATGTCTGGGAATCTACGCACCTTGTTGAATGTTTAAACTTTACTTTTCAATCAACCATTTGTGCAACATTAAAAAACTCCCTGGAAGGATTTACGGAATATCACTGTCGGTGATTACTGATGAGTTTGGGTGTTGGTATGCTGTATGTGCTCAAGGCTGGCAGAACTTCTACAAATGTGGTTTGTATTGGGCTACAAAAATGGGCTCAGGTCTGGAGCAGAGCATCTTAGACTGAAGTACAAAACTTTATAAAGCATCTCCATAAAGGTACTGTGAATTCTTCACCCTCTCTGTTGCTGATTCAGTGTTAAGCATGGAAGAGGGGATAGGTGGTTCTCCATCACCTTGCCAGCTACTTGGGTGCACTTGACAACTGAGCAAGACTCAACTCCCAGATTTTCCTCAGTTCCTGCTCCTTTGTTCCTAAAGGAAAGCCCGGAGAGAATCAGATCAGTAACTGATCCTGATATCTACATCTAATTAAGAGATGTATCAGGCATAGACCTAATCAGCTAAGCCTTAGGGCACCTCGGTGCTGATAACACTTCTCATCTTTTTAGTCTCGACGGGGCGCTCAGTCATTCACCTTCTGTGAACTACAGTTTATTCCTTTACAAATAGTGTCGCTGGAGAAGAAAGTGTTACTCAACATGAGTAAATGTGACAGCAGCTGGGTCTAAAGTTAAGTCTAATCTGCTCTGAAGTGGGAACTGAAGTAGGCCTAACCCTGCTGGATGAGTCAGTGGCAGAATCAGGGCAAGAACAAGAATCCCTTTTTACGAGCTCTGCGATATAAACACATGCCTTCACTCGCTGGCTTCCCAACCATCCATTAACACAGCGGTAGCAGTTAGATTCAGTTCCTTCTTTTTTCCTTGGGATCAACTTTCACCTATTTTTGAGGAAGGCAGGAATCCTTCCTCCCTCACTCCTCATCAGCTTTCTCTGCTCCCATAAAACACCAGGAGCATCAGGCTCCTCGCGTTTGCCAGCATCAAACAAAACTTGCTGGCAGGTACAAAACACTTCATGTTTGCTTGTCTGCCCTGTGCCTGTCAACTGGGTACAGCTCTTACAGTTCATTCTTCATGGGACACTGCAGCCCCATAGAAGCTATGAGTCAGGCCTCCAAGAAAAGTCATGCATGACTTAAAATCATGAGGATGATCAAAAACAATAAAATGCATATTTTTCAGCTTGCCTTTGGGTTTTCTAAGACTGGGAGGCACACCCATTTCAGGTCTTCAAGCTTTTCTTTGCAACCATTAAGACTAGAAATTCAGGGCATTCATTTTCCATGAGCTACACGCAATTTCCTGTTTTCAGAAAAACAGGGAATATTGTAAGACCTAATGGCCAGAACTGTCAACACTGGTGCTATTGCTGGACATGCTTGGTGAAACTCTGTGATTTCTTTCCTTTTCCATCCAGAATGATGGTTTTGCTTTTCAGATCAGCACAATGACTTAGAGTTTGGATATGTCAATCTATTTGGGAAAGTATAGATTGCTTTTGCTGAGAATTATTAAAAATTGTATCACTGGGTTGGTGTTGGATGGAAGTCACAGAGGGGTGGACTGTCCCCAGAGATGGCATTTTCAGCCTACTGTCACCAATTTGTCTTGGGCTTGGTGTATTCATTTTATGTCTTTACCTTTACACAGCTTGGTGCTGTTAAACCGAATACCATTCTGAATTTTCTTCTCTTTATTTCTCTTCTCAAAGCAAGTTTTGAGTGTAACAGCAAGATGCTCAAGGCTGGATTGGGCATACCCCATCATCTGGACCTTCAGACCAAGCACTTTGCTGGCAGCCGTGTGTCCCTTGGGTAAATGGGGTTCTGCAAAATGACAGTGCAGCTTGTGTGGGCAGGGGACAGGCCACATCCCAAAGTAAGTAATTAATTCCCTCAAGGCCTCATGGCTGTCACAAACATCGCTATCTTCTGCTTCCTGTGCTAGATGCAATTCCTAGAGCTTGTGTTCTTGGATACAAAGAGAGTACTAATAGTACCTGCCAAGACATGTGGTCCTTCCCTTGGGAAAAAAAAAAAGGATGAGAAAACAAACTACATATGATAGATGTTAGTCATGTTGCTTATTGCACTGTTGGCATAATCTCCCCCTGGGGCTCCTATACTCACATCCAGGATTTGGGGATGAGTCAGGCATACTGCATGTGTACTTATGGATGATCTGAGCATACACAGAATATAAAGGGAATTTCATGATGTCCCAACTTGCTTTGGCTTCTCTCTGTGCCACAAGATGTCTGTAAATCCTAGACAGAGTCCTTCTCTGAGACGAGGTTGCTGGATGGAAAAACACAGTATACCTCCAGGGAACTGCATGTATGGGAGCATCAGTTAGTTTGTTATAATTGAATAGACTAATGATGCTAAATCTTCTGACATTACTGCTGGCCATGTGGCCTTAGTGGCGATTTCCTGAAATCTCTGGAGTCATGTTAACATTGAAGGATCTCTATTAAACAAAGATTTCAGCCTCCACATTTGTAAGATAAAGTTGTTTCCTGTGATTGTGAGGTGGGCTGATGCCAACCTAATGAAGTTTAACCATGCTAAATGCAAAGTCCTCCACCTGGGTCGGAGCAATGCCAGGCACAGCTACAGGTTGGGTGGGGAGGAGATTGAGAGCAGCCCTGCAGAGAAGGACTTGGGGGTGTGGGTTGATGAAAAAATGAACATGAGCCGGCAGTGTGCGCTTGCAGCCCAGAAGGCCAACCGTATCCTGGGCTGCATCAAAAGGAGCGTGACCAGCAGGTCGAGGGAGGTGCTCCTGCCCCTTTACTCTGCTCTCGTGAGACCTCACTTGGAGTATTGTGTGCAGCTCTGGTGTCCTCAACATAAAAAGGACATGGAAGTATTAGAACAAGTCCAGAGGAGGGCCACGAAAATGATCAGGGGACTGGAGCACCTCTTGTATGAAGATAGGCTGAGAAAGTTGGGGCTGTTCAGCCTGGAGAAGAGAAGGCTGCGTGGAGACCTCATAGCAGCCTTCCAATACCTCAAGGGGGCCTATAGGGATGCTGGGGAGGGACTCTTCATTAGGGACTGTGGTGAGAGGACAAGGGGTAATGGGTTTAAACTTAAACAGGTGAGGTTTAGATTGGATCTGAGGAAGAAATTCTTTACTGTGAGGGTGGTGGGGCCCTGGAATGGGTTGCCCAGGGAGGTTGTGGATGCTTCATCCCTGGCGGCGTTCAAGGTGGGGTTGGACATAGCCTTGGATGGCATGGTTTAGTGGGAGGTGTCCCTGCCCATGGCAGGGGGGTTGGAACTCGATGATCTTGAGGTCCTTTCCAACCCTTACTATTCTATGATTCTATGATTCCCCAGCATATCAAAAAGTGAAGGCAAGTAAGAACACACTGAACCTGTATTTTGAAAACCAAGTCTTTAAACCATGGCTTTGGGGGACCTGAACATTTATTTCTGAACAGCTTGCTGTGGCAACTTGATAATTTTCCTTTGTGCTTGTGCAGTTTGGCTTCCTACACCTTCTGTAATAAAACTATCAATGCTTTGTGTGTATTAAACTTTGCTTTATTTTACTTAGAGTTCCTGAAGTCACTAACAGGCGAGATAGTGATATATGCAAGGCAATTACTCAGGCATTACAGGATTAAAACGCAGAATATATTTCCTTGGGAAATAAAGGTTTCAGACACTTAAGTGCTGCCTCTTCTGGTTCCCTGCTTCTAGCAAAAGAAAGGTTGGGGTTTTTCTTTCTTTCTTGAAAGCAGAAAGATTGTTTAAAAACAAGGATCCAAAACTGGAAGGATATAAAAAAAGGCATGGAGCTAATGTAATGGAGGACGTTTCTTAGGCCTTAGTGGTAGTGTCTCACTTCCATGAGGCTGTTTTACTGCAGGAAAAACACAACAACATAGCAGCATTTAATATTTTATTCATTGCTAAGACTTTTATAAGGACATTTTTATAGTTCTTCCAGGTGCAGTGACATTCTTTTAATTACCTGGACATGACAAAGAATGCTGCAATGCCAAAATGTTGATTCTCTGGTATACATAAAGCAATAAAGGTAACAGCCAGGGAAGGGAACTCGGCAGCAGGTAGACTATTCTTGTCCATGCGCAGAAATGGTGAACGTTGTTTGTTCTGATCTTTCCTTAGTTATTACACTGCTAACAGGTGGAGATAACTTTAAAGGATGTAAAACCCACTCATACAAAATGCCGCTTGATTTAGCCATCAAACAAATTTGAAGTACTGGTGTCTTCCCAGATGCTGGCACTCTCCAGTGTTTCCCATTGTGTGTTATTCAATTTAATATACCTAATGCTGTAAGGAGTAACATGACCAGCCATCGTGCTTGCCTGCCCCTGTCTTCTTCTATCTTTGTCACTATGTACTTAGGCTTTTCACCACCAAGGACCCCTGTGCTGTTGCAGCCCCTGCACATCTGATAACTACTCTGGTTTTTGAACAAGAAAACCTTATCACTCCATTTTTCACAGGACCTGACCCATTAGAAACTGTACTCAAACTTTTCCCAAGACCTTACCAGGAGCCCATTCCCCAGGAGAGGAAGCAGTCTTACACCAAAGCATCTTCTATAAGTGTTGCCAATGGGGAATCAACCAGCATTTTTTGGTTTTTGCAATTAATCAATTTGTCTGCTGAGCATTAAGAGTATAGATACTTGCCTCTACACTAAACCTGCTCCCTGTACACTGGCTAGAGACTGAACCTGAGAATGCCTGATTTCTGCCATGCCCTCAGCTCCCACTGATTCCAAGGACAGCTGAACTCATCCCATTTTTATACGCCTTTTGCAGGTCCTATCCCTTCTTCAAAACCTGATATAATCCCATCTAATCAATACTCTGACACTCGGCAACTTGCAGAATGAGCTATTATAAGGAAAGTATTATCTAACACCACAGCAGAGATAAGCTATGCATCTTGCCCAAGATCATGCAGAAAATCTGCTGTAGCACTGGAGAAGAAAACCCTTGAGAAATCACTTGTGTTAGATATGGACTAATACGTAACTCTTTAATGTTTATGATTTCCCCTCTTTTACTTATTGCCTTAATTTCTCTGATTTACTCAAGACTTAATATTGATTTTTAGCTATACTGGGATGTTTTGTTAGTAAAACCTTCTGTTCTGTGGTTTTTACTTCTCTGAGTTTCTTTCTTCCAAAGGGCAAGGGCTCTGGCAGGCAGCTCCAGCACAGTCAGTGGTAGTTTTGTAAATGATCAGTGCTCCTCCTAGTATGTTCTACTGGATGTTATTGACACTAGCATAAAAGTTGCCTGAAAGGTTGTGTGTCTGTATTATGGTTCATAATCCAACATTTCAGCACCAACACATCTCCACCACTCCTTTAAGCTGTAAAATGGGCCATATGAATTATAAACTAGGTTACCATCCCTTTCTTCCACCCTGACCACAAAGGTGGAAACTTCTCATGGAGAATATAGATGCAGACAGAGGGAATGATGAAACTTTATCCTTCTGTGGCTAAGCTCATCTGCCACCGCTGGAACTCAAGGCTGTGATCGCTGCTGTGTAGGCAGAAATATTTGGCAAGGTCTTAGTGCCAGTAGTACTGTAGTAGTTGAAACCAGAGTTTGGTACAGGCTAGTGACTGTAAGTCAAATATTACGCTGGTTGGTTTTGCAGTTCACGTGGCTTAGCAATGGCTTCTACACTGGTTAGCAGTGTCTTAGCTTCATTTTAAAGTGGTTTGGGTACATCTGTATTACATAACAGCCACTTCAATGCTTGTCATGTAGACATAACTTAATGCTGACATATTCAACTATATAATTAGGCATGTCAGCAAATTAACACCAGTATACTAAGTACTATTCTTTGTGAGAGCTAGTGAGCTTGGTGTGGGGCGTGTAAATATTATTTTGGCCCAGTAAGGACAAGAAATTAGGTAAAATTCGTATTCCCAAGCAGATTGTAGAGAATGCTACATACAAGAGCAAAGCACAGTGTAGGTTTTATAAGACAGTGTTTTGGAAGAACTTGAATTACTTATACACCTCAACTTTCCCATGGCTGAAGCACACAGGAACCCATTGTACTTTCACATGTGGGATGTTATACTCTAGGAGGTGTGACTTTCAGAAATACCAGAGTTTTGCTAAGTGAAGCAAATAAATTCAGCTGCAGTCTGGAGCTCTAAACTCTGGTGTGTTGCTCTCCTTCTGCAGAACTTGTTTATTGTGGCAACTCTGATTATTAGCAATTTCCCAAAGGAGGGAAAACTTTGCAAGCCTCTAAGATGTCAGAATACTGTCAAATGGCCATTACTGTGAAAATAGAAGACTGTATGTATCATGTGCTCATTCTGAAGATTGAAGACTGAGGGGGCATAAATTTATTATCACGATTCTAGAATGTTTAAAGACAAGGATAAAATCACCTCCTACAAGAGGACTGACTGGGAGCAGAGAGATTGGAAAAAGATGCTTCCTTCTAATGTCATGATTTTCCTCTTTCCTTTAGGAGATCAGTAGAAAAGGAAGAAAGAAGCAGAGAGAAGAACGCTGCGAGGGAGGTGTGACTTATTGCTCTGATGTCATAATTTCCTGGTTTATCAGCTACGTCATAACCTCACTACTCAGGAGTACTTCAGAGGGCAGCAGAAGAGAGGAATGTGAAGAGCAGAGAGGGAGAAAGAGGAAGAGGGGAAGGAATCGTAGGGAAGAAAGGAGGAATCATAGACCTCTGAAGTTCCAGGTCAACTGATGTGCATTAGGAAACATTAGCTAAGCATTTACAGCAGGAACAAAAACGTTCCTGTGTCTGTAATGTTAAGAAAAAACCTCTCTTCAACCATAGACCTGTAAGTGATCCAAATCCTCAACCTTGTTCTGCGTGTACTCTTGCTCAGGAAGTTCACCAGGCATTTGCTGTGTTTAACTCTGGTAAGTTGCTAACATGTCTTTTTAATATGTCTTGAATAGTGCACAGGACATTAAAAGACAGTATAGGGAGTCAGACCCCAGACTTTCTTCAGGTTAACTTAAACTAAAATAATATCTGATTTTATGAAATGTAGCAATGATGTGGTGGGAATGTGGATGGATAGGCCTCTGCTGTCCCTGATTCCCTATGTCGCTGTGGTCCTCACACAGGCTCTGTCTGCATAGGAGCTGCTCACATGTGATGGTACCCAAAGGATTTCGATCTGTTACAGGAGAACAGGAAGATGATACCTCTTTCTCTGGCCCTTTCTTCTCCCTATGTAGCGAGTACAGGGAGCATAGTCTGTAACCTATGTTCACTGGCAATTCCTTGGGAAACTGCCAGCACGGAGGTTAGAGATGGATAGACTCTGTCCCTCCTGATGTGATACAACAGTGAGTAAAGTACACTTCAGAAGGGCAGTAAGGATGTGTCATATTTCTGGCTAGAAGGACTTAGGGATTTCTGTGACAGCTGTAGGATCCCTGAATGAAAGGTACTACCCAAAAGCAGACAGAGCTATCTGTCTTCCAACAGGCTTCTTTCCTAAAGTAGAATACCAGGACAACAGTCATCCCACTTCAGCTTGATGTCCCCCTCCAAAGTTTATGAGAGAGCTCGAAGCTGATTGTGACACAATGGTTGCATATTATGGGATAAAAATCTGTGCTCTAGGTATCCTAAAAATCTAAGCTCCAAGTTTCCAAAAGAAAGCACACCAAATCTCAAATGCATTATGAACATCTGTGAAGCTATAGAAATGTCCTGGTTTATTACTTTCTCCACTAAAGCGCTTTATTGTTTTTAAATCCACCAAAATCCGATGACATTTTGACAGCGCAGATGAATTGTCTCACTTAAGGAAACACTGATCAGATCTGCTTTGCTGTAAAACTTTTTACTGGCTGCAAATTTCAAGCCATTCCAGTACCGGAGACTGCTTTAGAAAAAGACTTGAGGCATTATAACTTTACAAGAAGTGAGTTAACTGCATGGAGAGTTTTTGCAAAACAAATGCTTGCTTCTAAGCAATCAAAACGGTGTTTTAGCTTCTCTAATGAGGTAGTTCCCTCAAGGAGCTCGAGAACACTGACACCAGATACTCCCTCTGTTGTTGCAGCAGATTTCTCTGGCATTGACAAGCAGCCTATCTGAACTAGCAAGGTCAGATGGACAGTAACAGAACAAACAAGAGCATCAAACCCATAATAATCCAGCACTCTTGGCATTCCTAAGCAGGAAGGTAGATGGATGAACAGACATTTTTGTCATTTGGAACATTTATATCTAGATCCTTGACAGATGCTTCGAGTAAACTGCTTGCTTTCTAGGCACCAGGATGTGCTCGGGCACCAAGATTATTTACACAAACAGCCCTCTAAATCCAAGAATCCAGCGACACAGTGCTATCCAAGAGCTTTGCTACATGCAGAGGAGGCAACAGAAAGTTGCAAAAGCAAAAATTGGCCCAGAGCACCCTCAGGGATGCACTAAATTCTGCTGGCTTTTAAAGGCTTCCAGAGGAGTGCTGCTAAAAGTCCCTGGAGAGGGACTGTTTACAAGGGCATGTGGTGATAGGACAAGGGAGAATGGATTTAAACTGAAAGAGGGTTGATTTAGATTAGGCATTAAGAAGAAATTCTTTACTGTGAGGATGCTGAGGCGCTGGCACAGGGTGCCCAGAGCAGCTGTGGCTGCCCCATTCCTGGCAGTGTTCAAGGCCGGGTTGGATGGGGCTTTGAGCAACCTGCTCTAGTGGAAGGTGTCCCTGCCTGTGGCAGGGGGTTGGAACTACGTGACCTTTAAGGTCCCTTCCAACCAACCATAAACATTCTATGATTCTATGATTAAGGGATCACCAAGCAGTGCTGCCCTGACAACAGAGTCTTTTCTTCCCTTAGATGGCAAGGACCAAAACACAGATAAGCCAGCTTTCTCGTGTGGATGGAGACTTTTCAGTGGATGAAGTTGTCATGTTAGAGCATCTCTGGTCCCTTTATACTCACTATTTAGTACCTGGTTACCAGAGCTGCTGGTAGCCTCTGGACTTTCAGTACAGTGACCTATTTCATAGAATCACAATTTGTGGAGGGTTCATGCAAGCATGGTATATGAGTATTTTAATTTTACAGAGTATAGGACTCCAGATTTTAGTTGTAAATAGTATTGCTAAAACCCTGTTTCTGCAGTAGGGTGAAAGGCAAGCATATAGAGAAGGCACTATGTGTAAAGCTACTACTGTTACGGGTAGGACTGAGGAGCACAGAGAGGCTCTCAGCAAGAGTGGAGTTCACTGTGTTGATGACTAGACACGCATAGCATGAGCCACTCCTTGCCTGAAAGACTTTACTATCTATGTAGACAAAGCAGATGCAGAAGAAAAGGCACAGAGGTACAAGATAATTTCTTTGCCTAAAGTTACTCATGGGGTGACAATGGCAACACTGTTTTGAATACCAGGCCATGCTCAAAGAAGGATTTAACATGGATATTAAAAGCTTAAATAGGGAGTCGTTAAGGCTTTAAAAGGCCCCAGCCCAGATTTCTAAAGGCTATCTAGAAGGAAGGTCCCAGATTTGTAGTCACCTGGCAAAACAATCTGCCTCATTTTGAAAGATGCTGAGCAGCCCGGTAGCTCCAACTAGAACCAGACTGGAGCTCTGCTCTGTGGAGGACCTCCATCCTATGCTGCTCCCTGCTCAAGACAGACACTGAGCAGGCACTTTGCTCTCAGGTCTGTTTTGCAGCTCCAAGAGTATCAGTGAGCTGCTGGCTCTGACGCTGGTGCTGTCACTCTGGGCAGGGCAGCACTGACCTGGCTCCACTGGCTGCTCAGATGCTTTTGTGCAGCCATGCTCTGCCTGGCATCCACTTACCTGTTTCTACAGAATGATCCATCCATTCTCAGCCTTTTATCTGTGTTTTTACCTGTTGTCTCTGTTGATCACTCAGCTCTCCCCAGATCTCCTCCCACACCCTGGGAGGCAGAAGAACATTATTTTTAGGCAAGGACTCATGTCTCTGGCTGAGAGAAGTACAGAGAAAAGCAGAGGACTGAACTTTTTGTACATTATGAGGCTTTTTTATTCTGACCATTTTCACAACAGACTTGATGAGTAAGACTGCAGGATGCCGTACATAAATAGCAAAAGCCTTGATTTTCATTTCTACATTTTTTTGATGAGAAATAGTCCCTGGGATGTTTTGGAAAATGAATGCTGGAAGATGGAAATCCTAATGGTAATCAGTGTTTTTTCATTTCCATACGTGCATATTTCTTGCAAACTATGTGGCATCAACACAGTAAATATCCTTAATGTAATGTAAAAGTAAAATGCATCATGAAGCAAGTTCTTAGTTCTCAATAACACCATATAAACAGAAACATGAGGGAATCTTGGAATTTCCTGGGCCAATTTCTGCTCTTGGCTAAAATCCTACAACCCCTTGAAGTCAGTGGTGTTCTGGGCTTGGCGGTACAAGCAGAATTTGGACTCTAATTCTACAGATCTCTGAATGTGGGTATTGCAATAGAGGGCTGGCATTGCTGCTCTTGAAGGGCCACTGCCAAATGACTGCTGGGCCCAATTTCCACAAGGCCTGGGTAACTGAAACTCCACCTCATCCTGTTAGGATAATACACAGAACAGAGATCAGAGCGGCTGTGGAAAAAGTCTGGTGAGATTGAGGATAAAATCATATCAAGTTTTAGCCTCAGTTGTTCAAGAAAGTCTTGTGCTTGTTTCTTTTGGATTTCTATAGGCTGTCTCTCAGGAAGTAGGGGCTGATTCTGCTCTCATTGGAGCCTCTGGTGAAAATCTCAGCAGTCTCAGGGGATGTGTGCTGGGCCCAAACAACTAGATGAGGAGAACTGAAATGATGTTAGCACTAAACACCTGATCCAAAGCCCACTGAAGTGAAGAAGAGTCTTTCTATTTACGAGCTCTGAAGATAAATCTACCTTAAAATGAATACATTACTAAGATTCCTCAAGTGGTCTCTGAAGCTTTAGCAAAAGAAATAACAAGCTGCTATAGCAGAAGCAAACATGAAAGGAAACAGAGAAAAACGTCCTCTGCATTTGTGTGCATTAGGAGATAGCTTAAATGGATTTGGGAGAAGGGAATAAAAATCAGAAAAACATTTCAGAAAATTTTTGCCAACAGCTTCTAACGAGTATATGAATAGATGGCACTTCAGAACATGAGAATAAGTTGTGCTGAGATACCAAGGTGTTGGGAGCCTTAAATTATGACAGGCAGATCTAAATAACGCAGGTCAAGGAGAATAAACGCTGTTTCGGTTGTAACATTATAAATGAGGACATACTGTTCCCTGGTTGTTCCATTTTGCCACGCAGCATCAAATTGCCAGCATAGCTGGGAAACCTTTCACCACCCTCATGGGTGTTTCAGCTTGTACTGAGATCCCTACTTTATTGTTTGGAGCTTCTTCTGGATGGCTCTGTTCAAGTAAAATCCTGCCTGGTAGGATGAAGTTGTTCCATGAAGATGACCACCCCATTGCATGTCAGCCTCCACATGCTTCTACGTGGTGCTGAACATTTGTCTACTCTTAGAACTAAAAACTATTCCTATCAATGAACTCCCTCTCTGCAGTGGTTTACAGAAAACAGGCCTCTGTTTTCATCTGCTGGATCAGGGTCACTTTTAACTTGCCATCTTCTTTAGCTGATTTCTGACCTTCTCTCAGAGCCAAGGACGCCCTTGTCTGGGTAGTTAACAGCTTAGTCATTTCTGTGATTATAAGCTTCTCTCTTTCCTTATCCTACTTGAGCTCAGCAAAGATTTTTAGCCTATCAGTCGTGAGGTCCTCAAATAAGAAAACTGAACACTATTTCTTTAATATTATGTCTTCTATTCACAATGTATCAAGATGTACACTTAATTTTTAACTGCATCCTTTATTCTACCCCATCTTGTATATTAATTTTCTCCCTCAGGGACAGTTTGGCTACTGGCTCTTTTTCTGCAGATGATATAAACCTCTGTGTTCCCTGTTTCCCTGTTGTTTGCCCCTTTTGAGTTGTGGCAACTTCTGACCATACCAAACATACTGATTCTGAATGCTTCAAGAAATCCACTTACTCCAGAATTATTATAACTGAGTTTCCTCATTTGGGCACATCAGAAAACTGATGAGCTCATTCACAACTTGAGAAAGATCCCATCTGAACATTCGGCTGCTCCCCCTTGACATTTGCTGCCATGACTTCACATTTGTTCCACCATGTGTTGCTGGTCAATAACTCCTGGCAGGAGGTGTCCGTCTTGTTCACTGTTTGCATTTCCCTTTTTATTCCCACTGCTGCCACTGCCAGCTGTTGTGCTGGTTGCTCACAACTGCAAAAGAATCTGTTGGCCTGTCTAAACAGGCACTGTCAATGTTCCACCCTACTCGTCTGCATCTCTATTTCTAATGGTGAGAGGAAACCTGCCACAAAGAAAGCAGCCCGAGATGAACAGAGGGAATTTGAGGTTTTAAAAAAATTATATAAAAAAAGAGATGATCATGGAGAGGCTGGGAGGAATGTGATCATCCCTCCCCACAGCTCCTTATGATTACTGCCAAGACCATGAAAGCGCTCCAAATAATGTTGTGGGGAATGCTGTGATACCCACATGCAATGCAGGTCATCTTCTGTTCGTACAGCCTGGCATTTGGAAGACTTATTGCATCAGCAAAGACAGCCAAGAGTGAATAATCTCTACCAAAATAGGTGTACAGCTATGTTAGCACTTCCGTGCTGGTCGCACCAGCATTTTCTGGTGTTGATCCAAGCTCAGCTATTCCAAAAAAAAGAATTAAGGGCCTTCTTCCCTTTAAGTTCTTTTGCCAGGTTTATGGTTCTACCTACTAGGCTCACACCGTTGGTGATAGTGATCTTGCCCATGGACGATCTTTGCTTGGACTTCATCTTTGCTGAAGTCCTTGTGTGTCTTGTTGCAACGCCTGCCTTAGGATAGTCTTGAGTTCCTTTGCTCAGAAAAGACCAAAACTTTTCAAATCTGTTTGCTGTTTCCCATGAGAAAGGAAACGTTTTGCCCATCTTCAGCTTCTCGGGCATCCTTTGAGCTTCACAATAGCTCACTCTTTTCTCCTCCTCCAAAACTCAGTGCAAACTCAGCTCACCTCCTGGCAGCTCCCACAGCCTTGGCCTGCTCCAGTGTGCTACAAAGATAAAATTCCTCTTTTATTTGGCTTGTTTCATCTCTCTGGAATCCTGTCCTCCCTTCCTATCTGCTTTGAGCCTCCAAGTCCCTCACTATCCTTAAATCTCACCTTCAAAACCTTCCTTTATGGTTTAGCTTACAGCCGCCTGTGACCTTAGACTGGGTATAGCGGGTGTGATGTGAAAACGTTCTGTATAAAAATAAGCTGTGGTGTAATTGCCTCAGAGCCCCACAGTAGAAAAAAAGAGACAAAACCAGAGCCAAATCATGCAAAGTATTGTAGATAACAAACTCCATAGCCGAATGTGCAGGGCAGGAGGAGTGGTGACCAGCGAGGGTGAGGTACAGACCCCACACAAGAGAAAGCCGCTGACAGGAAACCTTTTCTCCATGGATTTGGAACTCCCCCATGGCAGAGGGGGTGGCAGCAGGCAGCTACACAGGATTTTTATAGCAAGATGAATTTATTTGTGGGGGGAAGAGGGCTGATGAGGGCTGTGAGGTACGACGGGCTGCGGTGTGAGGGAGTGATCTCCTCACGAGCTACCGCAGGCCCGTGGGTGGTCCCCCCTCTACCCAGGGCACCAGCCGGGTCCCCTGCCCGCCTCAGAGCTCGCCCGCTCAGCCCGCCCGGTGCCGGCGGCAGCCGCCCGCCGGCTCCCGGCCCTGCGTTCGCCTCAGGTCATTCTCGGCGTGTGTGTGAAAAAGGATGACAGGCCGCTGTCCCTTTAAATAGCATTTAGTGGTTCACGTCGCCGCCGTCTCCTTGTAATAATTAGTCGCGGGCCGTAGCTCCGCCTCTCCGCGGCCTCCCTTCCTGCGCTCCGCCAATCAGCGCCCGCCCGCGTCACTCTGGGGGCAGCGAAACACGGAGGAAAAGAAAAAAAAGTTTGGTGAGGAGCGAGCGGGGTCGGCGGAGCGGGCGGGCGGCGGCGGGCCCGGCGGCAGGTGAGGGGAGCGCGGCCGGGCCGGGGGCCGGTGGGTGGAGCGGCTGCGGGCCGCCGGCCCCGCTCTGCGGCGGGGCAGGTGGGGCGGCGGCCGCCGCCCGGTCGCCCGTGGGGAGCGGGGGGGGATGAAGGCTGAGGCAAGGTCTCTCCTCGCACCCCCTTCTCGCTCCTCTGACCCGCGCACCCGGCGGGCTCCGGGCTGCGGGGGTCGGCGAGGCCGGGCCGGGCGCAGGGCCCTGGGGCTCCTTTTCTGCCTTTTTTGGTCGTTCCTTCCTCCTCCCCACACCCCCCTGCCGCGCAGCTCCTTGCTGCGTGCGCAGGAGCCATCCCAGGGCAGAGGTGTTTGTACTCGTGTCCTTGGGTGGAAGGCGAGAGACGGCCGGGCGGCCCGCGGCGCACCGCCAGCCCTGCGCCGGGCCCCGCCGCGCTCCCCGCCCGCCTCGGCATCGCGGTCATTTTAGCGTGGCCGGTGGGGAGCCGGCGGCGAGGCCTCCCCGGCCGGTGGGTCCCGGAGCTGCTGCGGGGGATCGCACTTGAACTGGTAGCGGTGCCCTGCAAGTGACGGGGGCTTCCCCCCGGCCCTTGCCGAGGCCTTCTTCCCTGTTTGGGGCTATTGGAGGCTGCAGTCGGGGTATGTGTTTCTGCTCCTGGGATAAGTTCAGTGCAGCGGTTTTGGCTGGGTTGGGGACATGGTTACTTAGGCAGCAACATGCAGTTTGTGTTGTGGCAGGCACCCTTCCACTTAAACCAAGAGTTTAAGCCTACAGCAGGTTGTCATCTTCTTGAGTTTTATTGTACGAAAAGTTTCTGTTGTTCCTGTGTTCACCCCTGTGGAGGTGTAGCCAAACTTCCAGGCTCTACAAAAAAGGCCACAGTGGTAGATAAGGGGCGTGGATATCCACTCGTGTTTCCACAGGATGTTAGGATGGAGGATCTTAAAAAAGAAAACTATTTTCCTTCCAGTAACAGCCGCAAAATACAGAAGCTTCCACCAAATGTGCTGATGTGATGTGGAGGCATTTGGCAAAACTGATAGCATTCACTTGTACCCCCATGAGGACTGACTTAAAGTGCGCCGTTGTGTTCTGAAGTCCATTCCCTGAATGTTTGTCCAGGCTTGTCCTGTAATAGGTGTCTTTGCGTAAGAGTTACAAGCATGCAGGGTTTCCTTCATTCTTGTATGGATTTTGTGGGCACATCTTAACTGTGCCAAGCTTTGCTGAAGAGAGAAGGGTGCAGTTTGGTAAACTGCCCTATGGACTTCACAGGGGTGTGGAAATCAAGAAGAAACTGTTCTCTTCCTCCTCCTGCTTCCAAGCAAATGATTTTATTTGTCTGATGTCACCTTAAATAATTTCTTTCATAGAGTGCTAATGCTGTTCTGAACTGTGGATGGTAACTCAACAGTTGAGGAAACAAATATGTCAATTCCTTCCTTAGTCTCTTTCCTGTCTCTCCTTTAACTTTTATAGCTTTGCTCTTTGAATTCTGCCCGATTTGTTTATCTAGTGCTGAGGTATTTACACCTGTGCTTTATATTAATCACCTCACCCAGAACAAGGACACTGCTCTTCTCTGATCTGCCATATATTCAGGCCAAAATAAGTTTGTTAGGATGATTTCTGTTGCTTATAATACCAAATATCAAAGTCTGTGATGTATCAGTGGCATAATTCCTTGGGTTTACCACTTTCCAGATAGAGCAGAGCAAATTCTTCACTTCTGAAGAAACCATCTCCTGTGTATTTCATAGGATACCTCTTAAAATACTTTTTTGTCTTACAGAACTATGAATCATGTTAAAATAATAACAGATCAAAATAAATTTGCTCCTTGACTAATCATGAATTTATGGCAGAAATGAACAACATTGTATGTTGCGTAATACAGTTGTGAGAGTGTGATCTGAGAATGCAAGTTTGCATTTCAGCTCCTTGTTACTTTATGGCCTCAGATGGCACATTCAAAACCTTATACAAATAGCTTGAAAGAGATAGTGGCAAGTTATCAGAGGGAGAGTAGCATTAACGCAAACTACTGAAAAGTTGCTATGGTTACAGATAAAGGTAATCCCTGTTCCTGTGAAAGTGTGTCCTTTTGTAGCGGCTATATTAATCAGTCTGATTTCTGAGAGAGTTGTAAGTATGCAAACTTCTGGCTCCATTTTCTTGGCAGCTAATAGCTATGCAGCTATTCTTCTTATGTTTTCTAAATAGTGAATGGGTTATGACTTCTGTTCAAGGTACTTGATTTTAGCTACAGAGAGTACAGATTATGGATAAATGTAGTTGGACCATGCAAAATTAAATGGAAATTTTAGTATGCTTTTTTTTTCCCTTCCACTCGAGGTATCTGATGTCAAGGCAAAGCCTTTTAAAATGCCTAGGTACTTTCTCAAGGACTCTGACTGAAGCAAGTAATGAGGCCGTCTGTTACTGGAGGCCTTGGTGGTGCAGCTGTACAAGATATAATTCCATGTCCTGATTTAAAAAACCCTCAAACATAAGAACAGATAAAGAAATAATTGACACCCCCCAACCCCAAAACACCCACCCCAAACAAAAAAAAAAAACACTACCAAAACACCAATCTTGAAACCAGACCAACATGGCAACTGTTGAGAGTGATGGAGACGGGTTATGGATGTGCAGCTTTATAAGCCAGGGCGGAAGGGAAATGATTCTCTTAGTGGCTTGTTCCCTGTATTAAAGGAGGCAGTTGGGATTTAACATGTGGATGAACTTTCAAGTTCCTGGGATGGCTAAGCTTTGGGTGGCTTGAAGGAGCTGCTAAGACTTACAGGGAATGTGTTTGTCTGATGCATCTATACTGCTGTCCAGACAACTAACCAGTCTCCTCTTATGAAGACCCAGTATTTACCACATCAACATCTTTTGTTGTTTCCAGATTTGATTATTGCAGTACAGCGGCATATCTTGGATTGAAAGCAGCAAGAGGAAATCTCCAAGTTCTTCAAGACTGCTGGAATCTCATCTGTCTGGTATGTTGGTCTCCCTAGACTCCTGGAAGAGCAAGCTGAATTCTTTGTATGCAAGGGCCTCCTTAGTTACTTCTAAGAAGCCTGAAGTGTCTACGATCTTGGTTTTTTATCAGCAACTTCATTCTTGGAAATGAACGTGCTATGTATTGCTGGGTGGTGTATAAGGTTGTTTTTGGTAATAGTGTTTGTAGTGACACAATGAATCTGTCAGCTCTGGAACCGTCAGTGAACATACACTCTGAACTTGTTTTCATCTTACTGATCCAGCCTGGAAGTCCCAGGTACTTTTGCAGATTTTAAAAACTACAATCAAGTTGGAAAGTCAATTGCTAATCGACTTTCTTGAGACTGCCCACTGTTATATTGAAGATACATGAAAATGAATGTTTCTTCTATCACACAGGGAATTTTTTCCCCTGTCCTTAAGTAAACACGGCCCTCATGAAGTCTGTGTTGTTTAGCTTTGATTAAAAAATGATTACTAATGGCTCAGTCATTTCTGAAATGCCCAAGTTCTGAAATTCCTACATATAAAATGCAGCAAGTTTGAGAACTATTGTTTATAAACAGGATTGCAGCATCTGAGGGTATGAAAGGAATGGGAAGCTAAACATTACTTTTAAGGCTGTCTCTAATAATAAAAAAGCTGAAAGAGCTATAATTCTTTGAAAATAATAAAAGCTTCATTACATGCTGTCTTGCTGACATAACTGACAACCAGAGGGTAAAGTCCTTTTCTATAATGCAAGTTCAGTATGTGTGTGCAGCAGTTCAGTTGCTTTGCTACTTATTAACGTGTACAGAATCCAGGAGGTGCAGTGTATTTTAAGACTGTGAAAAACAGGTGCAGAATGTGAGGAAAGCTGTTGTGCTTCACACTGATCTGTTGGGAACCAGGCAGCGAGTAACTATTTCTTCATCTAATCCCTTAACAGCCATCATATGTACCTTTTGATCACTGCTATTCTGGTCACTGAACTGGTGACTTAAAAGGTTCTGTTCTTGATCTCTTGAGTCCTCCACGCTTGCTGTCTTCTCTATGTGTAAGATTGCAGAACAAATGGTGTTTTAGCTGTCCCATGATTACAGTAGTCAAATGAGAATCAGGTGCTTTCTCTTTTACTGTCAGTGCAAAGTTTGGTAGCAGCAAAGTAAAGCTTTCCAATGCTGATGTCAAAACTTCCCTGCTTAATGGACTTGCAGCTGCAGTCTGCTGTTTTGAGGTTTCTGCATTGTTACAGATGTTGTAAGAGCAGCAAAGCCATAACTGGACCTTAAAGTGGTGCCTCTGCATTTTCTTCAAAATGTGTATTCGCAGGGAAAACAGGTTGCTTATGTACAGAAATTGAGCTTATAAGTTAGGCTTCTATGTATCTAGTTTCACTAGGCCCCCTTCAGCATGGGATAATACCTTGAATGACATTTTTTTGTCTGGATTTCCAGCATCTACAGATGTGTTTACCTGTGATTTGTAGTGCAGTGAGGCAGGTTCAGCTGTGAACCTCATTTGCATGTGCCACTTCACAGATTTTTATTAATCTTTACTTCTGTGAGGATAGCAAATCTCTCTTGTGGCATTCCTAATATGACAGTTTTGTGTCATGTGTGGTTTGTTTTGGTTTGGGTTTTTGTTTTGCTTTAAATGAGATGAGGTCAGCAAATCTAGGAGGTCAGCGTTGGATAGAGGAAAACCTGCTTTGCCATTCCCCTTATGCTCTGGGTAAACCCTGCTCTTGCTTATCAGAAGTTGGCCAAACTTCTGCCAGAGCAGTGACTTGGAGGCAGGTGGAAAGGTCTGATGAGCACCAGAGTTGGCCAGAATGTGTGACTGGGGGGAAAATGAGGTGAGAAAAAGGAATGAAACTTCTCACTTGTAGTGATAAGGAGCTGCTAGTTGCCTGTGTAACAGAAGCATGAGCTGAAATGGGCATGGTTGGTGATAAACATTACTTTCATCACTGTTGCAGTTGCAAGATGGCTGGATGTCTGTGGTAGCATACAGAGCTGGAGAGTTTTGGGGTAATGTGTCTGGTTTGGGTTCCTATTTTCCCCTCCCCTTTTGAAAGTACTTAAACAATAACACTGACTTTAGGTTTGTCATGGCCCCTTGTAGCACTAGGTGGTTTGACTGGGAAGACTTGTGGCTTATGCTGTTGTTTTTATGGGCCTAAATTCAGTGTGTTCTAAACTGAAGCTTTCCAAGATCAATTACTGAAATGCTTAGAGGATGTTTTACTGGTATGTTTTATTTGCATGAACTGTTTTCTTGGGTTTGATTGCTTAGATGTTTGGTCAAAAAACGTGTCGTGTAAGTATGGTCTCAGAGTTATCCTCAGGGGACCCGATTAACTTCTGAACTCTGGTCTATTGACTCGTGCAGGGCACTGAATTCAGGTGTAAAGGTTAAGGTCTTTTTTCTCAGCTTATATTTTAAGTTCTGTAGGGGAAGTTATGCAAATCTTGATAATTCTGTTTGCGTAGTGTTTACTACTTAGTAACTTAAAACTGTATGAGCTGCTGCTTTTCAGTCCTATTTGGATTTGTGGTATGATAGATTGCTCTAAAATAGAAGGTAACACTAAATGTGCTGTTTGACTGGTTTAGAGGAATTAAATGACCTTCCAGAAGGTGCGTTTTATGCTCTGTTGGTGCATGCATCACAGCTCAGGGGAGTACTTGGCTGTAAATATTTTCCCTGATGCTGGGTGGTATTTGCAGTAGAGCAGATTTGCTAAAATGTCTTGGGCTTGATCAGTCAGCATTAGGAAAGTTACAACAGAGACTTATTTTGTGGTACAGGCAGAAGGTGAAGGGAAGGTGGGCTGCTCCAGCACTGGAAGAGGAAAGTGGGAAGAACTAAAACGGGGGAGTTTACCCTTTCTGCTCCTGCACAGTACAAAACTGAGCCCAAATGTGCTCACCCCGAGTGCTGCATCTTCCCCTAGCTTTGTGTCTTTAATTATTTTACACTAAACATGTGACAGTGTTTTATACAAGGCAGCCTTGCTGTGCAGATAAGTGGTGTGTAACCATGATGATACTTTTGGGTGCAGGGGGAGCACTGGCTGTGTTTTGGCTCTGCCTCAGCTTGCTTGTTTGGAATGGGACAAGGTGTCACATCTGCACGTGTGAAATATTTATTAAGCCTTGTTTTGGTTTTACTCTTCTTGCATGTACCCGACTTTTCACTTGATAGATGGGTGGAGAACAGCACCAGTGTTTATGTTGTGGAAAAAGAAACACTTTTCACCTAAACAACAGGTTTTTGTGCAGTGCTGAGAGGAAGTTACGCTGTGAGAAACGCTCTGGATTGTGAGAATCTGACCAGGGTCTTGCAAATGTGTTCAGTCAAGTGAAGCCTGAATAAGCACAAAAAGTTTCTGGCAGAGCCATGGTACCTTGTGAGATGGAGACGGTCGCTTCCTGCGGAGCTCCTCTTGTGCTGACTCACGCTTTCAATTGAAACAAGCCTTGGGAACGGGCATCCCCACCACGTCTTTTTAGCCAGGGTTACTAATTGACGTAGTGTGCCCGGCTTCGCGGGGTAACTCCAGCCACTCTCTAGGAGTGGATGGGCTCAAACCCCACGTCTAATTTTACCCTGTAAGTAGAGCAAGCGGTAGTTGTGTAACTGCAGCGGGTGAAGCATTTCCACCCCGCTCGCCTGCTCTCCTCACCCCAACCCATCCGGCCTGAGAGCAGCGTGCAGGCTAGGGGTGGGTGCCCGCAGGGACCGGTGCTGCTGCTCGCAGGGGCGCTCTCCGGAGCTGGCCCGGGGCGGCGCGCCGCCTGAGGTTGTAGTTTGTCACAGCCCGGAGCGGGGTCCTGTCCCTTTAAGAGCCCGCTCGCCCCGGGTGTTCTAACCCGCCCAGCCTAACCTGCTAGCAAGGAAAAGTTCTTTAAATAATGGATACGCGGCTCCGCCAATCGGGGAGCGGAGCCTGGCTGGTGGGGCGGGGCTTTCTCTGCTCGACCAATCGTGTCGGGGGAGGCGGGGCTGAGCGTCCAGGCTAGGTTGCGCCGAAGTGCAGCTCCAAGTGAAGTTAATCTGGGGTGAAGCAAACAGCAAATTGAGGCGATTTCGTGGGTAGGAATTTTCCGGTTCTAATCGTGTCGTGTGGTGTGATTTCGCCCCCCGGGGCAGCGAACCTTATGTGCGTGGGGCTTTTTCTCCATTGTTTCGCTTTCTAATGATGGCAGGATATTAACATTTATGCAGGGAAGCAGAACAAAAGGGCTCTTTAGACAGGAAATAAGGTGTTGAGGGGTTCAAACTTGACCGAGTTTTCTTTTCTCATCTGTTGGCTTGCACCGGGTGTTTACGCGTGGAAGGATGGAGTGCTTCCAGCTTATTTTATGGAGAAATGTTAATTCTAAAATAGGGAGGATAATGCTGCTGGTTTGGAGTTACACAATGTTACAGGAAGAGAGCTCGGTTTTAACTCTAACTTCTCTGATTCTGATGAGATTTCGACTAACTAAGGATGACAGCTGCCACGGGATTATTCAGTGATAGCATTTGCTCCGAGTCATTTGTCTTAAATTGTCTTTTGTTGTATCACTGAGGACGGCTGTGCTGTTGTCTGTATGTTTGTTCTTGATGAGATGAATGTCTCGCAGGTCTTTAGCATTTAGAACAAAGATCTGTAAAAACTATGTAGAACACTGCATTTTTTCTCATTTTAATCAGTTTTGTAGAGTATCTGGGTCTCTCAGAGCTCTGATTACAACCACAGGCAGGAGAATTAAGTGTTACTGCGCTGTGTTGCAGCTATAGCCCTTCCAGCAAGAGAGAAAAAGAGGGGGAGGAGATTATTTTCCTTTGGAATTGGTCACAATCTCTTTTGAATCCTCTGTTGCCCGTTGCTAGCAGGTGTTTTCTTTGAGGGAAGATTTATGTTCAGTTTCAGTACCAAGTTTATCGTAAATGATTTTTTTTTTTTTTAGTGACGCTTTCTGCATCTGAAGGATCTCCGGGAACAGGAAAAGTACGATTTGCCACGGGTGGCATGGGATAGAGTGAGAGGGAGGAGAGCAGGAAGTGGCGAGTCAGGAAGCAGGGGGATTTAAAGAGAATCGAGAATTTCTTTTAATTGTCATCCTTTCTGTATCTGACAAGTATGTTAGATGAGACCATGTACAGAACAGTGCTTTCAGAATGGGAAATGTATCTTCTTCCATAAATACTTTGTTTTTTATAGAAAGCGCTTGTGTCTATATACAGCTGCTCCTGGGAATTGGAGAGAAATACTCATGGGCCTGATACTTGTTGAGTCTGAGGAGTTTGATGGGTTTTGTATCATTTTTTTTCAAGAGGATAAAAGAATGGATGTGAAAATTGAGTAACAATCTTCCAAATGACAGTGGAGAGCAATTGCTTAGACCTTCACAGGGTGTAAGCAAGTGTGATTATTAATGTATACCTCTTTCTTTTGGTTTCACATTGAGCCATTTTGCTTTCTCCCAACATGCTGGGTATGGATTACTTTTCTGTATGTCAGTGTCTTGACATGCTGGCATTTTGCCACACTTCAGCAGCTTATAGGTTTGAATTACTAATTCACTCTTGCTGGTTTTATCTGTTTATAGCATTTTTTAATGTTCTATATTGTATTTAAACCCTGGAAACACTACTTCAGAATGAGCAGTGACTTTATATGGTGTTTTAGCTAAGAGGTAATCCAGATCTTGTGTATCAGGGGAGGTATTTAAGACTGGGGTAAGTGTTTAAATCCCTGGATTTTGATTAATTTCTTAACTTGCAAGCACTGCTAGGCCTTGACTGAGTGGTTAGGGCAGATGTCTGAGGTGAGGACAAGAAGAATAATGTAGTTTGCTGTAATTTCTGTAAAGATATTATGAACACGTGGGTTAGACTCGTTTAAACAAAAGGAAGCAAATTTCAGTATTTGTGTGCTATTAAATACCACATTTAGCCAAAAGCTGGTTTTTCTTAGAACAGGAAAACAACTGAATACATGAGACAACTTAGTTCATATTGCTTGATGATTGAGTAGCCATTCTTCTTGGCTCCCCTCTGCCCCCCAACTTAGTTAGGAAAGATGTATTATCTGGGACCAATTTTCCTGATTTATTCAACACAGAAGTGCAATGCTCAACTCTCTCAGCACATGTATACAATTGTAATGCAGGCTGTTTGTAGAAAGCAAATCTGCCCTAAAGGATAAACACACCACTTTGCTGGCACAGCTGTACAACTTCTGTATTCAGGCTGCAGCAAATGTTTCTTGCCTGCATTCAGAGCTGTCGCTGGCAGGACCCGTGTTGTCCCCGCATGACGATTGGTTGTTCCAGCACTTCTTGTTCATAAAGCCTTCTCCTGCACATGCTCCATCTGCAGATCCTAAACACTGTGAATGTGTTGTGTGCTGTGGAATTTGTATGTTTGCTTTTTGTGCCAGGATAGAATATACATTTCTGTGAATAAGAGATTCTTAGAAGGCGTTGTAAACCTGTGTGCAAAATGCAGAACCAAATTTGGTCTCCCTTGTTTATGAGGCAAAGGGAATCTGTGGTCCACTGACTGTTGGTGGCACTTTCCAGAGTCATGAAGTGGGGTGGCGCACCATGTGCTGGGTTCATAACCCTGTGCTTTGGTACTGTTTAATACTAATTGGAGAAGGCTGCATGTCTCTCCCATGGGATGATCTCTGTGACACATGCCTGGAGCCTTAGGGAGGGCAGGCATCCATCCTGTGAGCTGTGACATGGGCTGCAGCTCTCTGCTTGCTGAGAGCCCTCTGCTACACACAGGGGCCTCCTGCCACTCTTTCTGCAGAGTGGGTCGTGTGAGCACTGGAGGCAAAGCCAATAGGCTGGCTTAAATCATTTTTATTAGTGGCTGGAGCCAACCCAACTGACTCTTTTCTTCTCCTCTTCCTCCCCCTATTCCCCAAGTGGTTTAGTGATCATTTCTGCTAATTGCTGTGTGCCCAAGGCAGAAGGGAGTGGGGGAGAGGAGTAATGTCATCTTGGAGCATGTCAGCTATATTCAAAAAGGGACATCTGCCTATAGTTGTAGATGTGGGGTTAGGCCCATTAACTACTTTGCTTGCAGTTTCAAGGAAAGCTGTAGTGAATGAGTGCTCTCAGGAGCTGCTGATCATCACAGCTTCTTGCAGGGAAGGTTGGTACTGGCGGGGCAGCCCTCTCCTGAAGATACAAGTGCTCCTCGCAGAGATAGTTGGCCTCCTGTGGTGTGAAGCTCAGCCTGGGTGGGGCAGATGATCTGGCCAGTGATGTTTACACTGTAATAAGGTTTTGTGAAAATAAGCAGTTAATTACACATGACCTACAAAGGAATAAAAATAGCTTGGATCTCTTCTTGCTTTAAAATCCCTCTAACAGAGGCATGAAACACTTGGGATTTTTAAACCTGCTTATTTTTTTTTTTTACCTTTAGAAATATCAGGAACATTAAGTCTTCCTTCCCTGTTCTTGGTAGATGTCTCACATGTGTCATAAGCTTCTCAGCCCTTAATTGAAGGGGTGGGGTGATGTATTTTTAACAGATCCCTTCTTCCAACTGTGTTTATAGGCCTTTTGAGCTAAACAGATTAGCAAAAACTGAGCTTCGACAGTGCAAAAATATTCTTAACCAAGTTGTGTTGTCTTGCTCATTCTCCAGTTGTTGACAGAAACAGTTTTTCATTTGAAAATAACTTTTTTGGCTATTAAATCATGCATTAAGGCATAAACTGAATTAAATCCTGACTTAATCCATCTTCTGCTCCATTTATATCAATTTAACTCAATCTTCTGAGTATTACTTAGACAAATAAGCACTCATTTTTGAGTATTTCCTAAAACTATCTCATTTTTAAGCAGCAGTTTTGCTAAACTTGTAGCTCTTCCTTTAACATAATCTTCCAGAAGCCAGAACCGTCTTCATGCTAAAGACCACCCTGATCAGCCATTCTGCCCTGTCAGGGTGTATTTATATCACAGGACTCTAACCTTCAGGATATGGTATTTGTCAGTCTGAAACATAATAATGCTGCATCTGGAGAACTAAACTATAAACAGTGTGGCTCACTTGGCAGGTCCTGGCTGCTACCTGAGCAGTGTAACTAGCCCAGGGTTTAAGACAGCACTACACTGGTGTGTCCTGTGGTTCATGATACTAATTAATGCATTTTTAGCTATGTGAAGGATTAGGAAAACAAATACAAACATAATAATCAAATTGGAGGGGGAGCTTAATAGCAGTATTTTTGAGGATAGAAGTGAAGCGCTTTCAGCTTGTTTAAACATTGTGCATTGGATGTGCTGTTTTTAAACAAGGACTGAAGATTTCACCATTAGCTTGAGCAAGGCAGGCAGTTCTTGTGTGTGTGCCACTGAATATAATTGGTCTGATGAAAGCAGAATATTGCATGGGGAATGCAGATATGTTCCACTTAAAGTTTTGAATTGTATTTGCAGGTAAGAGGCAAGAGAGACCTACTGATTCTGCGACAAAAATATGACATTTCAATACCTAATTTGGACGTATTGATGCCTTTTTATATACAAAAGGCTGTCTTTGAGTTAGATTTCAAAAGAAAACATTTAATGAGTTGTCGATAGTGCTGTTTTGCAGATGGGGTGGCAGGGGAGATAGGAGGCTGCCAAGGAGGGTTAAATTGTTTCTCTGTTACCCCCTGAATGAGTTTAACATGTTTTTTCTAAAACCATATCTAGAATCGAGGCCTTAGTGCAGTGTTATGTTACCACATAGCGGAATGTTTTCTGTGCCAGCAGAGTGACCTTGTATTGGAATCTAGACCATTATCAAGGTAGGGGCAAAAGAAGTGACTGTATTTGAGTGTTAAACTGAAACCTTTGGAGATGGTTCTTCCTGCCTAGTTCTGTCAGAATTTGTTAAGAAGCTTGAGGTAACTTTTGTTGCCAATACAGGAATATTTTCTAAGTGAACTTCACCAGACTTATGTTGGCATTGTGCTATCCAGGTGATACGCTAGTATGATGTACTAGTGGATGCTGTGCAAAGTCCTTGAATGAAGTGATTTTGTAGATATTAGTTAGAATTAGTTATCAAGCAAATGCTGTTGTTCTGGTGAAAAGTAACTAGAAAAGTAATTATTTTAGTGTTTGCTGATATCAAAACAATTTGATTACTATTTTACTATGAAGAAAAAATAATAATGTGGCAGTATGGAAGGACTTACTGTGAACATTTTTTGAGGATGAGACTGTAGAATTGCTCCATAGGGTTGTTTTGAATATCAGTGTATTTTCATGGGGTTTGTTAAAAGTATGCTGGGGGAGGAGGAAGGCAGCATTAGTAACAACAGGTCAAGGTTGGTGTATTGTTACTTACATAACAAATTGTCAGCAGAGTGTGACAAACTGTGCAGGGCTGAGACTAGAGCTGAGATCAAGGAGTGTTTGATTTGCTGTGGACTGGCCTGGCAGCCATGCATGAGGGATATTTTTGCTTTCCAAATAGGTCCAGTCATACTGGACTTAATGTTTTGAGTGAGATTCAAAATTCTTAAGTGTAACAGTGAAGTAATTGTCTAGCTTTAGAACATCTTTGTTAAAAACAACAAAAAAACTTGGTTTCACACTCTGGTCACTTCCCTGATTGTGTTGTCTTCTTGCATTTGCTTTTTCTTTTGGTGTCTATGAAACTTCTGACTGTTACCTATGGTCTCTCTTATTGCAAGAATTAGATTGTTATTCTGCAAAGTCATCATGTGACTGATCTGTGGTCTTAAGTTTATACCTAGTCATTCTTTATATAAATAAATCCTGATTAGTTGCTATCCACTTATCCTGCTTTTATCCCCCACTGCACAAACAGAATGCTTGAAGTATCTGCTCTGAGGAGTACCTCTGTGCTTGCTGCTGCTCTGACAGCTGCATTTCTCAGACTGTCTAGGCCTGAGATGAAGAATTTATTGACTCGTCTTTGTATGTCCTGATAGCTTTTTCTGGTGAACTTAGGCAGGGTGGCATATACAGAGTAAAATACATGTTGCAGTGTTGCTAGGTTTGCTTAAGCCGCATTGAGTTAGTTGTTTAAAATGGGAAAGTCCTCTCTTGAAACTTGAGGTTATACATTAAAATTAGTGATTTTAACATAGGGGATACAGATACTGTTCAACAGTAGTGTGAAGCTTTTTGTCTTAACAAAAAGAGTATGAGACAGGAGAGGTATCTATGAGCCAGTGTGAAGGCATTGGGCTTTTGTTTTTTCATGCCATACCAAGGACATGGTACTTGTGGAATTAACCTAGCAGTTAGTGCAGCAGCTAGATGCCTGTGAATGAATCTTTTGGTCAAGCACTGGTCTTGCAGATCAGCCCCTTGTTTCTGACCCTATTCCTTAATAAAAGGGAATATATTGTGCTCTTTTTCTGTTGTTTCCTGGTAGAAGCCCTGTTGGCCAGTGTTTGTGAGTGGAATGAGCATTGTGATAGAAAGCCACACCTTGCTGACAGTTGAGGCATAGTATCTTATGAGCAGGTTTTCTTCCCTCTTCATCCATTCTAAAGTGGGATACAGGCTTTTATATGCCAAGCACAATAATTGAAGAGAGATCTGGCTTGAATTTTCTGTGTTCGTCTACTTCTCCTTTTGTATCATGAATTTTCCTTTATCTAGAAAGTGCTGTTACTCTGTCATGTGTCAATCTGTTCTCAGGCAGAGCACAGTCACTATGGCAAGAGGATAAAAAGAGAAGTCAGATCTACTTAAAAAGTTATTATTCAAAAGGCTTCTAAAAATGCAAATTTCTGTTTATGTGGCTTGAGGAACAAGGGGGAAGTCCCATGGCACTACTTAACAGCTTGGCCTTTTTAGATACAAGTCCCTGCCTTAAATACATAATGGCTATATTTTTCTATGTAGAATTGTAGAAAACTCTGTACAAAGGTACCATTGTAATAAATGGGGAGACAGTGGCATCCAGCCATGCTATTTTTAGGCTATTGTGCTCTTAACTTGCTGATTTAAGTGTTCTGGACAGTAAGTGGGGGAGACATTCTACTAGAAATGCATGCTCACATAGCTGAAACTTGTCTGAAAACAGAATGAATAGTAAACCTGGTTGTCAGAAAAGCAGTTTGCAGAATTGTACCTGGAGTATTAGGAGGTAAAAGGGATGCTCTGGTGATTAAAGCACAGTGTTTGCAATGCAGGCTCTTACTCGAAAGCTGTCAGCTCTGTCTTGTCAGTTGAGAAATTGAAATACAGGCAGTCTGTTCTGTATGGGCTTGGGAAAGAAGGATAAAAAAAATTCTGTTCCATGATGGCATTTTTCCCCCCACTGCCAGTTGTCCTTAATCAAGTTCTTCCAATAGTTTTTAAGCTTTTCCTTCTGTCAAGCAGTGTAATGACCTCTCCATCTGAGCAAGTGGTGTAGTTTAGGAAACCAGAAAGAAGAGTGTCTCACAGTGCAAATTTCTGATTGGTCCTTAGCCCCTTATATATTAGTCAGACACTGCCTTGGCTAGTTAATGCTACACAGGGCAACTCTTAATTTTCACTCTGACCTCTTGGTGATGTGAGCCTTAGAGCTCAGTTCTGATACTACCTGGGTAGTTTCACCTTCCTTCTGCAGCAGAGCTGTAGAGCTGCACCATAAACCAGATACAAGAACCAGTCCAAGCTTTTGAAGAATGAAGCCTTCAAAGTAGATGAGTTCCTGGCCCAGCAACCCTGTGGGAGAAGTATCTAAAGCCATGAGTTACCTGTATCATGAAATCGTTGCATAAGTTGCATATAAATACATATGGAATGCATGTGTATTGGTTGCACTTGCACATTTACACATTGCCGTGTTTCAGGCAGTGTAATGTGACAGCTGAGAGGAAACAAAGGACAGATGCAAAACTTCATAGTATGACCAGTTGGTATATTCATATCCTTAGTGAGACTTGACAGTATATTAAAGTGATGGGTAAATATCAGTTGCCCAGCATGGTGGTTGCTGATCAACTGCATAATACTTTCCTATGCTCTGTACAGTGTCATAGGTTTTAGTATTTAGACATCCAGTAAATTGTTTGGCATCATGTAAGCTGGCTTCCCTAGTGACTGAAATAATAATTAAGGAAAAAAAGCCCAACCAACCCAACAATGAAAAACCCTAGAATAGCATTAGGGTTAAAGCAAAGTAGCACCTTTGAGTCCCTTGACTAAATTTAAATGCCTTGCAAAAGATGAGGAATGCAGCTTCACCACAGGAGACTTCATACTTATACCTCTTCAGCTGAAAACTTGTCCTTAAATACACTCTTTGTTTGGTCAGGCTTTAGCTTTAGGTTGAGTTCCCCATCAAACCACAGTATGGGTATTGTATAATTTTGAACACTTAAATTAGACATAGTGCATAATTCTAAATAGAGCAGCACATCATGCATGATAATCACAATGTTCTTGGAAGTTAAGTTGAATTCAAGATGCCCCAGCCAGAAATGATGACGATGATCACCTTATTTATTAACAGCCAGGAACCCTGATATTAAAGTAGGACCTCCCTTAGCATTAGGCCCATGTAGAGCTGTAGCATTATAAGATAATTAAAATTCTACATAGTGCTGTTTATAAAAACAAATTATAATGTGTTTTGTGCTTACTGTCAGTTCTCAGCAACAGGTGTTTTTGTTAACAAGAAACTGTCTATTTTGGGGACTTGTGTTAAAGCGGATTTTATCTCCTCTGAATTTGATATGCTTAAAATAAGTGAAACTTATGCTGTATTGAGGGAAGATTACTTATTCACTGATGCTCAAAAGAAGCGATTACTGAATCTGTCTCTATTCTTCCAGTAATTATATGGGTAATCTTATGTTTGAATCCTTCTTATGGGTTACTTTTTACCAGTTTGTAAAGCCAAACCTGTTTTAAAACACAGCATCAAAGGTAACATGGATTTGCCCTCCTGCATCCCTTAAACTTTGGTCTGGTATCTTAAGGGAATATAGGAAATTTTAGAATCTCCTGATTCTAACTTTATTCAACCTCTGATTTCTGGAATGTCCGACTTTAATATGTGATGCCAAAGAAAGTGGAATGTAGCCTTGTCTTGTCTCAGAGGAGCTTTCTTATCTTTTATAGAGCATTTTAAAAGAAGGCATTTCTGTAATCTGACAGATTTCAAGTAAGCTCTAAATTTATAGGGCTGTGTAGAAATCTGGAGAGCAAATTGATGGTTCCTGTAGTCTTTGGCTTAGGCACCTTAATGCCAAAGTACAGGGAAGAGATAGCACAAATTCTAGAGGAGAGGAAAGGGCTTCTTGAGCAGTATCTGCAACTAGTGCAGCATGACAGCGGTCCAGCTGCATGTGATGGATGCTGTGGTTTGTGTGAGTTGATGTAGCAGGCTGCTGACAAGCAAGTACTGAGATAGTTTGGTTATTGTAATGGGTGTATATCTCCTGAATTTTTATTCCTCTTGAGCAGAGATGCCAGAGCAAGTGCTACCTAAAAGTATGCTCTTTTAGTAGTAGTTGTATGTTCCATCACAAGTGTAACTTCATGTAAGGTTTCTGTGGCAGTTTCATCATAGAGACAGCCATCTTCTAAAAATAGACCTGCTGAGCCTGTCTGCCTCTAGCATTAAATCCGGGGGGATCTGGGTGCGCTAAACTGAGCAAGTGCAGCTTCGTATTTTGGGAGAAAAACACTTTGGTCTCTTCTCTAGCTTGTTTATGGATGTCCAGTGCTTTGGGTAGGACAGCATGACCAGTGAGGCAGCTGGCCAGTGTCCTCTCTGCATTCTTTGGATATGCTGATTAAACTTTTCTCATCATGACCATCTTGGATACCAGTACAAAAACAGCTTCCCAAACCATGACATGCTCTTTTCTCATGTTCATTTTTCATGGTCTGTAATTCACTAACAAATTGTCTTCATACAGAACAACTGTAGTTGCAGTGTCACTCTCAGTGCTTTTACTGTTTACCTTTATTGAAGGACCCTGTTGTGTCTTGCTGTAAACAAGCTTGTCTACTTCCAAGGCTTCTCTGTTGCTTTTTCTCTTGAACCAAGAAGTGACTTTTGTGATGTGTGTGAGTTTGGTTTTGTTTTTTGTTCACTTGCATTCAGGTTGACCTCTCCAAAAAGGCAGTTTTGTCAGCTTAGATTTTCTGATAGTCATCACTGAAGAGACAGAAACTTAGAACACGAGTGGTGCTCTTTGTGAAAGCATCTCTATACTTCTCTGCGCTAGAGTTTCTTGGATTAACGGGGGTTGCCTGCACATGTGTTGTGCTGCTGGGGAATAAGAAGTAAATAAAGAGGCTATTAAGTTTTCTAAGAGGAAAAAATGTTTCTTTGGATACCACAAAGTTTGGGTACTGGCATATGCAAGGGCTGAATTGTAATGGTGCTGCAGTTAGTCTCAAACAATTAAGAATGTACGTGCTTAAATGTACTAACAGTGAGTCCTTGGCATCTTGAGTTGTTAAATCCTGCTGCTTTAGGCTCAATGTTAATCCTCCAACATTAAAAATAAGAGGAAAATTCTTGAAGGGTGTATACAGAGTCTGCATTTACTCTTTTGGGTGCTGCAGCAGTTACCATGTGCTCCAGCATGAAGTAGTGGGGTTTTCTGCAGAAACCACACCATCATGTAGTGAAAAGCCGGCAGCTCTGTGTGGTGGCTTTCTGTAATTCCAACGCTTAGACAAAACTACATTTGTCTCTACTCTGCCTCTTTGAAATCCCACGTAAACAAAATGTGATTGCTCCTACTAGTCAATAAAATATACCTGTTGCATCGCTATGTTTTTTTTTTTTTTTAGTGTTAATCTTCAGTAGCGTAGTAAACTTAATGGAATTACCCCTTATTTGGTATGGGGACTACACTAAAAAGTTTGGAAATGAAATAAAAAATTTGCTTATGCTTCTGGGTTTTGTTTGTGCACATTAAGTGGTCACTGCAAGTAATTTGGTGTGTTTACATGAGGTGAATGAGAGTTTCTGAGGTACCCTGTTTTACAGCAGTTGATCTTTGGTTCAAGTAATCTGTACTTTGCAGGGGCTGAGCATGGCCACAAGCAGTAATTACAGTTTCAAAGTCACATCTAGTAATAGTGTATGCAGACAAGCATAGAAAGCTGAATCCTTATTATCAGTGATCTCCTTGATACCAGTATGGTATCTGTGTCTTTGTTCTTGCCTAGTAAGACTGAAGAGGTTGCATTGAAATGTTCTCTTGTTCCTCATGTGACCTTGAGTACAAGAGCAGACAGCTGCAGTTGGCAGTATACATGCTTTAACACTAGGGGCTTTGTCTGTACCAAGTGTTCCTGGGTTGTGTAATGATGTAACATTGGTAGTATGATACTGTGGCTCGGATTAGTTACGAAAGTTGATAAAGTTCCTTCCCTTCCTAAGGCCTGAGCTCTTTTCTCTCCATCTGCCGCTTCTGAGATTGCACTTTCTCTCCTACGTGTGGCTCTTTTCCACCAGTCTGATTTTTTCAGTCTTTCTGCCATCTTAAATCTGGGTTTTGCACTGTACAGAGAACGTACCTTTCTTGAGGGTCCAAATTTTAGTTGTATGAATTCTTGTACTGAAGGATTTAAATTTGCTGACTACTTAGAAATGGAGAAAAAGCTTCTGTAACTCTTTCCATCTTTGTGTAAAGTTTCTGCTGGGAGTGTCTAATGGAAGTGCTTGATTGAAGTCTAAAATAAGTCTACGCGTGAAACAAAAATAAAAAGCTGCTCAACAGGAATAGACTGGAACATAAGTAGATATCGAATGACTTAAGTGAATTGAGAAAACATCTTATGTAAGTCTTTGGTCACTAGCGTGAGTATTTTGGTTTTTATATTATGTCATTATATAAATTCTACCTTAGTAATTCAAATTTCAACTTTAAACTGTGTTTAGTTGTAAGCAGGAAGAAGACTCGAGGCCTACTGGAATGTATTGGTAGCTTTAAAATGCAGGGGTTCTCCTGGTGCTGAGGAAGTTGGATAACTCCTGTGTGTTGAAAAATGCAGCAGCTGTGTGTCTGCTGCTGCAGGAACCAGGAGGTCACTGCCCTTACAGATCTGATTGCATAGTTGGTCCTTAACCATATTCACTTTTTTTAACTCAAAGCACTCTGATGAAACTGGGTCAGTGTAACCACACATGTAGCTACACTGGCAAATCTGAACCAGCTGGAGTGTTTTAGCCAGGGTGAGCTGCAGATGAAATGACATGTCTGACTGCAATGAGCAAGCTGGCCTGAACTGTAATGACTGAGGCCCCTATTCAAATCTGCTAGTTCTTCTTGGCTCCATAGCAAGTTCCTGGGACATGCTAATGCTTTAAAGCAGCTACAGATGACTGCTCAGTGAATGTAAATTAGGGCCTTTTGGGAGAGAGAAACTAAGTAAAAAGAAAACAGGGTCATTCTGTGAGTCCAGTGTTTCATACCCAGAGTAGTGTCCTTCTGGAGGCAGGGCACCTGAGGAGCAGTGTATCTGCAAATCCTGCTGCAAAGCAGCATCCTCAGACACAGCCAGTGCTTTGGTAACTTCAGCAAGATTCAGCAGGACTCTGCTCCTTGGCCTTTATTTGCCATTTGTTTTGATAAGCCTGTGTCATGGTTTAAGTCTATAAACTCACACAGCCGCTCTCTCACTCACTCCCCACTCTTTCTTCCCTCTGCTCCTGGAGGGATGGGAAGGAGAATCGAAAGAATGCAACTCCCACAGGTTGAGATAAGAACAGTTTAGTAACTAAGGTATAACACAAACCACTACTGCTACCACCAATAATAATAAGAGAAAATACAAGGGAAAAGAATGCAATTTCTCACCATCCAATATCAAGCCTGACCACACAGTGCACCCCCACCAGTGCCCCCCCCCGTGCACCCTCACCACCCTTCCGAGTCTCTGCTCTCTGTCTTTACATCCTGGACATGACGTGCTCTGGTATGGAATAACCTCTTTGGTTAGTCTGGGTCAGGTGTCCTGTCTCTCCTTCCTCTCGGCTTCCTCTCCTCCCTGGCAGAGCATGAGACTCACAAAGTCCTTGGCCAGCCTAAACATCACCAAGCAGTAACTGAAAACACTGGTGTTATCAGCGCTGTTCCCAGGCCCAAAATCAAAAACACAGCGCTGCAGCAGCTACCAAGAAGGAGAAAAATGACTGCTACTGCTGAACCCAGGACAGCCTGTAGACGAATGTATTTCCTATTTACTGTTTTTTGTACCAACATGCCTTTTCATCTGGTGATACAGGTGGTATTGGATATCTGTACCAGCACATGCTAATGCTCTAAATGAAGTGTATTTTTGTCTGCACAACTTCATCTCTTGCTTTTATGTGTCCTTGGGATAGAACTTTATATATTTAAATAGCACAAATAACAATTTTTGCAGTTTCTTCCTTGCTTCATTAGCACAAAGAAAATGACCGTTAGTACTGGTGCTTCTTATTGTGCTGAACTGCTTCATTATAAAAGTGATTATGATAGAGGTGGGAATATTTTAATCACTTGTTAAAATTGGATTCATCCTTTGAGGTGAGTGTCAGCTGAAATCTGTCAGTGTGTTGATCTTTGACAGTGAAGAGAGCAACTTGCACTAAATGCTCTGCTTTCTCTTTGAGAAGCATTTTCAAAGCTGGCATCGGTGTGGTTCAGTTTCAGTGCTGAAGCAGAATGCTGTTTGGGTGGTCTCTTCTGCTTCAGTGTTAGCAGCTGGGAGGGATCCTTCCCATACCAGTCATGGATTTTAGGAGTGTTTGCAGAACACAAGGCTGTACTTGAGCTGGGGTAGTAGATGTGAGGATCTGCTCGCTTTCTATACCACAGCTTGAAGTATGAAGGACAACTGTAATTTGGGAGATCTTTGGGGAAGATGGGGAGAAAGCTGGCTTCTGTGCAGGAGTTTATTTTCTGGTTGAGGTGAGGGGGGGAAGGGAAAGAGATTATTCCTAAACCTCGTGTTTAATCCTGCTAAATGCTATGCTCTGATCTTACTGATTAACATTTGAAGGCTATGAAGCTAGGGTATCAGTGATTTGAAACTAGTAGCATATAAACATTTTAATTAACAGGAAAAGAAGGTGGAAAAAAGACTAGTGTTGTGGTGCCTGCTTTGTGGGGAAGGGGTGTACACAAGTATTTTGTTACTCGCTCTGCAGAGTATTGGAAGACGTGTCTTTCCCAACAGAACCTTATGTCCAAAAGACTTGGGACTGCTTTAGTGTTTCTACAGCTTCAGCTCTATACACTTTATAATTGGGAACGTCTTTTGTGTGGTTGACTTTGGGTTTGGCTTGATACAGAGAATAATTTACTCTCTGAGGGTGTGCACTGGTAAGTGGGGAATGGTAGGACCTGTAGCAGCAGCAATAAGCAGGCCTTGGATGCATGAAGTTCTCAGTATGGCAGGAGTAAGAGGAATGGGTACACTGGAAGCACCAAATTTGTGGGGAAAGAGGACTTAGCACAGAACTCTTCAGGCTGCTGTGCTTCTAGTGGTAATAAATGGTTTTGAGAAGAAAATTTCAGAGGTAGTTTTGGCTTAAGCATAGCAATTTTTAGCTAATACAGAAAGTCTCTTCATGGAGTAATCTTCAGCAAAGTGAATATTCTGTGTTTATGTTGTTTAAGGCTTTTGTACTCCTTCTGGTTTGCTTCCTACTTATTAGTGCTTGTACAACTGGTTGTATGACTACTGTAAAGCAAAATGGGGAACATGCTTAAAATACTGTTAAGAGTTGGGTTGTATATTTTAAGATGAATCAATTCTGTGTTCAGGGTGACCGTATGAATGCTATGTAAGCACAGTTTGAGGGGAGCGGGCAGAGCCCAGAGGTACTTGCAGTGTTTACAAGCTCCACGTTTATCTTGTGATACCTCAAACCAAGTGGGACATACATGTAGCCGTGATGACCCCAGGACGTTGCTGTCACTTCAACTATGAAGTTGCTGTAAGTTTTGTACTGCAGCCATCTAGGAGACCAGTTTTGAAACTACAGGTGGGGTATGCACTTGGGATATATCTTAAGTGATGCTCAGCAAGGGCTAGATGCCCCTGTGAAGGGTCGTCCTGTCTTTAGCCTTGTCACTTCCTTTTGTGCTGTATGTCAGTTGTCTAGAGTTGTCAGCTCAGCAAGCTCTCCAGTCCACCAGAACAAATACTCCCATTTTTTCCATCAGATGGATGAGCTGATCTGACTCAAGGGCGGGGGTGTGCAGCAGGGGATGGGGCTGTGGCAGCAGGCTCACCCCTTTCACAGTGCTGCTAAGGCTGCAATTTAAATGACAGCCCACCATTACTGGCTTCTGTGATGGCTGGGCTCTGCAGTACTAAAGATCTTCCTGTGTGAGGAATTACGGACGGTTTTGAAACAAAAATCATCTGAAGCTGAGCCAACGGGGGTGAGGAGAGGTCTTCCCTCCCCCCAAAACATCTGTTCAGTGACCTCTTGCTGTACATGTTTGCTGAGATAGGGACAGAGTCAGGCTGCTCTGCTTGTAGCTGTTTTGACTCCTGCCCGAGCAGTGAGGAAGGAAAGTCCCTGAGGCACAGTGCTGTGTCATCTTGGCCTTTGCCCACGTGCAGTATGGATCTGTACAGGAGAGGCATGTCTGAAGTGCAGTGACAGGAACCGCCAGCACTTGGATCTCTTCCCTTACATTTTCAATGCCTGTTTTAAGCTAGGCTAATGCTTTAAGCCTGCTCTGCTGCTGAAACAAGTGGTTCCACACGTGTCCTCGGCTAGACCTTTTCTCATGCCTGTACAGCACATGTGACAAACACAAGCTCGGAAAGCAGCCTGTGTTATTACTAACTGGCAGAAGATGGAGCGGTTGGTTTTCTAAGTTTGATCGCTTCCTCGATTCATTTTGGTGCATGTGAGTCGTGTGAGGGAGGGAACAGCATGGGAGAGGGAGTGAGAAGCTGGAGGGCAAAAGCTTCTTATGCTGGTTTGGCATTCTGTGGTTTTAGGGTTCAAATGGATCAGTTCAACCATCTCAGCAGCTGCCAAAATGTGTGTTGTCCCTCCCCTCTGTCATGTGTCATCTGTCATCCCTTGCATCAGTTCCACAGTTTTCCCCCTGTGTATTTTGCTTTTTTCTTTCCTTTTTTGCTTCCCTATGTGTGAGCTAACTGAGCTCAGTGAACTGTTGGAAAACTTTCTATGGTGGTGATGGCCCTTTTCTTCCTAGTGGTGTTTTTTGATGGCTCCAGGGAGTAGTTGGGTGGGTAAAGGTACAGATTACCCTGGAGCGGGTGTGGGGGGCTGTATGTATCATCCTCGTCTGAGTACAGCACACACCACTGTGTTTGTGTTCAACTTATTTCTCATTTGACTTCATAACATTGCATCAGTTTGATCCTATCTCTTGTCCATTTTGTTCCCCAAGTATTAGCAGCCAATGAAGGATCTTCCGCTTCCTGTGGCTTTTATTAAAACTCTTCAGAAGAATCCCTGGCACTTCCCCTTGGAGATTTAAGTATTCTGGAGCCTCATGCCAGTGGCTTGTGCTTTGGCTGGTGGCAGGATGCACTGGTTAATGAACTCGGGAACTGGCTTAGCCGGAACTCAGTCCAGCTTTTCTTGTTTTTCTTCTGGGCATCTGTGTGCACCTTTCACAATTTGTTTATTGAATCAGAGCAGGCTTTTTTTACATCCATGTTAGAAATTGTTATGCTGTGATTGCATTAGCACCTGGTCCTTCAGCAATGGTTGTGTCAGGGAGTAACAAAATTAGCAGTAACTGGTACTGTTATTGAGTTCCTGTGTGCTGCTTGAAGCTAACTATTG
Source organism: Amazona ochrocephala (assembly GCA_039720435.1). NCBI lineage: Eukaryota > Metazoa > Chordata > Aves > Psittaciformes > Psittacidae > Amazona > Amazona ochrocephala. Next base: position 37,738,016 of record CM077883.1, on the reverse strand, counting down.
ACCAGAAAGGCCATCAAGTTTAATTTTGAAGGTTTGTATGGTAAGGCTCTTTTATTGTGCTGCTGCTTGATATTAAAAGGGTTAATACTTGTGTTGTGCCACTGAATCTGTTAGCCCTTATGAAATGTTCTGTCCAATGTTTTTAAATTAGTCTTTCAATCTTAAACATTCTATGCCAAGAGTGACTTGCATAAGGTTTAATCTTCAAATGGGTTTGAGGTACCAAAGCACAGAAAACTCGTGTTCATTTACACTCTCCTGAATCTTCTCCTGCTGAATGTTGGGCCCAGCATAAGAATTGAATTCCCACTTGCGCTACTTGCAGTTGAATTCTAAAGGGCTGTCTGGAGAAAGGCAGGAATGAAAGTGCTCTTTCAGCTACAAGTACAGTACTTCAGCAAAATCAAATTTAGCTGTCGTTTTAGGTCAATGGGGGCTTTGTATGTGGAGAGCAAATGCTTCTATACTGGGATGGGGGAGTGCAGTCAAACAGCTGAAATAAGCTTAATTGCAGGTTGAAGCTGAATGAGATACTATCAGGGATTTTTATTTTGTCTTCCTGCCTTGTACATCTTTCTTGTATCTTGAATGCTTTCTCATCCTGAGAGTACCTTATTGCTGTGAACAGAGGACTTGACTGTCGTTTCTGTTGTTAGCTTTGCAAGTCAGGGGTTTGCTTTTGAGATATCAATTTCATATGCTTTGGGGAAATAAAAACAAAATGCAATGCATGTGGGTGTGAGAAGAGAGGAGGATATTTGTATAAAACCAAAATAATGGGAAACTTGTTTGTATTTGGCTTCAAAAACATCTTATGTAAAAGGAAATCTTTTTACTCTGGTGTACTTCTTACTGTGGTTTAATTCTGTAACTTGGTAGTTGGTGAATTGTTCAAACATCTTGAAACCCCTTCATCTCTGGCTTTGCTTTTGAAATATGTACTGATGTTGCTTGAAAGAGTTATGATTTTATTATTATTATTGGTTTTGAATTGGTTTTTCCCATTGGTTTTGAATGAAAGAATTGATACCTTGAGATCCTTGGGTTTCTTAATGAGAAGGGTTGTTTTTTGGTTTTTTTGCTTTCAAAGCTGATACAAAAAAGGGCAACATTGGGGGGTAAATAATGGAAAAATAATTTTTATCTCACTGAGTGACATGTCAATAGCTCATGTACAGGTGAGACCATTTGAGAGCAGTCTCATCTGTACATGAATACTGTTGTGTATGGCCATTTTTTGTCATTTCCTTGTATTAAGGAGGTTTAGAGATCTTTTACAAAGAAAACTAAATCTAAGGATGTTAGGAGTTGCCTTGATATTGATCTCTTATTTCTCTTTTCACTCCAAACTGACGCATGGGAGGTATATGTGCATAGTGTAGTATTTTTGACTGAAAAGGTGATTTTTGTTTTTTCCATGTGAAAAATCATAGTTCAGGTTTTGTGGTGAGCAGTTGTGTTCTTCACTGATGACGTGGTGACTAAACAGTAACTTGTGAATTTGTGTGACTATTGTTAATAATAACTATTACACAGTAAGCATGTGGTACCGTGCTTTTCATTCTGTAGTACTCATTCACAGTATCAGGTGTTCATGGTTCAGGAAGGGTTTGAAATAAATGTCCCACTCCCCTATTTTCCCTTAACTTACTGCTAAAAGCAATACTATTTCCATTATTATTTCCTAAAATTACTTTCCTTTGCAAGCTCTATGTTGACCACAAAATGGTGGGGCTGGAGGGGTCTGTATGTATGGGTCATGTAAGTCATATGGCTGTGTCTGTATTATTGAGCAGATCTTATAGATTTTTATTAGGAAAAGGCATTGAGCTATCCACAAGGCTTCTTTTGTAGATGATCTTTTTTGCTGAACTACAGGAAACTCTGGATATTCAAATGTCAACTATAAAAGAAGGGTATTCTCAGGTTGCTAAATACTGGGTTGTATGTTTCAGTTTCAGGTTTGTAGAAGAAGGGAAAATGGCTCAAGAAACTAACCGTAGCCAAGTGCCTATGCTTTGTTCCACTGGTTGCGGATTTTATGGGAATCCTCGTACGAATGGCATGTGTTCAGTGTGCTACAAAGAGCACCTCCAACGGCAGAACAGTAATGGTAGAATTAGCCCTCCTGGTAAGTAATGCTAACGTATAGCTGTTTGAACAACTCCAAATGACGCAGTAGATGGCAACTTGCTTCCTGATCATGTCCAAATACTAAAAATATAGGAGCATTAGTGCAAACCATTTTATTCTAACATTATGGGATGAGCTTGGATGAAGTGCTTATGATATAATTGTGCTGTGATTAACCTGCTCAGAAGTAGACTCTTGGAAATACTCAGATTAATATGTAAGGTATTAGCAATTTGAAGATATAAAAATGCAGTGAAAATTACTGTACCAACATATTTTTCCTGAAATTACTGACAGCAGAGATAACATTTAGCTTGGGGAATGTTTGTGAAAAGCATTTAAAATACAGGTATTTAATTCCTTCAGTCTGATGCTGAAGGATTAACCTGTAGATGCTTTTTAAGAATAGTTGCCTTTAACTTAAAGGAGAGATCCTTTTTGTTCCTTTTTGCCCAGTGTTCCATGTACTTGTGGTCTTTCCTTCAAAGCAGATTTCCCATTGAAGTAAGTGCTATCCTCCTGCATTCACTCTATGGAAAAAGCTAGAGGGTTCTTACTCCTTTAATGGTAGTGTCCTCAAAGAGGAAACCTTTCTCTGCTCTTTCTCTGTTCACTCCAATGTTTTCAACTTGATGTTCTTCTGGGAGTAAAGAGGGTTAGGGAGTGCTTTGCTGGAGCTGCTAAAATGTCTGTTCTGACTTGGCCGAGTACTGACAGCAAGGAGTCTCAGGGTGCACTTGGAATATCATAGAATCATAGAATGGTTTGGGTTGGAAAGAACTTCAGCATCATCAAGTTCCAACCCCATGCCATGGGCAGGATGCCTCGCTCTAAACCATGTTGCCCAAGGCTCTGTCCAACCTGGCCTTGAACACTGCCAGGGATGGAGCATTTGAAGCAATAGCTTCCATTGAGATCTGGGGATCTAGGTTCTACTTCAGAATGGTTTCTTAGTTGTCATTAGGGTGCTACACTACTGTTTCTCACAGATCCATCTTGGTTTTCCAGCCAAAACACAAGCTTATGTCAGAATACTGCAGTTTGTGTTAAGAAAGCTGTTGCTCGATGCTTTGATTAGCACAAAATAGTAACTATTTGAAAGCTCCACCTTCAAAATTGTGTTATGTAACTTCTGGAGACATGGGGCTGGAACATGATCAGAATATAGTCAAACATAATTACTTCAGTGTCATGGGGGTCAAAGAATAATTGCATAGTATAGCTTCTGTAATCCCAGGAAGTCGTGTAACACATTTACATTAGTGTCTTCCTTCCAGCACCCTCTGTCAGTAGTATAACTGAGTCCCTACCAGTTCAGTGCACAGAAGGCAGCGCCCAGGAAACTCAGTCAACTTTAGAATCTACATCTACTCCATCGACATCCATGCAGCCAAGGTAAGCTGTTTCTCTGTTCTGGGCTTTGAAGTAGACATCTGTATCAGGGTGATTAAATGAACTGTACTGATGCTGCATAATTAAATATTAGGACCTTGACTGGGAAAATGTGTAAGATTTAACTGTTAACTTTAAAGTTAAGGGATCTCACAGTAAATAGTAGCTGATCTGTTAGCTACATCTTGCTACATTCAAATGCAAATTCGACTTCAGAATTTAGCCTCAAATAGAATCATAGAATCATAGAATAGTAAGGCCATGCCAGCCTCATGCTGTTCTACAGAGGCTTGTCTGGCTGGTCTTTTGACTCCACAACATGCAGTTGGCTGTACCTTTACCAAAGGAGAGCTCTTTCCATCTTAGAAATTTGAGGATTTTGTAAAATGGCAGAAAGCTGTTTTCTAGATCTCTCATAAATAAATGTATGATATACAATATGCTAAGCTAGTTGCTTTGCAAGAAGTGGAGTGTACTAGAACAGGGAAAAGAGATATCTGAATCTTACTGTAAGTTGTGCAATGGAGCTGATTTCTGATTAAACAAGCAATTTCCAACTGGATTATTCAAGGAGACATAATGTCCTCTTGTAAATCACTCAGACTTACTAAGTGCTTTTCACTTGCAAAAGCTAAATATTTGTTTATATTTAGGGGCTGCATTTAAGTTTTGGAAATTGGGTGGAAAATGTTAGCTTCCATACTATAGCACACTGCCTTACAGTGACACTCATTCTGACTTTCCTTTAGAAATCACAATATAGTAAAGCACAGGCTGAGGGTGATTTCATCAGTTACTGTTGGCCAATTCTTTTCAGACTGTTTTCTGCTCCTTAGCTTTTTATAGGAGGTGTTATCTCATGCTTGGATCTTGCATATGAACTGAGAGTTAGGTGCCATGCTGGATGCTATTTTGGTCTTGCCATTCTGGGATTTCTGACTGGGGTAGGAAATAGATATGTTACCCTGATACAGCTCTTCTGGTATGTGCAAAAAACAAAACAAAATGATCCAGCTCATTGCACATAGTGAACCATTTACAGTGCCTTGGGTTCTTCTCACACAGTCTTTAATAGCATGAAAGTGAAAAAAAGTATCTCTTTGATCACTAGCTTGATTACTGGTTACAGGAGAAATGAGTGGATGGTTGCTCTTGCACTGATTCTTTTGAAGTGTGAGTTTCACTTCTTTTTTCCCCCAGCATAAAAGCAGGGATTCAACTTCAGTCCCTGGTAATACCTCAGTTATGATACGCTGAGAAAATATCTAGTAAATTGACAATGCCGTTCTGTAGGTGACTGAACTTGCAGTTCAAGATCCACATGCAATTCTTGGCAATTAGTATTTCAACTCCAATGCCTTGGTTGTCTTGTGGATTACTGGTAGGGCTTTGGTTCATGGGCTGCTGGATAATCCAGTTTATTGGATTTGGAGTGAATCTCTAAGTGGACAGGGAGAGACAGATAGGGCAAATGGGGTAGTGCTACCTCTCGCTTGGGACTTCAGTTCTCTCTTGTTCCATAGTAGAGCTGCTGGGTGAACAGTTTGGCTATGAGTGACTGCTAATACTGAACCTCTCTCCCAGAACCATCCGAGGTGTTCATCTGTGAGTTTGCAGCCGTGCTGTGATTTTAGCGGTATAGCTGACAGGGTTGGGAAGTTTGGCCAGCACCACTTCAAACTGTGAAAACCTAAGGAGTTTTGTGTACAGCTGCAGATGCTTTATTACTGGAAACATTGACATGCTGCAATTTTCTTGTTCATATCACTAGAACACCAAAAGTAGCTCCTCTACAATTATCTTGCTGACTTATGTTATAAAAATCCTTGCATACTGAATGTTGCGTTGTTGCTTCTGTGTATGCTTCAGACTACCCCAAAATATTTTTTCCTTTTTATAGTTGAACTGGTTTATTGCATTCAATATTAACATAAAACAAACTTTTTCATCAGTTCAGGTTCTCCAGTACTCTTAGACACTGTGGCATTTTTAAATGGTGACAGAAACAACTTCAGCATGAAAAGCTTTGGCATGCTTTCATTATAAAGACTCTCTAATGTGTTTCTTTCTGGAATACCTGGCATACCTCAGAAATCATGACTTTTTTTTTCTTTTACCCTCCAGCCCTGTGTCAAGTCAGTCGCTCTTAACAGAATCTGTAGCATCATCCCAACCAGATAGTACGGCTGCGGACAAAACAGTACCTGAGACGGAAGATTTGCAAGGTTAGTGCCTAGTTTTCAGAGGCAGAACGTATGAATGATGTTTTTAAAGTCTGACTGTTCTAATATACATCTATTTAAGAGATGACTTAGTCTCAAACCCAAATATTCTGTGAAATCAGAAGGCAGATAAGGATAAACCTTAAAAGGCAAGTCTGAAACTGAAAACTTCTATGTTTAACTGGTGATTTCAGTATCTTCCGTAAGTGTGTTGATTTGGGCTAGAAATGCACATCATTAATCAGTCTAATGTTCTGTCTTTTATGCCACAGCTATTGCATGTAAGTAGAGTTTTGAGTATCTTACTTCTCAGACTAGTCATTTGCAGCAAATATCGCAAGTTTACAACTCCATTTGTGATACAGGGTATTAGGACATAGCTATTACAAGAACAGTGTTAGTATCTTGTATAAGCATAAAATACCTGTAGAAGAACCTTTCACCTATGAACTGTAATGGTGTAATCATTTGGCACACTGACATTCAGTTTAGGAAATAACCAAACCACAAACTGATTGTGTGAAGGAAAATGGCTGAGTGGGTGATTTTAACTGTATTAGCCTAACATCCTTATTGCTGGTACACTGGGGTTTTTTTCCCCCTCTTTTTTTCTTTTTATGTGCAGGCTTGCAGAGCTTAAATGCATGAGTTTTAAAACGTGTTTCTTAAGAAAAGGCTAAAATGTTCAGACTTTAAATCCACAGACATTATAAAAGATATTTAAAAGCAAGTCAGCAAGTATTCTGCCTTCTGCTGACACAGCTAAGGCTTTAGTGGGTAGAGTTATGTTTCTGGAGACTAGTCTAAACATAGGAGTTTGGGTTTTCCACAGATGCAACATATAATTCCACTTTAAAGATGCTAAATATACATTCTTTTATTGTACCTCTGGTATCAAAGTTTGGTTTTTTGGATACCTTTCTGAAGTTGAGCTCACCCTTCTTTTAGGTGGAAGGGAAGAGTAGTTAGTCAGCTGTTGTGCTGAATAAGGCCACCTTTGTCACACAAACAACAGCTTCAAAACTTGGAGAAAATGCTTTAATGCTGCTGCCATTTTGTACTAGCCTTTGAGATGTCAATTGCTGAAAGATGTTTTCTCTTAAAAGGTATATTCTAGCTGTAAGTTCTCATGCCTGCAAATTCTCTTTCTGATGCTGAGAGCTCTTGTTGCCTCAGTTTTGACAGTGCATGTAAGACATGCTCTTAGTATCGATCAGTGATGTCTGGCCTTGCCCAGCTTGAGAGAATAGCAAGTGCTGCTTATGCTTCTGAAGCTCTGTAGATGAGCACAGCAGAGGTAGGTTTGCAAGCTGGATTTTCAGTTGATATACTTCTGAGTAATTCAGGTAAGGCTCTACTGTCATCCCTGTTCTGCAGTAGAGGGAACCTGGGATCTGCTGTATGCCTCATGCAGCAACCCTGCTCCCGTGCAGGCACATCTCTTCCTGCGAACCTCTGGGAAGTAGAACACCTCAGTCAGGCATGTGAATATTGCACTGTAGGTTTACATTGGTACGGATGGGTATATATTGGAGAACATAAAGGCAGCTTCTGTAAGATGATCTTCCTACTAGCTTGTCTTTGTTAGTCTCATGATTCTTAGTCTTCCCTCCAGTGCCTGAATTAGTCTCTCTGTTTACATATGTATCTTGGCTTAGCCGAAAGTTGAAACTCTAGGCTTTAAGATCTACTGTCTTTGCACTGGGAGGTGGGGGGAGTGCTTTGTTTTAAAATCGTATTTTGATGCTTTGTGGTGGCTTGGGCCTTTGAAAAGACTTTTCCCAGCAAGTTTTCAGAGGAGTGTCTTTTATCCATTTGCATAAATCTGTGTTTGTTCTAATTCTCACCTCTGAAGCTAATTCTCCTTGTGAGAAGAAAAGATGGTTTTCTGAACTCAAAAGCTTTGATTTCAGGGGCGTATTCACATTTTACAGTATGTATTTCAAGGCTCAATCTATATCAGGTGTTTAGACTACTCAGCTGTGTCATTTTCTTTGTACCATAGTGATTTCTAAACTAAGAACACCACCACCATGTAATTGCAGTTCTAAATTACAATCTCTATATATAACTCACTGTGGCAGGGTCAGCCTTGTTTCCTGAGGAATTGCTTCTGTGCTATTCCTTAACTGAAAATCAGTGTTTTGCTTTGAAAGTGTAAGTTTGGAAAGGAAAGCTGCTTGTAATGGATGCTAAGTGGATTTCACTGAATTGTTGTCACAGTTTTGCAGCTTTTTTTTTCCCACCTCACATCACTCAGAATTCAGTTCTATTCTGAGCATCTGTCGAACTCATTTTTGCATTGCCTCATGGGCTGTTGTACCTTTTACTCAACTTTAGGGCCCTGTTAGGATTAGCCAGGAAGATTTCCGTATTTGCTAGCCAGGAGATTAACAGGGCCTGCAAGCACGAGAAGAGAGGCTCTTCACTTCTCTAGGATTAATGAGTTTAAAACCATCCAGGTTGGGATTCATGCTTTATTTCAGGGGTGTTTAAAAAAAGGTGCATGAGACTTGCCATGGAAGGCAGGAACAGTCCACCACATACTTTATGGAGCTCTTCCAAATAAGGAATTTAGGGCTGAAAGTATAAATTGTATTAATAGGTGGGTTCTTGGCACTTTTGAATGCTTCGGGGAGCCAAATCAGCTGCTCTGGTTTTTGAACTCCTTGAGAATCAGAGGTCAATATATGAGCATTGCAAAATGCAGTCAGTCTTGTAATATGGTGTGCTTACTATTTTGAAAAATCAAAATATAAACTAAGATTTGAATAGCTAAAAGGTACATGGCTGCTATGACCAAAGTCATCTGTTTCTGTGCTTATCTGGGTTTTTAGTGAGGTAAAACAATTCAGTCATTGCTGACTAAGCTTAAAAAACCTTCATATTAAAACAGTTAAATTGGTACAGAATTTTGTGGAGCTAACCTAGGCCTAGGATGAGTGCTGTTGAACTCAGGGCGTCAACTTCAGTGGATCTTACCAAGGCTAGCTTAGTAGACTGGATTAGAAAGGAACTGATGGATACTCCACATTTTTGTGATAGTACCAGGGGCTTGGAGGTAGAGTATGATTGTGATAGAAACACAGAAAATAGTCTAGGCTATCCTGATTTAGTAGATGAATGCTTCAGGGAGAGAGGGAAACATTAATGAAACAGGTTTAAAACTAAATGCTGTAGGTAGGTGTGCTCTTATTTATTTTGCCTCTTCCCAACACTGGGGATGCTGTATTTTAGGCTTATTTTTACACTTAAGCTGAAGTAATGTTAAGAAGTAGTGACAACCTTAACCTTAACTTCACATTTCATTCTTTTGGATGAGGGGGTATTCTTCTTCATAGGTCTGGTCAGGTTCACTTAAGAGGTGAATGTAGCTGTTCATTCTCTTCCTGTGCAAATGAAGAACCTTTTTCTTTGAGAAGCTCTGCCTAGTAATGCAGGAGTGACAAATGTAAAACATCCAGAGCAGCGAGAGAGGAGAGAGTCTTGCAGCAAATGCTTCCAGGGGTGCAAAGACTGGAGTATGCTTTGTGTTGTTGCTGTTTTCATTGTCATAGTATACTGAAGTTCAAGTAGGGTTGGCACAAGCAAAGCAGTAGCAAAAGCTTCTGCCTTTAGGAGGAAGTCCAGGCTCTGCTTGTTTTGATCAGCTAAGACCATAGTCTGTAAAACAGGGTACTTCTAGTGGCCAGCCCAACTTAGCCCCAGAAAAATGTGTCTCCTGCTGTATTCCTTTTTGGTTAGTTGGCAGCTTGCAGTGGTGCTGCCAGTGCTTCTGTTCTCCAGCTGAAGGCAGAGCTGGGGCTGGGAAAGGGAGGGAATCTGTTCAAGCAAAGCAGGCAGCAGCATCCTGGAATCCAGACAAAGTACAGCAGCGTGGAGTGGCTGCAACATATTTCCTGCAAGATCCAAACTGGGTGATACTGCATTTTACCTGGCTTTTTTTCTATTGCATTCCTCACAGCTGTAGCACTAAACACTGGTAGTTCATCAGCTAAAGATGCCTTAGTGGTGGGATACTTATGATATTATCATACAGGATGTTGATTCAAAATCTTCTATGCCAAACCAAATTGAGATCTAAAATTTATTGTTACTGTAAGATCCAAAGTGACTCATGGCAGCAATAGAAAGAATCTCTGCACTCAGTTCTACAGTGAGCAGCAGCTCTTAAATACTTTTCAACAGTTTTTAATGTGAGAGCCATATGCACAAAGAAGATGTGTGTTTGTATTAAAGACTGGTTATGCAGGGAAGGGTGCCAGTTTTTTCCTAAATTTGGCTAGTTACAGAGGCTTTTAGTAAAACTTACAGTGAGGTAACTGGATTTTGCTACAACAGGAAATGCAAACTTGACAATGTTAACTGCTAAATGCTAATTTATGGCATGAAGCTTTCTTAATGAATCAATGAACATTGCAATGTCTGTTCCATATAACACTACAAGGGTTCATTTGAGTGAATCTTACCACTTCTGTTACATATCTCACATCTTCTAGTCTTTACTGCTTTTGATTCTTGCTTTGCAGACCTTAGCTATTATCTGTCTGCTCAGAAATGTGCCCCTTAACAGCCATTTGAAGCCACTGAACCTTTTTTCTTGCAAGCTACCAATACTTATAAATTTCAGGATGAAGTAAAGCTCTGCTTGTAACATAGATAGGTGATTTTATTTTTTAAAAGGATTTAATGAACCATGTATAATGGTCTTTGCTAGATTAACCCTTGAAATAAACTGTCCAGTCCAGTGAAGTCTTTACTGGTGGTCAGGTATTTTGCTATTTTGCTACCTCTTGATGTTGCTTGGTACAGACTACAACGCATTTTTTTTTTTTCACATTGCAAAAATGAAAAGTGCCTTTTCCTTTTAAAAACAAAATCATCAGCATAGCAGCACAGGAAAAAAGATACCCCAGCAGAACTGTCATGCAGAATAGCAGTCAACTGGTAGAACTAGCACAGAACTGCATCTGACAGTTTCCACCTAACAAAAGTCCAGCTGCACAGAGATGCTTGCAGCCTTTTCCCGACAAATGTCTGGGCTTGTTGTATTTCCTCCTTTACAGTATTGGTTCTATGTCAGCTTCCATTGATGCTCTTCCCAGCTGGAGTTTGCTTTCATTCTTTGCCTCCTTGCTGCAAATATTCCTGGCTTCTGTGTCCCTTACTTGCTGGAGACTGGTCCTGCTATGATCTAGCAATGACTGGTAGGCAGAGATTGGCTCTTTGCCCTTCTTGAAATGAAGTTGGGTTTTTTGGTTTCTATTTCTGTTTTGCAATGTAAGGAATGTGCAAATACTTGAGGAAAACCAGCCAACTTCTATTTATACCTGGGTCATGCAAATACTACCATGACTTGTTTATATTCTCTCACACAGCCTATAACCTGTCTCCTTCAGATGTGAATATTAAAGTAGGTTAAAAGCTATCTTTAGCCAAAGTATCTTTAAAACAAGGCCCCTACCTGCTTCCTTCTGGGTTTCAGGATAGTGCTTCCTCCCTGTAAGTTTGTGTATCTTGAGGTGAGGGTACCTTCCCAGGCAGTGTGAGTAGCCCCTCTGTAGGCTTTTTCCAAGTGTGCAAGAGCAGCAGCAGTGACAGAGTGGCAGAGATTGTTTTGAAATCCTGCATTTTGTGTGGGCCTTGGGAGTGCAGCCTCCAGCAAAAGTAATGTCGATTCAGTATTTGGAACACGGTGTTTTTACTCAACTGGTCCTAATAAATACACTGCTGCTTACTAGCAGATTTTAGGAACTGGACTAGTAACACTGGTAGGGAAACACTTGGGAGTTGGAGTCTCTTCCCAAATCTAACAGCACTTGACTCTTAAACCTGATTCTTTATTATTTTGTTTCATTATGGTATTTTTGTATTGTGAACCTTGAGCATTTAATGAATTCTTTCCTTAAATTTTATTGAAGGTCTTGAAGGAGGGAGCTCATGTACCTGTGCTGAGATTCCATTACACATTAGACATGGAAGCTACAGCAAAATGGTTCACCCCAGAACCTAAACTTGTAAGAGGGGGCTTTAGGTTATCCTGTGATGTAAACAGAGGAAGGGGAGAGAGACATTTTTTTCTGTTGTTCTTACTAACTTACTGTTTAATGTTAGCTTCAGTGTCAGGGAATGCAGAGCCTGCACCTGAAGAACAAGACAAGTCGCTTGACAAACCGAAACAGAAAAAGAATCGTTGCTTCATGTGCAGGAAGAAGGTTGGACTCACTGGTAAGAACTATGAATTCTGCTCTTCTTACACTTGTTTAGGCTTTGGACCTTTGAAAGGTTTTCCCTAAAGGGCAAATAGGGCATGGTTGTCTTGATGGTGATTTGAAATAAAACTTGGCCAAAGGTGCTCTCAGCTGCCTCTTGCTAGATTTAGTCGTGTATGATTTTGTTTGGCAACTTCCTGTCTTGAAGATGAGTTCATAATTCCAAATACTTCCCTTTATGAGTCTGGTTAGCTGAGGAATTGGATGATAGCTTGCTGCCATCCACTAACCAGCTTTGCAGTGGTTCAGTGAAAGGGCCTAAGAAAACTTGAATTCTGTGGGGTGAAGGTTCATAAAGAAAGCAGGAGGTCTGGAGGAATGTTTTGTGCTAGTGTCATGTGATAGGAAGGAATGGGCAAATAAAGTCTTACTGTGATCACTTCAAAAATGTATTTTTTGTGATTCTTATGCTTTCTGCAGCAGAGGCTCTTTGGCTGCTTGACACTGGTGACTGAGATTTATTGCTAGTGAGTGAACACATTCAGGTTTTAAAACAAATTGGTATAATTAAGAATGTTGAAATGTCTAAGCTAATGTTTCTGTCCACAGGGTTCGAGTGTCGATGTGGGAACGTTTACTGTGGTATGCACCGTTATTCAGACGTACACAGTTGCTCTTACAATTACAAAGCCGATGCTGCTGAGAAAATCAGAAAAGAGAATCCTGTAGTTGTTGGGGAAAAGATTCAGAAGATCTGAACTGCTGCTTGTGCTGGAATACAAAAATCCTCTGACCATCTGCAGATTAAATTGACTTGAGCGTTTTTCCTTAGTCATCAGGAACGTAGGGCAGTGTATCTTGCCTAGACCTTTTAATCATGCATGTCATCAGATGAATAGATTTTTTGGGTTTGTTTTTTTTTTTTCCTTCCTGTTTTGGAAATGACTCTGAACATTTATTTTCATTGCAGTTTTCTGTGGCTGAAGACTTAAGTAAATTTTGCAAGTATTATCCTTTAAGATCATTTTAATTTTAGTTGAGTGCAGAGGGCTTTTATAACACACATGGAGAGAACATTTGGAGGGCTGTGCTTTTCCAGGGTAAAACATGCATGCGTTAACTTTGCAGTTTATTTTCTTGTTGTATATAGCTTTTCTCTGCAGCACAATTTCCTTTTTTTGATAATGCCTTGTATGGCACAACTAGTTATCAGTAACTGAATGTATTTTAATCATTATGGCTGCTTCTGGGTTTTTTTTTCCCCATTAACGAGAGGTTATACATGTTTGCATATTAGCTTGTTTGCACCCTCTACCTATTTATGTATGAATCATTTGTAATGAGAGTGTGTGCTGAGATTGTGTGGGGGGGGTTGGTTTTTGTTTGTTTGTTTTTTTTCTGTTTTTTTTTTTTTTTTTTTTTTTTAATTTTATTTTTGTTTTTTAAATTGGGTTTTGTGTGTGTGTGCGTGGGGGAAGGCTGTATGCACTTCACCGACTGCAGGTTTCATTGGGGTTACATCCATCAGTCTGTCTGTACACAAATATGAAGAATGATCTGAAGTACCTGTGCTGTATTTATGTTTATCCACCTCTTAACTTTGATTAAATAAAATTTAAGAAAATTGGAGCCCTCGTGGCTGTCACTGGCATATGTAACCTGGATGTCTCCTGCTTTGTTTTCATGGGGACCTTCCGTCAGTTTTTCCTTTGCTTAGCATTTGTATTCGCAGAGACAATGTATATCCAATGCCAGCTAACTTCTGATTACTTTTTTTGCCTGTAACATATCAGAGAGACCACAGTTTCCAGGAGCTTTCTACCTTGTGCATTGATACACTCTGCCCAGGGCATTCTCTGTGCGTTGTGTCACTTGTGTGCAGAAGCAGGGGTTGTTTGTGACAGTGTACTTAAATTGGGGGCAGATCTACAGGTAAAACAGATGTGGCCTCTGACTAGGCTTGTAGATCTGTGCACATGATTCTGGTCCTAGGAAATACAGCTGTGGGGTTTGTTATATGCTGTCTGACAGTGCTGCACAAATCTCCTTGAAGTTAGGCGAGAGAATGGTTCTTGAGATGGTTTCTCCCATGAGACATCCCTGCGTTTGAGGTTTGCAGTCCATGGACTTCAGTGTTTTGATACTGCCACAACTACCCTCTGCTTGCTTCTTGGTGGATCTACAGGCTTCAAAGTGATCCCCATCTGGGGGTAGGAGGAATTGTCCTTCTACCCTCCTGTTAAGGTGTACTCAGTAAGTTTCTTCCTTCCTGACTGCCTGTTTGGTCAGATGAGGCTGTGCCTCAACCCTTCAACACCCTGGTCATCTGTATGACTCAAAGGTTGAGTGGTTTTATAGTGCCAGCCGGTGCTGCTTATCACCACACGTAATGGTACACTAAAGCAGACCTAATTCCTCTCCAGATGGTACTGATCTGCAGTTGAAATTTCACTTGGTGACTTGCTGCTGCTTTGCAGCATTTGTGAAATAAATGAGATTGCATGGCTTTATTTAAAACATTTAATTTTTAATCAAAGCTGGCTCCATCCTGTAAAATTCAGAATGCTCTTTAAAAGCTATGGCTGGCAATTAGTAGATAAAGCACCACATTTAGCATATAAACACACTGCAGCAGAAGGAGCTTTCTCTATCAGCCAGCTATAGAAAGTAATCTGCAAGACCCAGTAATAAATGAAGTATCTTGTGCTTGCAAAAATGGCTTAACCACAAACTATGAAGCACATGGGGTTTATAGTAAAGGAGGGAATAAATTACTCCTTCCATCAAGTTTCTGTAATGGTCTGCCTCTTCACGGGTCAACGATCCTGTATTTTCTCAGCGTTTGCTGAACTTCCTCTTACACAGCACAGAGCAGGAACGAGCAGCAGCATTGTCTTTCACGGGTATTTCTTGGTTCACTTCCCTCTTTGCTGCTGCTTCCCTCTTCAGTTTGACTCCTTCCTCTTCCCTATTTCTGGTCTCCTTTTTTCCTCAGTGTTCTTTTCTCTCCCCTACAAGCCCTACCCTCCTGTCTGCCTTTCATCTGACAGTGGTACTTCTGGGCCAAGCAGAGAGGAGACACTGTGGATTTTACAATGGGGGGAAACACATCATCATGTCTATATTTTCTTGGTATCTGAGGGACTAAAAGAAGAAAAAAGACAAGAACAGCAACTGCCTTTGGAATTCATATACTCCACCTCATGAAGCAATAACTTTCTGGGCCTTGATTATATAATAGGGAGAATAACAGCGCACAGTTAAGAGGGAACTTGCCTTGCACTGCCTTTGCAGTGCCAACAGTGAGGCAGACAGCCATCAAGCAATTCTCCTTTCAGACCTGTCACTCCCAAAGCAATCTGATAAACCTGCTTTGGCCTGGGTTATGCACATTTCTGAGTTCAGAATACTGAAAGAGCATGTGGCCCTTGTATAGAAGCTTGCATTTAGAAGGGGAAATGCACCTATTCCTGACTTAAGAATTGCGTGTTACCTTTATTTGCTTTGGCTTTGGCTCTGGGTTACCGTGGTGGTTGATCTGCTGCTCAGCCTAGGTAACTAGTGAAGCTTTGTATTTTGTGGCATCAGTCTGAAGATAGCAGATGAAGATTTTAGTTAATACCAGCACGTTTACAGCACTACAAAGCACTTGAGGAAATCTCTCTTCTCGAGATGCACACTGTGCATGTGAAACATGCTTTCAAGATGGTTTTGTTATGGTTTTGGTTTGGTTTGGTTTTGGAATACCCACATCTTCACTGTGTTAAAAACACTTCCAATAGTGGAATGGAGTTGTACTGTAGGTACAGAAGTTTGTGCAAGGCGTTGTTTTTCACATAAGACCCTCTTTCAAACAGCACCACATGAGCTTGTGTCTCTGCAAGTGAAGAGCTGTCACAGATGGGCTGTCATTGATGCTGTTGTGTCATCTTACATGGAGTATTTGCCTGTGCAGCTTGCTGCATTTCTTCTAACAAGTCTTCTAACATTTCTTCTAACAGTCTTCGCTGCCAAAAGAAGTTGAGCGGGAAACCAGTTCCTTGGCTTGGCAGTCACAGGCATCTAACTGTTTTTATTGAAAAGGGGTGGTTTTCACTATTTAGTTCTAATTTCAAAGGTATACCCTCACTGGCTTCTGTTTTTCCTGAATATGGGTGAATTTTACCCTGCAGCTGGGAGCAGGCCAGGGCTGGGAGCACACCAGCCTCCCTGCTCTTTGGGGTTGCATGGATACGCCTGGGTTTGAGCTACCTGCAGCAAAATGGAAGGACTTGGGTGCAGTATTTCAAAACTGAAAAGCGCCCAAAGTGCAGTTTCGGGTGCAAGTTGTGCAACTTCCCGAGGGTTGCTGAGCTCCTGGTGGAAGAGCTGCTCCACGTGGGCAAAATCATCATCGTTCTGGCAGGTGAGCGACCACTTAGAGGATGAATGAGCCGAGATACCCGTGGCTTTAGAGCTTTCTGCAGTGGTGTACCTGGTAGAAGAAGGCCTCAGCTCCGTGTGTGGGTTTCTCAAGGAGGAAAAGGCTGTTTCTCCTCTGGTCTCTAACTTGCAGGGAACAGTTAATGGCTGTTGACTCAGGAAAGCCTCTGGCACTGATTAACTGCTGCCAGAGGGAGCAGGCAGAGGGGTGGGATGGAGGCAGATCAGGGATTGGTTTGGGGCTGGGGATGGAGGGTGGGGTTTGGTGCTTCATGTTGCAACATCTGGAGAGGATCTTCCTCCTAGGAAAGGGTGAGGAGGGGGTCTCCTCCGCGATCAGGGGCCGCTCAGTTGTCAGCATGTCTTTCATCCACGTAGACAAGGACTCAGATTTTCCTCTGCAAAATCTCCCCTATGGCGTTTTCTCCACCAAGGAGGAGGTGAGTAGCCGCAAACTTTGTCCTTGGGGTGTTGCAGTTCCGAGGCTGTGACTAGGAGCAACCAGTGGGGAAGAAAAACTTCCCAGCCTGAGACGCTTTCATGGGCTTCCTGACTTGACAGTAAAACTTCTGTTTTAATGTGGTTGTTTTGATCAAGCATCTTTGAAATTGCATTAAAGAAAGTGTTAATACTTAGGAGGAATATTTTGACTAGTATGTACAGTATTGGGTGGTTTTGGCTTGTGAAACCTTTAAATCTCTGCTGGAGCCATTCACTAAGTAGATGCACAGCACAGTTTGCATGGACTTTTTTGTAACTGAACCCCTCATTTTCTTTGTGGCTGAGTGTAATCACACCATCACCCTAAAAAAGACACATTAGGTGTTGAATTTACTGTTAGTTCTGTAGCACCCAATCCCTCTTACACAACATGGACTGACGTGAGCCTGAATTGAAAACACTGTATTTGCAAGTGAATGTTGTCTGCTGGTCTGGTCACCAGCTCTGGCTGAGGTTGGTGCCTGCAAAAGCATTAATCCAAGGAACAAAATCAGTGTTTCAATTCTGTCTTTGCAGCTGGCCCATTGTAATTTATTAGCAGACGTTTATGCAGTGATGCATTAAACATGTAAAAGTGTGTTGTGTTGAAAGCTGTGCCCAAAGGCTACGGATTGAGCCAGCTTCAGGCTTTGTGGTTTATGATCACACAAGAAAACAGGGTTCAACCTTTCTTCCAATTCCCATTTTCATGAGAACTGAGCCCAGCCGAGCCTCACACCTCTGAGTGCCTGCTGGGATGGAGCCCTGGCAATGTGTCCTGGAGAAAGAGGAAAGAGCCAAGAGCCACGTCCTGGAAGGGAAAAGTGGAGGATTTGTTTATCATTGCTCAAGGAAACTTCATGATTATCTCCTGGGTTCTGCTGTCTCAGCTTATCCGCGCAGGTTTAAAAACAAGAAGCTAAACTGGAAGATTGTGGGTTTTGATGTGGCATTTTCCGAAGATAAGCCCGAGATGGTTCTTTTAATCTCCTCCTAGGGGTATGTGTTGTTATCTAGTGAGTTTGGATTATTCTGCCTTCTCCAGTAGCTGTCCTCTGAAGAAAACATCTTCACTTGAACTTCATGCAAAGACAGGCAAGGACTTATGAAAATGATTTGGGAAAATAGTGTTCTAAAAGTAGCCCAATATTTTAATGATCTCAAGCCAAAGCAGTTCATGTCATTCCTGACTATCCCAGTTACAAATTAACCTGACATGACCTTCAAGTTTTTCTGCAGGAATGTTTGCTGAATAAACACTTACTATCACATTTGGAATCTTGCTTTGAAATTAAAGGTTGAAAAATGGGTTTAATAGCATGGATATTCATAGATGGTTATTCCCTTTATTTGTCTTTATTTGCCTAAGGCCACAAATAATTGCAACTGGTCTCTGAATGCAGCGGCATCTTTATAACCGCATACAGCTGGGGCAGAGCTGCAACGGGACCATCCGTGCTGCTCCCGCGCCGTCACCACTGGCTCCACATGCACTTGGCACTGGCCCTGCTAGAGCTGCGATGGATGAATGGGGTCTTTGTGTCTTAGGTTGCATCTGTGGTGAATGCATCGTGCATGTGGGAAGCTATTTCCGCAGCAAGATCTAGACTAAGTCTGCACTCGAGTCATGGGCTCCTTGCATAGCATGGGATGGGGTTCTGCAGAGCAGCATTATTTGGTGTGGTACAGAAGCAGTATGGCTGAGCAAGATGTGCTGCATTCCTGGTATTGCAGTAGAGTCTGGGTTGCTCTTCATCTTTTGGGGAGGAACTGCAGTGCAGAAATGCCTCTTTCTCTAATTACCTGGCTATAGGGATGAGATCAGTTCTGCCCACAGTGTGTCTGTGCTTCGCTTCCATGCCTGTAGAAGGAGTAGCAGGATTTTCCTACTCACATCAAAAGGACATGGAACTGTTCGAACAAGTCCAGAGGAGGCCATGAGGATGATTGGGACTGGAGCACTTCCCGTATGAAGATAGGCTGAGAAAGTTGGGGCTGTTCAGCCTGGAGAAGAGAAGGCTGCGTGGAGACCTCATAGCAGCCTTCCAATACCTGAAGGGGGCCTATAGGGATGCTGGGGAGGGACTCTTCATTAGGGACTGTGGTGAGAGGACAAGGGGTAATGGGTTTAAACTTAAACAGGGGAAGTTTAGATTGGATATGAGGAAGAAGTTCTTTCGTGTGAGGGTGGTGAGGCACTGGAATGGGTTGCCCAGGGAAGTTGTGAATGCTCCATCCCTGACGGTGTTCAAGGCTGGGTTGGGCATAGCCTTGGATGGCATGGTTTAGTGGGAGGTGTCCCTGCCCATGGCAGGGGGTTGGAACTGGATGATCTTAAAGTCCTTTCCAACCTTAACTTCTATGATTCTGTGATTCTACTTCACAGGGTATTTCAGGTGTATGGGCTTATTATTAATGCTGCTCATTAATGAGGGGTGGGAAAATACTCCTGGGGGAATGGGAGCAGGGAGAGAAACCTCTGCTGGTTGTTCTGGCCTTCCCCCAAAAAGTGGGCATAAGGAGAGAGCTTTTTCCCACCTCTTTGCAAGGAGTCTGCAGTGATGCTCTGCTTCTGAGTCTTAATGCTTTTCAGCAGCCATTCTCATCAGGTAGCTTTTGATGGTCAATTGCTGTGATATCAGGCCCTTGTCCCTGATGGATTAAACTTTCTGTGGTCACTGTCTTGCCCCGTGCCGTCTTTGGAGGTTTTGTGGGTACAGGCACAAACTCTTTTTCTCTTCCCCTGCTCCTCTCACTGGTTTTCAGCCTAGGCACAGGCTCGGGGTAGCGATTGGAGACCAGATTCTGGATCTCAGCGTCATTAAACATCTGTTCAATGGACCAGCTCTTGCCAAACACCAGCATGTCTTTGACCAGGTATTTATGTCTGTTGTTCTAATTTCCAACTTGTGGTGGGATGATCAGCATGAACTGGAAATGTGTCATCGGGGCTCTGCTGCAGGGAAACTCATCACATTGTGATAAGTGAGGACAGCAGAGGCATTGGGGGTCCAAAGAATGTGTTTTCTGAAAGTCTCATCAGTCTTTGGCAATGCAGGGGTCTGACACAAAGCCTGACCGTCAGTTTGTTGTGATGCTTGTTGAAGGCACCGCTTGCGCCTTCAACCTTTCATGGCAAGGAGTCAGATGGGATTTTAATGACAGGGAGATTGGTTAAGGGTAAAGTTAAATACAGAT
Source organism: Amazona ochrocephala (assembly GCA_039720435.1). NCBI lineage: Eukaryota > Metazoa > Chordata > Aves > Psittaciformes > Psittacidae > Amazona > Amazona ochrocephala. The sequence continues at coordinate 37,717,957 of CM077883.1, read as the reverse complement.
GACCTCTGGTTGCTGCTAGGTGAGATAGCAAAGCTGCTGAGGTCTGACGTAGTGTGCTAGGAGGGGTATGATGCAGGCATGCAGCAGGTCCTGCTTCATAGGACTGGTGGTGGGAAGGGCGCAGTGCAGGCGGTTGTGAACAGGGAGGATGGGCAATCTGTGCAACCACCACCACATAACCCAGCCCACAGGCATCCAATCCCGGGACGAAAGCAGCGGACATCATCTTCTATGCATGTGAAGCTTAAGCAGAATGTGGTCATTTACGCGGCGCCTCTCTGTTGCCTGTCAGCCGACCCTGAACACCTTCATGGGGCTGGGCCATGCGGCATGGACGGAGGCGAGGGCTCTCCTCCAGAGGCTGCTGTCGGCCGGAGAGCCAATCCTGAGGGACAACGCGGAGCTGCGGAGGAGGTGAGGGAGCGGGGGGGGGCCTGCAGGGCACGGTGACCTCTCAGCTCTGCCCTGTATTGCCCAGAGCATGTGGTGATCCAAGGCACCAACATCCAAGGTCCAAATGTGGTCACCTGCCCCCTACAAGGGGATTAACTGAGGTTTGAGCACACTGAGAGCTTCCCCTTTAATTACATCTGTGATTAATCCTTCAAGTGCCCACAGATCCAGGGTGTCACCTGGGAAGGGGTGGGAACAGGCTGGCTCCCTGACCGCATCCCTTCCACCATGGCCGTTGAGGGAGAAATAGCTGCAAGGGGTCTTCCACCTCTCCCACCTTCTCCACCACTGATCCGCCTGGAGCATCACCTGGCATAGGGAGACACCCCAGTTACTCCTCAGAAACCGCCTGTCTTGGCTAAAACCAAATCTGTTTCACAAATTGGCCTCAGATATGGGGCAATGCGCTGGTGTAGGGGTGGGAGAGAGGAAAGCTGTGCTCTGCTCTGCTGTGCTGATGGGAAACTTGTGTGTCCATTGATCACACACCTTGTTTGTCTGGAGTGATGCTCTGAGCGCTGCAAGCACTCCCCTAGCAGCAAGCAGGAGTGGTTCCTCCCTGTCTTGCTGGGACGATGTGGGCACTCATGCAGGAGAGGGGTAAATCCTCTGTTTGATGCAGGGATCTTCCCTGAGCAGACCCAGCAGTTTGAATCAGGCACCTGAGAGCCACGTCCCATAAAGTCATCCTTTTCATGCTGCAGTGACCTGCTCAGCTGTGTGCATGGCATGTCCCTGCACACCTTGGGATGCCAGCCAGATTGCCCCAAGCATGCCTTCCTCCCCTTTTGTACCCTGATGGATGCTCCTTGGGTCGCAAACATCCCAGTAACAGCAGTTTTCTGCAGGTTCTTTTTTGCTGCCAGACTTTGCAAACTCAATTAAGGCAGGAGCAAGGAGAAAGAGCAGCCTCTTACATGCTCATAAACCTCTTTCGGGTGGGAGCTGCAGGTTTTCTGAGAGCTGAAATCATTGTTTTCCATTTCAGAGCATTTGTACCTCAAGCTTCTGCGACGATGCATCTGCCAGCCCACATCGGTGAGTCTCTGCAGCTCAGGGCTGCTCCGTGCTGCCCTTTGCTCCCACCTAGAGAAGCTGCTTTAGTTCCAGCTTGCTCAGACAGACAGATCGTTGCTGTGACAGGGAATTGGCTTTGCAGGAGCCTGAAGTATATTCTTGTATGTAATGAAAGGTAGGTGCCGTCTGTGGCAGAAGAATGAAAGCCTGGGGAAGTTCAATAGCAACCAGAAAATTCCTGGATGCAGTTTTCACTAAATCAAGTCGCCTGATGCTCCATAACTCTAGTCATCAGAGTGGCGTCACCAAAGGTCTCTGTGACTAGAGGGAAGGAGGAAGCACTTGTTCAGTTTCCAATATTTTCCCCATTTGCCATCAGAAAATAACTCAGATTTCCAAAGCTTTGCAAGGCTCTGACATAGCTTCACAGACAAACATGAGGCTCCACTCCCAGACTATCACTCTGCGTCTCATGTCATGCCTCCATTCCCATGGACCGTGGACTCTGTGGAGTGAATGTATCCATATAGCTACATAAACATTTCCCTGTTTTTAACAGAAATGTATGTTTGGACCCAAACCAACTTGATCAAAATCACTCGAGGGCTGTGACCTCCACAGGAGCAGAGATGTGACCTTGGCCATTTCCCAGCCCAGCTCTGTTCCCACCTGGCTTTGTGGGGCACAGCTCTGATCTGGGACAAAGTCCACGCAGGCCCAAAGGAGCTGTGATGGGTTTCCATAGACACGATGGCTTCCTGAAAACAGTTTCAGGTCAAATTGTCAAAACATGGCTGGCTTCTCGCGCTTGCGAGCACTGTGAATGGGAGAGCTGCTCTGGCAGCGTGGCATCGGCCGGGCCATGCAGCCACAATTATTTATAGCAGCCTTCCAATACCTAAAGGGGCCTACAGGAAATCTGGGGAGGGACTTTATAGGTCACGTAGTGACAGGACAAGGGGGAACGGCTTTAAACTGACAGAGAGGAGATTGAGATGAGGTATTAGGAAGAAGAAGCTCTTTACTATGAGGGTGCTGAGGCACTGGCACAGGTTGCCCAGAGAAGTTGTGGCTGCCCCATCCGCGGCAGTGCTCAAGACCAGGCTGGACGGGGCTTGGAGCAGCCTGCTCTAGCAGAAGGTGTCCCTGCCCATGGCAGGGGTTGGGACTGGATGAGCTGTAAGGTCTCTTCCAACCCAAACCATTCCATGATTTAGATTTCTGCTGCATTTACGTTCAGCTCTGTGCTGTGCATGGTTCGTGCTTGTCCCGCAGGCACTGGCTGTAGCCTCTGCAGGGGCTGCAGGATAACTTCATAATCTTGCAAAACAGCCTAACGCAGCGCAACTGCCCCCGCCCAAGCGCAGTTTTCCCCGCAGCCGCTGTATTCCGTCGGCCTGCGGTGGGACGCTGTTTGCCGGGATGGCGGCAGAGGGCAGCAGATGTCCTGAGAACGAGCCGGCTCCCTCCCGGGTACCGCTGGCAGGGAGCGCCGGGAGCGGCTCCCTCCGGAAACGGGCTGGCGCTTGATGCCCTTGCGCCTTTCCCCCTTGTCTCTACTGGAAACGTCAACAAAAAGGCCAGCTTTGTATTCAGAATCTATCGGTGAACTGTTAATGGCCTCCTTTACGCTCTTAATTACATCCCTCTGCTAGTAATGTTAAGTATTGCTGCATGCTTGGTGCTCTCGCTGTCTCCTTTTCTCCAGCAGTGTACAATGTGCTTTAGCCCCACCAGGTGAGGGGCTTTCCTACCATTGATCCCTATTTTGTGGGTTTCTTTTCATGCAGGAGATTACACTGACTTCTATTCTTCACGCCAGCATGCCACAAACGTTGGGATCATGTTCAGGGGGAAGGAGAACGCTTTGATGCCTAACTGGTGGGTCCTTCAGGTTTTCCTCTGGTACAGCATTATTTTGCATGCTTATCTGTACATATATAGGACTTTTTAAAGATCTGAGTAGTCTTTCAGGAAAATACCAGTTTCGGTTCATAGCAGATGAGAATCTGTGCTGCCAAGAATTTGATACTAGACCTGAAAACCACATTTCCCCAGGCTTAGCTGAGTCTGCACTGCATTTCATTGCGGCAGCCACACCAATTACGATGCAGCTGTCTGGTACAAAGGCAGATTTGCCCAAGAAATTAGTTTTACTGAGTGACAAGAAAGCTGGGTTTAAGCTTCGAGGAATTAAGTGGAGCAGTGGCACAGAAGTGCAGTAAAACCGCTACATGGTTTTGGATTATAGTTCTCTTGCATCTTTATATCACAGCAAGTAAGGTGCAAATGTCTGTGCCCATCTATGCAGAGCTCTCTGCTCGCACCCCGATGGTGTTTCCACCCCAAATTACTGCTGGTGGTGGCAATGGTTACACAGCTGACCCATGCTCTGTGATGCTCTTTCACAAGGCTGCACTTACCTGTTGGTTATCACGGCCGGGCATCGTCCATTGTGGTGTCTGGGACGCCCATCCGGAGACCTGTGGGGCAAATGCGACCTGACAATGGTGAGTCCATGAGAGGCTTTTAATGGGCTTCTTGTTATTTTATCTTTTATTTTTCCTCCACATCACAGACTAGTGGAGAGGAAGGGCCTGGGGTGCCTTGTCTGAAGCTCATCCTGGGGTCAGGGCAAAGGAAAGCCCTGAGTTAAGTCCATCTTCAGTGAAGTCCACAGCTGCTCTGTTTCTTCTGGCTGATACTTTCATTTCCTTACCTACCTCCCTGTCTTAAAGTACTTTTTCTCCTACCCACAGATAAACCTCCAGTGTTTGGTGCGTGTAAGCGTCTGGATATCGAGTTAGAAATGGTAAGATGAGGTATTTCCATACCATTGGTTTTTCGTAGCATTGAAAAACATTAAAGTAGAAACAGGGAAGAAAAGGAAGGTTTAGTTTCTTCTAAAATTGGTGTCACATAAGGTCCATTCCTGTGTTTCCCTTTGAGCATCCTGTGCAGCAGGTAATAAAGGATTTCTATGGGGGAAACTTTCCCTTCTGACGAGTTGCAGGGTGCATTAGCTCACCGAGTGGTTTGCTAACGCTGCTTTTGGGCTGGAAACGGCTCGTCCGGACAAATCTGGGCACTGCTGCAGCGCTCTGGGAGCAGGCAGGAGTAATTCATTTCATCAGACGCCGCAGCCTGTTGAGTGGTTATCTGCTGCCTCCACACTGCAGCCAGGATCTTTTAATGGACTCTGGGGGGTTTGGCAGTGCAGGCTGCCTGTGCCTTGAGTCCACAGCAGAGGAAGCTGAGAGTTCTTGGGCACGTGATTCAAATTCCTCATCCTTCTGCATGGAAAGATGAAACCTGTGTTGTAACAAAACATCCTTGGAAGTGTGTCTTCTTACGGCTTAGTGTGGTCCAGAAGTTTTATAGGGTTGTTTGTTGTGATTTATATGATTTATATGATTTTTATATGATTTATTCCTCATATCTCTCCTTAAAAAATAAGTGGAAGCAGTCTAATATTAAGGGAAATGATACTAAAAATGAAGTGAAAGCCTTTAATGCTGTATGCTTTGCAGGTCAATGCCATGAAGGGAGAGGCAGTCCCATCAAGTGGGGTACATGAGGTGTTTCCATACCTCTGCTTTGCAGCCTGAGTTTTACTGCTGGCTGCTGTGAACGGTGATTCAGATTGATGGAAGTTTTGGAATCAAAAACTTCCATATTGTTGGCAGAAAGAGACAACTGAGATTCCCTGCAGAATTCTCTGCCACATGCTCAGGCTGTACCTTTTCTAAGGGAGCAAGTACAGACACCCAGTTCATGACCTGTTGTACCCAGTGGGCACATTTCTCTACCTGCCTCCTGTTCCCCACTGTCGTGACAAGCCCTAGCACATTCAGCATGCCCTCAGATGACTCTAATCTTTCCTGTTCAATGTCTGCAGCAAACAGAGTAATTTCAGTGGGCAAACCTGTTCTGCATCCGGATTGTAATTAGGAGGGACCATTTTTGCTCCTGTGTTTTGACAATGCCGTGACCTTGTATAATGACTATCTCTTAGCAACACAGTGCTCTTAAGTGTTTCAAGCCTGCCAGCTGCATGGAGGGGAAGAAAAAGAGTTTTCATAGAATCGTAAAATGGTTTGGGTTGGAAGGGACCTTAAAGCTCATCCAGTTCCAACCCCGTGCCATGGATGGGGACACCTTCCAGTAGACCAGGCAGCTCCAAGCCCCATTCAACCTGGCTTTGGACACTGCCAGGGATGGGGCAGCCACGACTAATTGTGTATGGTAAATGATGCCTTTACCCATCTTGCCTCTGTTGCTTGTGCCTGCAACCCTCTGTGCAGTAAAGAGTTTTAGCTCCAAAACCTTCCTTAATCAGTATTTTGCTTTTCAATTTCAGGCGTTCTTTGTAGGTCCTGGAAACAAGTTTGGGGAGCCGATTCCGATCAGCAGAGCCCAGGAGCACATCTTTGGGATGGTCCTCATGAATGACTGGAGTGGTAACTGGTGCTGCAGGAATCTGCCTGGAGAGGGGGTTACAGTGTCACGGGAAAACTTAGATAGGGATGAGTGATGTATTTTAGCAGCAGAATAGTGATCACTGGAAACACTGGGTATAGCTGAAAGGGATGAACATGAAATGCTGTCTGCATGTCTCAGGCTCTGCCTCAATCCATCTTAGATCAATCAGAGAACTAGCAAATGCTGCCTAATGAAGATTTATTTACTTATGAAAGGGCTAATACCAGTCTAGTTTCTTCTGGGCAGGGATGGATCAGCCCTAAGCATGGTGATTCCAACAGAAGATTGATTCCAGTGCCAGGAGTAGGAAAAGGATTTGGCAATTGCAAATCCCTTGGTCTCTGCATAGATTTAACTAGTTGAAATTGGCCCTATGACTGGCACGGACCATTAGCTGGGTGTAAATCATTAACTGAACTGGGGATGAAAATAGTGGTTATATGGGGATGGCCTGACTCATTTTAATTATTGCTAATCTAGTTGGTCTAAGAAAATTGTTTTGAGGGTCTGAAAGGAGTGGATATAAACCAGGATTGGGGCCCAATGGCTAGAAAATGGTGGCGATAACATTTGCAGTCCACGTTATTCTTTCGCAGGTACTCCTAGGGTATGTTTAACAGCATTGCTTTGAATTTTCTCTTCCCAGCTCGTGACATCCAGAAATGGGAATATGTTCCTCTGGGTCCGTTCCTGGGCAAGAGCTTTGGCACCACCATCTCCCCTTGGGTTGTTACCATGGAAGCTCTCATGCCATTCGTGTTGCCAAACCCTGTCCAGGTTAGCAAAATAAAGGGTTGAAATAAAGGAAAAGCAGTGCTAGAAAAATCTCTGCACAACTGATAGGTCCCATCAAGAGAAATCACTGAGCTGTATCAATGCCAAGCACTTTCTTCATAGAGTTTGCAAGTGTGACCCTGCTTCCAGACATACAAAGGCACGCTGAGCCCTTCAGTTCAAATGCTCATTCATGTCACTGGTGCTGGCACAGGGTGCCCTGAGCTGTCATCCTGCCTGCTTGAGCAGGGCAGAAAAATCATCTCCGTTAAAGTACCTGAGAATAAACTGATCTGAGAGCTTCTTGTTAGCGTTCGGTAGCACTTTAGCATCCAGCAAGCAGTGGAGAGAGAGTGGACTCAAGCCAAAACACTTTGTTCAAGGATTTCCAGATGTCTGCATTGTGTAGATGTTTAGTTAAGATTGAAAAAGATAATAAAGCCTTGCAGAGAACTCACCATCTTCTCCGTGCAGGCGCAGAGCAAAGGTGTGTTAGCACTGTGTTTGTTTTGGATTAGCATCCACGTCACAATGATGGAGAAGGCTTTTGGAGCCAAAGTGCAGAAAAAGGAATTGGATTCAATAGAATCCATCTGTTCAGAAGGGTCTTTAAAAGTGTGTGCATGAAGCCAATAATCTGAGCAGTAACAATGGTGAAGTAAATGGGGTGTGCAGTGCAGTTTGGTTAAACAACAAGTCATTGGGATGACTTATGGAATTTTTCCTTTGTTTGCTGATACCTTTTTATTTGCTTTTAGGATCCCAAGCCACTGCCCTACCTTCAGGATAAAGAACCCTACACTTTCGACATCAAGCTCTTTGTTACTATTAAAGGTACGGCAATGCTGAGTGGGTTATGAAGGTGAAATTGCCATTTAAGGGTTGCTGAATCACCACGTATTTCAGACAATTTGCTCTTGGCTCTGTAGTGTTCTGTTTCCATCTGTGCACAGATTGCCTCTGTCAGAGAAAGAGGCAAAGCTCTCCTCCCCATTTGCCATGCAGCAATGTGCTGAGAAGAGAATCATAGAATGCCTCCCAGGTGATCAGCTCATGATGGGGAGTGTCCCTGTGGGCTTTGCCTGCATGGGCAGGGGTAAGCAGGGCATGGGAAGAGCAGAGGTGTGTGGGATTCAGATGTTTACCCAGCTCATGGCCCTGCTGACCAGTAGGTACAGGTATTGCTCTTGTGGTAGAGCAGAGGAGGAAATGGGCAGCTTGGTGTTACCCCAGTACCATCTGCACGCTTGTTTTCTATGAAATGCTAGCCTTGCTATCAATAGAAAATGTCATGTCTTGTTTCTTGCTAGGGATCACAATGATAAATCTCCATCCATCTGTAAAATAAAGACTCCAACATCGTTCATCCAACACAAACAAATTGCTTCTCTGTTCCTTATTTTGTATTTTCTGCAGCAGAAGGAATGAGCACACCAGCTACTATATGCAGATCCAATTTCAAGGTAAGACTCCAGCATCTTTTATTTGCTTGAAATCTTGCTGATGCCATCAGCTCCAGCCTGAGGCAATTTCCAACACTGATTTTCGCATTAGCTGAAGATCACACCTGGTGCATGTGTGCATCGGGGATGGAGGGAAAAGAGTGGAGGATGGTGATAGTTCACCCCTGCTGAGATGGAAACACCTGAGTGGGCAGCTCTTTCTGCTGCTTGTTTTATGGGGCTTGGAGCATCATCCCAAGTTGCATGCTCATATAGCAGGGAGAGCTGAAAGTGAAGGACTGGTAGGCAAAGGGAATGTGGGGGCTCTGCCTTTACAGTCTGTTTGAAGCCAGGAGGTATATGTACCAGCTGCAGGATTTCTCAGTCAATTTTATATTCACATTTGGTTCTTTGCATAGCAATTACCTTAATCAGTAAATCAGTAGTCAGCAAGTCGGTAATAAGGAGATTTTCCTATACAGCCATTAAAATACTGGATTTAATAATGGATCCTGGGTCAGTAGTGCTGGCCTTAAAGAGGAAGAAGGGGGGGAGAAATTACATGCAATTGAAAGAAAAGAATTTTTAAGGGACCAAACTGCATGTTAAAATATGTGGTTTGTATGCACATAGCAGCCTCCTGATCATCATTTAGAAAGCAATCAGCCAGGGTACAGTAACTACTGAGAGTTCCTGATTAAAGAAGAGAACTCTTCTATAGGGACAGTCTTACCAGCATCATCCTGAGAATGCAATGTGTTCTGCACAGCCTAATGGCATGGCAGAGAGGTTTGTCCTTCCCTGTTCAGCCTCCTCTTCCTCCTTACTCCAGCACATGTACTGGACTATGAAGCAGCAGCTAGTTCATCATTCAGTCAATGGGTGCAACCTCAGACCTGGAGATCTTCTGGCCTCTGGCACAATCAGTGGACCCGTGAGTGTTTAAATAATGACAGTCCCTGAGAACTGGTCAGCAACCCAGAACAGAGTGAGTGGGGTTTGGGTCTAAGTCCTGTTTGATGAAAATCTCTGCAGTTCTTTCCCAGGCTGCTGCTTTAGTAGCCCCAAAATCGCACTGAAAAGTGGTGGGTCTTTCACTGGTTTTGGGTTTTAATCTTTCCTGCCCTCCTTTCCCTTAGAACAATTTTACTACAGATGCAAATTAATTTCTGTGCACAAGCATCCCCATGGCCCATTTGCGCTCTGTGGAACACAGCTTTTTGATTTCTGAGAAGACGGTAAAAGGCGCATGGGTGTAACTTCTAGTTTCTCTAGCATAACTTCACTAGCTCTAATTCCCCTTGAACTGCCATGGCGACAGTTGTTGCAGTACGTGGGTAACTTGCATCCTCTGAAACATGAGCTATAAATCCTGTTCGTTCTGTCTGAAATACATCCTCAGGTAAGTTGCTTCCGAGCTGGGATACCTGCGCTTCCGTTTTGAGCATTTCTGAAGTGCTTTTTGCTTCCTTTAAACTATTGTGCTACAGATTGACATTAAGACTTGCAAACACTCACAGCTGTGCTCGTCTGGAGAACAAATGTAATTAAAAATCCAAAATGTGACTATATAAAAGCACTGGATTTGTAGAAAAGCCCTCATTTTGTGTCCTTTTGTTTCTGCAGCAGACCCAAACTACTTCTACAGGGTTTAGCACTATGTCAAACGCATAGCTGTAAGCATGACAGCTTATAGCGAGCAAGCAATTAAAGTGCAAAAGTAGGAAAACAAGCCTACCTATCCATGAATTAAACCAACAGCAAAACTCTGGTCTGTAGAGCCAATGTGTGTCTCCTTCCAGCAGCAAGTAGCTTAACAGCAGGACAGACACTAAAAAGCTGTTTGTTTGTTTCCGAACTCTTGCTGCAGGAGCCAGAGAGCTTTGGCTCCATGCTGGAGCTGTCCTGGAATGGAACAAAAGAAATCCCTCTTGGCAGTGGGCAGTCTCGTAAATTCCTGCAGGATGGAGATGAAATCATTCTGACAGGTAACGGCTGAACAACTGCTCTCACACCGCAGCAAGGACACGTTCCCATAGATTAATGCCAGTAGCGGGGAGATCGGCTGTTCTGTACATACCTGCCACACAAGCGCAGTTGTTTCTAACTCCTTTCCTGTCAGGAACAGCCTGTCAGGAGTCAAAATCAGGTGGATAGCAATTTCCCTGCCACAAATGCTGTCTGAACTAGATTATTTGCTTTGCTAAGTACTTAAGGATCCTGCTATGCCTGTGTGTGAGTGCTAACGGGATGATGGAGGTACATTTGCCACTATGGGCAATAATATCCTGGGACTAGAAGTAGTTGATGTGCTGTTGCTGTTACAGTCCAAGTTCGCATGTGGCACATGTCTGGCAGCCTATGCAATAGCTTTGAAAACCATGTTTCTGCCATGGTGCTGCCAGTTTTTCAGGGGAAGATGATGAGACAACTGGAGATTGAGATGTGCTGGAGAGAGCTGTAGAGGATGAAACTGAGGAGTCCCCAACACCTCTAACATCCTTTAGCATCCCTACCCACTGAGGGACTACTCATGCTGCAACAAGTAGGCATCTGATGCTTCTCTTCATAGGCTCCTTATGTATTTAGTGCAGAGACAATCCTTCAGCAACTCAAAGTACCACATGCCTTCCAGAGCTGCAGCTCTCTCTTCAGTAACTATGCCAGGAGCCCCAAATTAGTGTGCAGTTACGTATTATGATCGTCCCTTTGGAGTCATATGCTGACACCTCACTGGCGATGAGCACCTAGTAGTTTGGGAGCTGCTAGCATAAGGTGGCAAACTAAGGCCCAAATGGGACTAGACCATGACATATGTTGTTCTTCATGTCCTGAACAAGCTATGTTACTTAAATAAATACTTAAATCCTGAATGTCTTTAATCTTTAAAGATAGGATGACGGTGGTGGTGTTAATGTGGACGAAGGCACGGTTGCCGCAGTGGGACAGTCTTATGTTCTTCAGTCTCCTGTGCTATTTCACACTAGCAGCAGTTTGTGATTGTAGTGATCAGGGCATCGGGCCATTCACAAGAGGCAGGTGCTGCTGGGGCTGTCTGATGGGGCAGTTTTGGGATCTGCTCCTATTTGGTAATGTATGATGGGTCTAGCATCTTAAAGCACCCTTGAGGCAGGGCCACAGCTATTGCATACCCTCCCGAGGCAGCACCATTATCTCTTGCCAAATGCCCAACCCATAATTTCTAGTCTCCTATTTCAACTGTGTGTTCTCGTTGCCCTTGTGGGAGCTATTTCAGAGCCCTAACACATAAAATGAGAGAAATGTATTTTTCCCAAGAAGTGAATCTCAGAAGGGAGCATTGGGAGGGAAAGGTTGTTGATGATCTGCTGCAGCCGGCTGCAAACATCTCTCTGGAGCTCCTTGGCACTCTGCTGTGCTGGCAGCACAGGGCTTGCTTTTTTAAATGTGCTGCTCCTTGGTACGGCTCTAAATCGTAGTTGACAGCAAGGATAACTAAACTGGGCTGAAATAATAAGCTGGCACTCAAAGGAAAGCTGACGCTCAAAGGAAAGCTGGCAATGAAACCTAATGAAACAAATGGAAATTGAGCTGAGCCTTAGAGCAAGTGTCTTGCTCCAGTGTTGCTTACAAATGGGGATTACCCGGCAGATACTGAGGTGGTGTCTGTGGGCTGTTACTCAAGCACTTAGAGACACTGCTGTCCTTGGAAACACTTCATTTCAGCCTGGCTGTGAGAGCTGCGTGGTTGGTTAGTGCTGGCAGGGTCTGTCCTCATGCTGCAATAACTTTGGCTGCTCTGTGGCCTGAGCCACCCATCCTCTTCCTTGGAGGAGGTTTCCACTGATCCGTGCTAAGGGTGGGAACTGGAGCGAAGGTCTGTTCTGTTCAGCTCCCTCTTGGCTTCTGAAAGGCAGCTGGTTTTTATCACAAACAGGGATGATGATGTATTCCATTATTTCAGGAAAGTCCATCTCTAACTGTGAAAATCAGTCCTTAAAATACAGCACATTCCACTTGTGTCCTTCCTCTGATCTGATATTGTGGTGGAGAGCTACAGTAGGTCTCCTCAGCTGTTTCTTCCCAGAATAGTCTTCCCAGATGGATCAGAAGCCCCTGGCTTTGTCCCCTCCTCTCCCTCACCTGCTGCTTTACTAGTGGATGCTCTTTCTGGAGCAGCTCAGCTGGCCCATGGCAACAAGAGGCACTGCAGCATCTCCATCCAAATGTCACCCCTCCCATCACGCAGGAGTAGGGAGAAATTGAATCATCCTGTAGTTAGAGATGTTGTCACAGTCTGGTAAGTTCAGCAACAGTCAGCAGATCTTCAGTGCCTGTTTATGTAATAGAGGATAAATGAGTATTTTGAGACACATGCCGAGTTCCTCATGGAACTAAACTACTTGTTTTTAGCAAGTGAAACAGGTTCTGTAAGGGCAGGTCCTGCTCTTTGCGGGGGTTTAATGATCGTCTTTCTGGCCATAAGCATCTTGATCTCCCGGGAGCAGTCCTAATGCTGCAGAAACAGAATCCAGATTTACTTGATTAATTGCAAGGCTGGGCCAGGCAGCCAATCAGCTTGCCAGTTAGATTGATGATGCTGCAAGTTAGGTTTGAAAACAGGAATGTTGCACATCTTGTTTGCTCTTTGATCAATACACTGAACTCACTGTTGCCATGTTTTACTTTTTGTGCTTCTTTTTCCTTTTTTATATATTCCTGGGCTACCTGAACTCTTATTTTTACCCTTCATTGCAGTTCTGTAATGTTTCCAGTTGTTTTTGGTCTCTCTATGCCTTTATTTGCTTTTATTCCTGGTAAAATCCTACTCTCCTTACAGAACAAGCTGTCTGTTGTTTTCTGGCCCTAGGTTACTGCCAGGGCAACGGCTTCCGCGTGGGATTTGGCCAGTGCTCGGGAAAAATCCTTCCAGCCCTGTCAGATCCATGATGACAGGAGTAATGTGGCATCTGAGGAGGAGGATCTTTCCCTCTGTCTCTAACAGTTATGCAGCTTTATTCAGATTTATTATTTTTATATGAGTGATTAGAATCTTGTTGTTTTCAATTGTCAATAAATACCTTTAAGATAAATGTGGTTCTCTGGTGTGATAAGAAAAGGATTTCAAGGGTAGCTTAAAATTGTTGGAATAAAATGATTGAAAAGTGAGACTCTTAATTCTACTATATTAATTTTTTTTGTATAATTGTAAAAAGGAAGCTTTCAAGTAAACTTGAATATTCAGAGTACTGGGCTGGTGATAACAGCTGGGATTGCATGCTGACTTCCTTTTGTTGCAGTATTAATATGCTGGAGGTAAAATCTTGAAGCCAGGTTGCATACAAATGCTAAAAACTTATAGAGCATCTTGAGTAAAAGAGAGTTATGTGACTATGCCCTACATGAATTTGTAACAAAGCAATTTGCACACATGGTAATATAACTAAAAGCATGAAAGCAAAACAAAAAGAGTAGTGGACAAACCAACAGCCTCTGAAAACAGTGAAAGCAGAAATTGTATGGTACCAAAACCCAAACAACCCACCTGTAAATGACTAACAATGACCAAGAAGGCTCAGCACTGAACTCCTGCATCTTGGCAAGAAAACCTATGCAGGCTTTGGAGTTCAGCCCTTGCACTGCAGCACTGATGGGCTCCTGGAAATAAACCCCAGCAGGTTGCAGCCTCCCGTTACTCTGGGAGCAGGCATGTTGTCCTCACTCCTCCTGCCCTTACTCAAGCAGAGGCAACTCCCCATACCCCAGAACCAAGATCAATGCCAGCCCTGAGAGGGCAGCCTGTGTTGGAGCACCCCTCAGAAGAGGGCATGGAGATACTTCATGCATCTTACCCTGGTTCTAGAGAAGGGAATTCCCTATTTCTCTCACCCTGTGCACCAGCTTCCTTGGGTCAAGGAAGGAGGGCGAACCTCATGGCTGGAGTGATACCCAAGCAGTCACACCTCGTCACCTAACAGCAGCTGTGGTCGGAGGACACCAAGGAGGCAGACCTGCTTCCTGCACTCCTAAAAGGCACCTCTTGCCATGGCATCCCCTTGCAGCAGGCGGTAAGTAAAGCCACATGCCACTTTTCTCAAGTGTAAAGGGCATCTGCCATCTCCCACTGGTCTACGAATCAATTTGACTATGGCCAAGCGCCAAATCGCATCAATTAGAGGATATTACTGACTGGAGGAGCTCAGGAGACTGGATAATGAACTCTGGTACAGTGCAAGGGGAACTTGTTAAATATTTGCTTGGTCCTCAAAGTGAAGAGCCTGATGAGGCTGCCGGCTTCGTGCAGCGACAGCGGTATGAGCACAGCTGCCACCTTCCTATTGCTCTTCCCAAGGTTTACCGGGTTATTTTGCTGCTGTGGGCCACGCGGACGTTTGATGTAATCCTGGGGGGCACCTGGTGCCGGTTGGGAATGTGAACTTCTTGGCTGTGCAGGAGAGAAAAATGAATTTGAAATGAAGATTAATGGAAAAATGTGGCAGTGCTGATAAATCACTGCTAACGGAGCATGTTTGCCGAAACGGGCTCTCTTCCAGCGCGCAGTAACTGTAGTCCCTTTAAAGAATGATACTTGGAGGATCATCCCTAAATCAATTTGAATTTTAAAGCAAAGATGTTCCACTATCACCAGGAGGGATGACCTGGCCAGGAAAACAGTGGCTCATGGTTGTTTATCAAGGAAAAGCTATTTCCCCTTCAGGCTCTTGTGGAAACTTGGAGCTGAGCAAATAGGCAGATATTTACTTAATGTACTCTGACTCTACTGTCAATTTATAGGATGCTTTGTGCTATCTTTTACCTCAAAGGACAACCACAAGTTGATACCTTCCCTCTTGGATTTAGAAATAACTCATGCGCTTGCTCTGAGCACAGCCTGGCTTTACTCCTGGCAGCAGCAGGAGGATGCAGAAAGCATTTAGCCAGTGGAGAAATTTCTTTGCAGAAGCACCATCCATGTTGCACCTTGCTGTATCTGATGTGTTGGAAATGCAGTGCCTGAGAAGGGTGCACCCACAGAGAGCCAGGGGCTGATGCCAGAGCAGTGTGTTATTAGTCCTGGGGTTTGACCTTGATGCAAGATATTTTGCAGCCAGGAAGGACTGCGGCGTCAGTGCTTTCTGGATGTAGGAATACATACAGAAACTGTTAAATCCATAGGGCTCTTCCCTAGCTTTGTGCAAGGTAAAGGTGAGTCCTGTACACAGGCAATGAGTTCCTCTCCCAGAGAGCCAACTGATGCTGTATTGCTGCCAACAAGCAGAAATCAGGCTCCTTGCTCAGACAGGCAGGAAGGTCAGTGGTGCTGAGCCCTGCTGCAAACCAAACCTGCAGGATGAAGGCACCCAGGCACAAATACCCCAGGCTGGCTCCTAACGCAGAGCAACCTCAGCCATGAGGGAGGAGGGTGGCTCTGCATCTGTGGTGGCCACTCTTCCCATTCTGGAACCACAACCCCCAGTGCATGGCCAAGCATCCCGGCACCATGCTGGGGATGGTGGGAGGTGGCAGGGTGACAGAGCTGAGCTCCTCTCGCGTGGGAACATCTGCAGAAGTCTCGGGTCCCCAGAAGGTGGAGGTTTTCTGGAAAGGAGCTCAGATACATCCCTGAGAGCAGGTTTCTGAGGTGAGCTGGAGAAAGGCCAAAACCTTGCTCAGGACAGAGCTCAGAGACATCTGCTGCATGGATGAGGGCCAAAAAGCCAGGAGATGCTAAAAAAAGAGATAAATGGGTTTTTTGTATGCCCAAGGCTGCTTTTTTCACCCCCAGAAGAAGGTTGTAGGCTTCATGTGGGCAATGCGGAAAAGAAGGCTCATAGCTGGGCTGCCCTTGCCCAACACAGCAAGGCTGGAGCCACCAGCACTACTGATTCATATCCCTATGTCAAGGAGCACACAAAGGCTCTACCTATGCTGCAATGTGCAGTGCTGCCCTTCAAATAGCATTGCTCTTGCCTAGGGCTAGCAGCACTGCAGCCTCCAGCATAGGACTGGGGAAGCACTCAGGTGCTCTGGGCCCCTCCTGCTCATTCAACCTCATCTGGGGCAGCTATCTCCACTTTGCACCTTTGGCCTTCGAACTGAAGGTTATGGAGCTCTCTTCTGGTTTTGGGGAGGGTGTTTACAGGGGAAGGGTATTGCTGAATAGTGATGTAAAAGTGAGGCTTTTGGATCAGGAGGGTGCTTCAGTTTGGGTCTCTCAGCTCAGCATGTAGACTTGGTGCTTAGGGAAGTTTACTTTTGAAGTGCCATTTCAGTTGGGTTGACCCTCACTACAAGAGGTTCCCCTCGACTTCTGGAAGCTTTTGCTGTGGTTAGATTTGAGCTTGGCTCTCTCTGCTTCTAGAGGTTGTTAAGTTCAATTTGATTCAAATCTGTTTTCCTTAGTTTGCTCATAGCCTGGCGTCCAGCAAAAATGAGAAAGAAAATAGTAAAATCAAAGCTGGGTCTCCTTTTCCTCTACACCTGGGTTTGTGACTGGGGTGTAGGAGAAGAAATTCCTCCTTGGAATTCTTCCTGCCTGCAGGAAAAATAACACCTTTCTGCTGTGTCAGCTCCCTTGGAGGCCTCATTCGGAGTCACTCAACACTGGGTGGGAAGAAAGATCCTGCTTTCCTGACCAGGGGAATTGTAAATGTGGATCAAGATGGAAACCACAGCTCTTATGCTGGCCTGGAGAACCCTTCTTGTTTCATGCTCAGCAGAAGTCAGCAGTGACCTGTGCTGGAGCGCAGCGATCCTGGCTGTGAGTAACCCTGAGATGTTGGATGCAAGGTCTGGGAGGGATGGAGGAGGGGCTCCTGTGCCGTACTGCCTTGTCACAGGGTGGCCGTAGATGCACTGGGTCTTGCTGCCTGATGTTTCATCTGGTTTTGTTATTTTGCTAGTAAGAAAACTAAGGGCAGCCTCTGGTACTGTTTGAGATGTGTTTTCTTATAGACCAAAGCATTATCTGGTTGGTGTGGAATGAAAAAGCTGGGTATAATTTGTAATAGTGTATAATTAAGTGTCAAAAGAAAAGCATGGAAAAAATGCCCTAAAGCCTTTTTCAGAATTTAAAGGAAACAATGGATTTGCTGTCTAAAATGCTGGTATTCTTCACCAAAAATAGTTTTCTGTACAGATTCTAATTAGAAAACGGATGCGGTATCATGGAAAAAGAATCAGTGTTGATGGAAACATTTGGGTCAGCAATATTCATAATTCCTTCATTAACCAGGCAGTAATAACTCAAAGTCAAATGCTCTTTCAGTAGCTATTTGGGGTCGAGGTAGTGACTTTAAGAGGGACAGAGCTCTTAGGGGATATTCACATTGGCTTTGCCTTTAAGCAGTAAGGCAGGAGGCCATTTCTCAGGCTTGATTGCTGGTTCTGTTCAGGATGCCCACACAGTTGCTGCTTTAATGAGAAAGAAAGAGATAATTTTTGGGATTTTAAAATCAATTGAAGGCTTTGCAAGCATGTGAGGGACACGCTGAGGTACTGACACCATGCTGCCCCATAGCGATCTGCTGTGTCCCCTCATTCCCAAGAGCATCTTCACCTCACTGCTTTCTCTGTTGCATGTGTGCTTGGTCTTCCATCAAACTTTAAATCACAGACCTCTGCCTCCTATTTTTTACCCTATTTGTTCCATGTTATCTAATTGGCAGGTTTTCCAGAGCTGGGGGTAGATGCAGTTAATGTATAAGGGCAATGCTGTAGGAAAGGAGTCCCTGGTGACATCCAAGCACCCTTTGGGTCAGCTTGCAGTATCCACACCTTTGTCAGTGAATATTAAGTGACCGCTTGGGAGCTGCAGGCACAGGGAAGGTTTCTTGTCTCCCTCCTTGCTGTGTGCTGGATCCAGGGCAGATGTATTTCAGGGCTACTGGAAGCAGATCCGCTGCCTTGCAGAACAATGGGTGCCTTGGGGCTGCTGTGACCCAGGAACCTGTTCTAGGGGTGCCTCCGGGGCCAGCGGGGTGCCCGGCTCTGCTGCCCACTTGCTCCTGTTGAGCATATCATTTGTGCAGCAGAGGCAATACATCTGCTTTTTGAGAAATGCAATTAGTCTTAAATATAAAATGTGTTTTGAAAGACTTCACTTTCCTTATGGCTCCCGCACGCTTCATGCAATCTTAATACATTTTTGATTGATTTCTGATTTCCTTTCTGGGAGCTGCATGGACAAGTCCCAGTGCGAAACATGAAGCTTTGTGACTAAGAAGTGCATCATTCAACATTTCCTAACCCCATTGTGGATTGAATTGAACCCTGAGAATAAACACAACCAGAAATCTGAGACTGCCTTGCTTTAGAAATGTTATGTGTGAGCAGTGTTTTCCTCCTGGTTTGCAGGAAGGGGTGAGAGCCAGAGGGTATCAATCATTTTTAATGAAAACAAATATTTTACAAAAATAAGAGAGTGCAAATGCAAAATTCTTGACTGAAATCAAGAATTCCCATTGCAGTATTAAGACATGGTTAAAGTTGGGGGGTTTAATATCCTTTATTTAATTCAAATCACCCGAGACGTAAGACTGTAAGACAGCTCAGAGGAGTGGTTTGAAGCCTGGCAGATCTGGGCTGACAAGGTCAGAGACAGAGGGTGAGGAAGGGGAGAAGATGAATTTGTATTTCCCAGCCTGCATTTAGCAGGTTTTTCACACCATGGGAGCTCAGCTGAAGCCATTGCAATGGTGTTGTGCTGGCGATGGCTGGTGCAGACACAGCACTGCCATGGGCCAGCACTGAGCTGGGTTGGGTGGAAAGCAAGGGAGCTGGTGCATGGGTGTCACTCCATGCATTGCCGTGTTGACCTCAAAGATGTAAAACTACAGGGATGGCTGCTCCTTTGGGATGCCTTCATGCCCCAGCAGTGATGTACAGTCCACGTGCCGGTCATGGTGTCACTACTGTCCTTGGGTCTCTTTGGGTGGAGAAGCTTGAGGCTCTGTAGGCTCAGTTATCAGAGTGTTAGGAGGGGACTGCATGCAAGCTGCAGGTAGCACAGGGGATTAGCATCAGTCTTGCTCCATGGAAGTTTAATTTGGGTCTGTCTTGGAATTTCCTGCCTTCATTTCTCATACAGTCAATCTGTTTTCTGGAGCACCGGCTTCTAAAGTGAATTAGTTAAATATCTGATGTCTGTTCTCCTCACCTGCCTCCCTGTGTGTGCCTCCCTGTGTGTGCCTCCCTGTGTGTGCCTCCCTGTGTGTGCCTCCCTGTGTGTGCCTCCCTGTGTGTGCCTCCCTATGTGGAAATTGCTGGAGTCTGAGAACAGCATTTTCCTTATCCAGTCCTGTGTTGACTTGTCTTCTGAGCTCTAGTAATGTGAATTGAAGTTACCTGTTGAGACTTGTAATGACCCAGCAAGCTGGGGACACCTTTGGAGAGCACAGGCTGCAGCAGCATCACTTGTGCAGTTCCCTGGCTACCATCAGACCCTGTTTCTTTCAGAAATAACCTTTCTGTTTGCAGTTCTCCAAGGTGTCTGCCCAAATTCAGCCACTGCTGGCTTCAGTTCAGGTGTGCTCTTACAATAGCCATAGTAGCTGCTCTGAAAACAGCATGAAGAATCCAGCCTCTGCTTCTGACTAGGGCAAAGTCAACAATTTATCAGTGGGGTTTTGTCTTTGTGGCAAACTGGGTCTCAGGCACAAAGGTTCTTCTGCCAGAAGACTCACAGCAGGGACCAGCAGATATATGAAGCCCCCAGCTTTCAGGCAAGAGAGTCCTTTTACAAGATGAAAGAATTAGCTATTTATCTCTTCATCTTTTTCAAGAGGAGGAGTACCCAGGGTGCTTTTTACTCAGCATATCCCATATTCTGTGGCTTCTTCAAAGGGACCCCACAGATGCTCCACGCTCTTCAATTATAGTTGCTAGCAGGAAGGATTTCGGTCCCAGTGGACCTATTTCTTTTGGTATGCAGTTTGTTGCTGATAATGAATTGCTGAAACACAGCATGCTGCAGTTCCCCACTGAACTGAACCTCAGCTCAGTGCTCTTCCTGACCCAGGGAGTAGCCTAAAACAGCCACTGTGGAGGGGCTGATGTACGTGGAGCACTGTTCTGAGCTCCTGACAGCCTGTAGTGGTGTTGCTACACAGGCAGCAGTTCTCTGCTCTCACCCTTTAAGGAGAGCTGTCAGTAATGTGTATCTTCATTGAAAATCATATTGTTGTGTTGTGGGTGTATTTTACAACAGAGACAAGAAGATGGTTTTCCATTCAAAGCTGTTTATTGTCTTAGATAAATATATTTGCAACAAGTTTGAATTATTTCCTCCGAGTGCAATTGCTGGTAGTATGGCAATGATTAAAAAAGAACCAAAACTAGCAGAGGCACTTGTTGCATGCAGCTGAAATTACTACCAAGCCTGGTGATGCAGCCCCTGCTAAAACAGGCTTTCCACTGGCTGTGGGTGCAGCTTTGCTGGATGGACTTGTGGGGTTGCATCAGGTGGGAGCTGCTATGATGCACCTCAGGTGGGCAAGTCTCAACTCCAAACACAAGGAGGATAGAATTTCTGCTTTCAGCATGGTGATTAGTATTGCTTTTGGTTGAAGAGTGGTGAGGTTGTGTGACTGTAACCCTTGGAGGAAGGCAGATATTAGAATGCGTTTACGTTACCTGTATAAAAACAATTGCATTGATATTTACACAGTCACGTGAAAAGATTGGACATGAATCAGTAGATGTTTTTTGTCCACAGAAGGACGGACTTGATGGGCTGTGGCAGGAAGACAAGTGCCTTTTCGTTAGAAAACAGTTACCCATAGGGTCTTTCAGTCAGGTTTTTCAGCAGAATCCATGAAATGGTTTGTATAGCTGGACAGAGAATAAGGAAGTGGCAAATCTGTTACCTTGCTTCCTCAGCACCTGTAACCCTTTGTTCTCACACAGGCTTTGCCCCCACAAGGACTGTGTGTTGCTGTCCCTGCCCTGCCAAGGACACTGCATGTGACTGACCCTGGTTCCTGGGTAGTCAGGCAGCTTGCTCAGGGGCTTAAACTTGAGCAGGTGTGTAAGTCCTTGGCTGAACAGGGACTTATCAGTGATGTCAGACAAAGCCAAAGAGTTCTGCATGCAGATAAACACTGGGTGGAGGACAGCCTTTGGGAGGTGTGATAACAAGCTCTTTTCTTGTCCTGCATCAGCTGTGAATGCAGCCAGATAACCTGCAAACTGAAAATGCCTCTAGCCTGGAAATACATTTGGTTTGTTTATTCTGTATGTAGCCCCACAGTACCCTGGTGGGATACAAGGCTTAATGACAGCAATTGGGTTCTAAACTTCAGCCCAGGGAACAGAAGCAGTCTTCTTTAAGCTAGGGCATCCATTCCTATAGTACAGATAGACACACTCATGACCAAGAGAGACCAATGTGTTTGCTCAAAGTATGGTGAGCATTAACATTGATGCCTGAAAAAAATCCTCAGTTACTGGTGATTAACTGGCTGGCAGAAACTGAGGCTAAATAACTGCCTGATGAGCAATCTGCAGTGGGTAATGGAAGCAGGAGAGGTCTCTTGCTAGAGAATAGCAGGATTAAAGTCAGGATCACTGCTCCTGCCTCCTGAATGGGATCTCCTACAACAGAGATTAGCAGAAGTTGTGCAGTGCAAAAGATCCATACAAACACCTTCACATGCCTTCTAGCCTGCTGTCTTGGGACCTCTGTAATCACGGTGCTGAGCACCTTAAATCCACACTGTCCTCTGAAATCAGTGGAATATGTAACTAAACCAGCTGCTGTGTAGCTTGACTCAAATGCTGCAATCTTAATGAGAGAGTAAATGGAGGTGTGGACAGGTCCTCTCCTTGGGGTGAATTTCCCTTGCTGTGTACAAAAAACAGAACTTCCCCATTAGTTTCACCAGGAAGAGTTGTAAATCAGGACCTTGTTTCTGTGTCCCTATCTAAAGATCTCCAAGTGCTTTCTGGCATCATGAGACAGACAAAACAATGTGAGACAAGCTAATTCATTTCACCAATCAGTGGACTGAGATACATGAAGAAGTGACTTTCATGATCGTAAAACAAATATGTTAGAGCTGAGAACAGAAACCTATGAAGTCTACATCCTGATTCCTTGCCACAACCTGTTTCTTTCCACCTTTCTCATCCACTGTGCACCGTTGTATGGCAAGAACCTAGAGGTCAAGTAGGATGGTAAGGAGGAGGAGAAACAGTGAAATGCCCTTCTTGCAGATTTGTGCTTTCAAGTCTTGCCTGCTCATGATGCTGTTGTGGTTGCAGTTCCTACTCTGTATTGCTTCAGCAACTCTTACAACACTGTAAGCCAAACATGCAGCCACTAATAAAGGCAGGTGTGAGCAAACCTTAGAATGTGGAGAATAGAGGACATGAGAATTCCTCAGTTCCCACTCTTTGTAAGGTAAATACTAATTTTCCAATGCTCCCATGTTCACTTATGTCTTCTTGCATAATAGATGTCAATGAATAGAGAGGAGGAAATGCACAGCTATTCACCTTACAGGTTTGTGGGAAAATTCTTCTTTCAAAGGTGCTGAATTTCTCCGAGGTAGAATGCATATTATTGTATGTTACTGTCACTGTTACACTGAGGAGTCTGAGTGACAAAGCTAGGAGCAATGTCCCTTTGCTTATTGTCTTTGTCATTATATTCATGTCTCACCCACTGAAGTGCACCTCAAACAAAAGATTGATGGAGTTGCATGTGAAATCTCTCTTTGAAAATCATAGCAATTTCTATGTAGTTGAAACCAGCAGTGTCCAAGCTCTACTCCATGGACTTCTGGTGGCTACCAAGCTCATAGTAAGTGGTCAGACACATCTGGGTAATCCATGGACCTATGGCAGATGATGTGCTTAGTTTTTGCATGAGTAGGAAAGTGAGGTGTTGCTACAAGGTCAGCAGTCAACCACAACCCCTTTGGGATCTGTAGTCCAAGTGCTTCTGTATCCTGATCACCGGAAACACAGCAGCAGTGGGGTAAGGCATGTATGCGCAGAACCAAGTTAATTGAGAAGAAATCTGCCCGTATAACCCTCCTTAACCCAACATGCTGTAGTGCTTCTAACTTAGGGATGCTTTGGGATACAAAATTATAAAATCTGGACCTTTTTCAAAACAGAAATATAATGATTGAGGAAGATACTTGAAGCAATCTATTTCCAGGGAAGACACAATGTTCTTGTTGCTTTTCCTAATTCTGATGGTTATCCTGGATTTGTGGGAGATACTGAGGGGAGGACAAACTGTGCTAGACTAAGAGATGTATTAGGAAAAATATGAAGAGTCTTGTGCCACTTGAGTTACAATGATAACTGTTTTCAGTAAAATAAGGGTTGCTGCATAGTATTAAACTGTGCTGCCAGAATGGCTTGGTGATATCCTGATCTGCTGAGCAAGAATCATTTACACTATGTGCTCTTAGAGATATTGCTGTTGCCCTGCATATCTGAAAACGGCTCTTTGTGTGTTAGCCTTCCCAGTGGGAAAAGGCCTCCTGGATTGCAGCATTTCATGGCTCTGTGTAGTGAAGTCCTTTCAGTCATCTAGATGCTGCTCCTCCCATGTAGATGTAGGGATGGCACTGTAAGGGTCCATGATGACTTTTGCACAGCGAATAATCATCACAATCAAGAAGAGGCAGAGGAAGACAAAACATGCCAATGTCAGTCCCTTGTCCACATCAACGTACACAGGCTCTGGGGTTGGTCCGTCCATTTCTTACGCCACTCTTCATCTGGGTTTATATTTACTCCTAACATCATCGACCACCTGCAAAACAAACACAGCGTCAGACAGAAATGATGGCTGCTCCTGAACTTGGGGGTAGAACTAGAAACAGAAAATCTGAGTGATCTATTCTTGTAGGGAAATAGACCTGCTGGAAATATCAGGACTCAGGAAACAGCTGTGAACAAGAGAAATCTTATCTCCACTTTAATTTAGCCTGTGAATGCTTCTTGATAAAATATTAGACAATAAAAAGAGTTGTTAACAAAGAAAAGAGAAGCAGGAGTGAATGAACACTACCCACTTAAAATATCATCTCCTGAAAGAGGTATAGGTGCTCTTCCTGTCTCAGCGTTTCCTAAGCATAAAGATATTTTACCTTCTCTGCTAGTGTGGAAGAGCAGACAAATGGCAGAGCAGACTGTTTCTATCCCAATTTTCCTCTCTGTCCAAACATTCCTTGTCTCTCACTGGCACAAAGCAAAGTGCAAATTATGCATACTTATTTTCCATAACATTTAATCTTTGGTACTCACAGGTTCTTCAGGCAATAGAATGTTTTTAGGAGCAGTACCTTTAAGTGTATGTTTTAACACCCAGGTGATTATGTGATTAGTACAAGGATTATCTTGTTCAATGCAGACATCTGCATACCTGAAGGTCTCTTCTGTCCTCATTATCTGAATCTCTAACCAAAATGGCTCCAGCAGAGATTGACCCCATTCTGCCTCTTACAAGTTTGCCTTTGGCAAGTTCATTAGCTGCTAACACAAACTGCTTTGTATGATGATGTTGAAGGAGCAGAATTAACCTGACTTAAGGAATTGTGTCCCTGCCCAAGGATGGGAGAAACTTTTCCTGACATCCACCTTTGGTCAAGGTGGGAGGTACAAGTGCTGAGAATTGTTACTGTAAAAGAGCAGGAATATGGAATGTCTCTTTAAAACAAACAACAAAAATGTTACATCAAATGCAGTAATCAATCTCAGAACTGATCCCTCCTTCATTTGGAGAAGAGAGATGGGAAAGAAAAGATATTGAACCATAGGGAGAACTGGGTAAAGCTTGAGTGTCAAATGGTCCAGTTGCCATCTGTAACTCCATTAATGCAGTAAGGAAATCCCAGGTACTGGTTTTGTCTAGACAGCCAAGTTTTCTTCATTACATCTCCAGTGAGCTGATGCTGCTGGCAGGACTGTTGCAGTAGTGGTTCACATCTGGCTGCATCATCATGTTCTTGCAGCATTGTGCTGTGCCAGCTGTGAGTGGGTGACCCAGTGACTCCTGAACTCTTGTGCCCTGTCAATTGTATTTTCAAAGGCTCACAATTTCTTCTCTGTCTCATAATTTACTGTTTTTCAGGTGGTTCTCCAATCTCAGTACCTCCTAGATGCTGCAGGGCAGGTATCAGTCAGCTGGGCTCTGGTCTATTCTACGCACAAAGATGGCAGATTTTCTTAATTTCCTGAAAGCACAGAAATTACAGTGACAGCCGGTCCAGCAGTGGGGAGATGAAAGAGAAGCTGGTGACACAAAGCGAATAAAACCAAGCAGACATCGCATGTGTTTACCAGTCATATCCATAGGATGGACCAGCAAGCATGGGCTTCTATAGAAATCAGTGAGGAGTAATGCTTGTAATGATCACCTGACCTGTTATTAGCAGAACATGCTATTACTACTCTATTTCACCAGCCAACAGATGTTATGTTTTCTAGTTTGGGGGCTGAAGTCAGGACTGTCAGCAAGGCTGAGTATTAAGTGTGGATGCTTTTTCTTTTTGTGGAGCGAAGAGGAAATAAAGTTACCAGAACTCCTACTGCAGCCCAGTCCTTCCTGAAGTAACTCTTGTGAAGGTCCAACGAGGGTGGGTTTGGTCTTTTTCCCTCTGACATTCTGCCTATTGTACCTTGTGATGTTATTTCACACTAAATTACCTCCTGAAGAATATCAGAACTCCCTGGTAATTTCCTTCAGTACTGATCTTTGATGAAAACCTGCATTTTCAATCCAAGGTACTTCCCTCCATAACATGAATCATTTGCTGAAAAAACGATCACAGAATTCAAATATAGATCCATCCCTTGGAGTTTTTTTCTCTTCTGAATGTCATCATACAGTCTCATAGGAGTTGTGGTTCAAGTGCCACATCCTTCTGTTTGCCTCTGCAACTGGGATGTTTCCAGTAAAACACCAGAGGTGTCGTGCAGCCCCCTCTCCTACAGGAGGGGAAAAGCATGTTATGGCAAAGATATGCCAGGCAGAAAGCCTTACCCAAAGAGCAGAGTGAAAGCATATGACGTCTGAGCTGTAGCTTGCACAGGAAACTCCAGTGACAGCTTGAATCTAATGATTTTGTGTTTAAGTTGACCTGTTTTACTAAAAAGTTAGCATTTTCGGTGGGAATATAAATAATTGTTTACAAAAAGCTGTATGTATGAGGTGGTCCAAATCACATCTTCCCTCTTCCTACTCTCCCAATAAACTCTATAACATTTCTACGCTGCCTGCTATTCTGCATTAAGTCATTGCTGATAGAGAATCTGTCACCTAGGTCTGGCTTTCCACATTCTCTCCTTGCTTATGGCTTGACTGCTTATCTGAATCTGTTGTGCACCACCACTGTCAGAGGGCAAACCTCCTCTGTAGGTCCAGTCTGTCATAGCCAGACCAACATAATGCTCGCGCTCACTTGGGCAGCACGGTGGATTAGGTGTCAGAATGTGTTTGGTGGTGTTCTGAGCGGTTACTGCAATTGCCCAATTTCATTGAGCTTGGCAGGGAGCAGACAGTTACTGGCACTGAACAGATCTGGATGCTGGAATGGGGTTGTGTCTGAAGCAGTTGTTTCCAAATCAGTTTGTTATTGCTGGAATGCACCACTGTTCTAGATCAGGCGTCTGGGGAGCAGCAAGAGGTGGTCCCTAAATGTGAAAGGAGTTATTTGCATGTATTCGCCAGGACTGGTTCCTCTTGAGAAAGTCTGTCTCTCTGGTTTCATCGTGAACATGCTATTTGAGTATAATTTCCTAAAAACCCATTAGCACTACTGCAGGTAGGGATCTGCCTGCAGATACCTCAGTGCACAGGGAAGACAACAAGCTTGTTCCCATGTGAATATCTAATATGTCTTGCGTCTCCCAGCACAGGCAGCTGGCGCTTCTGCATGACAATGATGTGCCCCTGTACATGAGTGAGGGAGAACACAGCAGCTATGCGCTACTCCCCGCTATCTGTACAGTACTTATGGTCTTCCATCTCTGTAACAACTGAACAACTTTGCCTGTTTTCCGTTTCCTTGGCCAGTCTCAACCTCCTGTTTCACTTTCTTGGTGCCCCGTGGTACAGTCAGGCTTGGAATGGGGTGTGCAAGTGTCTTACAGGTTGAAGCAGGGTTGATCTGTGCTGGAGGAGGCTCTGCCTGCACGTCCTGCCATCTGCCTCAGCCACAGGGGGATGTGCTGTGTACGTTAGCAGAATGGATCTGCAGATAATAGTCTAGCTTGTGAAATCCATCAGTGCTATTGCAAATAACTCTCACCGTGGCTACAGACTGGTTGGCTGGATGCTTTGCTCTTATTTACTAGCACAGCTGATGTTGACAGCATATGTATGTAGAGTGGAGAAAAGGTTAGCAAGAACAATTATAAAGTTTCACACTTGAATGACCAACTTTTCTCTGAATAGCTGAATTGCAGAAAATTACATTTTTCCCCCCTAGCTTGTCAGTACCAAACTGTATAATTGCATTTCTCTTTTAATATCTTCAGATTTGTTGAAAACATAATGTGGTTGAAACAAAGCCAAGAGATGAAGAAGGGTAATCCCTGGTTCAAACTATTAGTGAGTTTAGCGGTCCTGAGTAAATCTTCTGTAAATCCTGGGTGTTTCAATACAGCCTCTCCCCCTTTAACTCCTGTGACAGCAGAGGGGTGCTGCAGGCGCACTCACAGTCCAAGGGATGAAGCCATGCTGGCTAGTGGTGGGCAGTGTAATTCGGTACCAAAAGTGACTCTGTGCCTTTGGCACCTTCTGGATCACAGAGGGTCAGGACCAGGCAGCAGCTGTATCTCTTCAGAGGGGTCAGCATCACCAAGTTCTGATGCCCTGGTCCCCCTGACTTGTTCTTCTCTGGCCATGCTTGCAGTCAGGAAGCACTGCAGCCTGGCAGTCATGTGCAAGAACAGTCAGGGTCTATGGCCTTGGGATAAAGAACTCTGGTACCTCAATGAGTAATCTCTCCTGAGCATTTGGTCTTTGCTCTGCTGTTTGTTTTGTGTTTCCCAGACCTCTTTTCATGAGATATCGCCAAAGAAGAGAGGATATATTCTCTTTTTTTGTGACCCTATGTGCACAAGCAGACAGAGAGATGTTGGCATCCTCTTTAGTATACCAGCTGTGTTACAGACTCTATGTAATGCTTGCGCTCATCCATGTGGCTGAATTTTGCAATCATTCTTACCTATTCAAAATACCTTAAAAGACATGGGGTTTGTTTTCAGACCTGGCAATCTTAGCACTGTCACTTTAAATATAAGGTAATAATGTACCACATATATTGCAGACAGCTGGTCTAAACCATACCAGTTTCTATGCTGGTTAGTTATGTTTCCACTCATCCCAACCTACAGGATGTATTTCAAAACATTTTCTTCTGTACTGCTTTTCCCAAACAACATATATGCAGGGAGGGGAGGGAAGGGAAACTATGCGATTTCATATATGCAAGCAGTTCCCTACCTTCCAGACCTGGGTAGGAAGCCTGTCACATCCCAGCATAGCAGCATTGTGGAGTTAAAATCCTTACTGTAGTCATAATTTAGAAGTTTGATCAGTTAGTGCGGCTTTAACAGTGTCCAGGCTCCACTCAGGTTCACGTCCACCCAGACCTGGAAGCAGTTCTCCTCACCGGTGTGTTCTGGAAACAGAAAAGTCACAATTGCTCATCATGCAGGATGTGGGCGTCACAGATTCATTAAGCAGTTGGAATCGCTCCAGTGGCAGCCTGAGGCAATCGGATGCAGTCATACACAAGATGGATTTGTCAGACATTCCCCACAAGAACATTTATGATACAGAGAGTGATGCTTGAGGTCAAAGTTACTGTACCTTTATTTCTCTTAAACAAGCAAAACCCTAATTTTTTAATTCATAGTGAAATATCAATCACGTCTGAATTGATACTGCTTAGGAGTCTGCATCTGTAGTTACCTTTCAGATCTCTTTAACCTGCCTGAGGAAAGTGGCCAGAATTCAAAACTATCGATCTGACCTGATATACTGAAACTTAGAAACATAGAACCATAGAATAGTTAGGGTTGGAAAGGACCTGAACATCATCCAGTTCCAACCCCCCTGCCATGGGCAGGGACACCTCCCACTAAACCATGCCATCCAAGGCTCTGTCCATCCTGGCCTTGAGCACTGCCAGGGATGGAGCATTCATAACTTCCCTGGGCAACCCATTCCAGTGCCTCACCACCTTAACATTTAATTATCAAACATGTAATTATTTGGGTATTTTCGGTCTGATGTAGGATTCTTTTTTACATGCACACGAAATAATCTCAACCAGGCAAACTCTTAAAACTTGCTGGATGACAAGCCCATTTCCCCACTTGATTTTGTTAACACTGAAATTTCTTGTGGCCCAGAGTACAGAACTCCTGCTGAGCGGCACCGCTCATCAATTCACAGACCTATTGCTCAGAACCTTCCTTTTATTCATTGCTATATGGTCATTAGAACGTTGCCATGGACCATATCCACCACGGTGAGGTCTTTACGAACAATAGACCAAAATGACCGCAACTGTTCTAGGGAACTTAACTTAGAGCGTAAGTGTGAAGAAAGGACAATATCTGGCCTGGAGAGCACATGGTGAGGCAGGTAATGTCTGGGAACCCAATGCCAGCAGCCAGCACCTTGAGTTACCAGCAGGACAGTGAGGTTTACTTCACAGACAGCCTCTGCAGGTCTCTTCTCCCATCTTTGAAGGGGATTTGGGTGCTGACTAAGTGACAGGCACTGAGGAAAAACATTTATCAAAGCCACAGGAGAGGAGCTTGCAGTAATTCATGCTGTGGGATGGTAAGAAACTGCCTCGTTGCTTTCAGGATGCCTGAAGAGCTGGTTAGTCTCTGATGCTGGTATGGAAAGGAGTTTTAAGATGTAGGGTGTGAAGGCTGGGGAGAAGAACAAGCCAAAGATGACCCCAAATCCCAGCAGGGCAAGGTGCTGCTCACGCAAGGGAGCAGAGGTCAATGGCCAAGCAGGAATGTGAAGTGCTGCTTCAGGTATGTGCTGTGTGTGTCAAAAGTACTCACCTTCCCTTTCAAGTTCAAATCTATAAAAGAGTAGTCTGAACACCTTATCACACTCTAATGCTCCTAACCATCTAGTTTTGATTAGAATTTCACTGCCTGTGAACACGGAGTCAAATGCTGCAGATAGATATAGACAGATGAGCTTCTTTCTATATCCAGAGAGCAATAATGACCGTTACTTTCATTTAAAAATTAATTGTCCTTTTATACTTACAGTTCTTTCAGCAGAAAATCAATACTTTATTTCAGTAACTCTGGCTTCCTATGGGCATGAGTTCTCCTATGGACCTGTAGCACACAGGCAGATTCAATCCTTATTTTTTTACCCACTTGTCTGGCTTTTTGGTTTGGTTTTGGGTTTTGGGGGAAGGAGAAGGATTTTGGTTTTGCAGCTTTTGGGGTTTTTTGTTTGTTTGATGTTTGGTTGTATGGTTTTGTTGTTGTTGTTTTGTGGGTTTTTATTTTGTTTTCTGTATTGACTTCAAATCTTTAAGCTGAGCTTAGTTTCTGCAAACTCATTTATTCAATCCAGCCCACTCAGTTATGGTCAAGAGACAAATGATCTTCCCTCAACACACTTGCTTTTAGCCAGTCATAAATTACTGGACATCAGTATTCGCTCGGAAGTCTAAAGACATCATTTATGGGTGCCCAGAAAGTTGAAAACAAACTCATAAATCAATCTGGGGAAAGTGTTAAAAATTGCTGTTGTACAAATGTTTCCTTCTTACATAGCCCCATGGCAAGAATAACATTAATCTTCATTGAGAAAAAGATGCCACATACACTTTTAAAAATAACTGTGAGCTTCTTATAATTTGAGAGAGTCCTAAATCAAATAACTACTTCTCAGCCATTTGAGGAGCATATGGTATTACCTGTTAACAAAAGATTAAAAACTACATGGTTGTGCAGGTTACTGTTTAGATCTGTTGAGTGAACCGATTGACTGTTCTGTTTTGAAAAGCGCTTCCAGTCTCCCAAAGTTTAACTTGTGTGGATAATCCTGGATCAAACGTTGCTGAAGGGAGAGCCTAAGAACTAGATGTTCTTAGAAACATCTCTTAGGACCCTCTTTCAGAGACTAGAAAGGGTAGTTCAGTTGTAAAAAAGTGGGGTAAATCAGTGATGGACATTATGAGTTGCTGGCTACTGGGCACAAGGGTGAAAAGTGCTAGGAATTAAACAGGGGAAGTTCAGGTTAGCTATGAGGAAGAAATTCTTTACTGAAGGTGGTGAGGCCCTGGAATTGGTTGTCCGAGGAAGTGGTAAATACTCCATCCCTGGCAGTGTTCAAGGCCAGGTTGGACAGATTCTTGGGTGACAGGGTCTAGTGTGATTCATCCCTACCCATGGCAAGGGATTGGAACTTAATGATCTTAGAAGTCTTTTCCAACCCAAACCGTTCTATAGTACTACGACTTATATTAGCAGCATATACTAACTAAACAAGGACAGGTAAGCCCAGACTGAGGTTAGAATGTTTTCTTTGTATATAGGGGAGAGAAAGAAAGGACAACCAGTGCTCCTTCAGGCACATGCCAATAGCTTTTTCGCTGCATCTCCCTAGTACTGTTCTCAGCTGGCCTGGCCCTGAGCAACATGTGAGCCAACAGCCCAGCTCAGTCTGGGAAAAGGAGATCCATGTCTCCTGTGCAGGCTGCAGGGATGTGTTGTTGGATCCCTATTTGTATTTCTGCTGTCGGTGTGAGAGCTGCAGTGACTTCATAACATGGTTCAATCCATCCAACCCATGTGGTACTCGCTTCCACCTTCTGGGCTGTTGGAAACATTGATTCGTCAGGTACTGAAATTCTTCAATAGATGATTTACAGAAGGGAAATGCAAAGCAACACCTATGATATGTAAAGTTTAGATGGGCTTGAAAAGTAGTCTGTCTTCAGCAGCAACACCCTTCTTCCAATAGGTATTTTGGCAAGGGGTCTGAAACCGCTTTTCTTATCACTCAGTACTAATGACTCACAGTGTGTTTCATCATAGTGTGAGGCAAACACATAGGAGTCTTAGAGAAAAAAATGGATTTGGCTTTGAAACCAAGGCTTGTAAGGACTGAATAGATATGATATGAACTAATTCTAATGGAGCGTCTGCTGTTCAAACTCTCTGCTGTTTAAATGCTATGGAAGGACACAAAGATGCCTGATGGTCCTGTCGGTTATTTTATGAATTAAGCTGTGGCTGTTAGCAGCAGAACTATAAGCCAAGCTACATGGAAGTGTTTCACTGCAGCAAAGCTGACAGGGAGAAAAACTCAAAAACATACTTTTTTTCCCACTTCTCTGAAGATTTTAACTTTTTGGTGGTGGTGTTTTTTACAGAAGCATAGGGGGCACTTTGAGGAAGAACAGCAGCTCCTGTTTGCATATCTACTTTTACATTATCTGCTTTGTAGTGGTGATGTCCAGTGTTCTCTAACTTGCAGAGTACTTCTCAGAGATACATCTTTTTCCTTTTCATCTTGGAAAACTACATTTGCCTGCATCAGATGGAGGCTGTATCAATATTTTGATATTTGGGGAAAAGTATTGTGGATGAGTGCTTACCAAAGTAGAATCATAGAATCATAGAATAGTTAGGGTTGGAAAGGACCTCAAGATCATCGAGTTTCAACCCCCCTGCCATGGGCAGGGACACCTCCCACTAAACCATGCCATCCAAGGCTATGTCCAACCCCACCTTGAACACCGCCAGGGATGGAGCATTCACAACTTCCCTGGGCAACCCATTCCAGGGCCTCACCACCCTTACAGTAAAGAACTTCTTCCTCATATCTAATCTAAACTTTCCCTGTTTAAGCTTGAACCTGTTACCCCTTGTCCTCTCACTACAGTCCCTAATGAAGAGTCCCTCCTCAGCATCCCTATAAGCCCCATTCAGATATCGGAAGGCTGCTATGAGGTCTCCACGCAGCCTTCTCTTCTCCAGGCTGAACAGCCCCAACTTTCTCATCCTATCTTCATATGGGAGGTGCTCCAGTCCCCTGATCATCCTCGTGGCCTCCCCTGCACTTGTTCTAACAGTTCCATGTCCTTTTTATGTTGAGGACACCAGAACTGCACACAATACGCCTGAAGCACTGCCACAAACATTGGCATGAAGAAATCACATAGCCTTGCTTCATTTCTGAATAGCTTATTTAAGATGAAAAGTTAGATTTTCACTATTGAAGGAAAATCCTAGTCAAGAAAGTATTGATTTCGTAATTCAAAGACAAAGCAGCAGAAAGAAGAAAAAAAAGTTACAGGTAGCTTTGCTGCAGCAAAAGATGTAGGTGTTGTGTATGTAAGTACTCATCAATCCATACTGATAACTAATTCCTAAGCTTCTTAAATACAGGCTTTCCGTGGACACTTTAGAACTTAGTGGGGAAAACAATTTGATCAAATAAATGTTAGCAAAAATAGAGTCCAAAGTCCAGAGTGCATTTTGGTTCAAAACAAAGCAATACAAGCTTTGTGTACTGCTCCCATCAAAGGCACTGCTTGTGTCTGTTCCTTTTCAGAACTGCTTTGTTGGTGACATGGACAGTGGGATTGAGTGCGCCCTCAGCAAATTTGCTGATGACACCAAGCTGTGCGGTTTGGTTGATATGCTGGAGGGAAGGAATGCCATCCAGAGGGACCTTGACACGCTTGTGATGAGGGCTGATGCCAACCTAATGAAGTTTAACCATGCCAAGTGCAAGGTCCTACACCTGGGTCAGAGCAATCCCAGACACAGCTACAGGTTGGGCAGAGAAGAGATTCAGAGCAGCCCTGTGGAGAAGGACTTGGGGGTGTGGGTTGATGAGAAAATGATCATGAGCTGGCAGTGTGCGCTTGCAGCCCAGAAAGCCAACCGTATCCTGGGCTGCATCAAAAGGAGCGTGACCAGCAGGTTGAGGGAGGTGCTCCTGCCCCTTTACTCTGCTCTCGTGAGACCTCACTTGGAGTATTGTGTGCAGTTCTGGTGTCCTCAACATAAAAAGGACATGGAACTGTTGGAGCAAGTCCAAAGGAGGGTCATGAGGATGATGAGGGGACTGGAGCACCTCCTGTATGAAGACAGGCTGAGAAAATTGGGGCTGTTCAGCCTGGAGAAGAGAAGGCTGTGTGGAGACCTCATAGCAGCCTTCCAATACCTGAAGGGGGCCTATAGGGATACTGGGGAGGGACTCTTCATTAGGGACTGTAGTGAGAGGACAAGGGGTAACAGGTTCAAGCTTAAACAGGGAAAGTTTAGATTAGATATGAGGAAGAAGTTCTTTACTGTAAGGGTGGTGAGGCCCTGGAATGGGTTGCCCAGGGAAGTTGTGAATGCTCCATCCCTGGCGGTGTTCAAGGTGGGGTTGGACATAGCCTTGGATGGCATGGTTTAGTGGGAGGTGTCCCTGCCCATGGCAGGGGGGTTGGAACTCGATGATCTTGAGGTCCTTTCCAACCCTATCTATTCTATGATTCTATGCAGATAGTAAGGAAGTCTGTAGCTTGTGTTCATGCATGTAATTTGCTGTGCTACTTCTCTGTTTCCTTGTGGTGACCTAATCAGAGGTGCAATGACTGAATGAATAAGCCATGGGATATAGAGATGCTCATGTGTGAGAACATGGATTTGACTGCAAAGCAGGACATGTTATTATATACTGTTCAGCATTCATTGATAGGTCACTGGGCAAAAATGGATCTGCAGAAGGAGCAGCCCCAAAGAAATGTTGTTGGGTAAGGATGAAAGACCCTTAGAAAACACGGGCAAAACCAACCCTACTTACATAGATTTATCCCTCTTCACTGGTATGAAAAATTGGAGGGAAAAATTAATTAAAGATCAGAAATGAAAAGTTAGGGGCTCCAGGTGATCCAAAATGAGCTTGGGTTACGATGTTTCAGGGAGCAGCCCTTTGTGCTATGTGAGACATCCAAAGTAGCTCTCTGCTCCTCACTCTCTCCAGCTGGAAAGGCAGAGATGTTGCAGCATGTTAGCTAATTTTGATTGTAATTCGCCAACAGGAGAAGCAGAAATATCATTACTAGTTTTTCCCTGTTTTCTCAGGAGCAGTTTTTCTCTTGCTACTATAAAGAACTGGGAGAATGAAAACTGGCCCATTTTCATAGGCGCTGAGTGCCTGGAGCACCATCTGGAATCTGTGCAACCAGCCAAACAATTCAACATCTCAGAAAATCTTCCCATTTTCAACCCCCCCACTTTCTGAACAGCTCTGCACATGAATTCTGCACAAAAGCCTCTTTCTGATGAGGATCCAGTTGGCATCCAGATCAACTGTATTTTCAACTGTCTCCCAGTGGGGATGGATTGCATTTTCCTTCAGAGAGGCCAGATGATTTTTATTACAAATGAACCAAAACCTTGAGGCAGGACATGCATTACATTTCCATGACAGCACTGGCAGGAGTGAAGGATCCTGATAATTTAAGGATAATTGAGCTCTAGTCTCCAGCTCTGCAGGTAGATAGCAAATATAGCAGCCTCCAAATTCTCTATGTCACTGAGCAAGGCTGGGTGAAAGGATAAATGGCCTATTGCTCAGAAGAGCGAAGATCAGTCAGGATCCTAAGTCCCAACTGTTCGTGGTCTCTGTCTCTTGACCTTCACAGGCACGTAGGCTATATCTGTACTAGTAAATCAAATGTGTCCAAGACTATTTTTTGGCATTGAGGCTGGCTGGCAAAGGGCAGCCAATATCAATACTGTTAAACTTGCTTGATCTCTGTGACAGGTCATTAGGTTATAATGCGATTATATAGAGGGATGACAAAATAAACTTGTAAAGTTTGAGTATATTTTAGTTGCAGAGAAGTGCCAGTAGGATGGGTGTAAAATATGGTTATGTTTAATCAAAGACAAAGAGCGGTCAAAAATTTGCTCTGAGGATGGTAAAGCAACGGGCCACTTTCTGAATGGGTTTTAGTGGCATGAGGTAGGCAGAATACTAATTTAGTGACCACCAGCATAGCCTGACACGGAAGATTGTCTAAGTGGTGAAAAGCCACCCAGTTTGGTTCTCATTCCCATTTCTGTGTCATGCTCCCTGGGTCACATCCAAGTCTGCACTCCTTAAGCACCCAAGCCCTGTGGAGCTGCTGCAACCTGGGCTATAACGCAGCATCCCTGAAGGAGCTCTCATCTGTGATAGTGATGGTTTTGGCCATAGCATTGTTTATGTGTAGGATCTAGGGAGTAGTTAATGCTTTTTCATTTCCTCTTTCCCTCTTATCCCAGTCTATATTGATGGTATTACCAAGTACAGCTCATGGCCTGAGTTCTACCTGTGTTTCTACATTGTTTTTTCCCCATTGCGCTCCAAGTACACATGCAGCCATTTCACCGTATCAAGAAAGGTCCTTTCCTCAGCTGGAAAGCTCATTGACTATTCCATAAAACCCATAGTCAGAGCCAGTCTTTAATTAAGGCTGTAGTGAAAGGGGCTTTGATTCCAACCATGTATTACAGCCTGATGTTGTTTTCTCTGTCACTGCAGCAGATTATTGGAAATGTAGTCCTTGATTAAAAAGATTGTGTGCAATTACATTCCATCTCAACATCTTCAGCTAGATCAGTAGCTTGTCAGTGGGTCATTGGGAATCAGACTGCCAGAACCTTTGCACATGTCCAATTTATAAAAGACTGTTCCTGGCACAGCATCCAACAGTCCTATGCAGCCAATACCTTATTAATGCGCCATTAGCCACAGGGAGCTTTTGCAAGTGAATCTAATGTACAGAGAGTGATGAGGGCTTGCCTGAACTGACTCAGCAGTTTGGAAGGTCCTTTCTCCCCTTGCAGGGATCGCATTAACTTCTGAATGTGCTTGAATGTCCCGAGCCTAAATGCTGGTTTTCCCCTTCAAGTCAGCTTTATTATTTTGGTTTCTGGTGGACGAGGTTCACTGTACTTTGAAAGCAAGTCAGTGTGCTGAGCAGTAGATCACTTCCATTAGGGAGTTGTCTTCAGATCAACTAAGATGATCGAAGGGATGATTAGTTGCTTTATAAGTGTCTGAAGAAGATGGGACTCTTCAGTTTGAGAAAAGGGTGGCTGAGAAAGAATATGTTTGAGCTCTACAGAATCACTGATCAGGTGGGTGGGAAAATGCTTTACTCCTAATTAAAAATAAATTCACCAGTTTCCAAAACAGGGAAACTTGGGTGCTTTCAATGGAACTGGTAGGAAATCAGCTTGAAACAGATAAAAGTACTTTATTCAACAGGTAGTGACTTTCTGAAACTTGCTGCCACAAGATTGTGGAGGCACTGACCAGCAGGCTCAAAAGGGGTGGGATGAGTTATGGACAGCAGGTCTGTATAAATCCATGGAAAGAACAAAGCAGAGGTCTTCCCTATAACTTCCCTAACACAATTGTTGTGGATGTTGAGGATGGCCTGTGAAATGCGTCCAGGCTTACACAGTAACCCTAATGAGCATCTCCCCTTGACACTACCAGAGTCAGAGCACTGGGCTGGATAGACCGCTGGTCTGACCAAGCATCTGCTTTCTTTTGGTCCTATTTCTTTGACTGCTAATGCTTTCAGGCTGACTCCTAGAAGCTCCCCATTAAAAATCAGAACACATTAAAAGTCTGGTCCAATTCCAGCTCAATCTCTCTTTATATCTGTAAATAATATAACTCTAATACTTTTAAACCCAGGCACTGATCTTTGCTTCTAGTCTAACTCTATCTCTTTGTATTTACAAATTCAGTACAATAATGAGATTACTCAAAAGCATTTCATGCTTGAAAGGAAACTAAGCTCGAACAGCTCAGTCCTATGAATACTAAGGTGAGATGTGTCCCAGTGGGTCTCTGCCTGCCCCCTGCCTGGTATTTGTTTACTGTCAGAGGTTTGTTTCATGTCTGTGCTCTTGGAGGTTTAATTAATTGCAAATGCAGTCAGGGGAGGTTGGTTGTCTTGCAGAACACTTGACTTTGGGCCAGAGACAAGCATAGATCTAACAGATAGAAATTACATCCCCAAATCCACATGTCCTGGAAAAGATAGAATTGCCTTTGAGCAGCATCTCTCCAGACACATAACTCAGTACAAGAGCACACAGGCAATGATCTTTAAAGCTGTGCAGGGAGGAAGGTATGATGATGCCATTAGGATTAACTAATTTTTCCTGCATTGTGGGGTGTACTTCTATATGAATATTTATGTTAGATTAGGAACTAACTGGACTGCAGTCATACCTCATTATGGAACTAGGCTTTTCTGAGGTGAATTTTTATATGTGTGCAAATGCAGATGTGAAACTGCTTTGTTGTTTGTTTTCTTTTTTTGGACCAAGTGTTGTTTCCTTCCCCTTGGATT
Source organism: Amazona ochrocephala (assembly GCA_039720435.1). Taxonomy (NCBI): domain Eukaryota; kingdom Metazoa; phylum Chordata; class Aves; order Psittaciformes; family Psittacidae; genus Amazona; species Amazona ochrocephala. The sequence goes on along the minus strand of CM077883.1, from coordinate 37,679,427 downwards.
GTTTTCCCTGCAGGGTCTTCTAGATGTTCCTAGTGCTGTGTACGGTAAGGAGTGACTCCAGATCTCCCACAGGTTCAATGTGCTACATCTGAGCCTGGGAGCATTTGGAAGGTCAGGACATTCAGCTCAAAAACAGCACTTGCTTTTCTGTTGCTCAGCTGCAGTTCTGCCCGGAGCTATTCCATCAGTGCTGTGCCCAGAAGCTACTGCTCCTGTGCCAGCAACAGCCAGGTCTCTTAAAGCAGGGTTTTGATTGAGGAGGAGAAGAGTGAAGTGGCACAAAAAACCTTGATAGGCTCCATTGTGCTTCAGCATAGGTCTTCTCTTAGAAGGTGAACAAGGGCAACTGGTTTTCATCAGTTCTGCAGTCTTTCTGAGAGTTTCTGTTAGCTGATTCACAGAAATAACAAAACCCTTGCTCATCTCCCCTGTCATAGTCGGTTAACGCAAAGAATTATCTGGTTGCTGTGGCTGGAAGAAAACGGTTTCCTCTTCACTACAAAAAAATAACCTGTCAGTTCTTTAGAGGGCTTTTTTGTTCTGTGTTGACATGAAAATGAGACCTCTGTGTGTGTACAGCCTGGGATGCAAAGGTGTGAGAGATGCTAAGGTTTAGCGCAGTGAAATCTAACGCTGGCGATAGGGATTCTCTAAGGAAGGACAAGGCAAAGAGCCTTGTTTTGCCTGAAGCTGGCTAATTAGAGCAGAATTGTTTGAGTACTTGTAATGGGGAAGCACAGTTCTCAATTTTAGCACATTTAACACTTCTAAAGGAAGGGAAATCATATGACCTCTCCCATACTTCTGCATAACTAAGAGTTTCTTAGTTAACTCTTAGCTGTAACTAAGAGTAATATAATAAGCGAAGCTATGCAGAAGCTCCTTTAATAACAGAAACCTCCAATACTGCCCCACGGTCTGTGAGTTGGGTCAGTGCCTGACAGTGCTGTGCTTTCTGCTTAAGACTGCTTTTGAAATTAAACTTTGCAAACTGAGATTTGATCAAGCATCTCTACCCATTTATATGACTACCTCAAATGAACCTACAGGTTTTTTGGGGGGCAGCGATAGAAAGCAGCCTCAGATTGGTGCAAAATTTAGTTCTTATAAATGCACCAAGCCTCAAAGGAGGAAAGCCATGTATTAGCTGGCTGCTAGAGAATACAAAGTGCAAGAAGGAGGCTGGAGAGCCTGCTCACAAACAGCTTGATGCATGTGATGTTACCAAGGTCAACAGCCCTGTAGTGATATCATGAGTAAATAACGGGGCTCATATGGTAGAGCTGCCTAGGGCATCTGGGTTGGATGAGCACTGCAACTACAAACCATTAGAAGGCAGAGAGATATCCAGCACTGAGCTAGAAAATAGCACTTTATGGGCCTGTTAAAGTACAGTCTGCACATTGCTAGGTACCTTTATTTGACTTTTCCATAGCAGAGAATAATGTTTGTCTTGCATTCACTTGACTGCAAGCACCCTTGAACTAAATTAGTTTTGTAAACGATGGACTGGTAGTGGGTTTATTTCTAGAGAAATTCTTTTAATAATAAAATGCCTCATAAAAACTGCATTGACTTCAGCTAGGCAGACTGCAGGCAGCTAGAACCTTCTGATTGCTTGACTTTAACCCAGTATTTTGAGGCTAAGCAAAATACAAATGCCTGACAAATGTCATTGTCTTCCTGGCAAATGTCCCCCATGAGCAGGGAAATAAATGGCAATGTTATCCACATGGACATCTGGTTGGTTTGAGGAGAGGGAGACCCAATGCGATATTCAGACTGAGTAAAGTTTGTGCTTCTGAGATACCTCTATGGAATCAGCAGGCCATAGAGGCTGGCAGCCTACACTCAGCATTTCCCATATTATGCAGTGATGAGCACAAGCTTTAACCCTCCTCCCCCTCAACTTCTTGGGTTTTATTTGCAAGTGCCACTCACTGACTCACTCCTGACTATGCAATGAGGGTGACAGTGCGTTTTGTGCAGTGTTGTGTGGGTCCATGTGTCTGAAGGCACCATCCTGACATCTTCTGAGGCCTCCATAAAACCAGGTTTGAGAGCTAAGCAGTCTCAGGAAACTCAGCTGAACTTTGTGAGGGAAGCCTTTCTGCCAGGAAGGATGTTGTAGCTGGAGCACTGCATTCTCAAGCCAAATTCCTCTTCGTATCACCTCCCCTTCCCTGCCAACTGATAAACCTTTCATTTTCTCAAAGGGAAGTCCAAGCAGAGTTTTGACTTTGAAAAATAAGCACCAGCAATTACCTGATATTTGATATGGCCAGTTCTATTGATTTGCAGTTTTAATAGGAAGTACTTACATATAACAGTTGCTTAAAACCTAAGCTTGAGCATCAAGAATGGTGTTCTAATTATTCCTCTGGCATCTGCTGAAGGTAGTATAAATTCACAAGTTTTCATGGAAGTCTTAAGTCCTGATAGGCTGTTTCATCCCAGCTTAAAACTTCTCTAAGCTTATGGTGTAGTTTCCTGAATGCCACACTGGGTCTGTTCTGTTTTCCTTGGTGACCTGCTGCATTGGATGCCAATTAAAACATTCGCCAGGTTTCTTATACTTATAACCTTGAAACTGTATTAGCGGTGTAATGGTGAATTGTACCTAGCCTATGCATATCTGTCCATCAAATGACAATCTAAGTGCAGTGGTTAGGAAAGAATGCAGATCTGCTTTTAAGAATTTGGGGACATCCTTACTCCGCACCACCCTGGTACATGTATCCTCTGGTTTATGCTGCAGGGACTCCCCTCCATTCCTTTCTATTTATGGTCTTCTGACAAAGCTAATTATGGTAGCAAGCAACCTGCATCAATGTCATTTAGGGGGTATGAGCATTTGTGATTTTGGGAATTCTCATGCCTTACCACTGGATGTGGTTTGTTGGCTGTTGACACTGTGTATGAAGACATTTCTGTCACTGAAGTCAGATACATTTCAGTAGTAACTCATTCTTCCTGCAAATTTTGCTTCTTCCAGTGAAAGTGTGATGGTTTGCTATTAATAGATGTTTAGGAAAACTTCTTCCCTATGCATCCACCCTTTTTACTCTACTGCCCGGTCTCTTGAATAACCAGTACTCTCACAGATCAGTTATAGAAAGTGGCTCTAAAAACACACCTTTCCCTTAAGAAGCAATATTGCTTTTCTAACCCTGAAACTCAGCCTCGGAACTGGGTCTAGGTTCTTTGCTACCTCATGAATCACCATCCTGGGAATGATTCTGCATTGGAACTTGGAACAGCCTGATAATTCAGGAGCCAGGAGACATCCCAGCTCCTCACAGAACCTGGCCTTACATATGGCATTGCTGCATTGGTACTGGATATAAAAAGCTTACAGGATCTGTTTCAGTCAGGAAGCAGCTGGGACTTTGAATGCAGATGAGAAGTAGACTTAATTCACTGGAGTACAGAGGTCAATAGAAAACGAACATTATTTTCCTGTCCATAATTGAGGTTTAAGCACATAATAAGTAGACGATGGTAATCATGTGCTAAAGGGTCCAACTGCTCTTAATTGATTAAAATAGCTTCTGAAGATTGTTTCTGTTAAGAACTTAACACAACATAGTGTTATACCATTGCATCAGGATGGGTTTTTAGTTAATTTATGTCGCTCTTCTCTGGGTCAGCTTTAAATTAATGTGGTTTTCCACAATTCAGATACTGTCACTTGGTACCGGCAGTCACCTTCCTCTGTCCCACTGACCTCCATAGTGGGGCAATAGCAATACACCCAGGGCTTTAGCTCTAAAACCTCCACTATCTCCCATGTGAGCTAAAGGAGTCTTTTCCAGTGATTATATAAAGTTCAGGTGCTAAAAAGAGGAAGAGATTAATGGTCAGACATGCTGAGTGGAGGGTACTGTGCCCAGCTGCTCTTTCCTTTCTTTCCCTCTACCTCAATGCCAAATCTCTGCTATAAAAGCCTGTGTTGTTTCACCTCTGTCTAGCGTTTAGAAGCTTTCTCTTTAATAACCCAGAGCAGAACTGTAGTGACCACAGGGGCAGTTCTGCTGCTGGCAAAATGCAGGGGGGTTGCCAGGAAGGGGAGAATGATGGATAGCTTTGTGTGGATGAGTGGAAAATCTTTTATATCAGGTCAGTAGGGTGAGGGTGGCCATATCTGGCTCTATCCTGGTAAATAGAACACTGATTTATAGAAGCATGGAGAGAGGAATTGAATTTCTACCTGGTGGGACCTTCAGACCAGGGACTCCGTCTCTTCTAAGCTTATATTTAATTTCTTAGAGACAGGAAATAATGAAAACAGAAGTTAATATCTCCCCTGTAAGATGAGACAGTAAAACCAGGAGTCTTTCTTCTGTACCTGTGTGTGTAAGATCCTAGGAAAAGTAGTTTTCTGTAGGCTCCTAGAATGAAAATATCATTTATCCTACTCTTGTCTAGAAGGAAAGGTTTTCTTCTCCAGCCAGAGAATGAGAAGCGCACTTCTGAAGTGTCTTGAAGTTGGCTGCAGTGCAGGTTGCTCAATATTAATTAAAAAAGGAAATAATTATAGCATAGTGATGATGGCAATACCAGCCCAGTGTTTTATCCCACCTTCTTTAAACAGACTAAATAAATCATTGCCTTAATAAATCATTTTCCATGGACTAGCATGGCAACTGCTCCAGTTTACTGGCATGCATGCAGACAACAGAATCCTGGCAGAACTTTAACACACATATTTGAAAAGCAGCATCTCTGGACTTTGTCTTTTAATTACCGAGCATTAAATCACAGGATCCATCTAGCTCTAGGCTCCCTGTCTCAGCTGTGTGTTATGTTAATGTGTTGTCAAAACAAATTTGATTTGCAAGGATACAAGAGTCAGGCTGATATTTTAATTTTAGATCACTTATCTGAATGCAATTTTGACATAAGGGTTTAAGCAAATGCCTAATTTTAAATATGTACTTAAGGCAGCCCTGAGAAGTAAAGCAGCAAGGACAAGATGCCTAATTGCATTCAGGATCCTAAATCTCATAGACTTTAATAAGAACAGGGATTCCTAGGCAGGCTTTAGGAGCCAATCTCTTCCTATGCTTTTGACTTCAGTCCAAGTAAAACTGTCAGACTTAAAGGCATGCTTTAAGTATTTGCTTTTTTTGCTGGATGGTAGCTGGAGTACCCTATACACTGTAGTCTTTGTACTGGATGTGGTACTTTTTTTTCTAATCTCCACCTCTACTACTGCATATTAAGGCAGAAAATTGAAGTGCTGCTAATTAGAAGTAAGAAGAAACTCCCCAACTTTAAAAATGAATTCATTTATCTGAAATCCTCCCTGGAATTCAGATGATTTCCTCGTATCTCAAGAAACAGAGACCATCTCCTTCCTGTAGGCCAATGTGTATGCATTAATTGAAATCCATGTGACAAACATTATCAGATTGAGCTGAAAAAACAAATCATATATTTGTGCTGACCAGACATATTTCAAAAAAAGAAAAAAAAAGCTTAAAATAACTTGCTTAGTAAATGACTTGTTTAGTAAAAATTAAAGCCTTTGACATTACAAGTGCTTCAGACTACCATCCACACAGCTGGTAAAATGGGACATTGTCGTCTGGACTATTACATGAAAAGAAGGTCAGAGAAATTAATTAAGCAAATATATAACCAACCTGAGCCAGCAGTCATCACAAACTCAAATCAATGGGTATCTTTCTTGCAGGACAAAAACATTACTGCTTACAGAAACATTGAACTGTGGACTTGGACCAAGTAGATAGGGAGAAAAGCCTTCCAAAACAGATTTCTAACACAGAATCTTTTCAAGAGCATTTAATTTACAAATGTTGGACTTTTCCATTTTATAACTGAATAGTAAATCTTATCCTACACTTACTGAAACAGCCTCATATAGCTACTTCAGAGGCATTTGCCTCAAACAACAGCTAGTTTTTCAATGCCTGCCCTTCTTGCAATGAAAGCAAGACTTAATGTACCAAAGACAACTTGCAATAAGCCCTTAGATAGAATATCCCACTCTTATTGTATCAGAGCCTGCTTTCAGATCAATGAATGATTTCTCTCTTTGAATTTAACAGGACACAACATTGGTAAATGCTGTTAGATGTTTCAAGCACTAATCTTTTAAGAAAAACTATTTAACTTTCAGATTCACTTGCTCATACCCTAAACTTTTCAGGACTCTATCTGCAGATATGACTTGCCAAATACTGCACCTGGTGACAACAATTTAATCACTGAGTCTTTCACTGGAAGCACTGAGCATTAACTGGGAATAAAACATGGTTCTTCTCCATGGCTGATACTGTTCAGTTGTAGATTAAAGTAATCTCCCATAGCACTTTGTGCTTTAGTCCACTCCCTATGCATTCCACCTCAGTAGTTCACTTCCTGTTATATTGATTTCATGCTGGCATAAACCTATGGTAAGACAGTGCTGTGCAAGCTTTGTAACAACCAGGAATTATTAGTGCATGGTGAACAAGGCATAAGTCTGTCCTCACTTATCCCCATAACCAGTGAAATCCATAAATCATTTTGTGTCTACTTTGGCATGCGGTGGCATTCAGAAAATGTTATGCAGGGTTCTCCATCATGCAAACGTAGCCTGGGACCTGGTGTTCAATTCAGTCAGCAATGTGAAGACTTGCTGCCAAACAGCAAGCAAACTACAAGTAAATCTTCTTGATCCTTCCTTTCTTATTTTTTTTTCCTGTGTATATTAATAAAAGGCAAAAACCCCCACAGGAACTCCAACAAACGAAACTCCAAAACCAACAAACCACACAAAAGAGTGCACACACGTACTAGAGCATCTATCTATGGATCTGCCTTTGCCTTAGAAACATCCTTCTTCTCATTTCATGCCCTCTAAGCTTGGTGAGTTTTATGAATCCTATTTTAAAACATAGGAGAACTGAGCTGTATTTATTTATTTATTAAGAGAATGTCTGTTTAAGGTTTTGGCTCTGGATACCTCAGTGAAGCTCCATTCTGTCTGGAAATGTTCACTGGTAGATAAAGTGTCTAAAATGAAAAAAGGTAGTATTCTGATATTTCATGGCTTTGCAAGGATTTGTGGTTACTTTGCACAAATGTAGATGGCAGCTGGAGAATCATCTGGAAAACAGGGGTTTGAATGGGCTCAAGCTCTGTATATAAATCCATCGCCTAAAATTTTCAGCAGTGGCATAAATTCCTTGCCTTACACTCACAAAGTCAGTGTGCAGTGTTACCACATACAACATGGGTATTTTGATGCTTGGTTCCCAGCAAGATGATCTCCCATTGCCCCACCAATGTCACTTCTCCCATCATAACTTCTCTATAACACACAATGAAGAAAATGACCCCCTGCTTCCAGCATTCAGAAAGTTTAAGCTGCAAACTATAATATTTAGCTGTTGATATGACAAATGAGATGAGAAGGGTGTGGTATTGTTGTGGTTCAAACACTGTTTGGAAATGCTAAGGCATATTAAACTGTTCTGATGTCATTTAATGAATAAGAAATGTATTTATTATTGCCATGCTACTCAAGCAGGGAAAACCACATCAGCTTGGATGGAAATACATTGGCAACTGCTATTCAGCAAACAGAAGTTGATTACGTACAAATCTTTCCCGCAGCTGGGGTAGCAGTTATTTTATCGAGTACCTTCTGCTCATCTTCCCTTTCTCTTTGCAGAGAATTTGTTTGGTTTTTTTTCCCCTCTACATGAACTAGTAATAACTCCCCTTCTTTGGCTCCAGCAACTGGGAATTATTTCCTTCTTCCTCCTTTTTCATAATCTAGTGAAAAAGTACTTTTATTCCTCTGTGCATTCCTTTCTAAACAGTAACCAGCAAGGACTTTATGGAGCATTGGTTTTTGCAACACCCTTTCAGAGTCCCTGCAGTTCTGATGTACAAGCAAATGCAGCATATTTTTGCCAAGGATTGAAGGTAAATGACCACAGATTTTTTAAACAGTAGCTTCTCAGAAAGTTAGAGATCTGAAAATCTAAAAGAGAGATCTGAAGAATAATCTCTGCTGTTTTGAAGATGTGGCTATTTTTCGTTCAAACACATTCTCACTTGCTAAACATGTTTTTGCAAGACCTTTACATCTTATTTAATACCATGCATGCCAATTTATATATGGGCTTATTGAATGACATGGTAATCAAATACAAGTTTATACTAGCCAGAGCTGTGTGGGGAAAAAAACAGAAAGTGCTAAAAAAGCAGGAAGAAACTATGAGAATAGATCTGGTTTTGGTTGTTGGGTTTTTTTTAATGCCCAGAAAATCAGTTTATAAATAGAATTTGTTCTTTGTGCTCAGTTCTTCAGCTCACGGAGGGAGGAAACTCATTAAGATAATCTTACAAAGAGATCAAGTGGAAAAAAGAAGCAACAGTTAGCCCATGTACTATATGGAAAAGCCCCCAAATTGTAGAAACTTGACTGTCCCCTTCTCCTTTTCCCTCTTACACAAGGTTGTGGCCAGAGTATTTACTGATTTTTATTCCATTAAAATACAAATATGGGAAAGAACATCAAGACCATGATTCAAAAAGCCTAATTCTGATTTTACTTATCCTAGTACGTACTGCATTAGATCCAGCTTTCCTCCCTCCCCTACATGTTTGGTCTTCTAATTTTATTCCTTGATTTAAAATTCTCTTTGATTAAGCTTTCAAGGTGAGGAATGTGCTTACTAGCAGCAGTGATATGGCACTGCATGTGGGAGAACTGGCACGGCCATCTGAAGCCTTGTTTGCAGCTCCTCCTGCTTTCTCTGTTGTAGAAGCATTTTGCAAAATCCATTATTTTAGAGAGAAATGCATCAATAATGGAGGAAAAACAAAAGTTTAGAATGGAAAGATTGTGCTGCTGTGAAATGAGATGGGAGATTAAATAATAGATCATGTGCATGAAAGGTTGAAAATTAGTATAATCGCTCAAAAAATGTTGAAGGAAGAGCTATTCTTATTTTCCCCTCATGGTTACCACTCTGTCTTATGGTTTGAACTGCTCCAGAAATTGCTGACTTCCTCTGTGCAGCAGAGGTGTATTGAAATCTGAAAGTTTTCAGGTATTTCAGAAAAGTGCTATTGGGCAGTTGTGTAATAAAATTAGTGTCTGGTGGAAATCATATCCCCTGCTGCTGTGCAGAGATCCTCTCCGGGAGCCCAGTGAATTTAATAGAGCTGATGGAGCTTTCTTTTTTCTGATCAAACTTATTGAATCTTCCAGACATTCAATGGGTGAGAAACTTTGCTGGATTGTATAATGAAGAGGGGAGAAGGATAGTGAGGAACATGAGATAGAAAAGGAGCTGCAGGTTTATTTTGCTCCTTTAGAATTCCCTCCACCACAGCCCCTTCCTCTCTGAAGAACAGGGCACCTTGGTGGTACTGCTTTAGCTCCAGGGTTTTGTTGGGCTTCAATGAGACCCTATCACCGGGACAAAAATTTTCCAACTGTGTTGAAACTTTCGTTTGAAATTGCTCATTTTTCAGCTTACACAAGCCCTACACTGAGAGACTTACACAGAAGCCCTCTAGTGATTGACATCTACCAAAAAAAGAGATTTTATTCACAGAAAAAGGCAAAATAAATGTTTTTAACCTTTCTTTGAAGAGCACAGTGCTGCACCAGCTACCAAGAAGGAGAAAAATGACTGCTACTGCTGAACCCAGCACATCCCCCAAAGATTATTTGTTCAGAGGCAAAGCCTGGTTCTTTGAGAAAACGCATGTGAAATGCCATACTGACTGTATTGATTATGGCCCATGATCTTTACTTAGAGAAATAGTGATGGCAAAGTCCTTTGAGAGGTTCCCAGGGCTTCTCTTTTTCTAGGATCATGACTCTGACTGAGATAGATAGTAATCTGGGGTTGTGAATATTTCCTTGAGCTTCTATCGTGGGTAATGCAATAGGAGAATGACTTTTACTGAACATCACTCATAAGAAGGAGAGAACAATTCTACAATATTTTGTTGAGATGATCGGGCACTCATGTTGCCTGTAAGTCTTTGGGAAATGATTCCATAGTTGGCTTCCCTGGAACACAAATACCCCATCTGTACAGTCCTCTGGACTCTACGGACTGCATCACATCAGTTGTTACGAAAAATCAGTGATTGAAATTGTTTTCCCTGTAGCTGAAACTAGTTTAATGTACTTACACCTTTCTGTACCAGCTGTCTGTCTGCCTGTGCCCAAAGGTGAGCTTGTGGCAGGAGTTGCTCCTTCCTGAGCATGTAAGAGTGCCCAGAACATCCTGGTCAGTGCTTCAGATAAGCCACAGCTTATCTGAACCTGCAGTTTTCTCTATCCAGCTCTAACCAGCAATCTGCTAGTGTTGCGAATGATCTCCCCATTCCTGAGGAGGAGTTACCTGGAATTGCCTGAGGTGTGAATTTTCAGATGAGATGTTTTGATACCATCCACCTCACGCTTGAATAGATGATTTCAGCTGAGCCATTTTGAGGAATCCTGTTTCAAAACAAGGTCTCTTGGCTTATCTCAAATCTCTGCCTTGCTATTTGACTACCCTTGATGTGCACTAACTCTGTGTCCTCCAGTCATGCAGTTCACATGCTTGCCACTGTTAAATAACACAGATCTCCTTAGAACAGACCTAATCATGGTGTGAACTATTCTACATATCACAAACTCAGTATAAGCAGATGTAACTTGTAAATAGAGGAAGATAGAAGGCATCATGTGATTGTCCATCATATTTGACAAATCATGGCAGTCAGGTGAAGCTCCTGATGACTGGAAAAAGGGAAATATAACCCCCATTTTCAAGACGGAGAAAATGGATGACCCAGGGAATTACAGACCAGTCAGTCTCACCTCTGTGCCTGGCAAAATCTTGGAGCGGATTCTCCTGGAAGGCATGCTAAGGCACATGAAAACCAACAAGGTGCTTGGTGACAGCCAGCATGGCTTCACTAAGGGGAAATCCTGCCTGACCAATCTGGTGGCCTTCTATGAAGGGGCTACGGAACTGATGGACAGGGGCAGAGCGGTTGATGTCATCTACCTGGACTTGTGTAAAGCCTTTGACACTGTCTCCCATGACATCCTTGTCTCTAAGTTGGGGAGACATCAATTTGATAGGTGGACCACTCGGTGGATGAAGAACTGGATGGATGGCTGCACGCAAAGAGTAGTGCTCAGTGGCTCAATGTGGCTCAGTGTCCAGCTGGAGACCAGTAACGAGTGGTGTCCCCCAGGAATCAGTGTTGGGACCAGTCTTGTTCAACATATTCGTTGGTGACATAGACAGTGGGATTGAGTGCACCCCCAGCAAGTTTGCTGATGGCACCAAGCTGTGTGGTTCGGCTGGTACGTTGGAGGGAAGGAATGCCATCCAGAGGGACCTTCTGATGAAGTTTAACCATGCCAAGTGCAAGGTCCTACACCTGGGTCAGAGCAATCCCAGGCACAGCTACAGGTTGGGCAGAGAAGAGATTCAGAGCAGCCCTGCGGAGAAGGACTTGGGGGTGCTGGTAGATGGGAAAAAGAACATGAGCCGGCAGTGTGCGCTTGCAGCCCAGAAAGCCAACCGTATCCTGGGCTGCATCAAAAGGAGTGTGACCAGCAGGTCGAGGGAGGTGCTCCTGCCCCTTTACTCTGCTCTCGTGAGACCTCACTTGGAGTACTGTGTGCAGTTCTGGTGTCCTCAACATAAAAGGACATGGAACTGTTGGAACAAGTCCAGGGGAGGCCACGAGGATGATCAGGGGACTGGAGCACCTCCCGTATGAAGATAGGATGAGAAAGTTGGGGCTGTTCAGCCTGGACAAGAGAAGGCTGCTTGGAGACCTCATAGCAGCCTTCCAGTATCTGAAGGGGGCCTATAGGGATGCTGGGGAGGGGCTTTTCATTAGGGACTGTAGTGAGAGGACAAGGAGTAATGGGTTCAAACTTCAACAGGGGAAGTTTAGATTGGATCTGAGGAAGAAATTCTTTCCTGTAAGGGTGGTGAGGCCCTGGAATGGGTTGCTCAGGGAAGTTGTGAATGCTCCACTGCTGGCGGTGTTCAAGGCGGGGCTGGACAGAGCCTTGGATGGCATGGTTTAGTGGGAGGTGTCCCTGCCCATGGCAGGGGGGTTGGAACCAGATGATCTTGAGGTCCTTTCCAACCCTGACTATTCTGTGATTCTGTGATCACAGGCCATTTCTTTTTAAAATGGAATAAAAAGTAGTAGGCGAGGTAGTACAGATTCCCATTGGTGATTGTTTCAATTTCTTTGGGGGGTGACTTGCTCCATTTCCCCCTTTTATGTTTATTAATGTCTATCTTAAGTTGTCAGTTAAGCCAGCTTTCAATTTATCCAACGGTTTTAATGTAGGAGCATAAGGAGATGACAGGAAGAAATTGTCAGGAGAAAACAAAGCTAAAGACAGTGGTTCTGATCCCTGTGCAAATAAGGAAACAAGGCTTTGCTTATATGGAGTATCCCATTCTTACTAAATTCAGCAGATAAAGGTCTGCTAAAAGTGCCAGTGTTAATTCCTTCTCTGCTGTTGATTTTAAAACCTGCTGTAGACATCAGTGTTTTGCAGATACTTGCTTGAGACACAAATAGATGTCTACATATAAAGGAGAAAACAAAACTGTTTTTTGCTGTGAGATGGAAAATCACTTGGAAAATTCTCCTGCTCTGTGTGCAAAATATCAGCAAAGCATTTGTGTACTTCAGTGCTACAAGGCAATATTCTGATTATGGGATGATGCCAACCAGTCATTGATTTCTTTCTCAAATGATTCCTTTAAAGAAGTGTTTCAGTTTGAACAACCTAAAGCAGGCGTAACTGTTCCCTTCTCAACACTGCTATGCTAGTTTTCTGACAGCTACCCACATAAAAGCTTTATCTTTGGTGGGTGGGTAGTAGGGAATGCAGAAATCACAGGTTAGTGCAAAAATGGTGGGGGGCTTTTTGCATGTGTGTGTTTGTTGACACTCTAACACCCACCTACCCGGACAGAGCCTGTGGTCTAAGCCACATAGCATCACTTTGGTCATACACCTGAAAAGGGTGGGCTTCAAGAGTGCTGCAAGTTCAGCTTGGTCAGAGTTAGATCTGGGACTACCCCTCTGTGACATAATGTCAATAATGTATGCACCAATACTGCCAAATCTCTCTGTCCTCTGCTTCGAAAGCGTTGACTCCACAAAACCTCCTCTTATATGCCAAGTTAATTTCTTTCAACCCCTGTGCTAGAGTCAGCTTCCAAATGGACTCTACGGCAGTTTCCTTTAGCATTTGCTTCCAGTTGGCCAAGGCTCTGAAGTGCTCTAGAGAGGCTCATGTTTCCTGGAGATTGAAAGTTTCTCTTTACTTCATTTACCTGAAGCTGTGGTTTTCAAAAGTGCGTATTTCTAGCAAAGTTCATATTGATGACTTTCAGTTATCGCTATCATATAGCCCATAACATGGCAATAACTGCAGGTAGGGTAGAAAACTCTTTATTAGAATATTACTTCCAATACGGTAGGGTTTCCCAGGCAGCAAGCAACTGAGGCAATGTATCTTTAGAAGTTACCTCTTATCAGCTGAGACAGAGTAATAGACTGCCTACGAGCTCTTAGTCTATCTCGGAAAATCAAATAAGAAAGATTACTAAATCAGAGACTTCATAAAAAAGCTCAGCATAGGTTGATTGCTCCTCTCCTGTGGTTCCTGTATAGAGCCAGCCTTTCCCATTTGAACTGTAACTTCTGTGAATTTTAACTGGGAAGAATTCAATGAGGTCTGCTACCAAACTGCCCAGTGAAGTCAATGGAGCATGTGTGAACGGTTTTGAGAGCAGTGTGTCACATGCACATTTCAATTTTGAATCTATGGCGCTGGATTGCTATGATAGCAGTGGTATCTCTATTGTAAATAAATGGTGAGACTGATCCTTCATATTTGGAAGTGAGGGGTAGGCTGATAAGTTTCAAGTACTATACGTCCAGTAAGTCCAGACACTTGAAACCTAGGGAAACACCACAGGAGAGCTTGTTCTGTGCTCAGTACATTTATATTTTAGCAGTAGCCAAAAGAAAAAGAAGCCTAGCAGTCAGTTCAGGTGTCCTCTTATGAACAAGTGACTGTCTGACTAAATACTGCCTGAAAACATCACTTTTAGAACAAGATCACAGCTGCGGGGAACCAAAGAAAAGCTGTTCCGTTGACTTAGATCACATGTTTTAGCTCAATTTCTGCTGTATTTAATCTGCGCTTCCCTCACCCATAGGCAGGGGTAAGGAGCAGCACTCATATGGTACTATTTCTTCAGGCCTACAAGGTTAAGGAAGGTGGCACGTCTGTAAAGGAGTAGTACAAAAAAATAATAGGAAAGCTTTGTGTGTGTAGTGTATTTGTTTCAACCTGTGGATAAACACTACAAAAATTTGGTGGTGTGTTTGGGCTCTGGTGGTTCTCAAGTCCTCCTTAGCAGCCCTTTTAATGTACAGTCGGTAGAAACCCCAAAGATGAAACCTAAGGTTTGCCTCTGTGCGCATACACGTATACAGTTACGTATAAAATGCCCTCTTTGTATTTTACTGTTACTCAGCCCATTGCTCTTACGATCAGCGATGGACTCTGCACAGATCACGCTTCCAAACAGCTAAAGAGTATCTTTTGTCATGGTATTGCAGGATGCTTTTGGAAACAAATACTAATATCAGCTATTCCTGTGACTGCTTGCTCTATGAGTCTTGTCCAGTAAACTTGAAATGAAGCAGTGCACAAATGTGCCCTTTCTCTTAGGTGCTTGCTGAAATGTTCAGCTGCTTTCATAAAGAGAGACAGGCATATCCAGCTGGGACCCATTCAGGTGGCACGTTGCTTTTTGTCTTCCATTAAGGACAATATATGCTTTAGTACTAAATACAGTTTAAGGAAGTTTTCCTGTGGAATAGATGCTGCTTTCATTTCCTTCCCAAATATTGATTTTATTGGGATTGTTTGGTTTTGTTTTTTCAGAGACACTGCTTCGCTTGCATGCGCTTATTATTCCTTACCTAAATCTTAGTGTAATAAGGATTATATGAAGTAAATGCTTAAAAAAACACCAAAACAAAACCAAAACCCCACTCCCTTGCTGTTTTTCTCCAGTGGGCTACATTTTGAGATTTAAGGATATAAAGGGCACTTCAAATCAAATCCCAGGCTATGGAATGCTATACAAAGCACGCTCCCTAGGCACTATGTTTCTTCACAAGAGAATTTATTCCATCTACTTGAATTCCATCTGCAACTAGATTTCATTTCTGCTGGAATTATGCTTTCATTCCTCTGTTAAAATACTATTTCCTTTGTTCCACACATAATTTAAATCAAGCCACTATTAGAAAACAACAGGATGGCACATAACTTCGTTGTCTGTAACAGTCCCGTTATAAATCTTTAATGTATGTGCAAGGACTTGGGCAAATAAAGCCTCAGATGAGAGGCTGGCTATTTGCACAGGAGAGGGCTGCTCTCAAAGGTGAGTGTTTGCAGGGTCAGGATCTCTTGTGCTTCTTGATTTTGGTCACAAACAGAGTAACTTTTGCAAATGCAAGTAGCTGTACATTCCAAAAGTATTCTCAATATACCTTTCACAAAAGTCTTTCAGGTTCTGATCCAAAGTCAGTGGGAGTCTTTTCATTGCCTTCCACAGATTTGGGAACAAGACTCAGAGCAGCAGGCAGCTGGGGAAAAACTCCTTTACAGATGCAATTATGGATTAGTTTTTTTTTCCTTTTACTTGCTATTACCAACCTGTTCCCATTCTTCAGGCAACTCTTAAAAGAACTCATTGCCAAGATGTGCAGAAGGAAAATTATCTGAAGTGACAGCAGGTGCTTTCTGAACAGGAGAATCTGCTTCTTTCCAGAAAATATCTGTACTGAGCAAGAAGATGAGAACTGTAAATGCTGTAATGGTGGGAAAGAGCGTGATGCTGCTCATTCTCAGGGTGCTGACCATGTACAGCACATGAAAGAGACAGAAGAGATCTGTCTGAATACTTCTGCAATTGAACAAGGATTGGATCAGCTTTACTCCAGTATTTCCTTCCTGGCTATCTTTTGTAACTTGCAAAACTGCAGTGATGATTTAGTAAACTCAGTAGGAGAATGCAATCCAAAAAACAGTGTTTTCTGGTGGTTTGCAGGTGCGGACAGTAGAAAATCCTTCTGTTTCTCTCCCTAGGAAATGCTCTGGCATGGCAAATTGTAACAAAAAGAGCAGCAGTGTTTTGTAAACTTGTGCTTTTAGAGAGGTTATCTAACTATTAAGCTTGCACATACAGTGAGGCTTTTGAAACTCTGGTGAGATTGCCATGCAAGGTCTCAAATTCCTTTTTATAAAATGCTCTCACACGCTTGTAGATGAAATTTTTGAAGCACAGATCCTAAAGAATCCCCAAAAATGGAAGACAAAAAGAACACAGTTTTTAGAGTTCATTCTTTTTCTTTGGTTTATCCAAGTTCCATGACTTCGAGTAGTTATGATTTGTCATTATTTAGACTTCTAATAACGGGAGATGCTTTCCTGACAAGATCTTGCTGACAAAAATCATCTCCTTCTGTGTTGCGGGCTAAGAGCTCCTCTTCTCTTCAGTCCCACTGCTTTTCATTGTCCCTGATGAGGCCTCAGGCTTATGGCTCCCACCAGGCATTTTGAAAATCACTGCTGAAGGTGAGCAAGTGCTGCTCATCCCCTCTGATGTATTGATAATGGGGTGTTCTTTCCCCTCATTTCCTCCCTAAAGAAAGCACAAGGATCCCAAAATGACTCGTGACAACAGTAAGTGCCGCCAAGTGAGGTAGAAAAAAATTATCTATTATTATAGCTGAATTATGCTCAGACTGAGGGCTGAATTTTAAACTCACCTAATGAAAATCCAGAACAATTCTACAACATATTGTGTGGTAGAGTTATTTGGTATTATTTGGTAAGAAGTTATAGATATATTGGTGATGCTGACAGAGCGAGTGGGAGCTTGAATTTGAACATAGAAACAAAAATTGAATGGGTGATATCAGATGCTCTGGAACAGTTTGTAACAAACTTAATGCATGATGCAGCAAATTCTTGAGTAATCATGAAATCAATCAGATGGGCCAGGGGGAGAAAGCGGAGGCTTTTCTACCAGATAATACAGGTTTGCTTAAGGCATGTGGTTCTTTACAGCCAGCAGCACTGATTTAAAGTATAAGAAAGCAATAAGAGAAAACCTGTGATTTGTGATAAAAAGAAATAAATCCTTTTTCTATTTCTAGTAGAAGAAATGTGAGCATCTGTGTTTTCAGCAACCTTCTGTTTCGTTTCCTCATCTTTCCCTCTGAACAAAGTACTGACTGACACTGGGGATGTGATGTTCTTCCTGTCTAGGAATCTCTCTGGCTGGCTGCTATGAATTCAGAGTATCTGTAAATAGGACCCGCGGAGGCTTAGTGTCCCCAGGACTAGAAGAAATGGATTTGAAAGTTAAGTACTAAAATGATGCTGGGAAAAGATATGTCTCTGCAGCCACTGTTCAAATAAGCCCTTGTTAAGTTCACATGCTGTTTCCTTTGTATTTGTGTTAAAAGGAGATGAAAAGATCGTTAAAGATTCCATGAACTAACTCATGAAGATTCAGAACTTAGCATGCAGCATTTGGAGTCTCCTTCAGATGTTTCAGTGAAAAACAGATATTTGATTTGCAGTCTGTCACTGAACATCAAGTTTATTAGGATACATACTTTCACAGCCTTATTTTAAAGTTCAATGTACTCAATTAATCTGCAAAAACCCAGATGCCAGAATTCTTGCCTAAGGCTTTACGGAACAGATACAGAAGGTGGAGGAATCATGCATTGGTTCCTCTGCATCTTCTGAAGGTCAGCCTGCCTTACAGGTGCACTTTGAAGGTGCTTTGCAAAACGTAGTGCATGATCTTTCTGATTCTGGATGGTTTTTGGTGTGTAGCTCTACCTTTTGGACAGCATGTGGAAAAGGCAAGTGCATTATTTTTGCCTCTGTTTAAAACAACAGCTCAGGCAGTAGTACTCAGTCGTAGTCCTTTAATCCTCCTTGAAGTAGTCAATCTTAGTCCTTTAATCCTCCTTGAATACTACTGCACTGCTGCTATACAGACAGTAGGTTCTGGGGCTTTTGTGAGCGTGGAAAGTGGAGTGAGTCATTGTGGCAAAGTATGAGCACTGAACTGTAGCTATTACGGAGTATTAAGCAATTGCCCTTGGTAAGAAGTGATAATAGCAAATAATAGCATATTCATTTTGTTGTTGAAAATTGATTGTCTAATAGAACTGAAAATCCCAATTAATTTCAATCTTGATGCTCACAGCAGAGAAGCATAATGAAGATTCTAAGAGACCTTCTTTCATACATATGAATAAAATAGTTATTATGCAGCATATTTAAGTAGATGACAACATCAGAAAGTCTACCCTTGAATAACAGGAAAGAAAGAAAATGACCTTTCTTTTCTACGTGGAAAGGAAGTAGTGGCTACGTGTGTGGCATGTTTTGGGCATCACTAGCTGTAAGGTATTTTTCTTTCTAAACATGACAGCTTTACAAAACATGGTACCAAAATATTTTTATATGAATTCAGCTAAGCTTATCTCTTTGAGAACATGTTGAATGTCGTATCTTTTCACACAGCGTTTTCTGCACCACTGGTTCCTGATGCAACTATGACACACATTTTCACTGTGCTTTGAAACCATGGACCGTGTTTATCCATCCACTTTATATTCTTTCATACAGTTTTGTGCTGGAAGTTTTGCCTGTGGGACTTAAAATGACAAGATGGTGCAGTCATTCTTCACATTGTAAGGAAATGCCAGTCCTTCTACAAGTGAAAAAGTGGTAGAGATCTAGTGATGTGAATTAGAGTAGTTCAGCAATGTTGAGCTACTACTATTAATTAAATTGACTTGCAACTCATTACTGGTGATGTAGGATAAAATTGGTAAACTTCCTTTTGCGTGTATCTAAGATGGCAGTGCAATAAAATGAACTTGACTTATGATGCAAGGTTCCTGCCAGGATTACTTAAAAGGCAGGATGAAGAAGTGAAAACATTTGTTTACAAATATTCTTATTTTAGACTGTTGAGAAATTGAATTTTAGACTTAATGTTCTCAATTTTAAACTTGACATGAACAATAATATATGGCAAATAATTCCAAGGTTCCAGTTCAGGAAACACATTTTGATTAGAGACTTGGAATTTCAAGAAGGCATAAATGCAGCTCTAATCTTTCTTTTCATTTTGTGATTCTTCTTATGAATGCAGTATCTTTCCAACATCAACTCTTATTTGCACTTCTTTTCCTCCCCTCATTTTGTTCCTCAGAGAAAATAATTGCAAAGCAGTAGCTGGTTAAATTACCACAATTACTTTACCTGAAAATGTCTGTTGATAATGTCATCAAAAGTGCATGTTCTGAGCACATTCTAGCTATGTGTGAAATCTCTGCTATTTCCTCATGATAGATAAATCAATACTAGGCTTATAATGCTCATTCAGAGATATCTTATAATAAATCCTCATATATTTCAAATTCATTATTGGCTTTCCTGGATGTCAAGATGGAGTTAACGGGAACAGATGACATGCACACTGATCATGACCTGTTACTGGAAAAAATTGCACTGATCTTAGTTTCAGGTCCTTAAATGAGAGCAACCAGAGCCACCTACCAACTGTTCATTAACAGAAAGCGAGAAACTGGAATAGAAGACAAGAGGGGAGCAGATCAGAGTCAGATGCGATTCACCCTCCTCATAGATTTGTCTATTTTCAAAGTTGTAGGGCTAATGAAGAATAATTATAACTTATTAATTTCTCATTATCTTAATGACTGCAACTCAGTAACACCATATGTCACAAAGCAAAAAAGAGAAAATTCTCTTGACTGCAGTGTGAGAGGAAATAGCTCTTATCAGCACCTATCAATCTGAAAGGGAAAAGTCTCTAAGACACCCATGTTGCGCATGAGTGGAAAGATGCGATAATTTCCAGGGTGTTTCTCGGTGTCATTAGCTGTGCTAGGATTAAACATTACATCTTTAGCACATTACATCTTCTGTAGCATCTCTGCAAAAACTCTTTCAGCAGAAGCTAAACTTCATTTGCCTAATTTCTGAGAATTATCCCTCCTAATAAAGTGACACCACAAATTTTGCTCAAAACTAAAATGACAGATAGAGCAAAGAGGAAATCTTCTGTTCGCTATGTAAAGACTTCCCATACATTTCCCAATAGTTTACAGTAATTAAATAAACCCCAACTGTCAAAAAAACCATTGAGTTGGAAAATTAAAGACTGCTTCCAATAGTGCTCCTTTACAAGAGATCAATAGCTGTTTAATATTGGCATTTGACTGAACAGCAAGAAAAGAACCCCTAACTTTTGTCACTTGCATGCACTGCTCTCTTAAACATTTATCATGCATTGCCTTACAGAGTTAAACATGCCTGAAGCCCAAAATGGCAGTTATTCTCAAGACAGGCAGTTTGTTAAAGCCAGAGCCTCATAAGTCACTGAGAAAGCTGTGTCAAGAAACCAGAGAAAAGCAGCTTAATATTAGTCCCTAAATTAACAAAGCAAAACCTGCATAGTCAAATTTGCTTTAAATGCTGCACAGAGTTTCTTCCAAAGGCCAGAAATTATTGCCCAAACCGTAATTTTGCAAACACTTTCAGACTACGTAAAAATCCCTCTTACGAACCAAACTTTAAATCGTGCTTTCCCTCTCCTGCCCAGTACAAATAGAAAGCTGCTACTGCAGAGTACAGAAAGAGAACATTTGAATCTGATGAAAACCACAGCTATGCTATGGTAAAGTACAGCTTATAAACATTTATCCACAAAAAAGCATCTGCAATTTCAGACCACATGGAAGAATTTACCTCTAGAAATTAGCCATATCTCCTGGAGTCACATTAAAGTATTATTCATTATAACGACACTCATTCACATAGTTGCAATGTACAGTTTGTCACTATTCAAAGTCACAGACCCTGTAAATCCAGCATTAGAGTAATAGTACAGAAAATAGTTTGCACCCAAGGATAGGAAGCATGTTGTATGATTAAGAAGCAGCACACAAATGAATATTGACATTAAGTTATTAAGCACCACCTCTGTTTAAGCACTGTCAAATATGTCTATAGAAAAAGCTACAAACCTAACAGCACTAGTTCAGCACAGGACCGTACAGCAAGCACTCCCCTGCAACACACACAGCCACACGATGCAAAACGAGACAGTGAGTGTCACTGGATATCAGCTCCATTCCTTCACTTGATTTAGAAACAGCAACAGAAATAACCCATGCTCTGATGCTGCTCCCAGACTAGAGGTTGTGTCTCTCCCAGCAAAAGCTGCAAGGCTTCAGCTCCTGATCAATCCAGGGAGCCGGCTCCTACTGCAATATCCGAGTCACTTACTGCATTGCTTTTCAGCAGAGTGAAAGTGGCTGCTCTTCCCGGGCACACATGGCTCTCTCAGCTGGAGGGTTCTCTGTTCAGCACAATTCAGCTCCAAAGTCTCTGCATGTGGAGGGTAATTGCCTGTGCTCTGTACTGAGGTTTTCTGGCTGCAGTGACTGCTCACCCTATCCATTGCCTCTGGTGTATGCTAAGTAAGCAATCTCTTGGGTCTTCACATAATGAAAGGATGAAGAGTCGCGGCTTTTGAGAGCAGATAAGGTGCTCTGCCGAAAGCCTCTGTGCTTCCTTGGCATTTTAAAGGCAATGCCTTTATCCTGCCTCACAGTTTTTTATAGTGCAAATTGTTGTATTCTGTAACTTGCAGTCAAATTTGCATCCAAAACCTATTTTTTATGTTTCAGAGAGAACTTGAGTTTACAAATTCAAGCCAATGCGTTTTTAAATGTTGAGGAACAAACACTTGCAATTGAACTCAATCTTCCAATTTTCACAATTGCAAATGCAGGGGAGGCGTTTCCTAGCTCCAAAACGTACTGTACCATCCCCACTTACACAAAGGGTACAGGCAATAAGCAGCAGCCTGAAACTTCATGGATTAACATCCCAGATTTAAAATGCTCCAAGCACTGTTCTAGTCCTGAAGGATGGACTGTCACCCTTGTCTGTTGAGCCTCTGTCACTGTATGGTGGGGGGACTGGTCCTACAGTATGTTGACAGGGTTAGAAATAGCATGCACTGGTAATGAAGAGACAGAAAGAGCAAGAGCCACAATAAAGAATTCCTCATTAGGGATCCTAATCTTTTGACAATGGTGGCAAGTTTGTCTGTCCCTTTGGGAAGATGTGGGGGAATTCACTTGCTTTCCCTGTAATCGGCCTGAGTGAGGTGCACAGATGGGCAGATTTGTGAAGCCAGGCCTGACCTTCGAGGGATTCCCAGGAAGAAAGACCCATTCTGATTCTGTGCTCACCTATCACCCAGGCCTCCTGAGACCCGCCAGTGCTAATAGTGCCCAACCGTGCGCCGTAAATTTGTGCAGTCCTGCAGGTAAAAATGTGATGCTTTTTCCACACAGGTGCCCCAAACAGATAGCACAGCAATCATTAAGATTTCCTAAAACTAAGCCTTGTGTAAGGTGTTGATTCACTCATCCCCCTTAAAGCTCCTGGGTAGGGGAGATTTTCTCTGCCACTGATGGGAGTGTTAAGACCTCATGAGATCAGAGGCAGCAGCAAGAGGAGGCTTTAACACTCTTAGTAATGGCTTTGAAATTCCCAGAGGCTGATCATCCTTTCAGATAGCATGGGGAAATCCCAGCCACCCAGAGAGTGTGCCTAATAAATATCACAGGAATATTAATTGGATCTTTTAGAAAAAGGGCAGTCAAGGACAGGCACCTAGAAAGAGCATGTCACATTCTTCCTTTGGAAAGTGCTTTATTAGCTGGGCTTTGGCTTTTTCTGGAATTTCCATATCAATGCACCTTTCTACAATGCCCCTCAGCATCAGTGGTACTGTACCTATCATTGTGGTGCTGTGGTTTTTGCCTGTGAAAACGCCAGGGATACTCAGACTGGCTGACAGATGTTGCTGGAAAGGTGCTGCTTTGCACTTGCACAGAAATACATCTCAGAGGAGAAGAAAAACCAGCTCATGATATATGGGTGTCAGTGTCAGTGGGTTTCTATGAAATGCAAAAACACTCCTGTTGGAGAAAAGCTGTCCTTTTTTTCTCTCTTCTGCTCACAGCTGTGTTTAGCACCTCAAGGTAACAAATTTGTCGAGTCATAGAAAATAAGAACCAACAAAGGTGCCTTGAATTTTAAGTTTGTTTTATATAGAAATTATGTATGAGCCGTGCGTCAACTTTCAAAATGCAGAGCAGACACTGTCCGTGGCCCAAGGAGTATCCAGTGAAAATCAGACAAAATGGTGCAGATGTGTAACAACCAGGATTGCCATGTGATAATCTTATTGGAAGGAAAGCAGGAAAACCTGGCTGGATTTGGGAGCTGCAGCATTGGTGGCAGAAACAATTAACTCATGCTGAAGGAGCCCAACTTTTACAGGACCCTATAGAAAGGCACTCAAATTCTCCTCTTTATTCCTCTCTCACCCTTTTGGAGTATATTGATCCTTCCAGTAAGTCCATTTACTCTGCTTGGTTGGGGGATAAACTATAATGGATTTCTTTGAAGTGTGAGTTGGACAAAAATAATTGAGTCAGCACAGTAATTAGGCGTGGACCTTTTCAACATTCCAGCAGACCCCAGCCCTGGCTATGGGCAGATAAGTGGTTATTCTAACAAGCATAATAACCTCATGTTCTGGAGCTGCGGTGAGGGCAGAGGGAAGAATTATAGATTTCAATGGATCATTTTCCTCTAGTTTTCTGGGCTCCTTGCCTCAGTTCAATAACACAGCAAGCTCTGCTATGCTAACACATCACTTTACTTTCTGCTAGTAACAGTATTTTAAACCCTGAAAGCAAAAAGAACCAAGCATCTGATTTACCAGGGATAGGCACGAAGGATGGCAGCATTGATTCCAAGACTTTAGGAGGCATTTTACGTTTAAAAAGCACAGTTGCATTCCCCACTCAAAAAACCTTGAACCCCAAACTCTCTATGCAGCCATTTCAATGGAAAATAAATATGTTGTAAAATAACTATCACATTTAAGGAACTGACCAATAAATACCCTGGAAGTGTGAGGTTGTCAGTTTGTTGTTGTGTAAGGAGGTGCCAGCGACTAAGCATCAGTATTGCACAAGATGATTTAACTGAAGAGCTTTTCCAAGCCAGCTGGAAAGTATATTATATTTGCAACCTGCTATTAAAGAGAACTGAATTTTAACCTTCCTGCTAGGGACACATTAAAGGGCTCATAATTGACTATGGATGTGTAAGTTTGAGGAGAGCCATATAGTGCAGTGTTTGTCTGTGAAAAAAGTAAAGTAGTTCATGTATGAATTTGTTTATTGTAAACTCATTTGTTTGTCATAAATATATAAGGATTTATATAGTAACAATATAGTTGTGTCAACAGGCTCCATAAACTTAAAAGAATTTGGGAGCAGCCTGGATATGCCTTTATTGAATTCCTTTGTGTTATGGTAAGGACAGGTTTATGGTGGCTGCATTTAAGAGCGCCAGCGATGGCCTGGGATAACTTGTGGTAGCCATTGTACAGCAAGGTGAAGAGCATAGCCTGCCCAAGGGGCAGCTGAGCTGGAGGCCAGTGTCTGCACCAGTGGAAGATCACCCTGCTGCTCCTGTTTCAAGTGGGGAATAGAAAAATTGGGAGGAAAAGATTGAGCAAGACCTGCTCATGTCATTTGGAGCCTTCACAGAATTCAGAGAGCGCAGCTTAAGGTTACAAAAAGCCAAGGATGTTCTTTCTGTGCCTCCTTCCATAGAGTGGGGCAAAAGAGCATCCTTTTTCCTTAGTTATTTAAATACATTATGTAGTGCAAATTCGAAATACTCTGCTGCTTCATCATCTTACAGCTGGCTTTGTGGTTAGCTGCTCACTGCAACCCACAGGAATCGAGCACTGGAAAAAGGGCTTCCTCACTACACATCATCTCATGATAGCAATTAGTGGAAAATCTGACTGATGTTGTGTCCTAGAAGAAAAGCGATTATAGAAACTAGATGTTTGTGCAGTAAGGGTTAGCACAGTAACACTTTCAAGTGTGAGATCCGATTTGAGTACATACTGAATGAAATTTATCAAGGTTAAATTGCATTTAATCTTATTCCAGAATAATTTAGCCTAAATTGAATGAACACTTTCATTTTCAGCACAAACATAAAACTGCTTTAAATACACATCTTTACTGTTTTCAGATGTTTTTTCCTGAATATGCCTATGTAGGCAGACCCTGTAAAAGTGAATGCACAGGAATCATGCCTGTGCCCTTTGGGAGGACATTCCCAAATCTTTTTTAAACTGATTTAATCCTATTCCATTTGAGATACTACAGCTTGTGGAGACGACGAGCAAAAGGAGTAGAACATTTAGTCAGAAAATCATCTCATTTGAATTAGAGACATGTTTTCTAATTTCATGGGGCAATTAGCTGTGGGGATCAATATCTTAATTACCTTATATTTTCCCCTTAAATTAGCAGGTTGCACACTCTTCTATACTGTTTCAGCTTTTCTTCTTTTGTTGCTGTCAGTGCTGCTGTTCTGACTGACTAGCTACAAAGGAGTTGTTTAATCCACAACTTTTCATCTCTAATATTTTGCAGTTAAAGCCATGCCTTCAACTTTCCTTACCTTTCCTACGTGATTGTTCTCTCTCAGGTCAAGGATGTCACATAGGAAAATCTAGGTATGTCCGCAGTAAAACATGAAAGTGGAATCATGAAGCTTGAACTGGGTCTAATAGAATATTCAAGATTATCTTACAAAACTTGCAGTCCCTGTGCCACAAAAATGCACTAGGCCCTTCCCAGGTAATGAAAAAGCAGGCGCAGCCCTGAAAGTCCTTCAGTTTGGCAAAGACATGTGCTCTGAAAGGATGTGCTGTGGAGCTGTGGGAAGCTATGGTTTTGTATTTCAGCACGAGGGAAAGAAAAGCAGAGTGTTACTGAGGAAAGGAGATGATGTGAACTGAAAAGTATGCGGACAGCCCTGACTGTCCATGAGATCAGAGGATGTCTTTTCTCCAAGCACATTTTGCATTTGGATCTTGACACTGGATTTTTCTGGGGGGAACTGACTGATACTAAGCTCTGCAGGCTTATGTGTTCATCTTGGAGGTGGTTTTGACTTGAAGAGATAATCATAGGATGAAGGATAGTTGCAGTGGTGCAGTTTTGATTTTGCCTCGGGGATGAGAACTTGAAGTGGTTGTGGCAAGAAACAGGAGCTACGGAGAGTCCTGAACAGCAACTGAGGAGAGTGCTGTGACATTTTGGAAGAGAGCAGTTTACCTGCCTCTTGGGTACGCTGAAGAAAAGAGGAAAAGCGAGACCTGGAGGCTGTGAGCAAGCTCCAGCTATTACATACCGTGCAAGGACAGAGGCTGGGAATTCACAACTCTGATACAAGTCATGGCATGTATCAGAGCTGTGAATGACTGTTCTGTTACTGCTGTTCTGTTATTTATTGCACAACAGGAAGAGATAATGAAGTTCCTCTTGTATTTGAACAGAGTTAATTCCACCTATGAAACTTCTTTTGGTATTGAGAATTCAGAGGAATAAAACAAATTATTTTTATGTAGACAGTTCCCCAAAGCCTCAAAGAGAACAAAAATTGAATGAGCTCCTCTGAGGAATATTTTCTTCTCTTTCTCCAGTGTCTTTGGGAAAATGTATTATCTGATGAGCTCATTATCTGCGCATCTTTATTGTTATTCTCTTCAGAGCTCAAGTCAAACGTTCAAAAGGCTGGGTCAAAAGAAGTGCAATAGCAGAGAAAGCAATCTGGCTGCAAATGAAGGATTTAGTAAAATGGATCTTTTATGCAGCCAGCTTCGACAAAGAGAAAGGCAAGTGCAGTGCCCATGCTGTCCCATTAATATTCACCTGACTTAATATAGAAGAGCTGGGATGAGAGAGGAATTCAGTTCTGAGGGCCCATAATTCTCTCTGAGGCTGTCTGACACGGGTAATGGGAGTCTAGCGCAAGCAGTGCTTTAAAGAATTTGCTATCAATTGCTGAACAATCACACCTGCAAGTGATCTTCCGTAGCCCAGTGTTTCTCCAGGAGAGAACTGGGTTGCTTCCTGTCTTCACAGTTCTTGTATGATGGGGCTGGGAACACTGAGCAGGGAGCTAATGAGCCTTCATGAAAGCAGATGGATCTTCTTGTGTTGCAGAGGCTGATATGCTCAGTCTCTCAGAGGAACTGAGTCAAATGACTGTGGCTCCTGCTCTGAGAGGTTGGTGACCTTGAAGTAACAGTGATGGGAAAGATTCTTCTGTTAATTTCAGATGGGCAGACCTAGACTATCAGAATTTGTTTCAACTCGTGAATTTTAGCTTATTAGCTAATGTCTGGATGATTCAAGTTGTTAATACTTGGGTGTGAATTTGCTTTTCATGCTTTGTATTAAGTAACAGCTAAAAACTTGTAAATTAAGATGTCAAGGAAGCAAAACTAAATCAAGAAATAATTATACTAAGCTAAACCTTCTCAAGAGATGGAAGCAATCTCTAATCAAAATCAGGTTATTACAGGATGGTCAGAAGACCTGTGGGTAATAGGGTCATACATTACACTAGGCTCCCTTTAAATATTTACCACTATGCACGGCATGTATCCCTTGGAACAGTATGCAGGTAAAAAATGCATCATATGTGGAATGTGTAAGTGATAGATGAGGAATAACAACTATGAACGATCTCATTCATCTGTGCATAATTTTCAGATGATGTTGTTGTTACTCAGTATCACAAGACATTTATGACTGGGAGAACCAAAATGAAAATATGGACTTGGAACCAAAAATGGTTCATCATGCCAAATGGAAGGTTGTTTTTTTTCTAGAGAGCAAATCACGCCTTCCTGCCATGGGTGCTTTGAGGTTTCTGTGCAAGAAGCAAGCTTCTTGCTGAGGTTCAGAGAACTACAGGAAAAACATCTTAAAAGGACAGAAACCTTTCAATATGCCCCATTGCCGAAGGGAACATATATAGGTATGTCAGGTTGAAAAATGGTCCAAAGGCCATTCCAAAAAAAACCTCAGTTAGACTGGTGCTCTCTTAACCGTAGCATGAAGCAAGGGAGAAAAATGTGAGTTAAGAAAAGGTTGGAAATGTTTGAGAAGTTATGATTCTCCTTTGTACAACACTTGCTTAAGCAGGGGTGAAAATATTAAATTAGTCTTATAAATTGATATCTATAGAAAAATGTTCTTCTGTCTCCATTCAAACTTACCTTCAAAAAAGAATTGTGTTCAGTGGGAAAATCTCATGGCTTTATACATCTGGTCTTTAGTACAAGGGAGAAGAAAGTCCCACCTGCACTCAGCTCCCTCCTGAGGTTTTGATTTGCGCTTAGAATCAAACCACTGTATAAATGATAACCAGCTTTCAAATCCACAGATACCTTTTGCTGTAAAAAAAGCATTTTTGATGTAAAAAGCGTACCTGGGATCCAAGTGGAGAAATCACAAACCCCTGACTCCCTGGCTGTTTGCAGTCCACTTCAGTGGAGCCGATGCCCACTTGGAAGTGTAGAGAAGCTAGGAACTGCCTTTAGTTAGTGAGTTGATAGGGGATGGGCTTGGGCTAGGACTTCTCTGTTTCGCTGTCACAGTCCTTTCCGTCTGATGGGCATTTTTTGGCCATATGGAAGACAGCACCTACATGCTCCAAATTTTTTTCATTAGACAAAATAATTTCCCAGGCTTATGCTGATTTCTAAGGAGTGCTATAAAGCAGCATGCCAAGCCCAAATTAGACAAGAACTATTATCTCTGAGGTTTTCTAGCTGATGTGCTTGGTAAGATGGTATTTAAATTGCATCTGTGGGCTTGTTATCTAGCCACAACACAAACCTCAATAAGGGCCTGAGATGAAGCTGCATGAATAGGATTTTTTATTTCACTCTTGTACCTATTATGTGTTAGTCTGTTCTGTAAGTCAATGCTTGATTTGGCATAAATTATCTGATCTAATCAGAGCTGTAGATGCAGGATAGCAAGGATATCCTTATATCTTGATTTACCTACTATTTTTTTCTTCTTATAAAGCATTATAGCCTTAAAAATTAGGAATGGAGGGAAAGCCTGCATTTAGATAGTGAGTTTTCTGAAAGATACAGCTGGTGCATTTGGATTTCATTCATTGCACTCTCATAGCAAAAGATGTAGTAAAAGCTTCAGTTACTAGTTTCAATACAGTCAGCTCAGCTTGGTGGCAAAATAAATCAACCTCAGGCCTCAGGCATATGATGAACAACAATTCCAGTCGAGACCTCCATTTCTTTATGATGAAGCTGTCAAACAGTATTAAAAAATCATGAACACAATTTTTTCCTGTAAACAAAGAACACTTCATTATAATATCTGCCATCTGATCTTGAACATGTATTAGCAATGAAAAATAAATGCCTTTCCTTGAAAAATAAAATACAAAAGTAGCAGAATATTATTTCTTTTTTACATACATAGAAGGACCTGGTTATATCACACGAGCATTTATTCCACTGCAAGCAGCTTTTTAAATCAAAATAAGTCTCAATTTCTCAGCTGTTTCAGAAAAGAGCTCTACTTCAGTAAAGTTCAATTATAACAGTTCATTACAGCAAACAAAAAGCTTAGTTCTCTAGAGAAGAATAACATAAAAATGATGAGTTGTTTGTTGTTTTATGACCGAGTGTTTGTGAATGGTCCAGTACTGAACTGATTCCTTTCAATTTTTGCTCATGTTAGGATTATCTGTCTGTTACTAAAATAATTTTAAAATCTCTGCCGCAAACAGAAAGACCACAAAAAAATTCCCTGCAGACCTCAGCCTTGTTATTGTAATATAACGGTTTTTAGGGGCTTGAGCTTCTAAGTTTTTAGTGTCCTCAATTTTTCTTCACATTTGAAAATATAAGCAAGGTTTGCTATTTATTTAGTGCTGCTAGACATTTTAGTATAATGAAAACGAAATAAATCTGAGTCCTAGCTCAGTTGCGTGTGAGCATGCTTGTACCAGAGTAACCTTCCCAGTTCGGCTGATGTAAACCTTCATGGGAATCCCTTTGCAGACTTTCTTAGTCGCTATTCAGCTAATAAGCAAATCAGAGCTTTTTTTCTGAGAAACCTTATGCATTTGTAGTAACAACTTCTTTCTCTTCTTTCTGCTACTCACACCACATTGATGGATTTTTTTCATCACATGCCAGAGAAAAGAGAATGAATCCTTCCTAATCAGCCCTGTGGTCCAGGAGAATCTGAAGTTATAGGACAGATTTTTCTCCAGGGCATCCCAAAACCTCTTTCTTCATCATACCCCAAAAGGAGCTCAACAGAAAGCCTTCAAAGGCTGGTAAAGAACCTTTCCCTGCCATAGTGTCACTGCACAAGTATGGTCCTGAAGCTGTTCCTTCTGTGATACAGTTCACATCTTGCTCTCTTGTAATACTGCAGTTCATCAAATGCACAAGGCTTTCCACTGTACCAGGGCCAGGGGTTTGAGGGCCCAGCAGCTGGACTTCAGCAGAGGCAGGAGGGGAGCAAGCACTGGCAGCTGGCTGAGTGGATAGCCACACTTCATTCCTTCTACCCCAGCTCCTGCCAGCCACGCTACACCACTGTGCTCACACGTTCACACCGTCTCTCACACTCACCCACTCACTCTTCAGTGGATTAACACTGACATTCTTCCTGGAAAGAATGTGTTCTTCAGAAGCTCATGACTGCAATGTGCGGCTGTTTATAAATACCAGCATGTTGAATAGTTTTCCTGCATTGCAAAGGAACATTTCCTAATTCTCCAATGAGATACTCTATTTTATATAGTGGTTGGATGTTTTGTCTGGGTGGATATTGCAGTGGCTCCAGCAGTTTCTTACAAAGTGCCACAAAATTCCAGCTGTTGGAATTCCACCTCAGTGTTACATTAGGAGAAGTTCAGCCTTGCACTACATTTGAGGAGAGCTCTGGGTGTTAGTAAGAGAAGTTAACCCAGGATGGATCTGGGCTACTTTAGGAAAGCTTTCTCTCACTGTATCTGTTGCAGTGTGTCACCTTGTTAGCTATGACTCGGGGCATAGGCTTATTCAAGGTTGTAAGAGATTTTAATACAGTATTATATGGCCCGGAACAGGGCAGAGTTAATGATAGCAGTTGTTGCAGCCCTATCTCCTCTTTTGTTCCCATGCAACTTTTTGTAGCACAATGTCAGAGGTGCTCATCATATAGTTCAGCTGTTTGTACATGTCACCTGCTAAATCTGACATACTTACTGATTTAAGCTATGTTTTCCCAGAAAACTGGAAATGGATTTGCAATTATTTTTTTCTCTTCTGGATATTTATGCTTGTCTCCTTAGATTTTAAGTGTATCTCATTTTAATTATAAGTAGCATAAGTAGGGAATTAGGCAAAGAAGTAAGATGCAGTGTTTCCTGTGTTCAGTGCATTGCTCTACTCCCAAAGAGTGTATTTTAAGAAGTCTTGAAAAATACTTTACATTTTCTGCTGGAAGTATTCTCTTGTATTCTACTCCCCCCACTTTTGAAAAGAAATCTCCAAAAGTAAGAAATCTCAGGTTTTACTGGAAAAAGCCTCTTGGTATAAAATGGTTCAGAAAAAGAAGTGCTATACGTTGGAAGGAGGTGAAAAAAGATAAGGAAACAGATGTGTTGCAAAACTAGAAAATGCTAAACAAAGGGAAAATTTTAGCAATTGAGTTTACAAAGAATAAGATCTCAGGTTGCTAAGATTTTTTGATGGAAGATACCTACTTACATAATACCTCAGGTGATGGCTTGCCTACCCCTTCACCCCTCCACTCATGTGAATAGCAGAGAGCTAGGAAAACCTACAGAGGAAAGCAAATTCAAGAGTCAGAGCCCCTGCAGCACAGAAACCTTTTCCACCAAAGATTTAACCTGTAAATCTGGGAATTGTTAGTATAACAGTCTGGGTAGCTGATCTTAAAAGCTGTGGTTTGGAGAACCAGGGGAATTAAGTATACTGCTTTCATGAAGAGTTTATATGCTTCAGCCTGTGCATGTGAAGATTATTTATAGAGTTAAGTCCAAGAAAACTGTTCTGTCTGGGAAAAGATGGAAACCAATGGGCAACAAAACAGTGATCGAGACATGATACCTGGGGTAAACAACTTTAAGGGAGTTAAAATAACAATAACTCAATAATCAGTTGGAAAAATGTTGTTTTCCAGGCCTCGGGCAGTTACGAAGCTGGCCTGCCAAGTCTGAGAGCCAAGAGATCAAAAAGAATATGAATCTTAAAAGGGCTTTGCTAGAACAAGAAAGGAAGAAGTGGGTTGTGAGCAGCTGCCTGAGGATGAAAGGAAGAGTCTGAAAAATAAAAAGGAGCACAGCTGAGCCTGAAGGTGAATAAAAAATCATGGCAGTCAGGTGAAGCTCCCGACGACTGGAAAAAGGGAAATATAACCCCCATTTTCAAGAAGGGGAAAATGGATGAGCCCGGGAATTACAGACCAGTCAGTCTCACCTCTGTGCCTGGCAAAATCTTGGAGCAGATTCTCCTGGAAGGCATGCTGAGGCACATGAAAACCAACAAGGTGCTTGGTGACAGCCAGCATGGCTTCACTAAGGGGAAATCCTGCCTGACCAATCTGGTGACCTTCTATGAAGCGGCTACAGAACTGATGGACAGGGGCAGAGCGGTTGATGTCATCTACCTGGACTTGTGTAAAGCCTTTGACACTGTCTCCCATGACATCCTTGTCTCTAAGTTGGAGAGACATCAATTTGATAGGTGGACCACTCGGTGGATAAAGAACTGGCTGGATGGCAGCACGCAAAGAGTTGTGATCAATGGCTCAATGTCCAGCTGGAGACCAGTAACGAGTGGTGTCCCTCAGGGATTAGTGTTGGGACCGGTCTTGTTCAATATCTTTGTGGGTGACATGGACAGTGGGATTGAGTGCGCCCTCAGCAAGTTTGCCGATAACACCAAGCTGTGTGGTTCGGTTGATAAGTTGGAGGGAAGGAATGCCATCCAGAGGGACCTTGACACGCTTGTGAGGTGGGCTGATGCCAACTTGATGAAGTTTAACTATGACAAGTGCAAGATCCTACACCTGGGTCAGAGCAATGCCAGGCACAACTACAGGTTGGGCAGAGAAGAGATTCAGAGCAGCCCAAGGAGAAGGACTTGGGGGTGCTGGTCGATGAGAAAATGAACATGAGCCGGCAGTGTGCGCTTGCAGCCCAGAAAGCCAACTGTACCCTGGGCTGCATCAAAAGGAGTGTGACCAGCAGGTCGAGGGAGGTGATCCTGCCCCTTTACTCTGCTCTCGTGAGACCTCACTTGGAGTATTGTGTGCAGTTCTGGTGTCCTCAACATAAAAAGGACATGGAACTGTTGGAGCAAGTCCAAAGGAGGGTCATGAGGATGATGAGGGGACTGGAGCACCTCCTGTATGAAGACAGGCTGAGAAAATTGGGGCTGTTCAGCCTGGAGAAGAGAAGGCTGCGTGGAGACCTCATAGCAGCCTTCCAGTATCTGAAGGAGGCCTATAGGGATGCTGGGGAGGGGCTTTTCATTAGGGACTGTAGTGAGAGGACAAGGGGTAATGGGTTTAAACTTCAACAGGGGAGGTTTAGATTGGATATAAGGAAGAAGTTCTTTACTGTGAGGGTGGTGAGGCCCTGGAATGGGTTGCCCAGGGAAGTTGTGAATGCTCCATCCCTGGCGGTGTTCAAGGTGGGGCTGGACATAGCCTTGGGTGGCATAGTTTAGTGGGAGGTGTCCCTGCCCATGGCAGGGGGGTTGGAACCGGATGATCTTGAGGTCCTTTCCAACCTTAGCTCTTCTATGATTCTATAACTGAACAGACTGGGAAAACATGGGCTGAAACTCATGCCTGCACGGTGCTTATTTCAGCAGCAGGTGGAAGTAAATCCTTATGCACCTGGGCATATGGTAACTAGAAATACCGGATTACTATCAGGATTTGCACTGATATCCAGGCTTTCGATAGTGTTTGTATTTTCAGTGGGCAAGGAAGAGAGCAGACTCTAAAACTGGATTTTGGAGGTGAAATTTGTTCATAGTTTGGAATTTAGCCCTTTTTGTGCTAATATTTCGCTATATTATCCAGACTGTTCTTTCTACGCAATGGAGAAATTTCTTGTCAGCTTTACTTACAAGGATCTGTATATATAATATACTGTAATAACTATTTTGGAAGCTGATTCCCTGGCTGGGGTTTGTTTAATAGTTTTTGGAATCCCACCATGCCTGCCTTCCACCCCTTCCTACAGATTAGTCTTGTCTATCCAATACCTTTGTTCATCAAGTAACGTTCATCAAGCTACTCCATGTTGGATGAGCTTCAAGTAGTTGCTGGTGTTTCTGCCCATTATTGGCTGGTGGATAGAGAAAATTCTGAAAGGTTTGTTTAAACTCTAAGTAAAAAAATAGATTACATTGAAATTATCTGGAAAGTAAGTCCCTTTCTGTTGAACTTCTCTGGAAAAACATTGTGTTTGAATATGATTGTGGACATATTTCCTTTTCTCTTCCCTCTTTCCCTCTTTTCTCTTCCCTTTTGCCTTTAATGCTGTTCTTAAGCTATACAGGCTAAGACAAGCCATACACAGCCCTTCGGTAAATGAATTGTGATCTTCCACATGCAGCACTCTCAATATCTCATAGAATCATAGAATCATAGAATAGTAAGGGTTGGAAAGGACCTCAAGATCATCGAGTTCCAACCCCCCTGCCATGGGCAGGGACACCTCCCACTAAACCATGCCATCCAAGGCTATGTCTAACCCCACCTTGAACGCCGCCAGGGATGAAGCATTCACAACCTCCCTGGGCAACCCATTCCAGGGCCTCACCACCCTCACAGTAAAGAATTTCTTCCTCAGATCCAATCTAAACCTCCCCTGTTTAAGTTTAAACTCATTACCCCTTGTCCTCTCACCACAGTTATTTCAATTCCCAGCAACTGTATTCAAGGTTTTCTACTGAAAACAAAAGCTCCTTGAGACAGCAGCATGTAAGTACAAGCATTGTCTATGTGGGATAAGAGTGTATGTTTGGAATGACTCTTTTATCTTTGAAGCCTTGAAAACCTTAATAACTATTTTGGAAGCTTATTCCCTGGCTGGGATTTGTTTGGGATTTTTTTGAATCCCGTCGTGTCTGCCTCCCACCCCATCCTACAGATTTGTCTATCTGCTATGGCTCAGCAGTTGAGCTGCAGGCTCCACTGAGCAAGGACTGTCATTATCGTCATGTCCCAATGAGCTGGCTGCTTCATGCTGCAAAAATATTTGTTACAA